>JAWNOF010000011.1:0-661783 GCA_035046165.1 Drosophila rubida
CCTCCATCCTATAGAGATGAGCTTGTCCTCAAGCGTTTAATTCTGGGTACATAAGTGGAGGGGTGTTTACAATTTCGGACTGTTCTTCAGTTTCATTTTTGTCTGTTTCATTTTTCTTTACATATTTTTTTATAGTCGCTTTAAAGAGTGTTTTAGTTTTCTTATGTACTGAGTAACGTATAATAATAATGAGGATTAAAATTAATACAATTGTGATTAAAGAATACTTATAAATCATGTTTTCCTTATTATTATACAAAATCATTTCCTTAATTTCTATGTGTGATATAGGCTCAATTTTAGTGACATTATAGTCTGTAAATATTAATGTTGTGAATTGTTGAGCTTTATTTGATAGTTTGACTTCTTCAAAATCAATTGTACAATTGAATATTTTAATTATTTTGTTATTCTCTATGTAGATATCTTGTTTATTACAATTTTGATATAATTTGTTTTGTGTTACATTCCAAGTTATCATTATATTTGGTTCTAGTACTTGTGTAAGATTTTGTTTACGGTATTTGTTAAATGTACAAATTGGTGGTTCTTGTTTTATAATATTTGCGATACAATGATCGTTTATAATTTTCTTTGAAAGGGTATTTAAAACTAAATTGATATGTAAGTAAAACTTTCCTTCAACATTTTCATTTATGATTTGTCCAGTTTCGTCTGGATAGGGTATTATTTGAAATGTCTTAGTTTCAAAATTAGTGATAGGAATATGTGACATTAGGAATATTTCGTTTGTTGGTGGGTTATGCCAGGCTGAAGTTTTTATGTTAATTAACTTCTCATGAGTAATATGTTCTATTTGGTTGTGTTTAAGTAATTTTGGGTTAAAAATTCCTAAACGTGTTAGCTGTAATCCTAATTCAATATCTTCAATGTATTCTGTAAAATGTTCAATGTTAAAAATTAATGCATTTAATTGACCTTCGTCTCTACTTTGATTATTGATTCTTTCCAAACCTAGATTAAGAGTGTCAATGAAGTTATTTAAAGTACTAGTCTGAATAGTGTTATGTGCAATGACATTTATTTGATCTTCGAGAAACCTACAAAATCAATGAGTCCGCGTTTAGTGCGTCTCGTAATGCGAATGCCGTTTAATTCTTGTTTTAATTTTTCTATTAAGTATTTTACTTGTGGGCGTGATTTAAAACATTGACTTTGGATTTGTAATATTTCAAATGATTGTTATATTTCTGTAATGTTAATGGTAACACAATGGTGTTCGAATGTCATCGGTATGTTAATTACTCCTGTTTCGAATATCATAAATCCTTGGTTATTCTGTATATGATTAACTTCAATACGCTGGGCTTTTACAGGTGTAAGAATGATTATAAGTATGATGCACATTATCGATTTAAGTTGTTTCGTCAGTTTCGTTGTTTGGCCTGGAAGTGTTGTATTTGCTATTATTAATTATCTTTTTCTTTTTAAACATTGATTGATAGTGAGTGACTTTTCTTCCTCTGTTTGTTTCTTCGAAATGTTTTTCATCAAGTTTTTTGATATTTCCTGTCTTTTTGAAAGGGTTTGTTGTTTTGGATTTTACCAATGGGGAATGTCTAAAGTTTGTATCTATATTAAAATCATTTCTACTTTTATTAAGATTGTTTATTTGTCTC
Source organism: Drosophila rubida (assembly GCA_035046165.1). Lineage (NCBI taxonomy): Eukaryota > Metazoa > Arthropoda > Insecta > Diptera > Drosophilidae > Drosophila > Drosophila rubida. The sequence goes on from JAWNOF010000011.1 coordinate 1,641, forward strand.
TTTTTATTTTCTTGTGTATTATATTCTGGAGTTCCTCCGTATATAAAAATGTGTGCTGGGATTCTATTAGAAGTTTTATGTTTAGTTTTGTGATTGTAAATATATAAAATTGTTTCAAATTTTGTTAATTTATTCTCCGTATTATCGTCAGTTCCAATTATTCGCAATTTTTCATTTATTGTCTTATGGAATCTTTCTATATCGGATATCCCGGTTTTGCTTGTGGTAATATTAATTTTTACGTTTTCTTCCTGTAACCATATTTGTAAGGCGGCGCTAATAAATGCTGAATCTTTATCTGCTTTTATTTCTATAGGTTTTCCCATTACATTGAAAATTTGTAATAATGCTCTTTTAGCTTCTAACCAATCTCTACTCTGGACTTCAATTATTGATGCGAATTTTGAATATATGTCTATGCATGATAGGAATTGTTTTTTGTCAATCATATAAAAATCTATTACATATTTTTCTCTGACGTTGAAAACTTCTGGTGTTACTTCGAAAATAAGCTTTGTATTTCTGTGTTCTGTTTTGGCTACGTTACAAATTTCACATTCGTTTATTAGATTTTGTATTAATTTTTGATAATCTGGATAATAATATTTTTCTTTAAACCAGTTAATTGTTTTTTCGATGCCTGGATGTAATAGTTTTTTATGTGTTTTTAATATTAACTCTTTAAATTCTGCGAAGGTCTGAATATCAATAAGTTTAAAACTTGTTTTCATTACTTTAGTTGGATTATTTGGGTTTATAATTTCTAGATAAGCTTTCTGAAAGGTTGGGAAATCTATTTCATTGCGAAAGTAAATAATACTGTTCTTTGAGCAAAGATATTCTTTGATCATATCTCTGGCATACTGATTTGTCATTTCTTTGTAAGTAATTTTAATATTTAATTTATGGAAATAGTGAATTGTTTCAACTTTATTATCATTGCATTTTGCGAATTCTATTTGCCTATTGAAATAGTTCAATGGTCTTTCGGTTATTTGTATGTAATATTGATTATCTTCCTGTGCGCTATGTATAGTTGCTCTTGTGCTTATAGCATCTTCTCCTAAGAAATTTTCTTCTATTTTTACGCGTGAAAGTGCATCTGCGACATTATTTTCTTTTCCAGGTAAATATTTGATTTGATAATCAAATTCGTTTAATTTGATTTTCCATCTTTGTAATTTCATATTAGGTTCTTTTATGTTGCTCAGCCAGACCAATGGTTTATGATCACTTAATATTTGGAATTTTCTACCGAATAGATACGATCGGAAATATTTTGTTGCCCAAACAATAGCTAATAATTCTTTTTCATATAATTCTTTTCATGATATATGTTCGTCTAATGAAGTGGAGTAAATAATAATATCATCCAAGTACACAAGACAGTCTTTGAAGATTAGATCTTCTAATAAATTATTCATGCAACGTTGAAAGGTTGCTGGAGCATTTTTGAGCCCAAAGGGCATACGAGTAAATTCGTAATGACCGTGTTTTGTGGAGAAAGCTGTTTTTAATATTGATTTTGTGTCCATTTGTATTTGGTGAAAACCCTTTGCTAAGTAGTATGAAAACCTCACTTTCACGCCACTTAATGGGTGTCATAAATTAAAATTAATTACGGTCAGCTGTCAAAAAAGGGGTAATAAAAATGTTAGCTGTCAAGTTGTCAATAAAGGATCAGGATAATAAAAAGTGCATCTAATTAGGGTCAATAGTTTTGTGGTGTGAGGGCTCGTGACGATTGATAACTATCCGCCAACGGAGTCGGGGTACGATTATGATAAGTACTCGCAACGGGCACGTGCCGCGATCGATGGAGTGGGAAAAGGCGCTCGGAACACCCAACGCAACGAAAGGGACGGGGGTGTAAACAAATGCTAATAGCGCAAGCGATAATAGCTCTGACGAATAAGCGATCGATGGAGTGGGTAAAGGCGCTCAGAACACCGAACGCAACGAAAGGGACGGGGGTGTAAACGGACGCTCATAGGACGCTCCTAGCGTAAGCGATAACGGACGCTCATAGGACGCTCATAGCGCAAGCGATAATAGCGTTGACGAACAAGCGATCGATGGAGTGGGAAAATGTGTTTGGAATACCCAACACAACGAAAGGGACGGAGGTGTAAACGGACGCTCATAGGATGCTCATAGCGCAGCGAACGATGGAGTGGGAAAATGCGCTCGGATGGTGGAAGGTGGAAACGAATACGCACGCTCATAGCGCAGGCAACGATCGCCCAATAGAGGAGGAAAACATGCTCTTTGGAAAGACGCTCGGTGCAACGCAACGAAAGGGATGGGAGGAAAACGAGTGCTCGTACCACCGACGATCGTTTAGAGACGAAAGCGGTCGTTCATCCCACCAATGAACGTGCAGAGACGATACGTACACTCATACCGCCATGCTGAAATTCAAATGTTTATTTCCCATTACCAAACCAAAATAATACATATATTTATTTTCTTTTAATATAATTTTTTATTTCATACACATTGATTAGAAACGATGTTTTGAATTTAGATACATTTTCATGATTTTAAGTGATTTGTTTAAGCGTACAGTATAGAAGTGGCAGGCACATGTATCAGCTCCATCGTACACATCCTCACGAGCCCAAGCACATGAAGAGAAATGATCTCCATGTACAGTTGAAACAAGTGGACCATCATTTGTTCTAGCATAGAAATAGTTGAATGATTCCTCCAGATATTTAATGTGCTCAGGAAAAATTTTCCCTTTAAACATTGTAATGAAATTTTTTATTTTCGTTATGAGTTGAAATGTCTTGTTGTTTATATCAGTGGTTTTATCAATGGATGAGAACATTTTTTCTTTTTTTTTAATTTAAATGCGTGAACGTCTTCTTCTGATGAATTTCAAATTTGAATGAGGAAATTCGTGTTAGATTGTTAGACGAGACGCTGAACTAATCCACTCAGAGGAGTGTATTCAACTAGACGATCATAAATGAGAAGGCAATATACTTTTGTATTCATCTCGCTAGCTGTAGTTAGTTCGGTGAAAATTTTAACATCAATCGGTCCTGATTTAACCGACTCATTCTGATATGAGAGATCCACAACAACAATAGGAGCCTTTGTTTTGAATTCCGTTGGAGATAGAAGAGCTCGAGCCTCCCGGTTGTAGTAACTCTCCTGAAATCTCACATACATGTCATACAAGACAGCAAACCGGTTCTCATTGTATTTAATATTTAAATCCTCATACGGATAGACTTCAGAATTTAGATATACTTTTGCATTTCGTAAATTGTTTGTAATGAGATTTCCATTCAATGTAAATGCAATGATTGCAAAACGCGGGCGAAATGCGAAATGCTAGTGGTAGTGTGGCACCACTTTTTACAACATTAAACATTATGATTTTAGTACTGTCGCTCGGAACTATGTGTGGAACATTCCAACTAATGCTATGTATCTCAATTGTATGTGGAATACCTCCAACTGATTTAACATACACATCATCTGTATTTTTGGCCAACAAGAGGATGAGTTCATGTTTACAATTTAAAATGACTTTCTTATAGTCCTCAGCAAATCCCATTAGCATTTTTAGTGGTACAGACAAACTAAAATATCCTCCCGAGGGGATATTCTCTCCACCGCTCCACCCAGCATTGCGATAAACTACTCCTTCCTGTTGACCCACAGAGAGAAAGTTCTTAAGCGTTGATGTAATACCGGTAAACCGTGTTCTGTCCAGCTCACATCCATTCAACTCATATCTTATTTCATCCAGAAAATTGGCCATGCAATTATATTTGAGCAAACCATTAACATCACTCGTGCTACTTGCTCCTGTATTAACGTCAGTAATTTTGCAAAGTGTTCCTTCAATGTGGAGAAAACTCTCACACGGCAACACATACAAATCCTGGTTCTGTATTGTGATGCGAACTTCATCATTTGTCTGGAAGTTTTGTTGATATGGGTAATAAGTATGATACTGCTTTTTCGTGATACTCCGATCGTTGTGAGGCTTATCTTGCACGAAAAAAATGTCATTCATTTGAAAGTGTTTACTTCAATTTTATCGAGTATTGAATCCCAATGATTTTAAAATTAATTTATTTTTTAGTGTAAGCACTGGTCGTTGATTTGAGGGTAGTTGTGATGATGATGATGATGATGATTCACTTCAACTTAATGTTTACTAATGTGGAGTGTGGGGCGATGTGTAGACTTTTTATTATAAATAATCATTATATTGACCGTAGGTGTAGTCGAATCGACACAGTTTCTCCACGTAAATTAACTAAATTCCCGTCCTGATCCGTTATCCGTACTTCGAGCGTGCTTATTTCTCTAGTGTTGACAGGTAAATAAATCAGGTTTCTTGGTGTAATGTTCATTTTATATCCAGGTGGGACGTTTATTCCAAATTCGTGAAGCACATGATTCGGTCTATTCCCCACATACGATCCACTAATAATGTTACACTCAACCCTAATTGTATTTATATTTAAAATATTCACAGGATTATCAGATGTGTGCATTTTTTTAGCGTCTGGGGTTAGCACTCGTTTACTGAATCCAAATAGCTTCCCAATACTTCGATCACGATTGAAAAATATTGTTTCATTTCTAGTGTAAATTTGAACTTGCAGTTTGTCGAGAATATATTTTGTAATCTCATCAAGTTCATATGAGCCCACAGGAATTTCTATGACTTTATCTCCAGTATGAAATAGATTGTTCCCGCCATCAACGTTTGGTATAGAATTATATGTGTAAAAGTCAATGAGAGCACACTCATAATTCCGTTTTAGTTCAATTTGCGGGAAAAAGTTTTCCGTTATAACAGATCTGTTTCCATTTAACGCAATTGTTAATGATGTTGACATTTTGAAGCCTGGATCGATACTGTTTTAACATCACTCATCCCATTACACTTAAATGATTGTTAATTGGAGCACAATGAATTGATCGAATCCTTTTCTATATCGTCCAGTTTGCATATCATCATCTTTTGAAATTAATAGAAATCCAAATTTGTCCTCCCAACATTTTTGTGAAATTTCCATAAAAGAATCATAATCCATATCACTGTTCACATGATCTGTTCTGTTTTGGCTACGTTACAAATTTCACATTCGTTTATTAGATTTTGTATTAATTTTTGATAATCTGGATAATAATATTTTTCTTTAAACCAGTTAATTGTTTTTTCGATGCCTGGATGTAATAGTTTTTTATGTGTTTTTAATATTAACTCTTTAAATTCTGCGAAGGTCTGAATATCAATAAGTTTAAAACTTGTTTTCATTACTTTAGTTGGATTATTTGGGTTTATAATTTCTAGATAAGCTTTCTGAAAGGTTGGGAAATCTATTTCATTGCGAAAGTAAATAATACTGTTCTTTGAGCAAAGATATTCTTTGATCATATCTCTGGCATACTGATTTGTCATTTCTTTGTAAGTAATTTTAATATTTAATTTATGGAAATAGTGAATTGTTTCAACTTTATTATCATTGCATTTTGCGAATTCTATTTGCCTATTGAAATAGTTCAATGGTCTTTCGGTTATTTGTATGTAATATTGATTATCTTCCTGTGCGCTATGTATAGTTGCTCTTGTGCTTATAGCATCTTCTCCTAAGAAATTTTCTTCTATTTTTACGCGTGAAAGTGCATCTGCGACATTATTTTCTTTTCCAGGTAAATATTTGATTTGATAATCAAATTCGTTTAATTTGATTTTCCATCTTTGTAATTTCATATTAGGTTCTTTTATGTTGCTCAGCCAGACCAATGGTTTATGATCACTTAATATTTGGAATTTTCTACCGAATAGATACGATCGGAAATATTTTGTTGCCCAAACAATAGCTAATAATTCTTTTTCATATAATTCTTTTCATGATATATGTTCGTCTAATGAAGTGGAGTAAATAATAATATCATCCAAGTACACAAGACAGTCTTTGAAGATTAGATCTTCTAATAAATTATTCATGCAACGTTGAAAGGTTGCTGGAGCATTTTTGAGCCCAAAGGGCATACGAGTAAATTCGTAATGACCGTGTTTTGTGGAGAAAGCTGTTTTTAATATTGATTTTGTGTCCATTTGTATTTGGTGAAAACCCTTTGCTAAGTAGTATGAAAACCTCACTTTCACGCCACTTAATGGGTGTCATAAATTAAAATTAATTACGGTCAGCTGTCAAAAAAGGGGTAATAAAAATGTTAGCTGTCAAGTTGTCAATAAAGGATCAGGATAATAAAAAGTGCATCTAATTAGGGTCAATAGTTTTGTGGTGTGAGGGCTCGTGACGATTGATAACTATCCGCCAACGGAGTCGGGGTACGATTATGATAAGTACTCGCAACGGGCACGTGCCGCGATCGATGGAGTGGGAAAAGGCGCTCGGAACACCCAACGCAACGAAAGGGACGGGGGTGTAAACAAATGCTAATAGCGCAAGCGATAATAGCTCTGACGAATAAGCGATCGATGGAGTGGGTAAAGGCGCTCAGAACACCGAACGCAACGAAAGGGACGGGGGTGTAAACGGACGCTCATAGGACGCTCCTAGCGTAAGCGATAACGGACGCTCATAGGACGCTCATAGCGCAAGCGATAATAGCGTTGACGAACAAGCGATCGATGGAGTGGGAAAATGTGTTTGGAATACCCAACACAACGAAAGGGACGGAGGTGTAAACGGACGCTCATAGGATGCTCATAGCGCAGCGAACGATGGAGTGGGAAAATGCGCTCGGATGGTGGAAGGTGGAAACGAATACGCACGCTCATAGCGCAGGCAACGATCGCCCAATAGAGGAGGAAAACATGCTCTTTGGAAAGACGCTCGGTGCAACGCAACGAAAGGGATGGGAGGAAAACGAGTGCTCGTACCACCGACGATCGTTTAGAGACGAAAGCGGTCGTTCATCCCACCAATGAACGTGCAGAGACGATACGTACACTCATACCGCCATGCTGAAATTCAAATGTTTATTTCCCATTACCAAACCAAAATAATACATATATTTATTTTCTTTTAATATAATTTTTTATTTCATACACATTGATTAGAAACGATGTTTTGAATTTAGATACATTTTCATGATTTTAAGTGATTTGTTTAAGCGTACAGTATAGAAGTGGCAGGCACATGTATCAGCTCCATCGTACACATCCTCACGAGCCCAAGCACATGAAGAGAAATGATCTCCATGTACAGTTGAAACAAGTGGACCATCATTTGTTCTAGCATAGAAATAGTTGAATGATTCCTCCAGATATTTAATGTGCTCAGGAAAAATTTTCCCTTTAAACATTGTAATGAAATTTTTTATTTTCGTTATGAGTTGAAATGTCTTGTTGTTTATATCAGTGGTTTTATCAATGGATGAGAACATTTTTTCTTTTTTTTTAATTTAAATGCGTGAACGTCTTCTTCTGATGAATTTCAAATTTGAATGAGGAAATTCGTGTTAGATTGTTAGACGAGACGCTGAACTAATCCACTCAGAGGAGTGTATTCAACTAGACGATCATAAATGAGAAGGCAATATACTTTTGTATTCATCTCGCTAGCTGTAGTTAGTTCGGTGAAAATTTTAACATCAATCGGTCCTGATTTAACCGACTCATTCTGATATGAGAGATCCACAACAACAATAGGAGCCTTTGTTTTGAATTCCGTTGGAGATAGAAGAGCTCGAGCCTCCCGGTTGTAGTAACTCTCCTGAAATCTCACATACATGTCATACAAGACAGCAAACCGGTTCTCATTGTATTTAATATTTAAATCCTCATACGGATAGACTTCAGAATTTAGATATACTTTTGCATTTCGTAAATTGTTTGTAATGAGATTTCCATTCAATGTAAATGCAATGATTGCAAAACGCGGGCGAAATGCGAAATGCTAGTGGTAGTGTGGCACCACTTTTTACAACATTAAACATTATGATTTTAGTACTGTCGCTCGGAACTATGTGTGGAACATTCCAACTAATGCTATGTATCTCAATTGTATGTGGAATACCTCCAACTGATTTAACATACACATCATCTGTATTTTTGGCCAACAAGAGGATGAGTTCATGTTTACAATTTAAAATGACTTTCTTATAGTCCTCAGCAAATCCCATTAGCATTTTTAGTGGTACAGACAAACTAAAATATCCTCCCGAGGGGATATTCTCTCCACCGCTCCACCCAGCATTGCGATAAACTACTCCTTCCTGTTGACCCACAGAGAGAAAGTTCTTAAGCGTTGATGTAATACCGGTAAACCGTGTTCTGTCCAGCTCACATCCATTCAACTCATATCTTATTTCATCCAGAAAATTGGCCATGCAATTATATTTGAGCAAACCATTAACATCACTCGTGCTACTTGCTCCTGTATTAACGTCAGTAATTTTGCAAAGTGTTCCTTCAATGTGGAGAAAACTCTCACACGGCAACACATACAAATCCTGGTTCTGTATTGTGATGCGAACTTCATCATTTGTCTGGAAGTTTTGTTGATATGGGTAATAAGTATGATACTGCTTTTTCGTGATACTCCGATCGTTGTGAGGCTTATCTTGCACGAAAAAAATGTCATTCATTTGAAAGTGTTTACTTCAATTTTATCGAGTATTGAATCCCAATGATTTTAAAATTAATTTATTTTTTAGTGTAAGCACTGGTCGTTGATTTGAGGGTAGTTGTGATGATGATGATGATGATGATTCACTTCAACTTAATGTTTACTAATGTGGAGTGTGGGGCGATGTGTAGACTTTTTATTATAAATAATCATTATATTGACCGTAGGTGTAGTCGAATCGACACAGTTTCTCCACGTAAATTAACTAAATTCCCGTCCTGATCCGTTATCCGTACTTCGAGCGTGCTTATTTCTCTAGTGTTGACAGGTAAATAAATCAGGTTTCTTGGTGTAATGTTCATTTTATATCCAGGTGGGACGTTTATTCCAAATTCGTGAAGCACATGATTCGGTCTATTCCCCACATACGATCCACTAATAATGTTACACTCAACCCTAATTGTATTTATATTTAAAATATTCACAGGATTATCAGATGTGTGCATTTTTTTAGCGTCTGGGGTTAGCACTCGTTTACTGAATCCAAATAGCTTCCCAATACTTCGATCACGATTGAAAAATATTGTTTCATTTCTAGTGTAAATTTGAACTTGCAGTTTGTCGAGAATATATTTTGTAATCTCATCAAGTTCATATGAGCCCACAGGAATTTCTATGACTTTATCTCCAGTATGAAATAGATTGTTCCCGCCATCAACGTTTGGTATAGAATTATATGTGTAAAAGTCAATGAGAGCACACTCATAATTCCGTTTTAGTTCAATTTGCGGGAAAAAGTTTTCCGTTATAACAGATCTGTTTCCATTTAACGCAATTGTTAATGATGTTGACATTTTGAAGCCTGGATCGATACTGTTTTAACATCACTCATCCCATTACACTTAAATGATTGTTAATTGGAGCACAATGAATTGATCGAATCCTTTTCTATATCGTCCAGTTTGCATATCATCATCTTTTGAAATTAATAGAAATCCAAATTTGTCCTCCCAACATTTTTGTGAAATTTCCATAAAAGAATCATAATCCATATCACTGTTCACATGATCTGTTCTGTTTTGGCTACGTTACAAATTTCACATTCGTTTATTAGATTTTGTATTAATTTTTGATAATCTGGATAATAATATTTTTCTTTAAACCAGTTAATTGTTTTTTCGATGCCTGGATGTAATAGTTTTTTATGTGTTTTTAATATTAACTCTTTAAATTCTGCGAAGGTCTGAATATCAATAAGTTTAAAACTTGTTTTCATTACTTTAGTTGGATTATTTGGGTTTATAATTTCTAGATAAGCTTTCTGAAAGGTTGGGAAATCTATTTCATTGCGAAAGTAAATAATACTGTTCTTTGAGCAAAGATATTCTTTGATCATATCTCTGGCATACTGATTTGTCATTTCTTTGTAAGTAATTTTAATATTTAATTTATGGAAATAGTGAATTGTTTCAACTTTATTATCATTGCATTTTGCGAATTCTATTTGCCTATTGAAATAGTTCAATGGTCTTTCGGTTATTTGTATGTAATATTGATTATCTTCCTGTGCGCTATGTATAGTTGCTCTTGTGCTTATAGCATCTTCTCCTAAGAAATTTTCTTCTATTTTTACGCGTGAAAGTGCATCTGCGACATTATTTTCTTTTCCAGGTAAATATTTGATTTGATAATCATATTCGTTTAATTTGATTTTCCATCTTTGTAATTTCATATTAGGTTCTTTTATGTTGCTCAGCCAGACCAATGGTTTATGATCACTTAATATTTGGAATTTTCTACCGAATAGATACGATCGGAAATATTTTGTTGCCCAAACAATAGCTAATAATTCTTTTTCATATAATTCTTTTCATGATATATGTTCGTCTAATGAAGTGGAGTAAATAATAATATCATCCAAGTACACAAGACAGTCTTTGAAGATTAGATCTTCTAATAAATTATTCATGCAACGTTGAAAGGTTGCTGGAGCATTTTTGAGCCCAAAGGGCATACGAGTAAATTCGTAATGACCGTGTTTTGTGGAGAAAGCTGTTTTTAATATTGATTTTGTGTCCATTTGTATTTGGTGAAAACCCTTTGCTAAGTAGTATGAAAACCTCACTTTCACGCCACTTAATGGGTGTCATAAATTAAAATTAATTACGGTCAGCTGTCAAAAAAGGGGTAATAAAAATGTTAGCTGTCAAGTTGTCAATAAAGGATCAGGATAATAAAAAGTGCATTTAATTAGGGTCAATAGTTTTGTGGTGTGAGGGCTCGTGACGATTGATAACTATCCGCCAACGGAGTCGGGGTACGATTATGATAAGTACTCGCAACGGGCACGTGCCGCGATCGATGGAGTGGGAAAAGGCGCTCGGAACACCCAACGCAACGAAAGGGACGGGGGTGTAAACAAATGCTAATAGCGCAAGCGATAATAGCTCTGACGAATAAGCGATCGATGGAGTGGGTAAAGGCGCTCAGAACACCGAACGCAACGAAAGGGACGGGGGTGTAAACGGACGCTCATAGGACGCTCCTAGCGTAAGCGATAATAGCGTTGACGAACAAGCGATCGATGGAGTGGGAAAATGTGTTTGGAATACCCAACACAACGAAAGGGACGGAGGTGTAAACGGACGCTCATAGGATGCTCATAGCGCAGCGAACGATGGAGTGGGAAAATGCGCTCGGATGGTGGAAGGTGGAAACGAATACGCACGCTCATAGCGCAGGCAACGATCGCCCAATAGAGGAGGAAAACATGCTCTTTGGAAAGACGCTCGGTCCAACGCAACGAAAGGGATGGGAGGAAAACGAGTGCTCGTACCACCGACGATCGTTTAGAGACGAAAGCGGTCGTTCATCCCACCAATGAACGTGCAGAGACGATACGTACACTCATACCGCCATGCTGAAATTCAAATGTTTATTTCCCATTACCAAACCAAAATAATACATATATTTATTTTCTTTTAATATAATTTTTTATTTCATACACATTGATTAGAAACGATGTTTTGAATTTAGATACATTTTCATGATTTTAAGTGATTTGTTTAAGCGTACAGTATAGAAGTGGCAGGCACATGTATCAGCTCCATCGTACACATCCTCACGAGCCCAAGCACATGAAGAGAAATGATCTCCATGTACAGTTGAAACAAGTGGACCATCATTTGTTCTAGCATAGAAATAGTTGAATGATTCCTCCAGATATTTAATGTGCTCAGGAAAAATTTTCCCTTTAAACATTGTAATGAAATTTTTTATTTTCGTTATGAGTTGAAATGTCTTGTTGTTTATATCAGTGGTTTTATCAATGGATGAGAACATTTTTTCTTTTTTTTTAATTTAAATGCGTGAACGTCTTCTTCTGATGAATTTCAAATTTGAATGAGGAAATTCGTGTTAGATTGTTAGACGAGACGCTGAACTAATCCACTCAGAGGAGTGTATTCAACTAGACGATCATAAATGAGAAGGCAATATACTTTTGTATTCATCTCGCTAGCTGTAGTTAGTTCGGTGAAAATTTTAACATCAATCGGTCCTGATTTAACCGACTCATTCTGATATGAGAGATCCACAACAACAATAGGAGCCTTTGTTTTGAATTCCGTTGGAGATAGAAGAGCTCGAGCCTCCCGGTTGTAGTAACTCTCCTGAAATCTCACATACATGTCATACAAGACAGCAAACCGGTTCTCATTGTATTTAATATTTAAATCCTCATACGGATAGACTTCAGAATTTAGATATACTTTTGCATTTCGTAAATTGTTTGTAATGAGATTTCCATTCAATGTAAATGCAATGATTGCAAAACGCGGGCGAAATGCGAAATGCTAGTGGTAGTGTGGCACCACTTTTTACAACATTAAACATTATGATTTTAGTACTGTCGCTCGGAACTATGTGTGGAACATTCCAACTAATGCTATGTATCTCAATTGTATGTGGAATACCTCCAACTGATTTAACATACACATCATCTGTATTTTTGGCCAACAAGAGGATGAGTTCATGTTTACAATTTAAAATGACTTTCTTATAGTCCTCAGCAAATCCCATTAGCATTTTTAGTGGTACAGACAAACTAAAATATCCTCCCGAGGGGATATTCTCTCCACCGCTCCACCCAGCATTGCGATAAACTACTCCTTCCTGTTGACCCACAGAGAGAAAGTTCTTAAGCGTTGATGTAATACCGGTAAACCGTGTTCTGTCCAGCTCACATCCATTCAACTCATATCTTATTTCATCCAGAAAATTGGCCATGCAATTATATTTGAGCAAACCATTAACATCACTCGTGCTACTTGCTCCTGTATTAACGTCAGTAATTTTGCAAAGTGTTCCTTCAATGTGGAGAAAACTCTCACACGGCAACACATACAAATCCTGGTTCTGTATTGTGATGCGAACTTCATCATTTGTCTGGAAGTTTTGTTGATATGGGTAATAAGTATGATACTGCTTTTTCGTGATACTCCGATCGTTGTGAGGCTTATCTTGCACGAAAAAAATGTCATTCATTTGAAAGTGTTTACTTCAATTTTATCGAGTATTGAATCCCAATGATTTTAAAATTAATTTATTTTTTAGTGTAAGCACTGGTCGTTGATTTGAGGGTAGTTGTGATGATGATGATGATGATGATTCACTTCAACTTAATGTTTACTAATGTGGAGTGTGGGGCGATGTGTAGACTTTTTATTATAAATAATCATTATATTGACCGTAGGTGTAGTCGAATCGACACAGTTTCTCCACGTAAATTAACTAAATTCCCGTCCTGATCCGTTATCCGTACTTCGAGCGTGCTTATTTCTCTAGTGTTGACAGGTAAATAAATCAGGTTTCTTGGTGTAATGTTCATTTTATATCCAGGTGGGACGTTTATTCCAAATTCGTGAAGCACATGATTCGGTCTATTCCCCACATACGATCCACTAATAATGTTACACTCAACCCTAATTGTATTTATATTTAAAATATTCACAGGATTATCAGATGTGTGCATTTTTTTAGCGTCTGGGGTTAGCACTCGTTTACTGAATCCAAATAGCTTCCCAATACTTCGATCACGATTGAAAAATATTGTTTCATTTCTAGTGTAAATTTGAACTTGCAGTTTGTCGAGAATATATTTTGTAATCTCATCAAGTTCATATGAGCCCACAGGAATTTCTATGACTTTATCTCCAGTATGAAATAGATTGTTCCCGCCATCAACGTTTGGTATAGAATTATATGTGTAAAAGTCAATGAGAGCACACTCATAATTCCGTTTTAGTTCAATTTGCGGGAAAAAGTTTTCCGTTATAACAGATCTGTTTCCATTTAACGCAATTGTTAATGATGTTGACATTTTGAAGCCTGGATCGATACTGTTTTAACATCACTCATCCCATTACACTTAAATGATTGTTAATTGGAGCACAATGAATTGATCGAATCCTTTTCTATATCGTCCAGTTTGCATATCATCATCTTTTGAAATTAATAGAAATCCAAATTTGTCCTCCCAACATTTTCGTGAAATTTCCATAAAAGAATCATAATCCATATCACTGTTCACATGATCTCGATATATATGGCGCATGTTTAAATCATCTTGCTTATACATTATAATAAAATTTGCATTATCACGTATTAAATGTTTTGCTATATGTGTATAAGTTTGACATAAATAGAATGAGTCAATATTCTTATGTCGACCCATGCAAAAATAGTTTCGAATATTATCTTGCTTCTCACGCGCAACATCATCAAATATCATAATCAAATTAGTTTTAGCTTCTTGAGGTGCTAAAACTGAATCATTTGCAGAGAATGTAAAATATCCCATTCCTCGGATTGGTTTTATAAGTTTTTCCAAATACTCATATTTTGGTTGATATAAACTATTTGAAAATACATAAATATTTTCAAATTTAAGTCCATTGGGACTCTCTATAAGGCTAAGCATCACATTGGATTTTCCACAATTGGACGGTCCAACAATCAAACCTCTAATTGTGTTAGGCAACAAAGTACTATGACGAGGATGTTTATTATCATTTCCATGCTACAATGCTTTTCTTTTGTCTTAATAATCGCATGTTAATGGATAAAGCACTTCATTCAATGGATGACGTTGGTTGATTGAGGACGTTATAAAATGGGCAAACACTTTTATAACATAATCACTCGAAAATCAGATATCAAAGAGGGTGGTGGTCTTGTGAACAATATAATAGACGCTCTTCCCTTTGAAGCGCATATACCTGGATACAATTACTGTTGGATGAGGCTTGTAGGGAGCACGATATTGCATATTCACAAAGCAAGGACTTGAACGAACGTCATAAAGCTGACTCAACTTTGATAGAGAGGGCTTGGAATCGTGTGAAAGCGTGGGATAGTACTCTTGGAGAGAGAGCAGCAGCATATTTTGTAACAAACATGATGAAGGAGAAGAAAAAATTTGGGATGGGTGCAAAGCAGGGGAAAAAGAAAGTATTGAAAACCTCTCTGGCCACATTAATAAAAAAGGCAAACAAGGAATTGAAAAAGAATAAACCACTTGATATACTGAATGCTTAGCCTCAGGCAGTGCAGCAATAGTAAAGTCAATTAACAATGCAAAAGTGGCAAAACAACAACTTGAAGAGAACAAGAGACATAATAAAAAAATGGAAACGGTTGCATTGGGGGCGGGGTTGTATTTACAACCGTATAAGAAAGGGTATGGTATAACATTAAGTAAAAATAAACGAAAATCAAAAAACTGATAAGTGAGCTACCCAAAAGAGCATTATCAAACTTTGATATAATGAGGTTTGCAATTAAAAATATTCCACATTTTCGGGGGGTTTTCATGAAGGATGAATTACCCAAATTCCCATTACAACTTGAGTGTGGAATAATAAACTTAGCAGACTCGACATCAAAAGGAACTGTAGTAAGTTGTCCCAAAATGGTTGTGTTGAAATAATGTTCCAGCTAGCACGTCAGTGCTGTTTGAGCTTTGGTTTTTTATTGTATTTTATTTTCAAATCGAAATGTTCTCTTACCCTAAGTACATAAGTTCAGCGCGCACTGCGCTGCCAGTTTAGCCGGCAGCGGTGCGGCTGCATTATATATTTCTTATATATATGCTTATGCTTAGGTGTCAGTGGACATGCATGCTTATCTTACGTAAGTACTAAGAGTGAGAGAGAGTATTATGCACTTATGCATAGGGCACTGGCGGTCAGCGTGCAAATGCTGAGTTAGCCGAATTCGCAAGTAGCCGATCATGTTACGCGCTCACTTGAGTTTGTTTTGGTCAATGCAATTTGTTGTGGCTGCACAAAGTGTTGCCGCCACATAAGTGCTGAACACAGTGTACACTCGATACAGGTGGTAACTACAGTGTACACTCGATATGTATGTCATATGTGCATATTACATCTCCCTCCTTTTGAAAATAACGTAATTAAGTGGAGTTATTTTAATTTATTATTTTTAAAGATTTTTAGATTTAAAATTGAAATATTTTAATTAAAAAAATTTTGTTTTCTCTTTTTTTTTTTATAAGATTTGAAATTGAAATGCAGAATTTTATTGTTTTTTTTTTTTTTATTTAAAACTCTTTTTTTTTTGTATATATGTATATTTTTGTCGGTTGATCAGACCAGTTTTTCTTTTTTTTTTTTAATTGTATACTTTTAACCTATCCTTATGAACCTTCTGGGTTTTGTTTTTCCCATTTTTAATTACATAGTTATCCCTATTATCTATTTCAACTATTGTATATGGTCCTAAATATACTGGATCCAATTTATGGCCAGTTTCGTTTCTTAATAGTACTTTATCTCCTATTTTTAATTCAAAATCTATAGCCTTTTTATCATAGTTTTCTTTATTTCTAGCTTTATATTTGTCGAGCATTATTCTTGCTCTTTTATAGGCTGATTCTAATCTAAACTTAACTTCTTTAGCATAATCATCTACGTTATATAAAGGGTCTATCCTATTTATAGTACTAAAATCTTTTGGTAAATTATGCAATTTACCAAAAACTAACTCATATGGACAGTAATTGTGTGCCATAGAGGGGGTCGTGTTGAAACAGTATACGAAATATTGAATCCATACGTCCCAATCAGTTTTATCAGCTGATATATAAGATCGTATGTATTCATTAAAAGTTCTGTGACTTCTTTCGACTGTTCCAGCGGTCTGGTGGTGGTGTGCAGTAGATGTTATATTATTAATCTTTAAATATTTGCACAAATCATTTATAATTGAATTTTTATATTCTGTTCCCATGTCCGTAATGAACGTCTTCATTGGACCGTACTTCAGAATAAAATTTTCGAATATTGCCTTTGCTACTGTATTAGCATTTTTATTTGGTATTGGAATCGCAACTAAGTATTTAGTCAAGTCACAAATTAATGTGACTGCGTATTCGTTACCATTTTCTGACCTGGGTAGTGGACCAATCGTGTCTACTATAACCCTGTCAAAGGCAAGTACAGGTGTATGTAATAATTAAAGGAGTTTTTATATTTCTTGTCACTTTGGATTTTTGGCATTTGGGACATTTTCGTATGTACTCAGTAATATATCGAGTCATACCTGTCCAGTAATAGTATCTTTTAATCTTAGCTAAGGTTTTTGTTATGCCAGTGTGACCTCCTTGTGTTGGACTATCATGAAATTTAGACAGTGTAGCTTTTCTATTTCTTTTTTATCATTTATTATAGTCACCGGGTTGAGTAGCGCTACTCTCAATGTTTTCAATATCTTATTGCCCATATTCTTGAAAGTATCTATTGATATGTCATCAAAGATATTTTCCCACGGTGCTATTTTTAATTGGCTTATTTTTAATATACCGGCTTCTTTCTCGAGCCTTGGAAATAGTTGACCTAAATCAATATTTCCATTTGCATATATATCACCAATATTTATTCTTGCAATAATTTTCTTACCATGTTTTAAGGAACATAGCGAATCTTTTATATGCAAGGTCACTACTTTTCGTACCTCGTCATTATTAATGACGTTGTAGATTTTGGGCTTTGAAGCTAAATCTGTAGATTGTCTTGGCAATTCTACTTCTTGTTTTATTTCTTTTTCTTCTCCGGAGAAATTCTGTCTATATTGTTACCTGGTAGTGACTTTCAGGACTTTTTGTTGCAATTCTTTGAAGTCTTGGATGGTTATTCTTGATAACGCATCTGCTACATAATTATCTTTACCCTTCAGATATTCTACCGTAAAATTATATTCCTCTAATTCAAGCCTCATACGAGTAAGTTTAGAACTCGGATTGACCATTGAGAATAGATATGTTAGTGGTCTATGATCCGTTCTTACTGTAAAATGGTTACCATAAATATATGGTCGAAAATGAATTATTGCCCAGTGAATAGCTGTTAGCTCTTGTTCAGTAGTACTCTTGTTACTTTCTCCTTTGGTAAAGGATCTTGATGCGTATGCAATGGGAAGTTGGAGCCCGTTTTGGTTTTGAGTTAAAACCGCTCCACACGCTTGCTTACTTGCATCTGTAATTATGCAGAATTCCTTAGTGAAATCTAGATATTGTAACAAGGTTGGATTCACCAATGCCGTTTTTAAATGATCGAAAGCATTCTGACATTCTGATGTCCATTCAAACTTTGCGTCTTTTTTACATAATCTCGTTATGTGACGTGAATAATCAGCAAAGTTTCTAATAAAACGTCGATAATAGTTGCAGAATGCAACGAAGCGTCTTGCACTGTCCGCATCATGTGGGACAGGATAGTTTCTAATGGCGTCGTATTTTTTATCATCAGGCAAGATTCCTTTATCAGTGCACTTGTGTCCCAAAAATGTGACTTCATGCATGAAAAGTGAACATTTTTCAGGATGTAGCTTCAGATTGTATTTCCTACATTTGTCAAAAACATCAGTTAAGTTTTTGATCATATGTTTCTCGGAACAACCTATTACTATTAGATCATCCATATAAAGAAATGCCTGGGATGGTTGTAAACCAGAAAATGCTATTGTCATCATTCTTTGGAATGAGTTAGGGGCTATTTTTAAGCCGAAAGGTAATCGCGTGAAGCGATATGAGCCATTATTTGTGGAAAATGACGTTATATTTCTAGAGCTTTTGTCTAGTTCAATTTGGTGAAAACCAGACATCAAGTCTAGACATGAGAAGTACTTTGCTCTACCTAGTTGATCCAGAATATCATCTATCCTAGGTAGCGGAAATTTATCAGATAATAGCTTCTTATTAATTTGACGATAGTCAATTACTAATCGCCATTTTTTATTTTCCGAGCCTGGAAGAGACTTCTTCGGAACTAAGAGTAGTGGGCTATTATATTCTGACACTGAAGGTTCAACTATTTTGTCATTTATTAGTTTTTGTACTTGGGCTTGTATTTCTTGTACTTGGCTATGAGGACTTCTATAATTCTTAATATATACGGGTTCATCATCCTTTAATCTAAGTCTTTGTTTATAAAAATTATTAGTAGTAATTGATTCGGTTTCTAGTCCGAATACATCTGTATATCTGGTGCATAGATCCTTTAATTGGCTTTTGAACAATGGTGGAAAATTTTTAATTAGTTTTTTCATGACTATATTACTTCTATCTTCATTAGAGGTTTGCAATATTTCGTAATCGTTTAATTTCTCATATGTTATTTTATTTAAATTAACGATTTTATTGCAATGTGTTGTGTTTAAAATTCGGACATAGGTATGGTTGTGATCAGACAAGGTATTTGCAATATAAATTCCTTCTTCAATTTCTTGATTCGGTATCAAGATGTGATTAGTAATTGAAGGGATTTGTATTTTACGGACGACTTCGGACCGAGCTGGAAGTACTGTGGCGTTATTGTCACAAGTATGAAATATTTCCAGCCTAATTGGATAATTTAAGTTGTTTGGACGAAGAAATAGTGAGTCGCCTCTTTCGTTGAAATCTATTTGGCAATTGTATTGTTTTATAAAATCTATTCCTAGTATGCCATCACTAGGTATTGGGAAATTTTTGTCGACTAAATGAAAATCATGTGGAATTATGTAATTTCTCGTTTGGAGTTCTATGAAGGCTAAGCCTTTTGAAATTATTGTTCTTTCGCCTATACCCGATATTTGGGTAATAAGCTCTTTGTTTACATTATCGAATATATCTATATTTTCTTTTAATATAGATATATCTGCACCAGTGTCTATTAACAGCGTAAATGTTTTACCTGTTTTTTCATTATTAATTTTTACAAAGATACTTAAATTAAGGTTGATGCTTTTAATTGTGCCATTTATTGGCTTTGAATATCTGTTGGGTTCTGGCGGTTTTCCGAGTTACCTTGAGTTACTCGGACATTGCCTCTATAACCATTGTTTTGGTTGGCACCTCGGCCTCTTCCTCGGTTGCCACCTCGGTAATTATCTCTATAACTGTTATTACCATTATTACGGTCAATTTTATTATAATTATTTCTGTTATTATAATTATTTCTGTTATAATTATTTCCGTTGCCTCTACCTCGATATGAACCTTGTTGGTTTTGACTTCTATGGTAGAGTACAGTGCTTGGACTGCCAGTCATTTTAGCACAATGGTTTATATACTTTGAAATGTCTTCATCCACTGTTTTGAATGAACCTGCTTCAAGTATATTCTTAAGTTTTCCGTTCTCGCAATTATCTGTCATGGCATTGAGTGCTTCTTCAGTGCTAAGTTCCTCAGCATGCTTTGAAGAATAACCGTTATCAATATACGCATTTTCAAGTGAAAGGCGTAGTTTATTGATTTCATCGGTAAACTGAGTGGCTTTTTTGCCTCTCTGGTGCACTGATGCCATTTTGGCTTTTAAGAGTTGGACGGTATCACCGACTACTGTGTCTTGCAGTTATTTAATTATGTCGGGTATTGTAGTTTCGTCTTTTACTCTATCTCTGATTGCGCCCGGTAATTTGGACTTTACAATCTTGATTGCTAGGTCTGCAAATTCGCCTTTTCCCAAATCTAGTTAAATTTATTCGTCTGCCGTCGAATTCTGGTATGGGTTGGCTAGTTTCTTTTAAATACGCCCTTATGGCGCTGGGTGTCCTAGCTTCAGTCATGTTGCTTGCTTTTAGTTCCACGACGCTCGAATTTGTATCTGAATCCGAGTTATCTACGTAAAACATTAGTGTGGCTGGGATAGTAAGATTTTCCAAGTCTTGTTCTTGGACCTGTATATCGTCTTCTATGCTAGCTTCAAATTTGACTGGTGTATTTAGAATAGGCGGCACAGATAGAGTGAGATTATGTTTCTCTTTTACATTTTGCAGATTATTTCTTAATCTTAGCAATAACCTTGACGTTTCTGACCAATGTTGATCGGTTAATACGTCTTTATGCCTATATATTAATAATCGAGCTTCATTAAAGCAATCGACTAATGTTATTGCATGTCTATCTACTGTGTCTTTATGAGTTTGTCTATTCTGCGTTAAGCATTTGTATGCTTTTTCAAATTTGAGTTTTATATTAAGGATTCGCTCAGAGAGTTCTGGCCATTCCATAATATGAACATGAACTAGCTGCTTTAATTATGAGGTTTAATACTTGAATGCCTCATAATTAATTTCTTGTGATTTCTCATTAAATACTGTCATAATTTCTATGGCAGGTATGAGCCTCAATAATTGAGCCTTTTCTTTATTAGATAGGCCAATAAAAGGGGAGAAATCTAAATCATATGTTCTCATATATATTCTTTCGAAATTACATATATATGTGGGACAATATGATAGAATGAAATTCGCTCTTTGAGCTAGGTCCGGTTCTTTTATCAAGACCTTTTTTAAATTTCTCTTAGCTAACTTGTCCATAACTTGCTATATATAAAACTATATGCGTGTTGGGATATTTTTAACTTGATCTTATAAATATATATAATCTTGTGTTTGTATATATATATATATTAAATTCTTTTTCTTTATTGATTATTTTTTCGTTTCTTTATTTCTCTCATTTCAAATCTTATCCAAGTCATTTGCTTGGCTTTGATAACGTTTTTTGATACATTTGTTGTGATACTTATACAATTTATACAACAAATGTACCAGAACTATAATGAATATTATTATTACTAATAAAGTGAGGACTTTCAGATCAGCATTTTGGACTTCAACTTTATTAATGACATTTGCTGTCGAGTCAACACTTTTTAAGTCTAACATTATTAAATTTTGTTCGTTAACTTCTACTCTTTTACTTATTTTATTTGTCTCTATAAACATCAATATAAAGTTTAATTTTGTATATCTTATTTTCTATCAAAACTATCGTTTACAAATTTAGTTTTTCTTTGTTGCCTACCTAATGTTTTTCGAATGGCTTTACAGGCCAAACGTCTTGCCGGTCGACTCAATTGTCGTCAGGCATTACAAATATTAATTATAATTTTAAATCTATTGCTGGGCACTCTTAAGTGCTGTCGGTCAGATCACCCTTGGTGTTCCAATCGTTGGTACGAGGGGCGGCCTGCCTCTCGCAACTAATTACTTTTTTGAATTATCCTTTGGAGCCGTCCTTGGTTCTGCCTGGCATGTGCCCAGGCAATGCGGGCTGAAGAGTGGTCCCTCGCAGTCCGGCGGGCATAGGCGTTGTCTCTTCGGAATCTCTTTTGGCTGTGGGCGATGGGTTTTTTTTATAATTTTGCTTCTGTATAATATCTGAGGGACAGGGGTTGCTCTTCACCTTTAACAGTGACTCTAAATGTTCGAGTTCACTGTTTAGCTTCACGGCAGTTTCCCAAGGTAGTGGGTTATTGGACTTATATAAGAGCCTTACGATCTCAGACTTTCTCTGTCTGATCCGCTCTTTAATGCCACTGCGTCGCTTCACTTTCTTGGAGGTATTTGAGCTCATCCCCCTGTACTCACTCAGTTTTTATAAAGGGTTTCAGTTGTCCAGCTTCTTTCTTTGTAGCTTCTTTGTCATCCAGCCCAGTTGTCCTCGAGATCCATTTCCTGTCCTGGGTCTTCCTAGACCCCTGTCACGGTCGCCATGTAGTAAGTTGTCCCAAAATGGTTGTGTTGAAATAATGTTCCAGCTAGCACGTCAGTGCTGTTTGAGCTTTGGTTTTTTATTGTATTTTATTTTCAAATCGAAATGTTCTCTTACCCTAAGTACATAAGTTCAGCGCGCACTGCGCTGCCAGTTTAGCCGGCAGCGGTGCGGCTGCATTATATATTTCTTATATATATGCTTATGCTTAGGTGTCAGTGGACATGCATGCTTATCTTACGTAAGTACTAAGAGTGAGAGAGAGTATTATGCACTTATGCATAGGGCACTGGCGGTCAGCGTGCAAATGCTGAGTTAGCCGAATTCGCAAGTAGCCGATCATGTTACGCGCTCACTTGAGTTTGTTTTGGTCAACGCAATTTGTTGTGGCTGCACAAAGTGTTGCCGCCACATAAGTGCTGAACACAGTGTACACTCGATACAGGTGGTAACTACAGTGTACACTCGATATGTATGTCATATGTGCATATTACAGAACACATTGGGTAGCTTATTACAAGAGAGAATCACAATGCTATTATTTTGATATTTTTGGAAATTTACAATCGCCTTTAGAAGTAATAAGATATTTGAGAAAGAACATCAAGTACAATTATCGACGTATTCAAAAATTTGGGACTGTAATCTGTGGTCATTTGTGTTTACAATTTTTGTTGCAAGCCCATTCGTTTCACTAAAATCGGTATATTTCTTATCTCGAGTGTGTGTGCATGTTCTTTGAAGGAGTGCACTTGACAATGAGAAAACTATGTGTCCCTTTGTCCGTCAACACTTGACGATCACCGACATAGTCCCAAATAGCGGAGGATGGAGAGAAATTCGTTCGTCGATGGGTATAAAATCAGCCAGTTCCTTGAAGGAAAATATCATTCGGTCACCAACTGTCTCGAGCTCGTCAACAGCACCAGCACCAGCACCAACAGCAACATCAGTACCAGCACCAGCATCACCATCAGCACCAGCACCGGCATCAGCATCAGCATCAGCATCCACACCGGCATCCACACCAGCATCCACACCGGCATCAGCACCAGCATCCGCATCCACTCCAGCATTCGCATACACACCAGCATCTCCATCCACACCAGCATCCGCATCCACATCATGAGCAACATTTCCAGCAACACCACCACCACCATCACCTCCACACCAATTAATTTTGGTGAATTGGAGATGCCCATCGTTGGCGTCACACAGGAGGATATGGATGGATTACTTAAGGGCATTGAAGAAGACCCGGTAATGGAAGCCTTTAATTCGCGGCGAATTAAACAGAAGCTGCAATTTAAGGAGCTCCCACTAAACACATCTTTTGATGTGGTGGGAGCAAAAAAGGTGAAGGGAAAGTTTGGCACAAACGTGATGGTTGAACTACCCAACCATCACGTTTATCTGCCATCAAGATTTGATGATATAGACGATGATATTTTAAAGGAATTTAAAAATAAGCAATATATCCTTACGAAAATGGATGAATATAACTTTGATATTGATTTGAAAGACACTTTACAAATTTATACATTTATATATGAATATATCAAATAAAACATTAATTTGAAATTTAAACTATATTACTTTTTAATGGGAAATGGGAATCTGGGAAAATTAATTTTCAGGCTTTAAATCAATATTTAAATAAAAATTTAACAAAAAAAAAAATATAGATATTCTATTCATTTATATTTGATGGGAAATTGGGTATTTATTTCAGATTTTCCATTAATTTTCAGCTACGCCACCAGCTCCGTTTACCAGACCTGGTCTATACGATCAGATCCGTTTACCAGACCTGGTCTATACAATCAGGTCCGTTTACCAGACCTGGTCTATACGATCAGATCCGTTTACCAGACCTGGTCTATACGATTAGGTCCGTTTACCAAACCTGGTCTATACGTCCAGATCCGTTTACCAGACCTGGTCTATACAACCAGGTCCGTTAACCAGACCTGGTCTATACGACCAGATCCGTTTACCAGACCTGGTCTATACAACCAGGTCCGTTTACCAGACCTGGTCTATACGAACAGATCCGTTTACCAGACCTGGTCTATACGATCAGATCCGTTTACCAGACCTGGTCTATACGACCAGATCCGTTTACCAGACCTGGTCTATACGATCAGATCCGTTCACCAGACCTGGTCTATACGATCAGATCCGTTTACCAGACCTGGTCTATACGATCAGATCCGTTTACCAGACCTGGTCTATACGACCAGATCCGTTTACCAGACCTGGTCTATACGACCAGATCCGTTTACCAGACCTGGTCTATACAACCAGCTCCGTTTACCAGACCTGATCTATAAAACCAGATCCGTTTACCAGACCTGGTCTATACAACCAGGTCTGTTTACCAGATATATGTATATATATATATCTTACACAGTCTACTATCTAACACGAGAGAGTCATAAGCAGAGCAGTGAAGTATTGTAATTTCAAATTTGAATACAATGAATCAACATATTCTAACTCAACTGACTAAAAGTCGAAATGCTTTAAAAAAAAAATTTTGTGAGATTAAACAACTCAGAGGTTTAAATACTATTGGTTTGGAGGAAACATTCAAGCCTATTACTGAACCTTTACATGAACTCGTTCATGACAACAAACAATTACAACACATGATACCCAAAGAGTTTAGAAATATTAAAGCTGAAATAGACAAAGAAGATGAAGAAACTTAAAAAGGCTAATGATTACAAGTCATCAAATTGGAGCTTGAATAGTAAGCAAGAGAATGATGATGATGATGATGATCAATTCTATTCTCAACCGGCCATTGAGGATACATCATTGACACTACCTGATGAAGATCCGCCTTACTCATCGAGAGTGTTATCAAGACAAACCCTCCCACCATCATCAGCACAACCACTAAATTAAGAGAGCTCATCATTTGGAGTACTTCAATCACCAGCTTCAATATCACCTCAAACAGCACTACATGATGAGAGTCTAAAAAATTTAAATATTAGTGAACTGGCACTTGAATTTCTCTTGGACAAGTCGTATGGACCACACAAAAATGCAAGTGGGCAATTAATGTTGGGGAATAGTCGCATCAATGTGACCAACAATAACATTGAATTTGATGATGGACAAAACTGGCGACTCACTAGAGGATTATATTCTTTAATATTCCATCACCACCCACAAAATTACAACGAGAACGAGTTGGAAATATATAGAGAAATTTTATTAAAAACATGTGTACACCGAAGAAACTTTCAACCAAATGGACAGGTGAAAGGAACAAAAGCGCTGAAATATTCGAAAATTATTAAACCACTTTTAGCGAAATCACCCAATGCTGAATCAACACCCAAACGCACCAAAACAAGTGTATCTGGGTCTGGATTCATGACACTTGACATGAGCAAACCCAACTATGTGTACTGGGATGACCCAAATGAGATGGTTGAGCGACTACAACTCTTAATAGCCTCACAATCGGCAGGCAATAGTAGTCATAGTAACGAAATTACGTCTATAATTGAAGAATTGAGAGAGGCACAAATTATATATTAAGACGGTATATAACAAGGTGTTGTTATTCAATTCAATTTATAATCATCATGTCTGTTGACAAGTTTGGACATTACATAACTGATAAGCAGAGCTCTGACCATTTAAAGAGATACGAGCAAAATTTATCAAGAATTTTCATTGATGCAGATGGTAACTTTAACATTCATCAAAAACGTGTAAAAAATGGGAGTAATCCCAAAGAGAACACGGACATTGTTATTAAAGCATATGTGGATAGGAGCATAAACGAACTTCGAGAGTCTCTAACATCATTGATTCCACAAAATCGAGATGTAGACAATGGAGCAATACTCCTCACAATTAATGACATTGAAGAGAGATTGTATAGAGTTGAAAGGGCTGTTGCAGATATCCATGAACAAATTTTACATGCTTTAAAACTCTGATATATAGGACACTTTTAAGAAATTATTATCACATCAAGTCATTTCATTACTCACTACGATGAGCAGACGAGAGATCATTAATGAATTACATGCTCCCTCACGCAAGAATTTCCTACGACGTAGAATCGGGAATTCAGTTTCACTGGGGCATACAAGTGGATTGATGTCTACAAAAGGTTAATTTCCGTTTACAACAACAGAGTGCATAGAACAATAAAAATTGCACCCATTAATGTGAATAGTGGGAATGAGAAACAAATCTTGGAAACTGCTTATAATAACATTAAAATTTTTTCGGGTAGCCAACTGAAAATGGGTGACTATGTACGCATTAGCAAGTACAAACATGTATTTGAAAAAGGGTATACCCCCAATTGGACAACCGAAATTTTTAAGATAATCAAAGTACAAAATACCTATCCAACAACATACTTACTCCAAGACTTGAATGGGAATCCAATTAGGGGAGGTTTTTATAAAGAAGAACTGAAAAAAACAAGTTTTCCCGATACCTATCTAGTTGAGAAAGTCTTGAGAAAGAAAGGCAACAGAGCACTTGTACGCTGGTTGGGTTTCCCTAAATCCGAAGATAGTTGGGTTTATAAAGCAGAAATTTTGTAAGAAAGTAAACAAAGAATGATTTGATTTTATTATATAATTTATTTTCTTTTTTATTTCAAATATTATTAACAAATATTACAACTTAAAATTATACAATTGTTGTTTTTTAAATAAAGAATTATATTCTAATTATAACAATTTTCGAGTTTTATATATATATATATATATGTATATGCTATTACATTTTAATTATTATTATTTTTTTATTTTTTTCTTTTAAATGTCTCTAATAACATTTTGTGCATTATTAATTCTCCGTCAAAAATGTTGATTGCACTTTCGTTGGATTCCAACTTTCTTTTGAGGCTATTTATCTTAGTCACACTACTCTGAGTATTGTGTGAGAGCTCTAGAACACTCATTTGGCTTTGCCAAACACTTGATTGTGTCTCTAGAGCTGATTTTTTCTCCTCAATTTCGTTTTCTAACGAACTATAATGCCCTATAGCGAGAGTTGAGACTCCATCACCACATATTAGCCTTTTGTCGTCTTTGTTGTCTAATACGACTTTGGTGGTTTTTAGAGAACTAAATTCATGCCCTCTAGACCTAAACATATACATGCTATCACGCTCTTGCTGGCCTGTCACTAGACAATTTTTATACCCTTCAAAGGTAAAGGCAACTTCGTTTCACGCCTTTATTTTTTTTACACAATGCTCTTCTGTATTGGGACCTGATTCTGACTTGTAGGCATACATTTTTGAGCGTAGACCAACAAACTCTGTCATTGGCCTACCATGTAGCTCATCTTTAAAGAAGCCCAAACGCTTCTTGTTGCATTGTTTAAAATTATAAAGGGACGCTAATTCATTTGAGTATTCTGATGTATCGAATTTGTATTCACCTTTTCATTTGAATTGCATACATAGTTTCAGAAAACTTGGATGCGCTATGAAAATTTGATCTTGCAATCAGGTCCCTTGCACATAATTTTGGGCGTCCGCCTTGTGAGCCTACAGTGGGAGTTTCCCAGTCTGTGACGATACGAACATCAACCCTCTTCTCACTGTTTTCCATGGTTTTACCATACACAGCGTTATTGAGAAGTTTAAAAAAATCTTTTTCGAATGTATTTTTTGCCCTCGTTCTATGCTCTGTGTTTATATCAATGTATTTTTTAAGCCAGGGCTTTTGCTTAAATTCCAACACACTGTGGATCTTTTTTAATTTTAAGCCGTTCAATATACATTGATTTAAAGTTTTATAATGTATAATATACTTCTCCTTATCACGGAGATCGGCTATCAATTTTGGGACTTTTGCGTCTTTTGATGCCAACTTGTTGGCCGGGCAGAATGGGAGGTCATTGTGTGTGTCGTGTAGCGAGTATAGGTATTCCAGGTCCACTTCCAGAATAATATACTCGCCGTTGTCAGAAATCGTCTCAACATTAAATGTTTTGACTTCCTCCGGTTCAAGCCATTTGAACTCACCATATGGTAGTGGTTCAGACATGGCCCAACCATACAAATTGTTGGCATCCACATACATTAAATATTCTGATTCTCTTGTAGAATCATAATCTTTAAGGTACTTGTGGTTTGCCTTTGTATGCCTGTGACTACATTGTACTAATCCGCCTCGAATTCCACACTGAATAAATCTTATCATATCTATATCAGTGAGTAATTGAAGGCGAATCTCTTTAGTTTTCAGCATTGCATCCCAAGACAAACCAGGCGTTGTATAATAATGGGCAGGATCAAGCTGTTAAATGCCTGAGCAAATTGCCCTAAAGTTTTGAGAAACGTCTGTTAACAATAAAACATCAGTTTTCAAATACAACTCCATGTAGTCCCGAAGTGTTTTACACTTGAAGTGATCCCACACTTGACAGGCATGAAGGTAGTCTGCCTCAGAACATTCAGATTCTGACAAATGACTATAGAACTTGCTCCTTGGTGGTAGACAAGTTTCTTCCAGCCTCTTCAATGAATCTAAATATTCATAGGGAAACACACCTTTCCTACGAACGAGAGCAAAATCTAGCAAATTTGGGTATTGTTTTTTCATTACAGTGAAATTTTCCTCGTCAAGGTTCCCGGTAAGAGTGTCTAGGCTAGAGGGCATGAATCTAAACGTGTCTAAAAATCTAATTTCCAGTGTGTTTTGTTGAAGGGGAATATATTTTGAAATAGAAATATACAATTCCTTATTCAAGGGAATCACTTTAATTCAACCCTTCAACCTCACTGAGCTCTTTTACAAATAAATGAGCATCATATTTGGAAAAATTATGGAAAAAGACGGGTATGAAATTATTTGTTTTGTATATTAGATTGTATGCACTGTGTGCTGAACCTCTGTATTTGCCAGTGAAATGGCAGTTATATCGCACTCTATCATTGCCTAAAATACCCTGACAAATATGACAATTTAAAGCCTCATCAAAATCGAATGAGTCATGTGGACTCATATGAAGGGGTACCACACGTTTCATGTGGTTTTCATAAAGTTCGGACAAATCGGATGTTACTTTCCAAACGAAAGTGCTTTCAACATTTTTGCCTGTCTCTAAAACAAACTTATCTAAGCTCGAGTCAAATGCACACTTGATGTAGTATGCAAATGCTACGGGAATATATTTATTAATAATTGTTGATGAGGAAACACTTACATCTGGTGTTGATGATGATGGTGATGATGATGATGGTGATGATGATGATGTTGATTCCAATATGCATTCGAAATCAGCATATACCACAAATGGAACCTCTAGCTGGCGATATTGATTATTGAAGTACAGTTCACCTGAATCCGGTTTGGGGGCTCTGTAACAATTTTGCTGCATCTCTCAGCATGTCGATGTGCCCTCTCCTCGCTGGTGGAGTATCTCAGACATTGGTTGCAAAACCAACGTCGTGTACGTTGGCTCCCCAATTGTTGTGATAATACACTGTAGTTATTGCTAGTGGAAATTTTCCATCTTTAATGCTGAGTTTGCTTAAAGTATTGGTGGCGTGATTTTATGTTATAGATTCTTTGTTTATGGTAAAGTGTGGGAGCATTTGAATGTGTAATGCAATATGTGCTGTATTTTAGTGTGAGGGATTTTATGTGGGGAATGGGATGTGGATATCTTACTATATATATGTCGAATCATGATCGTTGTTGTTGTTGTTGTCTTCCATTGTGGCGCAACGAGTTTCGGCCTTGTACACACTTCAAGTTCTGGTACGCAACTGCCTGCGTCTAATTCTCTACCTACTGTGCATACTACCGAACCACGATCGGCTACAGCGACACAACGCTGTCGCCTCGCTACAGCGGTACTACTTAAAGCGACAACATCCAAGCAACGGTCGCCTGACAAGGGTTGCCTGGCAACCTCACACTCACAGCCCAAGAAGCTGATGCAATATTATCACTCTGGTGAAATACCCGAAAATGTGTATTCGCACACACACACACACATACATTCGCAACCACGCAGTTTCAATGCGCCGACATATACAGTGGCTCACACCTTATTTCGTGCAGAGCAAGAGTTGATTTTCAATGTTGAATAACTTTTTAACTAGAAGGAATTTCACAAAAATTTAAACGCAGTTATGTTCATTAGATATCTATTTTATATATAGTTTGAATAAATTGAATTTCATATTTGCTTAATAACGCTAAAAAGTGCAAATAACTAAAAATATTTGCGCCTATGAGCTCACAGCTTATTTCGTGCAAAATTTTTGAGTGTATTTTTTTTATAGAATTGGAGTTTAAAAATGGGAATTTCTTTAAATATTGTATTAGTTACATTGTTAAGTGACATTATATTTTATTTAATTATAATTTTACACTTTAAAAATTCATTTTATTGCCAATTTTGGAAAATGAAACCGCGCACCATTATTGGAAAACGGCAATGAGTTTTAAGACACTTTAAAATTGGGGGACTTAGCGGAAAATCATCAGGATAGTTAAAAGAAGTCTCACTATAGATACTAATATATCATTCAGCGCTTTGTCTGGTAAATTTGCATGACAAAAAACGGCCCTGGATGCACCAAATAAAATATTCAGGGACGTAGAGGAATGACGTATTACCTGAAAATATAAAGCCAATCGAAAACAAGTGAGAACGGCTACAGTCGATCTAGCCCGACTGTAATATACCATGTACCATTTGACAAAACAAAATTTAAAACAAACATATGTAAAATTGTAATCGTATAAATTTACTTCTAATACTAAAATTCAGCCAATGTAAAAGAGATCACATCAAATGACATTCATATCATTTCATTGGAAAAGCAGCAGTCAAGCTCTGTCGTTGAAATACGCATGCATACACACATACAATCAAACCTGCATGTGTGTATGCGTGCGTACGAGTACGTTAGAAGACTAATGCTTGTTGTTGTTGTTGTTGCGCCCGCCACTTGCACTTGCTTTGCGTATGTCAAACTTATTTTCTTTATAACAAAGCTAGTTATTATCCGATTTAAATCTTTTGGATTTCTGTTACATTTTAAGTATCTATATATTGCACTTTAAATTAGCTTTCTAGCTCTAGCGGGGGAGAAAAAAAACATAAAAATGATCTGCGTAGCGACATAATACACCTAAGTTCAAAGTTTGGTTACTCTAGCTCTTTGCATCTCTGAGATCTATGTGTTCATACGGACAGATAGACGGACCGACGGACGGACAGACAGACTGACATGGCTAAATCGATTTTATTTTCGATTCTGATCATTTTGGTTGTAACAACATAGGGTCTGTGACGTCTCCTTCAACCTGTTACATACATTCGAACGAACTTAATATACCTTTGTACCTATAGGTACGTAGTATAAACAGCCTTCTTGACAAAACACGGTCATTTCGAATTCACTCGTATGCCCTTTGGGCTCAAAAATGCTCCAGCAACTTTTCAACGTTGCATGAATAATTTACTAGAAAATCTAATCTTCAAAGGCTGTCTAGTGTACTTGGATGATATCATTATTTACTCCACTTCATTGGAAGAACATATATCATCTATAGCTAGAGTATTTTTAAAACTCAGAGGAGCTAATTTAAAGTTACAACTTGACAAATGTGAAGTCATGAAAATCGAATCTGTATTCCTTGGGCATATAATTACTACAGAAGGTATACTAAACCAAATCCCAATAAAATTAAAGCCATAGTTGATTTTCCCATACCAAAATCCACCAAAGAAATTAAATCATTTTTAGGTTTATGCGGATTTTATTGCAAATTTATTCCCAACTTTGCCAACATTGCAAAGCCAATGACACTCAAATTAAAGAAAAACACAACTATAAATATAAAAGACCCAACATTCGAGAAATTCAAAGTCCTTATTACATCTGACCCAATATTAATTTACCCAAATTTTGAGAAACCATTCTCACTATTAACCGATGCTAGCAATATCGCTATAGGCGCCGTTCTGTCACAAGAACATAAACCAATCTGCTATGCAAGTCGAACTCTTAATGAACACGAACTAAATCGATCCACAATTGAAAAAGAATTATTAGCTATTGGTTGGGCAACAAAATATTTCCAATCCTATTTATTCGATAGAAAATTCCAAATATTAAGTGATCATAAACCATTAGTCTGGCTGAGCAACATAAAAGAACCTAATATGAAATTACAAAGATGGAAAATCAAATTAAACGAATATGATTATCAAATCAAATATTTACCTGGAAAAGAAAATAATGTCGCAGATGCACTTTCACGCCTAAAAATAAAAGAAAACTTCTTAGGAGAAGATGCTATAAGCACTAGAGCAACTATACATAGCGCACAGGAAGATAGCCAATATCACATACAACTAACCGGAAGACCATTAAACCATTTCAATAGGCAAATAGAATTCGCAAAAGGCAATGAAGAATTCGATATTTCCATAAATATTATTTACTTTCACAAAGAAACAGATTTTCCAACCTTTCAGCAAGCCGATCTAGAAATCATAAACCCAAATAATCCAACTAAAGTAATGAAAACAAGTTTAAAACTTATTGATATTCAGGCCTTCGTCGAATTTAAAGAATTAATATTAAAAACACATAAAAAATTATTACATCCTGGCATCGAAAAAACAACTAAGTGGTTTAAGGAAAAATATTATTATCCAGATTATCAAAAATTAATACAAAATTTAATAAATGAATGTGAAGTTTGTAACGTAGCTAAAACAGAACATAGAAATACAAAGCTTATTTTTGAAGTAACACCAGAAGTTTTCAACGTCAGAGAAATATATGTAATAGATTTTTATATGATTGATAAAAAACAATTTCTTTCATGCATAGATATATATTCAAAATTCGCATCAATAATTGAAGTTCAAAGTAGAGATTGGTTAGAAGCTAAAAGAGCATCATTAAAAATTTTCAATGAAATGGGAAAACCTATAGAAATAAAAGCAGATAAAGATTCAAGATACAAAACAAGAATTAAACGGCATTCGCATTACAAGACGCACTAAACGCGGACTCATTGATTTTGTAGGTTCCTCATTAAAATACCTTTTCGGCACGCTCGATAATGACGATAGAAAACAACTTGAAGACCAAATAAATGTCATTGCACATAACACTATTCAGACAAATACTTTAAATAACTTCATTAACACTTTTAATCTAAATTTGGAAAAAATTAATTATCAAAGTAGAGACGAAGGACAATTAAATTCATTCATTTTTAACATTGAACATTTTACAGAATATATTGAATTAGGATTACAGCTAACACGTTTAGGAATTTTTAACCCAAAATTACTTAAGCACAATCAGATAGAACATGTTAATCATGAGAAGCTAATTAACATAAAAACTTCAGCCTGGTATAACCCACAAACAAACGAAATATTCTTAATGTCGCATATTCCTATCACTAATTTTGAAACTAAGACATTTCAAATAATACCCTATCCAGATGAAACTGGACAAATCATAAATGGAAATGTTGATGGCAAATTTTACTTACATAACAATTTAGTTTTAAATACCCTTTCAAAGAAAATTATAAACGATCATTGTATCGCAAATATTGTAAAACACGAACCACCAATTTGTACATTTAACAAATACCGTAAACAAAATCTTGCACATGTAGTAGAACCAAATATAATGATAACTTGGAATGTAACACAAAACAAATTATATCAAAATTGTAATAAACAAGATATCTACATAGAAAATAACAAAATAATTAAAATATTTAATTGTTCAATTGATTTTGAAAAGGTTAAACTTTCAAATAAAGCTCAACAATTCACAACATTAATATTTACAGACTATAATGTTACTAAAATTGATCCTATATCACACATAGAAATTAAGGAAATGATTTTGTTCAATAATAAGGAAAACATGATTCTTTAATCACAATTGTATTAATTTTAATCCTTATTATTATCATACATTATTCTGTACATAAGAAAACTAAAAAACTCTCTAAAGCAACTATAAAAAAATATTTAAAGAAAAATGAAACAGACAAAAATGTAATTGAAATTATAAACTCTCCTCCACTTATGTACCCCGAACAAAACGCTTGAGGATAAGTTTATCTCTATAGGATGGGGGAGTAAGATATTCACATCTCATTCATATCACACATAACAGACCCCTCGCATATTAAATTATGCACAAACTCTAAACAAATCCTCAAGACCCAAAAGTTATTAAACGCTGAATGCAAACGCTCCCATACTTCAATGTAAACAAAAAACCAATAAGCATAAAGAGAGCGCGCATGAGCTCAAAGATCACACACCGACTCTAAACAAATCCTCAAGACCCAAAAGTTATTAATTAAACGCTGAATGCAAACGCTGCCACACTTCAATGTAAACATAAAAACCAATAAGCATAAAGACAGCGCACACGAGCTCAAAGATCACTTGACCAACACTTTAGAGGACTCAGGATTATTACACCCATACACTTAAGAGAACCCTCACTTACAGTAAACGAAAATCGCAATACGAAGTATAATGTTAAGCTAACAGAAACTGTAAAATTAGTTCTTTAAGAAGCCTTTGCTCATACGAATCGTAGGTACACTCGTTTCCCGAAAAATAAAGTTCTCCAGTAAAAAATAATACTCTTTTATTTTTATTACTGTTAGCACAAGCAAAAAACCTAATTATATATATCTTACACAGTCTACTATCTAACACGAGAGAGTGATAACCAGAGCAGTGAAGTATTCTAATTTCAAATTTGAATGAATCAACATATTCTATCTCAACTGACTAAAAGTCGAAATGCTTTAAAAAAAAAGTTTTGTGAGATTAAACAACTCAGAGGCTTAAATAGTATTGGTTTGGGGGAAACATTCAAGCCTATTTCTGAACCTTTACATGAACTCGTTCATGACAACAAACAATTACAACACATGATACCCAAAGAGTTTAGAAATATTAAAGCTGAAATAGAGACTGATGGTGGTACACCACAACATATGACAAAGAAGAAAAATTAACTTAAAAAGGCTAATGATTACAAGTCATCAAATTGGAGCTTGAATAGTAAGCAAGAGAATGATGATGATGATGATGATGATGATCAATTCTATTCTCAACCGGCCATTGAGGATACATCATTTACACTGCCTGATGAAGATCCGCCTTACTCATCGAGAGTGTTATCAAGACAAACCCTCCCACCATCACCAGCACAACCACTAAATGAAGAGAGCTCATCATTTGGAGTACTTCAAACACCAGCTTCAATATCACCTCAAACAGCACTACATGATGAGAGTCTAAAAAATTTAAATATTAGTGAACTGGCACGTGAATTTCTCTTGGACAAGTCGTATGGACCACACAAAAATGCAAGTGGGCAATTAATGTTGGGGAATAGTCGCATCAATGTGACCAATAATAACATTGAATTTGATGATGGACAAAACTGGCGACTCACTAGAGGATTATATTCTTTAATATTCCATCACCACCCGCAAAATTACAACGAGAACGAGTTGGAAATATATAGAGAAAAACACCCATACGCACCAAAACAAGTGTATCTGGGTCTGGATTCATGACACTTGACATGAGCAAACCCAACTATGTGTACTGGGATGACCCAAATGAGATGGTTGAGCGACTACAACTCTTAATAGCCTCACAATCGGCAGGTGTAACGAAATTAAGTCTATAATTGAAGAATTGAGAGATTCACAAATTATACATTAAGACGGTATATAACAAGGTGTTGTTATTCAATTAAATTTATAATCATCATGTCTGTTGACAAGTTTGGACATTACATAACTGATAAGCAGAGCTCTGACCATTTAAAAAGATACGAGCAAAGTTTATCAAGAATTTTCATTGATGCAGATGGTAACTTTAACATTCATCAAAAACGTGTAAAAAATGGGAGTAATCCCAAAGAGAATACGGACATTGTTATTAAAGCATATGTGGATAGGAGCATAAACGAACTTCGAGAATCTCTATCATCATTGATTCCACAAAATCGAGATGTAGACAATGGAGCAATACTCCTCACAATTAATGACATTGAAGAGAGATTGTATAGAGTTGAAAGGGCTGTTGCAGATATCCATCAAAAAATTGTAAATGCTTTAAAACTCTGATACTTTTAAGTAATTATTATCAAATTAAGTCATTTCATTACTCACTACGATGAGCAGACGAGAGATTATTAATGAATTACATGCTCCCTCACGCAAGAATTTCCTACGACGTAGAGTCATTACAAAAGGAATAAACGATATGTGGCAAGCAGACTTGGTTGAAATGTGGAAGTATGCACAGTCGAACAATGGATATCGCTATCTGTTAACAGTAAATGATTCGCTCTCGAAGAGTTCTTTAACACTCTGTTTAAGGGATTGAGTAAACGCTATGGAATCAACCACTATTCAACATTTAGTACCCTAAAGGCATCAATTGTAGAGCGATTCAACAGGTCTTTGAAAGAGCTCATGTGGCGGGAATTCAGTTTCAATGGAGCATACAAGTGGACAACAACAGAGTGCATAGAACAATAAAAATTGCACCCATTAATGTGAATAGTGGGAATGAGAAACAAATCTTGGAAACTGCTTATAATAACATTAAAATTTTTTCGGGTTAGCAAGTACAAACATGTATTTGAAAAAGGGTATACCCCCAATTGGACAACCGAATTTTTTAAGATAATCAAAGTACAAAATACCTATCCAACAACATACTTACTCCAAGACTTGAATGGAAATCCAATTAGAGGAGGTTTTTATAAAGAAGAACTGAAAAAAAAAAGTTTTCCCGATACCTATCTAGTTGAAAAAGTCTTGAGAAAGAAAGGCAACAGAGCACTTGTACGCTGGTTGGGTTTCCCTAAATCCGAAGATAGTTGGGTTTATAAAGCAGAAATTTTGTAAGAAAGTAAACAAAGAATGATTTGATTTTATTATATAATTTATTTTCTTTTTATTTCAAATATTATTAACAAATATTGTAACTTAAAATTATACATTTGTTGTTTTTTAAATAAAGAATTATATTCTAATTATAACAATATTTCGAGTTTCATATTTTATTATTACATTTTAATTATTATTATTTATTTTTTCTTTTAAATGAGTCTAATAACATTTTATGCATTATTAATTTTTCTTCAAAAATGTTGATTGCACTTTCGTTGGATTCCAACTTCCTTTTGAGGCTATTTATCTTAGTCACACTACTCTGAGTATTGTGTGAGAACTCTAGAACACTCATTTGGCTATGCCAAACACTTGATTGGGTCTCTAGAGCTGATATTTTCTGCTCAATTTCCTTTTCTAATGAGCTATAATGCCCTATAGCGAGAGTTGAGACTCCATCACCACATATTAGCCTTTTGTCGTCTTTGTTGTCTAATACGACTTTGGTGGTTTTTAGAGAACTAATTTCATGCCCTCTAGACCTAAACATATACATGCTATCACGCTCTTGCTGGCCTGTCACTAGACAATTTTTATACCCTTCAAAGGTAAAGGCAACTTCGTTTCACGCCTTTATTTTTTTTACACAATGCTCTTCTGTATTGGGACCTGATTCTGACTTGTAGGCATACATTTTTGAGCGTAGACCAACAAACTCTGTCATTGGCCTACCATGTAGCTCATCTTTAAAGAAGCCCAAACGCTTCTTGTTGCATTGTTTAAAATTATAAAGGGACGCTAATTCATTTGAGTATTCTGATGTATCGAATTTGTATTCAACATCTTGCCGAATATCTCGATATAAATCTTCGGTCTTTATTGAATATATAAATGAATCAGTGTCTATATAATTAAGTTTCAGGGCTTCCCTAAATTTGGGCTTCATATAATTGTATTTCGATAATTCCAAAACTACAAAGCCTAAATATATTGGCTTATCGCAAATGTTGTGTAGCCTTTTCATTTGAATTGCATACATAGTTTCAGAAAACTTGGATGCGCTATGAAAATTAGATCTTGAAATCAGGTCCCTTGCACATAATTTTGGGCGTCCGCCTTGTGAGCCTACAGTGGGAGTTTCCCACTCTGTGACGATACGAACATCAACCCTCTTCTCACTGTTCTCCATGGTTTTACCATACACAGCGTTATTTAGAAGTTTGAAAAAATCTTTTTCGAATGTATTTTTTGCCCTCGTCCTATGCTCAGTGTTTATGTCAATGTATTTTTTAAGCCAGGGCTTTTACTTAAAATCCAACACACTGTGGATCTTTTTTAATTTTAAGCCGTTCAATATACATTGATTTAAAGTTTTATAATGTATAATATACTTCTCCTTATCACGGAGATCGGCTATAAATTCTGGGACCTTTGCGTCTTTTGACGGCGACTTGTTGGCCGGACAGAATGGGAGGTCATTGTGTGTCTCGTGTAGCGAGTATGGGTATTCCAGGTCCACTTCCAGAATATAGCCATACTCGTTGTTCTCACAAATCGTCTCAACATTAAATGTTTTGACTTCCTCCGGTTCAAGCCATTTGAACTCACCATATGGTAGTGGTTCAGACATGGCCCAACCATACAAATTGTTGGCATCCACATACATTAAATATTCTGATTCTCTTGTAGAATCACAATCTTTAAGGTACTTGTGGTTTGCCTTTGTATGCCTGTGACTACATTGTACAAATCTGCCTCGAATTCCGCACTGAATAAATCTTATCATATCAGTTTTCAGCATTGCATCCCAAGACAAACCAGGCGTTGTATAATAATGGGCAGGATCAAGCTGATAAATGCCTGAGCAACTTGCCCTAAAGTTTTGAAAAACGTCTGTTAAAAATAAAACATCAGTTTTCAGATACAACTCCATGTAGTCCCGAAGTGTTTTACACTTGAAATGATCCCACACTTGACAGGCATGAATGAACATTCAGATTCCGATATATGACTATAGAAGTTGATCCTTGGTGGGAGACAAGTTTCTTCCAGCCTCTTCAATGAATCTAAATATTCATAGGGAAACACACCTTTCCTACAAACGAGAGCAAAGTCTAACAAATTTGGGTATTGTGTTTTCAATACAATGAAATTTCCCTCACCAAGGTTCCCGGCAAGAGTGTCTAGGCTAGAGGGCATGAATCTAATCGTATCTAAAAACCTAATTTCCAGTGTGTTTTGTTGAAGGGGAATATATTTTGAAATAGAAATATACAATTCCTTATTCAAGGGAATCACTTTTATTTCCCCTTCAACCTCACTGAGCTCCTTTACGAATAAATGAGCGTCATATTTGGAAAAATTATGGAAAAAGACGGGTATGAAATTATTTGTTTTGTATTTTAGATTGCATGCACTGTGTGCTGAACCTCTGTATTTGTCAGTGAAATGGCAGTTATATCGCACTCTATCATTGCCTAAAATACCCTGACAAATATGACAATTTCAAGCCTCATCAAAATCGAATGAGTCTTGTGGACTCATATGAAGGGGTACCACACGTTTCATGTGGTTTTCATAAAGTTCGGACAAATCGGATGTTACTTTCCAAACGAAAGTGCTTTCAACATTTTTGTCTATCTCTAAAACAAACTTATCTAAACTCGAGTCAAATGCACGCTTGATGTAGTATGCAAATGCTACGGGAATATGTTTATTAAAAATTGTTGATGAGGAAACACTTACATCTGGTGTTGATGATGATGGTGATGATGATGATGATGATGATGTTGATTCCAATATGCATTCGAAATCAGCATATACCACAAATGGAACCTCTAGCTGGCGATGTTGATTATTGAAATACAGTTCCCCTGCATCCGGTTTGGGGCACTCTGTAACAATTTTGCTGCATCTCTCAGCATGTCGATGTGCCCTCTCCTCGCTGGTGGAGTATCTCAGACATTGGTTGCAAAACCAACGTCGCGTACGTTGGCTCCCCAATTGTTGTGATAATACACTGTAGTTAAAGAAATTTTATGTGTGAGCTATTTGCTCTATGTATATATATATATATATTTAAGTGCATTAACTTACGCTGACATGTTTTTTATCCATACAAAGTGTCCGTGAGCACCAGCTGTCGGTCCATCGATGAATATTAGGTTAATGTGGAGCTCCTTCTCCACGCCAGCGCAGTAAAGTGGTCCATACACTTTATTGGTCTCCTCATCATATCCAAATACATTAATGCTGATTTGATGGTTTTGCTCAGCAAAATGTTTTATATTTTTTATTTCCATCGGGAATGTTAGCCCCGAAAAATCCACCTTGATGTTGATGTTGTCAAGGTGTATTTTGGGTAAATTAATATTTACACCATAACTACTACAGCGATCTGGTTTTGTTGATGGTTTCAGGGCTGAAATTATTGCGCACTTGAAACAGAAAATGCCATTGTTTCGCACATTGAGAACACATTTTCGCTTTTTCAGCTTCAGTGGAAGCTCGAAATGCTCGGATCCTTTCAGAGGATCACATTAGAACATATTCATTTCAAGCCGAATCAGACGTGTCATTGTCCATCCACTGTCTTTTTCTTGAAACTCACCCATTTTGGATGTTATATCATCCGCATGGGTTTTGAAGACTTCCGATGTGTTGCTCCCAATCGTAACCAGAGTCATCTTACTCTGGAACAATTTCACATCAATAAGAGTATCATGATCTTTTACCATCATGTACTCTGCAAACATTTCAAAGTTTGTCTTTGAGTCAAAATGAGAAGTCATCACCCTTTCCAAGTGAGGGAGCAGTGCTAGTCCCGCTTAATTTAAAAATTCCGTTGGAAGCCTAACAGCAGCTCCCTCATTTAAAAACATATTATTGAAGGATCAATAATTTGCTTCACATTTCCACCGAGCGGTCGCATAGCATTGTATTTATGCTGCTCAGTACGTGCATGATGATGCCATTGCATACCCGCAGGTAGAAATTGGCTGCAGGAGTTGCAATAAGCACCATTCATGGTGTTTCCATTGTTGATGGTGGAGATGGAGTTGGAGTAGTTGGCCATTTTGGTTGTGTTTATTTTGGTTGTGCTGGGGGTGTTGGCGGTGGCGAAAGTGGTGATGGTGCTGGTGCTGGTGGTGTTGGCGGGGTGGGGCTCGTTTGGGTGTTGGCGATGGTGCTGGTGTTTCTTGTAGTGGCGCTGATCGTTGTGGTGGTGGCGATGTTGTTGGTGGTGGTGGTGTGTTGTTTTATTTAAACTTTTAATAATTTTTAAAAATTTTTAAATTTTCACTTAAAGGTATTGAGAGCGCGGAGTGTGGATGACTTCGAACGACAATAAGGAGTGATTCTTAAGGCTTCTAGGAGGCTGGATGAAGACTCGGAAGAATGATTTTTTGATTTGGGTTCGGCATTTCACTTTTCTCCATATTCAAGTATTTCACTTCAAGAGTACAAAAAATGAGCACTTCATACACCATAGTAAAACCAATGTAGGGTGCATTAAGCGAGCCTTGCTTGCAAACACATACATACACACACACACACATACACACACACATTATTGATCCACCAAGTAGTGTTTAGAGTGCGTCAAGTGTTCACCAACGATTTGAGCACCCGTTCACGCCCCCTTCCCTTTTCCCACACCATCGATGCGCTATGATCGCCTGTGTTGCGAGGGGTATTCCGAGCGCCTTTTCCCACTCCTCCGAGCGCCTTTTCCCACTCCATCGATCACTTGTTCATCAGCGCTATGATTGTCTGCGCTGGGACGGGTATTCCGAGCGGCTTTCCCCACTCCATCGATGCGTACGCTATGTGATTGTTTGCGCTGGGACGGGTATTCCGAGCGCCTTTTCCCACTCCATCGATGCGTACGCTATGATCGCCTGCGCTATGAGCGTCCGTTTACGCCTCCGTCCCTTTCACTTTCTCACTCCATCGATCGCTTGTTCGTCAGCGTTATGATTGGCTGCGTTATGAGCGTTCGTTTACACCCCCGTCCCTTTCGTTGCGTTGGGTGTTCCGAGCGCCTTTATCACTTGCGCTATGAGCGTCCGTTTACACCCCCGTCCCTTTGGTTGCGTTCGGTGTTCCGAGCGCCTTTTCCCACTCCGTCGATCGCTTGCTCACACCCCGCCATTTTTCGACACTTGACACGTGCCCGTTGCATCCGAGCGCCTTTTCCCACTCCATCGATCGCGGCACGTGCCCGTTGCGAGTACTTATCATAATCGTATGCGAGTACTTATCATAATCGTACCCCGACTCCGTTGGCGGATCGTTACCCCAATCAATCGTCACGAGCCCTCACACCACAAAACTATTGACCCTAATTAAATGCACTTTTTATTATCCTGATCCTTTATTGACAACTTGACAGCTAACATTTTTATTACCTCTTTTTTGACAGCTGACCGTAATTAATTTTAATTTATGACACCCATTAAGTGGTGTGAAACCAGTACGCTTGAAGTCTCGTTTTTCTGCTGCACGTAACAGCATCTATTAGTCAAGTATGATTTGATTAATAAATAGTACGGAGCAGGTAGCCATTTCTTTTTTTTTGTAAAGTAGACCATTGCGCCAGACTCGATCAAACGCCTGTTGAACATCTAGAAATGCAGCAGTGCAGTATTTTTTGTTTTCGAATGCCGAAACTATATCATTAATGACCCTGTGACATTGCTCAGGGGTCCCGTGATCTCGCCTGAATCCGAAATGGTATTCAGGAATGATGGAAAGCTCGTCTAAAATTGGCAACATTCTCTTCAGAATTATTTTTTCAAACACTTTCGAGAATATTGTCAACAAACTAATGGGGCGATATGACGCCACTTCTGTTTCAGTTTTGTTTGGCTTTAGTATCATAATGATTTCTGCACAATTCCATTGACTTGGAACGTGGTCTAGTCTGAGAATCGCGTTATATACGAGGGTAAGAAACCGAATGTTTTTTGGTGGTAAACTTTTTAGGGTGATGCCGTCTATTTTATCATGGCCTGGTGCTTTTATGTTGTTCAAGCATTTGATTTCTGTCACAACTTCATATTTGATGCTTTTAATAGGCAAGCTCATTTGTCAGGGTGACTCACGAAATTTTTCTACTTCAGTCTCTGTTATAGAATTATTTATGTCGTTTGGCTGAAACACAGAATACAAATGTGCAAAGGCTTCCGCTTGTTCATTATTAGACCTACACCAAGGTCCATTATTGTTACGAATATTTATGTTTCTTTTAGCTGGTCTTTTTAGGTATTTAGTCGCCCTCCAGAGGTTATATTTGTTGTTGCAGGAATTAGTTTCTAAGTTTCTCAGATACGCAGCTAGATATTTATTGCGTAAGTTTGACAGCAGTTGTCTAAGCTCGGATGCAGCCTTGTTGTATAATCTTTTGTCAGCTGGGTAATGACTTTCTTGCCAGCGTTTTCGCAGATTCCTTTTATTTTTAATTTGTGTCGAAGTTCCGTTGAAAGATACAATAGATTTGATTGTTGACATTATGAATTGTGTTTGTGAGAAGCTCCACAGCATAGTCTTCTTCCTCTCCTGTTTTTAACGAGATGTCAATACTTACAGCTGATTCCAAATAACTTTTAAATGCGTTAATGTCAGTAGACGCTGTAATGACTTTGTAGGGCTTATCCAACATATGGGCTATTGTGCTGTAAGTTATTAATATTGGAGAGTGGTCTGAGTTAATTCCAGAGAATACTATGAATACAGAGAATACTATGGCCAGTACGTAGGCTTACCAGTTGACAAAGTTGTTATGTTGTTGTTCCGTATGCATTTGAATAACTCCGATTTTTCGGGTTAGTTAATCTGGATC
Organism: Drosophila rubida; assembly: GCA_035046165.1. Lineage (NCBI taxonomy): Eukaryota > Metazoa > Arthropoda > Insecta > Diptera > Drosophilidae > Drosophila > Drosophila rubida. Next base: position 46,059 of record JAWNOF010000011.1, read on the forward strand.
CCCACCATGGATGTTTTGCATTGAAGTCGCCTCCAACAATCAATTTTGTTCCCAGTCCTTGGCAAAAGTTTTTAAATCGCTGTAATTAATACATCTGCAGGCATACATTTTATCTCAACTGTGGCAGCCTGCATAGCGTTTTCCCTAGTACCATGCCCATAATTTGAAATTTAAGGCCCTGTTTGACAATAATTGCAGCGCCTCCATGAGCTCTATCTGACGGATGGTCAGCTCTTATTGTGTCGTATCCAATAATTCTGAAGAAAGATTTGCTTGTGAAGTGTGTTTCCGAAATGAGCATGACGTCAATGGCATTCGTTTTCAAAAATATAGATATTTCATTTACATGGTTGGAGAGCCCATTGGCATTTCATATTCCTAAGATAAGATTTAACTGCATAGCTTATTTACAAGTAACATTATCATGTTAAGTAAATTATTGGTAAGTTGAAATTGTTTTTCTAGCAGCTGTTCTATTCTTTCTAGAGATGAGTTGGACATACTATTTACTGCAACAACTTGAGCATATGATTGATGATTGTTGGGTTGTTGAATCGAATTATTAAATGTAGCAAATGGATGAGATGTAGCAATGTCACTTTTATTATTTTCATCTTTGGTGTTTTTTTGGTGATTACGTCCTCTTACAAAATTTTTTGATATCAGTTTCTGATAGACTTTACATCCTTTGTAGCTAGCAGCATGATCTTCGTTACAGTTCGCACATTTTGCTGGTTGCTCTTTATCTTTTGGACAAATTATGCTGGGATGGGTAAGAGAGCATTTCACACATCTGTTAGATTTGGCACAGTATGACTTTGTGTGTCCAAATTCCTGTCAACGATAGGGGGTGGTTCTATATTGACAGCAGCGTTACCAATGTACTTAACGTTGTATATGTCTAGGTTCTTATTGTTAGGCTCAATGTCTAAGTAAAATAAATTCAATGGTTCTTTGGTTACACGACATTTAATATTACTAATGTTTCTAACAGCATGGCCTTTGGGCTCCACATCTTGTTTAATTAAGTCGATATCCGTTGAGAAGTGCAAATTCTTAATAACAACTGTGAATGCCCTTTCATGTTTAAGCTGGTATTTATGAAATTTGACAAGATCTGTAGTAAGAGATTTCACAAGTTTCCGGTATTCGTCAATAGACTTTACCATAACTCTCACATGAGCATCGCGTTGTACTTTGTGATAGAAAAGCTCTTTTTTAATTTTAGTCTCTAGATAACCTAACATATCTTTTTATATTACTGACTTCAGATAAGAATATTGGTGGTGGCTTGGCAGTTTCATCTAAGCTGTCTTCAATTATCATGTCCAATGCTTCGTTTTCGTCTTCATTTCCGTTGTTTAGCGTGATGTCACATTGGAGGGTGTATTGATTGGAGCTGGTGCTGGGTGCAAAGTCCAGGTTTTGGCTCTTGAAGAAGCATTAATCTTCTAGCGTATTCGTACGCATGCAGACACATATGCAGGTTTGCTTGTATGTGCGCGAGTGCGTGCGTATTCCATCAACAGAGCTGAACTGCTGCTTTTCTAATGAAATGATACGATTGATGTGATTTTTTTTAATATGTTTGTTTTAAATTTTATTTTGCCAAATGGTACATGGTATATCACAGTCGGGCTAGCTCGACTGTAGCCGTTCTCACTTGTTTTACTATATTATAGTTTTATAAAAACTACACATTAGTTTTAGAGCTGTATTTTTCAGACTAAACTTGCTTGTTGCGGTCTTTACAAAGCAATGTATAAATTAATTATTCTATTTGTGGTCGACATACTAATTATTTATTCTTGTGGCTATTAGAAAGGGATGTTAACAATCTGTAGAGCAATTGACATGTCAGATGGTTATAATTTACTCATTAGTTATTCTCATTGTGTTTGAAATAACCTAATAATCTATGTGGATGGGAGTCCTTATAAAAAGAATTCTACTAAATAGGGTTGTGGTAAAAGTAAAAAACTGCTCTTTCAATAATGTTCAATCCTCAATCGGCTAAAAAATTACATTTTTACATACCGCTCCAATGCATTTGGCTAAAATTAAACGGCTCATGGCCACTTGAATATAACTTACGAAATTGCACCATTCGTCGGAAAAATTGTTTTCGTATTGCTTACACGTGTTGGTCGTGGTATGTCATTGTGTCAGTAGGAATAACAATATGCTTCCAGACGTCATTTTTAGTACAAAACATTGGAGACATTATCATGATAACAGAAAATTGCTGTACTACCTTAATGGGAGTTTTAAATTTTATTCGGTTAATTCACTTACGACTTAACCAGAATCAACTTCGAAATTTAGTTCAAGAATTTGTTAATAACATTTGGATACCCGAGTAAGTAAATTCAAAAAATATAAAAACTAATTTGTGTAACTCACTATCTAAGCGCTAATTGTTTATACATATACCAAAGATAATATTTAATATTTTAGTATAAAAGGTTGAGATTATAAATCACACAAACCAAATTTCAAACATAACAAGTGCGTTTGTCTCCACTGTAAGTTAATTCCGATGATGGCTTATGCAAGTTTTCGAAGCCTAAGCATCGCAGTCTGATTGAAGTGCTAAATGCAGTAAAAAGTGCAGAGCCTGTGTAAAGTTCATAAAAAGTGGTTGTTTTGGCAAAGCTAAAACTCAGTTCCGTAGGTCCTAGTACAACAATTGGGTTATGTATAGTAGATTTTATTTTTTCGGAAAGAATTTGCTCATTTCAATAAATAAATCACTTAAATGCCAAGCATTCAATGGCTAATATTCTATTATATTAGAATTGTTTTTAAAGCATTTCGAAGGCAATGGATCTTTTGAATTTTACAACATATTTAAAAGACGTACAAAGAACAGCAAATGCCTATCTATGGAAACCAATTAATACCAATAGTGAATTGCAAAATGATCTGCAACTATTTGCTCAATCTAAGAAGAAAACTCATCCTGTTCACTCCTGCTCAGGGAAAAACAACACAAAGGAGCCAATTCTGGTTATTCGTGAAACGCAAAGAGTAGTTGTTTACATGTGTAAAAATTATGGATATATTGAATATAAAAGTATCGAGAAGTTTGCAAACTTGTACCATATAGCCCAACTAATTTGTACGAGCTGTGGCGAGGTGTATCTAATCTGTGGCACACAAAACACCGTTTTAGTTTTAAAGGGTATCGGATATAATACAATTAAAATGACTATGCAAGTTTATCAATTGTTATTAATTATGTAAAACACACATCTTGTCTGGTGAAAATATCCATACTAGTCTTGAAAATATTCATAACGATTCGAACTGGTGACACCTGCGCTATATTCACTCTAGTTATTTCCTATTTGCCAGTACAGATGTAATAAAAACAAGTGAGAACACCTACAGTCGAGCTAGCCCGACTGATATATACCACGTAACATCTAGCAAAATAAAATTTAAAACAAACATAAATAAAATTTTCGTCGCCATAATTTAATTAAAATAATAATATTAAAAAGAGATCACATCAAACGACATTCATATTTGTTCATTGTAAAAACAACAGTCCAGTTTTTTGCGAATACGCATGCACAGACACACATACAAGAATACCAGATGTTGTGTAAATTAAAGAATATATCGGATAATAATTCAAAAAAATATATTTTATTTGTGGGAGCATGAGTGCGTCCGCTTTATCCGTTTCTCATATTGGAACTATACTACAAAAGTGGACTTAAGCTGCAAGTCAGTTATGATATAAAAACGCTTCTTGCTACCATGTACCTATGTAAGTTATAAAGGTATATTAAGTTCGTATGAATGTATGTAACAGGTTGAAGGAGACGTCGCAGACCATATTTTATTACAACCAAAATGATCAGAATCGAAAATAAAATCGATTTAGACATGTCCGTCTGTCTGTCCGTCCGTCCGTCTGTCCGTATGAACACCTAGATCTCAGAGATGGTAAGAGCTAGAGTAACCAAACTTTGGATTTAAATGTAATATGCAACTACGCAGATCAAGTTTATGTTTTTTTCCTCCCCCGCCCTTCCCCTTGCCCACAAACCGCAAGCTACTCTGGAATCCTTTGAGCTAGAAAGTTAATTTAAAGTGCAGTATGTAGATATTTATGATATTCATCGAAATCCAAAATATGGTTCAAATCGAATAAAATCTAGTTTTGGTATAAGCGAAAGAAGTTTGACATACGCAAAGCAAGCGCAAGAGGCGGGCGCAACAACAACAACAACATCAACAACAACAAGAACAAGCATTAGTCTTCTAGCGTATTCGTGCGCATGCATACACACATACAGGTTTGCTTGAATGTGTGTGTATGCATGCGTATTTCAACGAAAGAACTGAACTGTTGCTTTTCCAATGAAATAATATGAATGTCATTTGATGTGATCTCTTTTGCATTGGCTGAATTTTAGTATTCGCTGGGTTTCATGTATTATTATTTTAATTATAAGTAAATTTAGGCGATTACAATTTTACATATGTTTGTTTTAAATTTTATTTTGTCAAATGGTACATGGTATACTACAGTCGGGTTAGGTCGACTGTAGACGGTCTCATTTGCTTACACTTGAATTGATCCCACACTTGACAAGCATGAAGGTAGTCTGCCTCAGAACATTCAGATTCTGACAAATGACTATAGAACTTGCTCCTTGGTGGGAGACAAGTTTCTTCTAGCCTCTTCAATGAATCTAAATATTCATAGGGAAACAAACCTTTTCTACGAAATGAAATTTCCCTCATCAAGGTTCCCGGTAAGAGTGTCTAAGGGAATCACTTTTATTTCCCCTTCAACCTCACTGAGCTCCTTTATAAATAAATGAGCGTCATATTTTGAAAAATTATGGAAAAAGACGGGTATGAAATTACTTGTCTTGTACTTTAGGTTGCATGCATTGTGTGCTAAACCTCTGTATTAGCCAGTAAAATGGCAGTGGTCTCGCACTCTATCATTGCCTAAAATACCCTGACAAATGTGACAATTTATTTCAATTAATTTCATTTGAAGGGGTACCACACGTTTCATGTGGTTTTCATAAAGTTCGGACAAATCGGATGTTAGTTTCCTAACGAAAGTGCTTTCAACATTTTTGCCTATCTCTAAAACAAACTTATCTAAACTCGAGTCAAATGCACACTTGATGTAGTATGCAAATGCTACGGGAATATGTTTATTAAAAATTGTTGATGAGGAAACACTTACATCTGGTGTTGATGATGATGGTGATGATGATGATGATGATGATGATGATGATGATGATGATGATGATGATGATGATGATGATGATGATGATGATGATGATGATGATGATGATGATGATGATGGTGATGATGATGATGATGATGATGATGATGATGATGATGATGATGATGCTGGTGATGATGATGATGATGATGATGATGATGATGATGATGATGATGATGATGATGATGCTGGTTCCAATATGCATTCAAAATCAGCATATACCATTAATGGAACCTCTAGCTGGCGATGTTGATTATTGAAATACAATTCGCCTGCATCCGGTTTGGGGGGCTCTGTAACAATTTTGCTGCATCTCTCGGTATGTCGATGTGCCCTCTCCTCGCTGGTGGTTGGCTCCCCAATTGTTGTGATAATACACTGTAGTTAAAGAAATTGTTATGTGTTAGCTATTTGCTCTATGTATATATATAGTGACATATCCACATCCCTAATAAATTCTCGTACGCGACACGTACTCACAATTATTCCCCTAACTTCCAAAATTCTTTCCCACAAGATCATATTGTAAACATTAAATTCGTCGCGAGGGCGACCAACTGTCAAAACAAGAATATCCTATTACATTGGCGATCACGCCACTTCAAGAGTCCAAAGTCTTTTAAAAATTTCCACTTACAAATTTGAGGACTCAGCATTAATGCACCAACACACACATAACACATCACACATACGTTAGCCCTAAGAAGTTTCATGTTAGAGCTAAGCGAATTGTAAAGCCAGTTTTTCAAGATACTTTTCTCGAGCAAGACGCGTAGCCCGCGTTCTTCAATTAAAAATAAAGTTTATCTATAAGTGAAATAAAATAAAACCTTGTGTTTTTTATTTTTTTTGCTATTCGTGTCTAACGAACATATAATTGGCGCAGCCGGTAGGATACGTTTTAAAAGTTCATCAACAAACAGTCAAAGACCGCTAAGGATTCTAACATTATCCAAGGTCAACGCGTATAACGTTGTGTCTTTTCTAATACATATCCGCAAAAAACATCTACGTGCGTGAAATGCAGTGTAAAAAAAAAATCGGAACAAACTAAAAACATTTGTACCTCCGATCAATAAACCGCAAATAGCCCGTACAAATCGTAAAATCCACACGTGCAAACATAAACACAAAATCATGACAGTGGAACTATCTGAAGCACACTTAAACCAGTGCCTGAATCAAATAAAGCATGTACCAGCTTTTGAAAGTGGTGCAGAACACTTGTCAGCCATCATCAAGAGAATAGACTTTATTCTATCTCTCTATACGACAAGATGTGTTCGACAAAACAGCGTTATCTTTGGAGCCATCGAAAGACAACTAGATGGAGAAGCATTGCGGACCGCCCAGGTCACGCAATCTAATAACTGGATTTCACTCAGATCGTCGCTCATTGATGAATTCAAGACCCAAACACCATACGAAGAACTACTGAGACAACTCTACAACACACACTGGAATGGAAGCTTACGTAAGTTCGTAGAAGAATTGGAACGTAAATCGTATATAATTATCAATAAGTTATCGTTAGAAAATGACCCAAACAATTCAATACTATATAACAATGCTCTAAAAAGCACAATCAAAAATGTAATTACCAGAAAATTGCCAGATAGAACATTCATGACCTTAGCAAGGCATGATATTACTACCATAAGTAAACTAAAAACCGTAGCGCAAGCAGAGGGAATTTATGAGTCTTATGAGACTCATAATCGTCCTAAAAATGAAAATAGCAATCGAAAAAATCAAAGTAAAACATATGGAAATTATTCTTCAAACAATTTTCAATCTAATGATATGTCCAATCCAAAACCGCAAACCAATATTCAAAACCAAAACCAAAACAATCAAAGTCTTCAACAAGAATTTACTCATAAACTAAAAGAAGCTCAGAGCCAAAACCCTTTCAATTATTCAAGGGATACTTCAAATAGTCGTGAGGCTAACCCACCAGTTAAAAGGCAACGTGAAAGCCAGAGTGGTCAATTCAAGATGGAGCACGGTGAAAATTTTCATCAAAGTGCCTCGGACCAGAACGAAGAATAAACACCCCTTACATAAAAATTAAAATGAATGAAGTAAACCTAAGAGTTATCATTGATACAGGTTCTTCAATAAACATTATAAAAAAAAATATTATCGGATTTCCAATCTATAAAAACCCAATCAATGTCCAGACCATAAGTGGTATCACTGAATTATCAGAAAACATATTTTTCGGTCCCAGTAGACTTTGCCCCATAAAACAAAGATTTTATATTCAAAATTTCTCTAAAAATTATGATATGTTATTAGGAAGAGAATATTTAAAAGCCAGCAAATCCCAAATCGATTATGCAAATGGCTCAGTTACATTAGTAGAATACAAATTCAAATTTGTAAACAGTGAAGAAGATTCCGAAGATTCTGATACAGAAGATTATGCAAATCCACCCTTAACAGAAGATAGAGACTTTAACTTCGCAATCGAAGATGAATTAAAAGAGTGTAATGAGTTCAGGTTAGAACATCTAAACGCAGAAGAAGTGGAGAAATTAAAAAAAGTTTTATATGAATTTCGCGACATCCAGTACAAGGAAAGTGACAATTTGACTTTCACTAGTACGATCAAGCATTCAGTTCAAACAAAACATGAGGACCCGATATACAAAAGGCCTTACAAATATCCACAAGCTTATGATCAAGAAGTCAATAAGCAAATTAATGAAATGATAGAGCAGAGCATAATTAGAAAATCTAAATCCCCCTATTGTTCACCAATCTGGATTGTTCCAAAGAAAATGGACGCTTCAGGCAAACAAAAATTCCGGTTAGTCATTGACTACAGGAATCTCAATGAAATAACCATTGATGACAAATTCCCCATACCCAATATGGATGAGATCTTAGATAAATTAGGCAAATGCCAATACTTTACTACGATCGATCTTGCAAAGGGTTTCCATCAAATCCAAATGGATCCCGACTCAATTGCAAAAACTGCCTTTTCAACCAAGCATGGTCATTACGAATTTACTCGTATGCCCTTTGGGCTTAAAAATGCTCCAGCGACCTTCCAGCGCTGCATGAACAACTTGCTTGAAGACTTGATCTTCAAAGATTGTCTTGTTTATTTAGACGATATTATTATTTACTCCACTTCATTGGAGGAACATATATCATCCATTTCGAAAGTCTTCTCAAAACTTCGGGAAGCTAATTTGAAATTACAACTTGACAAATGTGAGTTTATGAAAAAGGAAACTGAATTCCTTGGGCATATAGTTACCACGCAAGGCATAAAACCAAATCCAAACAAAATCAAAGCAATCGTTGATTTCCCAATACCAAAAACACCAAAAGAAATTAAATCATTTCTAGGTTTATGCGGCTTCTACCGCAAATTCATTCCCAACTTTGCAAACATTGCAAAACCAATGACACTCAAATTAAAGAAAAACGCAACTATAAATATTAAAGACCCAACATATGTGTCCGCATTCGAAAAATTCAAAGTTTTAATCACGTCCGATCCAATACTAGTTTACCCAAATTTCGAGAAACCATTCTCATTAACAACTGATGCTAGCAATTTCGCTATAGGCGCCGTTCTATCACAAGAACATAAACCAATATGCTATGCAAGTCGAACTTTAAACGAACACGAATCAAACTATTCAGCTATAGAGAAAGAACTATTAGCTATTGTGTGGGCCACTAAATATTTCCGTTCTTACCTATTCGGTAGAAAATTCCAAATCCTAAGTGATCACAAACCATTAGTTTGGCTCAGTAACATTAAAGAACCCAATATGAAATTGCAACGATGGAAAATACGATTAAACGAGTATGATTATCAGATTAAATATTTACCAGGAAAAGAAAATAACGTAGCAGATGCCCTTTCACGTATTAAAATAGAAGAGAATTTCCTAGGAGAAGATGCAGTTAGCACAGGAGCAACCATACATAGCGCTCAAGAGGATAGTCAGTATCACATACTTATAACTGAAAGACTTTTGAATTATTTTAACAGACAAATAGAATTTCTAAAAGGCGACGAAAACAAAGTAGAGACAACTCGCTATTTTCATAAACTAAACATTAAAATTTCATACAAGGAAATGACCAATCAATACGCTAAGGATATAATAAAAGAATATCTTTGCTCAAAAAAGAGTGTCGTCTACTTTCACAATGAAATAGATTTTCCAATTTTCCAAAGAGCTTATTTAGAAATAATAAGTCCCAATAATATAACTAAATTAATGAAAACAAGTTCGAAGTTAATAGATTTACAAACCTTTGCAGAATTTAAAGAATTAATAATAAAAACACATAAAAAACTGTTACACCCAGGAATCGAAAAAACAATAAATTGGTTCAAAGAAAAATATTATTATCCTGATTATCAAAAGTTAATACAAAATGTAATTAACGAATGTGAAGTTTGTAACGTGAGTTTGTAAACTGAGCATAGAGACACAAAACTCACTTTCGAAGTAACCCCTGAAGTTTTTAACGTTAGAGACAAATATGTAATAGATTTTTATATGATTGATAAAAAACAATTTCTTTCTTGTATAGACGTATATTCAAAATTCACAACATTAGTTGAAGTCCAAAGTAGAGACTGGTTAGAAGCTAAAAGAGCGTTATTAAAAGTTTTCAACGAAATGGGAAAACCCATAGAAATAAAAGCAGACAAAGATTCAGCATTCATTAGTGCAACCTTGAAAATTTGGTTACAAGAAGAAAACATAAAAATTAATATAACCACAAGTAAAACTGGAATATCAGATATAGAAAGATTCCATAAAACAATAAATGAAAAATTAAGAATAATAGGAAGTGATGATGACGTGGAAAATAAATTAACAAAGTTCGAAACAATTTTATATACTTATAATCATAAAACAAAACATAAAGCTACTAATAGAACCCCAGCAGATATTTTTATTTATGCAGGAACTCCTGAATATAACTCACAAGAAAATAAAGTAAATCAAATAAACAATCTTAATAAAAATAGAAGTAACTTTGAAGTAGATACAAGATTTAGGCAAGCCCCACTAGTAAAGTCTAAAACAACAAACCCTTTTAAAAAGACAGGTAATATTAATAAACTCGATGAAAAACATTTCGAAGAAACAAATAGAGGAAGAAAAAATACCCATTATAAATCAAAATTTAAAAAGAAGAAAGTAATTAACAAAAGTAAATACGATAATTCCAGCCCAAATGACCAAACGTCCTAAAACATTGATGTTATTCATATTATTAATAATTTGCACACCTATAAACACGCAACGAATTGAAGTAAATCCAATCCAAAATGACCAAGGATTCATCTTATTCGAATCAGGAACAATTAACTTACCAGTATCTTTTGAACATCATTGTTTAATTGTAAATGTATCACAAATAGAAAACTCTTATGATTTATTAGTAACCCAAAGCCACATTTTCAATAAATACCCTCAAATAAAATACTTGATGAATAAACTAGAAAAACAAATGACTGGTATTAGAATAACAAATCGTAACAAACGAGGTCTATTCGATTTTATAGGATCCTCCTTTAAATTCCTTTTCGGCACATTAGATAACGAAGATAGAAAACAAATTGAAAATCAAATCTATATTATCGCTCATAATTCAATTCAAGCAAGCAACCTTAATGATTTTATAAATAAATTTAATCAAGGAATAAATACAATAAATAACCAAAGTAAAACTTTAGAAGAAGAGAAACAGTTAAATTCACTAATATTTAATATTGAACACTTCACCGAATACATAGAAGATATTGAATTGGGATTACAATTAACTCGTTTAGGAATTTTCAACCCAAAACTACTCAAACATGATCAAATAGATCACATCAATAACGAAAAACTTATAAATATTAAAACTTCTGCATGGTTCAATGCACACTCAGATGAAATTTTCATCATGTCACACATTCCCTTGAGTAATATAGAAACTAAAACTTTTCAAATAATCCCCTATCCCGACAAAATTGGACAGATCATAAATGAGAACGTTGAAGGAAAATTTTATTTACATAACAATTTCGTTTTAAATACTATTTCAAAAAAGATCATAAATGACCACTGCATTGCAAACATAATAAAACATGAAACACCAATTTGTACTTTCAATAAATACCGCAATCAAGATCTTATACAATTAATAGAACCAAATATTGTAATAACTTGGAATTTAAAACGAACCAAATTAAACCAAAATTGTAACAATTTAGACATTTTTATTGAAAAAGATAAAATAATCAAAATATTTAATTGCACAATCGAATTAAAAGATGTAAAATTATCAAACAGAGCACAACAGTTCACGACTATCATGTTTACAGAATATAACGTAACTAAAATTGAACCATTGTCACACATTGAAATAAAAGAAATGATTTTGTATAACAACAAAGAAAATAATATTTTCAAATATTCATTAGTTACGATTATATTAGTATTAATTTTCATTATTATGTACCATTTAGTAAATAAGAAAATTAAAACATTTTGTAACACTATAACACAAAAACTTGTAAGAACACAAACCACAGACATAAGTGTTAATGCTGAACCCAACAATATCGAAAACCCAGTCCCACTTATGTACCCCGAACTAAACGCTTGAAGACAAGCCAATTTCTATAGGTTGGGGGAGTGACATATCCACATCCCTAATAAATTCTCGTACGCGACACGTACTCACAATTATTCCCCTAACTTCCAAAATTCTTTCCCACAAGATCATATTGTAAACATTAAATTCGTCGCGAGGGCGACCAACTGTCAAAACAAGAATATCCTATTACATTGGCGATCACGCCACTTCAAGAGTCCAAAGTCTTTTAAAAATTTCCACTTACAAATTTGAGGACTCAGCATTAATGCACCAACACACACATAACACATCACACATACGTTAGCCCTAAGAAGTTTCATGTTAGAGCTAAGCGAATTGTAAAGCCAGTTTTTCAAGATACTTTTCTCGAGCAAGACGCGTAGCCCGCGTTCTTCAATTAAAAATAAAGTTTATCTATAAGTGAAATAAAATAAAACCTTGTGTTTTTATTTTTTTTGCTATTCGTGTCTAACGAACATATAATTATATATATATTTAAGTGCATTAACTTACGCTGACATGTTTTTTATCAATACAAAGTGTCCGTGAGCACCAGCTGTCGGTCCATCGATGAATATTAGGTTAATGTAGAGCTCCTTCTCCACGCCAGCGCAGTAAAGTGGTCCATACACTTTATTGGTCTCCTCATCATATCCAAATACATTAATGCTGATTTGATGGTTTTGCTCAGCAAAATGTTTTATATTTTTTATTTCCATCGGGAATGTTAGTCCTGAAAAATCTACCTTGATGTTGATGTTGTCAAGGTGTATTATGGGTAAATTAATATTTACACCATAACTACAACAGCGATCTGGTTTTGTAGATGGTTTCAGGGCTGAAATTATTGCCCACTTGAAACAGAAAATGTCATTGTTTCGCACATTGACAACACCTTTTCGCTTTTTCAGCTTCAGTGGAAGCTCGAAATGCTCGGATCCTTTCAGAGGATCACATTGGAGCATATTCATTTCAAGCCGAATCAGACGTGTCATTGTCCATCCACTGTCTTTTTCTTGAAACTCACCCATTTTGGATGTTATATCATCCGCATGAGTTTTGAAAACTTCCGATGTGTTTCTCCCAATCGTAACCAGAGTCATCTTACTCTGGAACAATTTCACATCAATTAGAGTATCATGATCTTTTACCATCATGTACTCTGCAAACATTTCAAAGTTTGTCTTTGAGTCAAAATGAGAGGTCATCAGCCTTTCCAAGTGAGGGAGCAGTGCTAGTGCCGCTTCATTTAAAAATTCCGTTGGAAGCCTAACAGCAGCTCCCTCATTTAAAAACATATTATTGAAGGATCAATAATTTGCTTCACATTTCCACCGAGCGGTCGCATAGCATTGTATTTATGCTGCTCAGTACGTGCATGATGATGCCATTGCATACCCGCAGGTAGAAATTGGCTGCAGGAGTTGCAATAAGCACCATTCATGGTGTTTCCATTGTTGATGGTGGAGATGGAGTTGGAGTAGTTGGCCATTTTGGTTGTGTTTATTTTGGTTGTGCTGGGGGTGTTGGCGGTGGCGAAAGTGGTGATGGTGCTGGTGCTGGTGGTGTTGGCGGGGTGGGGCTCGTTTGGGTGTTGGCGATGGTGCTGGTGTTTCTTGTAGTGGCGCTGATCGTTGTGGTGGTGGCGATGTTGTTGGTGGTGGTGGTGTGTTGCTTTATTTAAACTTTTAATAATTTTTAAAAATTTTTAAATTTTCACTTAAAGGTATTGAGAGCGCGGAGTGTGGATGACTTCGAACGACAATAAGTAGTGATTCTTAAGGCTTCTAGGAGGCTGGATGAAGACTCGGAAAAATGATTTTTTGATTTGGGTTCGGCATTTCACTTTTCTCCATATTCAAGTATTTCACTTCAAGAGTACAGAAAATGAGCACTTCATACACCGTAGTAAAACCAATGTAGGGTGCATTAAGCGAGCTTTGTTTGCAAACACATACATACACACACACATTATTGATCCATTAAGTAGTGTTTAGAGTGAGTCAAGTGTTCACCAACGTTTTGAGCACCCGTTCACGCCCCCTTCCCTTTTCCCACTCCATAGATGCGCTATGATCGCCTTTGTTGCAAGGGGTATTCCGACTTTTCCCACTCCTCCGAGCGCCTTTTCCCACTCCTTCGATCACTTGTTCGTCAGCGCTATGATTGTCTGCGCTGGGACGGGTATTCCGAGCGCCTTTTCCCACTCCATCGATGCGTGCGCTATGATCGCCTGCGCTATGAGCGGCCGTTTACGCCTCCCTCCTTTTCACTTTCTCACTCCATCGATCGATTGTTCGTCAGCGTTATGATTGGCTGCGTTATGAGCGTTCGTTTACACCCCCGTCCCTTTCGTTGCGTTGGGTGTTCCGAGCGCCTTTATCACTTGCGCTATGAGCGTCCGTTTACACCCCCGTCCCTTTGGTTGCGTTGGGTGTTCCGAGCGCCTTTTCCCACTCCGTCGATCGCTTGCTCACACCCCGCCATTTTTCGACACTTGACACGTGCCCGTTGCATCCGAGCGCCTTTTCCCACTCCATCGATCGCGGCACGTGCCCGTTGCGAGTACTTATCATAATCGTATGCGAGTACTTATCATAATCGTACCCCGACTCCGTTGGCGGATCGTTACCCCAATCAATCGTCACGAGCCCTCACACCACAAAACTATTGACCCTAATTAAATGCACTTTTTATTATCCTGATCCTTTATTGACAACTTGACAGCTAACATGTTTATTACCTCTTTTTTGACAGCTGACCGTAATTAATTTTAATTTATGACACCCATTAAGTGGTGTGAAACCAGTACGCTTGAAGTCTCGTTTTTCTGCTGCACGTAACAGCATCTATTAGTCAAGTATGATTTGATTAATAAATAGTACGGAGCAGGTAGCCATTTCTTTTTTTTTGTAAAGTAGACCATTGCGCCAGACTCGATCAAACGCCTGTTGAACATCTAGAAATGCAGCAGTGCAGTATTTTTTGTTTTCGAATGCCGAAACTATATCATATGACCCTGTGACATTGCTCAGGGGTCCCGTGATCTCGCCTGAATCCGAAATGGTATTCAGGAATGATGGAAAGCTCGTCTAAAATTGGCAACATTCTCTTCAGAATTATTTTTTCAAACACTTTCGAGAATATTGTCAACAAACTAATGGGGCGATATGACGCCACTTCTGTTTCAGTTTTGTTTGGCTTTAGTATCATAATGATTTCTGCACAATTTCATTGACTTGGAACGTGGTCTAGTCTGAGAATCGCGTTATATACGAGGGTAAGAAACCGAATGTTTTTTGGTGGTAAACTTTTTAGGGTGATGCCGTCTATTTTATCATGGCCTGGTGCTTTTATGTTGTTCAAGCATTTGATTTCTGTCACAACTTCATATTTGATGCTTTTAATAGGCAAGCTCATTTGTCAGGGTGACTCACGCAATTTTTCTACTTCAGTCTCTGTTATAGAATTATTTATGTCGTTTGGCTGAAACACAGAATACAAATGTGCAAATGCTTCCGCTTGTTCATTATTAGACCTACACCAAGGTCCATTATTGTTACGAATATTTATGTTTCTTTTAGCTGGTCTTTTTAGGTATTTAGTCGCCCTCCAGAGGTTATATTTGTTGTTGCAGGAATTAGTTTCTAAGTTTCTCAGATACGCAGCTAGATATTTATTGCGTAAGTTTGACAGCAGTTGTCTAAGCTCGGATGCAGCCTTGTTGTATAATCTTTTGTCAGCTGGGTAATGACTTTCTTGCCAGCGTTTTCGCAGATTCCTTTTATTTTTAATTTGTGTCGAAGTTCCGTTGAAAGATACAATAGATTTGATTGTTGACATTATGAATTGTGTTTGTGAGAAGCTCCACAGCATAGTCTTCTTCCTCTCCTGTTTTTAACGAGATGTCAATACTTACAGCTGATTCCAAATAACTTTTAAATGCGTTAATGTCAGTAGACGCTGTAATGACTTTGTAGGGCTTATCCAACATATGGGCTATTGTGCTGTAAGTTATTAATATTGGAGAGTGGTCTGAGTTAATTCCAGAGAATACTATGAATACAGAGAATACTATGGCCAGTACGTAGGCTTACCAGTTGACAAAGTTGTTATGTTGTTGTTCCGTATGCATTTGAATAACTCCGATCTTTTCGGGTTAGTTAATCTGGATCCCCACCATGGATGTTTTGCATTGAAGTCGCCTCCAACAATCAATTTTGTTCCCAGTCCTTGGCAAAAGTTTTTAAATCGCTGTAATTAATACATCTGCAGGCATACATTTTATCTCAACTGTGGCAGCCTGCATAGCGTTTTCCCTAGTACCATGCCCATGATTTGAAATTTAAGGCGCTGTTTGACAATAATTGCAGCGCTTCCATGAGCTCTATCTGACGGATGGTCAGCTCTTATTGTGTCGTATCCAATAATTCTGAAGAAAGATTTGCTTGTGTGTGTTTCCGAAATGAGCATGACGTCAATGGCATTCGTTTTCAAAAATATAGATATTTCATTTACATGGTTGGAAAGCCCATTGGCATTTCATATTCCTAAGATAAGATTTAATTGCATAGCTTATTTACAAGTAACATTATCATGTTAAGTAAATTAGTGGTAAGTTGAAATTGTTTTTCTAGCAGCTGTTCTATTCTTTCTAGAGATGAGTTGGACATACTATTTACTGCAACAATTTGAGCATATGATTGATGATTGTTGGGTTGTTGAGTCGAATTATTAAATGTAGCAAATGGATGAGATGTAGCAATGCCACTTTTTTTATTTTCATCTTTGGTGTTTTTTTGGTGATTACGTCCTCTTACAAAATTTTTTGATATCAGTTTCTGATAGACTTTACATCCTTTGTAGCTAGCAGCATGATCTTCGTTACAGTTCGCACATTTTGCTGGTTGCTCTTTATCTTTTGGACAAATTATGCTGGGATGGGTAAGAGAGCATTTCACA
This sequence comes from Drosophila rubida, assembly GCA_035046165.1. Lineage (NCBI taxonomy): Eukaryota > Metazoa > Arthropoda > Insecta > Diptera > Drosophilidae > Drosophila > Drosophila rubida. The sequence continues at coordinate 62,920 of JAWNOF010000011.1, forward strand.
CATCTGTTAGTTTTGGCACAGTATGACTTTGTGTGTCCAAATTCCTGTCAACGATAGGGGGTGGTTCTATATTGACAGCAGCGTTACCAATGTACTTAACGTTGTATATGTCTAGGTTCTTATTGTTAGGCTCAATGTCTAAGTAAAATAAATTCAATGGTTCTTTGGTTACACGACATTTAATATTACTAATGTTTCTAACAGCATGGCCTTTGGGCTCCACATCTTGTTTAATTAAGTCGATATCCGTTGAGAAGTGCAAATTCTTAATAACAACTGTGAATGCCCTTTCATGTTTAAGCTGGTATTTATGAAATTTGACAAGATCTGTAGTAAGAGATTTCACAAGTTTCCGGTATTCGTCAATAGACTTTACCATAACTCTCACATGAGCATCGCGTTGTACTTTGTGATAGAAAAGCTCTTTTTTAATTTTAGTCTCTAGATAACCTAACATATCTTTTTATATTACTGACTTCAGATAAGAATATTGGTGGTGGCTTGGCAGTTTCATCTAAGCTGTCTTCAATTATCATGTCCAATGCTTCGTTTTCGTCTTCATTTCCGTTGTTTAGCGTGATGTCACATTGTATTGATTGGAGCTGGTGCTGGGTGCAAAGTCCAGGTTTTGGCTCTTGAAGAAGCATTAATCTTCTAGCGTATTCGTACGCATGCAGACACATATGCAGGTTTGCTTGTATGTGCGCGAGTGCGTGCGTATTCCATCAACAGAGCTGAACTGCTGCTTTTCTAATGAAATGATACGATTGATGTGATTTTTTTTAATATGTTTGTTTTAAATTTTATTTTGCCAAATGGTACATGGTATATCACAGTCGGGCTAGCTCGACTGTAGCCGTTCTCACTTGTTTTACTATATTATAGTTTTATAAAAACTACACATTAGTTTTAGAGCTGTATTTTTCAGACTAAACTTGCTTGTTGCGGTCTTTACAAAGCAATGTATAAATTAATTATTCTATTTGTGGTCGACATACTAATTATTTATTCTTGTGGCTATTAGAGTAGAGCAATTGACATGTCAGATGGTTATAATTTACTCATTAGTTATTCTCATTGTGTTTGAAATAACCTAATAATCTATGTGGATGGGAGTCCTTATAAAAAGAATTCTACTAAATAGGGTTGTGGTAAAAGTAAAAAACTGCTCTTTCAATAATGTTCAATCCTCAATCGGCTAAAAAATTACATTTTTACATACCGCTCCAATGCATTTGGCTAAAATTAAACGGCTCATGGCCACTTGAATATAACTTACGAAATTGCACCATTCGTCGGAAAAATTGTTTTCGTATTGCTTACACGTGTTGGTCGTGGTATGTCATTGTGTCAGTAGGAATAACAATATGCTTCCAGACGTCATTTTTAGTACAAAACATTGGAGACATTATCATGATAACAGAAAATTGCTGTACTACCTTAATGGGAGTTTTAAATTTTATTCGGTTAATTCACTTACGACTTAACCAGAACCAACTTCGAAATTTAGTTCAAGAATTTGTTAATAACATTTGGATACCCGAGTAAGTAAATTCAAAAAATATAAAAACTAATTTGTGTAACTCACTATCTAAGCGCTAATTGTTTATACATATACCAAAGATAATATTTAATATTTTAGTATAAAAGGTTGAGATTATAAATCACACAAACCAAATTTCAAACATAACAAGTGCGTTTGTCTCCACTGTAAGTTAATTCCGATGATGGCTTATGCAAGTTTTCGAAGCCTAAGCATCGCAGTCTGATTGAAGTGCTAAATGCAGTAAAAAGTGCAGAGCCTGTGTAAAGTTCATAAAAAGTGGTTGTTTTGGCAAAGCTAAAACTCAGTTCCGTAGGTCCTAGTACAACAATTGGGTTATGTATAGTAGATTTTATTTTTTCGGAAAGAATTTGCTCATTTCAATAAATAAATCACTTAAATGCCAAGCATTCAATGGCTAATATTCTATTATATTAGAATTGTTTTTAAAGCATTTCGAAGGCAATGGATCTTTTGAATTTTACAACATATTTAAAAGACGTACAAAGAACAGCAAATGCCTATCTATGGAAACCAATTAATACCAATAGTGAATTGCAAAATGATCTGCAACTATTTGCTCAATCTAAGAAGAAAACTCATCCTGTTCACTCCTGCTCAGGGAAAAACAACACAAAGGAGCCAATTCTGGTTATTCGTGAAACGCAAAGAGTAGTTGTTTACATGTGTAAAAATTATGGATATATTGAATATAAAAGTATCGAGAAGTTTGCAAACTTGTACCATATAGCCCAACTAATTTGTACGAGCTGTGGCGAGGTGTATCTAATCTGTGGCACACAAAACACCGTTTTAGTTTTAAAGGGTATCGGATATAATACAATTAAAATGACTATGCAAGTTTATCAATTGTTATTAATTATGTAAAACACACGTCTTGTCTGGTGAAAATATCCATACTAGTCTTGAAAATATTCATAACGATTCGAACTGGTGACACCTGCGCTATATTCACTCTAGTTATTTCCTATTTGCCAGTACAGATGTAATAAAAACAAGTGAGAACACCTACAGTCGAGCTAGCCCGACTGATATATACCACGTAACATCTAGCAAAATAAAATTTAAAACAAACATAAATAAAATTTTCGTCGCCATAATTTAATTAAAATAATAATATTAAAAAGAGATCACATGAAACGACATTCATATTTGTTCATTGCAAAAACAACAGTCCAGTTTTTTGCGAATACGCATGCACAGACACACATACAAGAATACCAGAAGTTGTGTGAATTAAAGAATATATCGGATAATAATTCAAAAAAATATATTTTATGGAGTAAGAAAGTGAAAAGGACGGAGGCGTAAACGGACGCTCATAGCGCAGGCGATCATAGCGCACGCATCGATGGAGTGGGAAAAGGCGCTCGGAATACCCGTCCCAGCGCAGACAATCATAGCGCTGACGAACAAGTGATCGAAGGAGTGGGAAAAGGCGCTCGGAATACCCCTCGCAACACAGGCGATCATAGCGCATCGATGATGTGGGAAAAGGGAAGGGGGCGTGAACGGGTGCTCAAAACGTTGGTGAACACTTGACTCACTCTAAACACTACTTGATGGATCAATAATGTGTGTGTGTATGTGTGTGTGTGTATGTGTGTGTGTGTTTTGTGTGTGTGTGTGTGTGTGTGTGTGTGTGTGTGTGTGTGTGTGTGTGTGTGTGTGTGTGTGTGTGTGTGTGTGTGTGTGTGTGTGTGTGTGTGTGTGTGTGTGTGTGTGTGTGTGTGTGTGTGTGTGTGTGTGTTTGCGTGTGTGTGTGTGTGTGTGTGTATGTGTGTGTATGCAAACAAGGCTCGCTTAATGCACCCTACATTGGTTTTACTATGGTGTATGAAGTGCTCATTTTCTGTACTCTTGAAGTGAAATACTTGAATATGGAGAAAGGTGAAATGCCGAACCCAAATCAAAAAATCATTTTTCCGAGTCTTCATCCAGTCTCCTAGAAGCCTTAAGAATCACTACTTATTGTCGTTCGAAGTCATCCACACTCCGCGCTGTCAATACCTTTAAGTGAAAATTTAAAAATTTTTAAAAATTATTAAAAGTTTAAATAAAACAACACACCACCACCACCAACAACATCGCCACCACCACAACGATCAGCGCCACTACAAGCAACACCAACACCATCGCCAACACCCAAACGAGCCCCACCCCGCCAACACCACCAGCACCAGCACCATCACCACTTTCGCCACCGCCAACACCCCCAGCACAACCAAAATAAACACAACCAAAATGGCCAACTACTCCAACTCCATCTCCACCATCAACAATGGAAACACCATGAATGGTGCTTATTGCAACTCCTGCAGCCAATTTCTACCTGCGGGTATGCAATAGCATCATCATGTACGTACTGAGCAGCATAAATACAATGCTATGCGACCGCTCGGTGGAAATATGAAGCAAATTATTGATCCTTCAATAATATGTTTTTAAATGAGGGAGCTGCTGTTAGGCTTCCAACGGAATTTTTAAATTAAGCGGGACTAGCACTGCTCCCTCACTTGGAAAGGGTGATGACCTCTCATTTTGACTCAAAGACAAACTTTGAAATGTTTGCAGAGTACATGATGGTAAAAGATCATGATACTCTTATTGATGTGAAATTGTTCCAGAGTAAGATGACTCTGGTTACGATTGGGAGCAACACAACGGAAGTTTTCAAGTCTGATTCGGCTTGAAATGAATATGCTCTAATGTGATCCTCTGAAAGGATCCGAGCATTTCGAGCTTCCACTGAAGCTGAAAAAGCGAAAATGTGTTCTCAATGTGCGAAACAATGGCATTTTCTGTTTCAAGTGCGCAATAATTTCAGCCCTGAAACCATCAACAAAACCAGATCGCTGTAGTAGTTATGGTGTAAATATTAATTTACCCATAATACACCTTGACAACATCAACATCAAGGTGGATTTTTCGGGGCTAACATTCCCGATGGAAATAAAAAATATAAAACATTTTGCTGAGCAAAACCATCAAATCAGCATTAATGTATTTGGATATGATGAGGAGACCAATAAAGTGTATGGACCACTTTACTGCGCTGGCGTGGAGAAGGAGCTCCACATTAACCTAATATTCATCGATGGACCGACAGCTGGTGCTCACGGACACTTTGTATGGATAAAAAACATGTCAGCGTAAGTTAAAGCACTTAAATATATATATATATATATACATAGAGCAAATAGCTAACACATACAATTTCTTTAACTACAGTGTATTATCACAACAATTGGGGAGCCAACGTACGCGACGTTGGTTTTGCAACCAATGTCTGAGATACTCCACCAGCGAGGAGAGGGCACATCGACATGCCGAGAGATGCAGCAAAATTGTTACAGAGCCCCCCAAACCGGATGCAGGGGAACTGTATTTCAATAATCAACATCGCCAGCTAGAGGTTCCATTTGTGGTATATGCTGATTTCGAATGCATATTGGAACCAACATCATCATCATCATCATCACCATCATCATCACCATCATCATCACCATCATCATCAACACCAGATGTAAGTGTTTCCTCATCAACAATTTTTAATAAACATATTCCCGTAGCATTTGCATACTACATCAAGCTTGCATTTGACTCGAGTTTAGATAAGTTTGTTTTAGAGATAGGCAAAAATGTTGAAAGCACTTTCGTTTGGAAAGTAACATCCGATTTCTCCGAACTTTATGAAAACCACATGAAACGTGTGGTACCCCTTCATATGAGTCCACAAGACTCATTCGATTTTGATGAGGCTTTAAATTGTCATATTTGTCAGGGTATTTTAGGCAATGATAGAGTGATAGTTCAGCACACAGTGCATGCAACCTAAAATACAAAACAAATCATTTCATACCAGTCTTTTTCCATAATTTTTCCAAATATGACGCTCATTTATTTGTAAAGGAGCTCAGTGAATTTGAAGGGGAAATAAAAGTGATTCCCTTGAATAAGGAATTGTATATTTATATTTAAAAATATATTCCCCTTCAACAAAACACACTGGAAATTAGGTTTTTAGATACGATTAGATTCATGCCCTCTAGCCTAGACACTCTTGCCGGGAACCTTGATGAGGGAAATTTCATTGTATTGAAAAAACAATACCCAAATTTGTTAGATTTTGCTCTCGTTCGTAGGAAAGGTGTGTTTCCCTATGAATATTTAGATTCATTGAAGAGGCTGGAAGAAACTTGTCTCCCACCAAGGAGCAAGTTCTATAGTCATTTATCGGAATCTGAATGTTCTGAGGCAGACTACCTTCATGCATGACAAGTGTGGGATAATTTCAAGTGTAAAACACTTCGGGACTACATGAAAACTGATGTTTTATTGTTAACAGACGTTTTTCAAAACTTTAGGGCAATTTTCTCAGGCATTTATCAGCTTGATCTTGCCCATTATTATACAACGCCTGGTTTGTCTTGGGATGCAATGCTGAAAACTACAGAGATTCGCCTCGAATTACTCACTGATATAGATATGATAAGATTTATTCAGTGCGGAATTCGAGGCGGATTAGTACAATGTAGTCACAGGCATACAAAGGCAAACCACAAGTACCTTAAAGATTATGATTCTACAAGAGAATCAGAATATTTAATGTATGTGGATGCCAACAATTTGTATGGTTGGGCCATGTCTGAACCACTACCCTATGGTGAGTTCAAATGGCTTGAACCGGAGGAAGTCAAAATATTTAATGTTGAGACGATTTGTGAGAACAGCGAGTATGGCTATATTCTGGAAGTGGGCCTGGAATACCCATACTAGCTACACGAGACACACAATGACCTACCATTCTGTCCGGCCAACAAGCTGGCGTCAAAAGACGCAAAGGTCCCAAAATTAATAGCCGATCTCCGTGATAAGGAGAAGTACATTATAAATTACAAAACTTTAAATCAATGTATATTGAACGGCTTAAAATAAAAGAAAAATCCACAGTGTGTTGGAATTTAAGCAAAAGCCCTGGCTTAAAAAATATATTGACATAAACACTGAGCATAGGACGAGGGCAAAAAAATACATTCGAAAAATATTTTTTCAAACTCTTAAATAACGCTCTGTGGTTAAACTATGGAGAACAGTGAGAAGAGGGTTGATGTTCAAATGATTCAAATGAAAAGGCTACACAACATTTGCGATAAGCCAATATATTTAGGTTTTGTAGTTTTGGAATTATCGAAATACAAAATGTATGATTTCCATTTCTTACAAAATTTCTGCTTTATAAACCCAACTATCTTCGAATTTAGGGAAACCCAACCAGCGTACAAGTGCTCTGTTGTCTTTCTTTCTCAAGTCTTTTTCAACTAGATAGGTATCGGGAAAACTTTTTTTTCAGTTCTTATTTATAAAAACCTCCTCTAATTGGATTTCCATTCAAGTCTTGAAATAAGTATGTTGTTGGATAGGTATTTTCTACTTTGATTATCTTAAAAATTTCAGTTGACCAATTGGGGGTATACCCTTTTTCAAATACATGTTTGTACTTGCTAATGCGTACAAAGTCACCCATTTTCAGTTGGCTACCCGAAAAAATTTTAATGTTATTATAAGCAGTTTCCAAGATTTGTTTCTCATTCCCACTATTCACATTAATGGGTGCAATTTTTATTGTTCTATGCACTCTGTTGTTGTAAACGGAAATTAACCTTTTGTAGACATCAATCCACTTGTATGCTCCATTGAATCTGAATTCCCGCCACATGAGCACATTCAAAGTCCTGTTGAATCGCTCTACAATTGATGCCTACAGGCAAATTTCGAGAACGTATCAATTACTGTTAACAGATATCCATTGTTCGACTGTGCATACTTCCCCATTTCAACCAAGTCTGCTTGCCACAAATCGTTTATTCCTTTTGTAATGACTCTACGTCGTAGGAAATTCTTGCGTGAGGGAGGATGTAATTCATTAATAATCTCTCGTCTGCTCATCGTAGTGAGTAATGAAATGACTTGATGTGATAATAATTTCATTAAACTGACCTATATATCAGAGTTTTAAAGCATGTACACTTTTTTTATGAATATCTGCAACAGCCCTTTCAACTCTATACAATCTCACTTCAATGTCATTAATTGTGAGGAGTATTGCTCCATTGTCTACATCTCGATTTTTTTGGAATCACTGATGTTAGATATTCTCGAAGTTCGTTTATGTTCCTATCCACATATGCTTTAAGAACAATGTCCGTGTTCTCTTTGGGATTACTCCCATTTTTTACACGTTTTTGATCAATGTTAAAGTTACCATCTGCATCAATGAAAATTCTTGATAAACTTTGCTCGTATCTTTTTAAATGGTCAGAGCTCTGCTTATCAGTTATGTAATGTCCAAACTTGTCAACAGACATGATGATTATAAATTTAATTGAATAACAACACCTTGTTATATACCGTCTTAATGTATAATTTGTGAATCTCTCAATTCTTCAATTATAGACGTAATTTCGATACTATGACTACTATTGCCGATTACGACTGTGAGGCTATTAAGAGTTGTAGTCGCTCAACCATCTCATTTGGGTCATCCCAGTACACATAATTGGGTTTGTTCATGTCAAGTGTCATGAATCCAGACCCAGATACACTTGTTTTGGAGCGTTTGGGTGTAGATTCAGCATTGGGTGATTTAGCTAAAAGTGGTTTTATAATTTTCGAATATTTCAGCGCATTTGTTCCTTTCACCTGTCCATTTGGTTGAAAGTTTCTTCAGTGTACACATGTTTTTAATAAAATTTCTCTATATATTTCCAACTCGTTCTCGTTGTAATTATGTGGATGGTGTAGAATATTGAAGAATATAATCCTCTAGTGAGTCGCCAGTTTTGAACATCATCAAATTCAATGTTATTGTAGCTCACGATGACGTGACTATTTCCCAACATTAATTGGCCACTTGCATTTTGTGTGGTCCATACGACTTGTCCAAGAGAAATTCACGTGCCAGTTCACTGATATTTAAATTTTTTAGACTCTCATCGTGTAGTGCTGTTTGAGGTGATATTGAAGCTGGTGTTTGAGGTACTCCAAATGATGAGCTCTCTTCATTTAGTGGTTGTGCTGGTGATGGTGGGAGGGTTTGTCTTGATAACACTCTCGATGAGTAAGGCGGATCTTCATCAGGCAGTGTAAATGATGTATCCTCAATGGCCGGTTGAGAATAGAATTGATCATCATCATCATCATCATCATCATTCTCTTGCTTACTATTCAAGCTCCAATTTGATGACTTGTAATCATTAGCCTTTTTAAGTTAATTTTTCTTCTTTGTCATATGTTGTGGTGTACCACCATCAGTCTCTATTTCAGCTTTAATATTTCTAAACTCTTTGGGTATCATGTGTTGTAATTTTTTGTTGTCATGAATGAGTTCATGTAAAGGTTCAGTAATAGGCTTGAATGTTTCCTCCAAACCAATAGTATTTAAACCTCTGAGTTGTTTAATCTCACAAAACTTTTTTTTTAAAGCATTTCGACTTTTAGTCAGTTGAGATAGAATATGTTGATTCATTGTATTCAAATTTGAAATTACAATACTTCACTGCTCTGGTTATCACTCTCTCGTGTTAGATAGTAGACTGTGTAAGATACATATAATTAGGTTTTTTGCATGTGCAAACAGTAAAAAAATAAAAGAGTATTATTTTTTACTGGAGAACTTTATTTTTCGGGAAACGAGTGTACCTACGATCCGTATGAGCAAAGGCTTCTTAAAGAACTAATTTTACAGTTTCTGTTAGCTTAACATTATACTTCGTATTGCGATTTTCGTTTACTGTAAGTGAGGGTTCTCTTAAGTGTATGGGTGTAATAATCCTGAGTCCTCTAAAGTGTTGGTCAAGTGATCTTTGAGCTCGTGTGCGCTGTCTTTATGCTTATTGGTTTTTATGTTTACATTGAAGTGTGGCAGCGTTTGCATTCAGCGTTTAATTAATAACTTTTGGGTCTTGAGGATTTGTTTAGAGTTGGTGTGTGATCTTTGAGCTCATGCGCGCTCTCTTTATGCTTATTGGTTTTTTGTTTACATTGAAGTATGGGAGCGTTTGCATTCAGCGTTTAATAACTTTTGGGTCTTGAGGATTTGTTTAGAGTTTGTGCATAATTTAATATGCGAGGGGTCTGTTATGTGTGATATGAATGAGATGTGAATATCTTACTCCCCCATCCTATAGAGATAAACTTATCCTCAAGCGTTTTGTTCGGGGTACATAAGTGGAGGAGAGTTTATAATTTCAATTACATTTTTGTCTGTTTCCTTTTTCTTTAAATATTTTTTTATAGTTGCTTTAGAGAGTTTTTTAGTTTTCTTATGTACAGAATAATGTATGATAATAATAAGGATTAGAATTAATACAATTGTGATTAAAGAATATTTATAAATCATGTTTTCCTTATTATTGAACAAAATCATTTCCTTAATTTCTATGTGTGATATAGGATCAATTTTAGTAACATTATTGTCTGTAAATATTAATGTTGTGAATTGTTGAGCTTTATTTGAAAGTTTAACCTTTTCAAAATCAATTGAACAATTAAATATTTTAATTATTTTGTTATTTTCTATGTAGATATCTTGTTTATTACAATTTTGATATAATTTGTTTTGTGCTACATTCCAAGTTATCATTATATTTGGTTCTACTACATGTGTAAGATTTTGTTTACGGTATTTGTTAAATGTACAAATTGGTGGTTCGTGTTTTACAATATTTGTGATACAATGATCGTTTATAATTTTCTTTGAAACGGTATTTAAAACTAAATTGTTATGTAAGTAAAATTTGCCTTCAACATTTTCATTTATGATTTGTCCAGTTTCATCTGGATAGGGTATTATTTGAAATGTCTTAGTTTCAAAATTAGTGATAGGAATATGCGACATTAAGAATATTTCGTTTGTTTGTGGGTTATGCCAGGCTGAAGTTTTTATGTTAATTAGCTTCTCATGATTAACATGTTCTATCTGATTGTGCTTAAGTAATTTTGGGTTAAAAATTCCTAAACGTGTTAGCTGTAATCCTAATTCAATATCTTCAATATATTCTGTAAAATATTCAATGTTAAAAATGAATGAATTTAATTGTCATTCGTCTCTACTTTGATAATTAATTTTTTCCAAATTTAGATTAAAAGTGTTAATGAAGTTATTTAAAGTATTTGTCTGAATAGTGTTATGTGCAATGACATTTATTTGGTCTTCAAGTTGTTTTCTATCGTCATTATCGAGCGTGCCGAAAAGGTATTTTAATGAGGAACCTACAAAATCAATGAGTCCGCGTTTAGTGCGTCTTGTAATGCGAATGCCGTTTAATTCTTGTTTTAATTTTTCTATTAAGTATTTTACTTGTGGACGTGATTTAAAACATTGACTTTGGATTTGTAATATTTCAAATGATTGTTCTATTTCTGTAATGTTAATGGTAATACAATGGTGTTCGAATGTCATCGGAATGTTAATTATTCCTGTTTCGAATATCATAAATCCTTGGTTATTTTGTATATGATTAACTTCAATACGCTGGGCTTTTACAGATGTAAGAATGATTATAAGTGTGATGCATATTATCGATTTAAGCAGTTTCGTCATTTTTGTTGTTTGGCCTGGAAATGTTGTATTTGCTATTATTAATTAATTTTTTCTATTTAAACTTTGATTGATAGTGAGTAACTTTCCTTCCTCTGTTTGTTTCTTCGAAATGCTTTTCATCAAGCTTTTTAATATTTCCTGTCTTTTTAAAAGGGTTTGTTATTTTGGATTTTACCAATGGGGAATGTCTAAAATTTGTCTCTATATCAAAATCACTTCTACTTTTATTGAGATTGCTTATTTGTCTTTCTTTATTTTCTTGTGTATTATATTCTGGAGTTCCTGCGTATATAAAAATGTCTGCTGGGGTTCTATTAGTAGTTTTATGTTTAGTTTTATGATTGTAAGTATATAAAATTGTTTCAAATTTTGTTAATTTGTTTTCTGTATCATTGTCGCTTGCTATTATTCGCAATTTTTCATTTATTGTTTTGCTTGTGGTAATATTAATTTTTACGTTTTCTGCTTGTAGCCATATTTGTAAAGCAGCGCTAATAAATGTTGAATCTTTATCTGCTTTTATTTCTATAGGTTTTCCCATTTCATTGAAAATTTTTAATAATGCTCTTTTAGCTTCTAACCAATCTCTACTTTGAACTTCAATTATTGATGCAAATTTTGAATATATATCTATGCATGAAAGAAATTGTTTTTTATCAATCATATAAAAATCTATTACATATATTTCTCTGACGTTGAAAACTTCTGGTGTTACTTCAAAAATAAGCTTTGTATTTCTATGTTCTGTTTTAGCTACGTTACAAACTTCACATTCATTTATTAAATTTTGTATTAATTTTTGATAATCTGGATAATAATATTTTTCCTTAAACCACTTAGTTGTTTTTTCGATGCCAGGATGTAATAATTTTTTATGTGTTTTTAATATTAATTCTTTAAATTCGACGAAGGTCTGAATATCAATAAGTTTTAAACTTGTTTTCATTACTTTAGTTGGATTATTTGGGTTTATGATTTCTAGATAGGCTTGCTGAAAGGTTGGGAAATCTGTTTTTTTGTGAAAGTAAATAATACTGTTCTTTGAGCAAAGATATTCTTTCATCATATCTCTGACGTACTGATTTGTCATTTCTTTGTAAGTAATTTTAATATTTAATTTATGGAAATAGCGAATTCTTCATTGCCTTTTGCGAATTCTATTTACCTATTGAAATGGTTCAATGGTCTTCCGGTTAGTTGTATGTGATATTGGCTATCTTCCTGTGCGCTATGTATAGTTGCTCTAGTGCTTATAGCATCTTCTCCTAAGAAGTTTTCTTCTATTTTTACGCGTGAAAGTGCATCTGCGACATTATTTTCTTTTCCAGGTAAATATTTGATTTGATAATCATATTCGTTTAATTTCATTTTCCAATTTTGTAATTTCATATTAGGTTCTTTTATGTTGCTCAGCCAGACTAATGGTTTATGATCACTTAATATTTGGAATTTTCTACCGAATAAATAGGATCGGAAGTATTTGGTTGCCCAAACAATAGCTAATAATTCTTTTTCAACTGTTAAGTTATTCATGCAACGTTGAAAGGTTGCTGGAGCATTTTTGAGCCCAAAAGGCATACGAGTAAATTCGTAAGGACCGTGTTTTGTCGAGAAGGCTGTTTTTGATATTGATTTTGGATCTATTTGTATTTGGTGAAAACCTTTTGCTATTTAATTTATCCAAAATTTCATCCAAATTAGGTATTGGGAATTTGTCGTCAACGGTAATTTCGTTGATATTCCTGTAGTCAATGACTATTCGGAATTTTTGTTTGCCTGAGGCATCCATTTTCTTTGGGACTATCCAAATTGGAGAACAATAGGGGGATTTAGATTTTCTAATTATGCCCTGTTCGATCATTTCGTTTATTTATCAATTGACCTCTTGGTCATAAGTTTGTGGATATTTATAAGGTTTTTTGTATATTGGGTCCTCATGTTTTGTTTGAATTGCATGTTTAATAGTATTTGTAAAGGTCAAATTGTCACCTTCTTTGTACTGAATATCACGGAATTTATACAAAATTTTCTTTAACTTTGTTGTTTCTTCTGTGTTAAGATGTTCTAATCTAAACTCATTACACTCTCTTAATTCGTCTTCAATTGCGAAATTGTGAGGTGTATTTTCTATTAATGGTGGTAATGCACAATCTTTTATGTAAATGTCTTCAAAATTTTCGTCGTTGTATTGAAATTTAAATTCATAATCTCCTAACGTGACTATATTGTTTTGATAATTGATTTGTGAACTACTGGCTTTTAGGAATTCTCTTCCAATCAGAATGTCATATTTTTCAGAAAAATTATGAACATAAAAAGTTTGGCCTATGGGGCATATTCTACTGGATTCGAGTAAAATATTATCTGACAATTCAGTAATATTGTTTATTGTTTGTACTTTTATTGGATTTTTGTTAATTTTGAAATTAATTTTTCTTTAATGAGATTTATCGATGAGCCTGTATCAATAATACACTTTAAATTTTTTGAATGCATTGTGAGTTTTATGATCGGGGTAGTTGTTCTAAATCTTGATCCGAGGCATTTAGAAGAAAATTTTCTGCAGTGTCCATTTTAAATTGGCCACTTTGGCTTTGTCTTTGTCTTTTAACTGGTGGGTTAGGCCCATGACTGGTTGAAGTATCTCTTGAATAATTAGAAGCATTCTGAATTTGTCCTTCTTTTAATTTGTGTTGAAATTCTTGATGGAGGTTTTGGTTTTGTTTCTTACAAAAATTCTGATTTTGGTAATTCCTTTGTGGTTTGAAATAGGACGTGTCATAAGAATGAAAATTGTTTGATCTGAAGATTGTATTGGGTTTATTATTATGTCTTTGATTACTATATTTTTCAACTTTAGACGTATTATGATTTTCGGTATAAGTTTAGTAAATGCCTTCTATTTGTGCAACTGTTTTTTATTTTGAAGTTGTAGTTATGTCATGCCTTGGAAGGGTCATGAACATCCTATCAGGTAGTTTCTTAAAAATTACATCTTTCGTTGTGTTTTGCAATGCATTAGAGAAAATTATCGTATTGCTTGGATTGTTTTCTAAAGCTAACTTATTTAGTAATGGTGTATGCTTTTCTTTCAAGCTCTTCTACGAACTTACGTAGGCTTCCATTCCAGTTTGTATTGTAGAGACGTTTTAGCAATTCCTCGTAGGGGCTCTTGAGTGCTGCCTAGTTGTTTGTTTGAGAGATCTGCGAGATTCTCAATGCCTCTCCGTCGAGTTGCCATTCGATGGCTCCAAAAATGATACTTGTTTGCCGGGCGCATCTTGTCGGGTATAGAGATAGAATGAAATCTACTCTTTTTACAAATGCTGATAGGGCTTCACCACTTCTTTCGAATGTTGGCACGTGTTTAATTTGGTTTAAACATTGGTTTAAATGTTGTTCCGAGAGTTCGATGGCCATGTTTATAGCTTTTCACACACTTAGATTTCGCGTTAACCTGAGGTAATTTTTGAACTTTAAGCGATCACGACTGTTAGTTGACTAACGCACGTAGATTTTTTTTGCGGATATGTATTTTTGGTAAGAGTTCAATTTCGCGTTAACCAAAGGTAACTTTTATCCTTTAAGCGGTCACGACTGTTAATTGACTAACACTTTTTAACATATCCTACCGGCTGCGCCAATTAGGTTTTTAGCTTGTGCTAACAGTAAAAAAATAAAAGAGTATTATTTTTTACTGGAGAACTTTATTTTTCGGGAAACGAGTATAACTACGATCCGTATGAGCAAAGGCTTCTTAAAGAACTAATTTTACAGTTTCTGTTAGCTTAACATTATACTTCGTATTGCGACTTTCGTTTACTGTAAGTGAGGGTTCTGTTAAGTGAATGGGTGTAATAATGCTGAGTCCTCTAAAGTGTTGGTCAAGTGATCTTTGAGCTCGTGTGCGCTCTCTTTATGCTTATTGGTTTTTATGTTTACATTGAAGTGTGGCAGCGTTTGCATTCAGCGTTTAATTAATAACTTTTGGGTCTTGAGGATTTGTTTAGAGCTGGTGTGTGATCTTTAAGCTCATACGCGCTCTCTTTATGCTTATTGGTTTTTTTTTAACATTGAAGTATGGGAGCGTTTGCATTCAGCGTTTAATAACTTTTGGGTCTTGAGGATTTGTTTAGAGTTTGTGCATAATTTAATATGCGAGGGGTCTTATATGTGATATGAATGAGATGTGAATATCTTACTATATATATATACATAAATCTGGTAAACGGACCTGGTCGTATAGACCAGGTCTGGTAAACTGATCTGGTCGTATAGACCAGGTCTGGTAAACAGAGCTGGTTGCGTAGCTGAAAATTAATGGAAAATCTGATATAAAAAAATACCCAGTTTCCCATCAAATATAAATGAATAGAATATCTTTATATATATATTTTTTTAATTTTTATTTAAAAGCTGAAATTTTAAATTTTTAAATCAATATTTTATTCAATATATATATATTCATGTATAAATTTATAAAGTGACTTTCAAATCAATGTCAAAATTATCTTCATACCTTTTCGTTAGGATATACTGCTTATTTTTAAATTTTTTTAAAATATTATCATCAATGTGATCAAATCTTGATGGCAGATAATCGTGATGGTTGGGTAGTTCAACCATCACGTTTGTACCAAACTTTCCCTTTACCTTTTTTCGCTCCCACTACGTCATAAGATGTGTTTAGTGGGAGCTCCTTAAATTGGAGCTTATGTTTCACTCTACGGGAATTGAAGGCTTCCATCACAGGGTCCTCTTCAATATCCTTAAGCGATGCATCCACTTCACCAAAATTAATTGGTTTGGAGGTTGTGGTGGTGGTGTTGCTGGTAATGTTGGTGGTTGGGTTGCTCATTATGGTGATGCTGGTGTGGATGCAGATGCTGGTGTGGATGCGGATGCTGGTACTGATGCCGTTGTGGATGCTGGTACTGATGGTGATGCTGGGACTCATAGTTTTCTCATTGTCAAGTGCAGTCCTTCTAAGAACACGCACACACACTCGAGATAAGAAATATACCGACTTTAGTAAAACGAATGGACTTGCAACAAAAATTGTAAACACAAATGACCACAGTTTACAGTCCCAAATTTTTGAAAACGTCGATAATTGCACTTGATGTTCTTTCCCAAATATCTTATTACTTCTAAAGGCGGTTGTAAATTTCCAAAACTATCAAAATAATAGCATTGTGATTCTCTCTTGTAATAAGCTACCCAATGTGTTCCTTTTGATGTCGAGTCTGCTAGGTTTATTATTCCACACTCAAGTTGTAATGGGAATTTGAGTAATTCATCCTTCATGAAAACCCCCCGAAAATGTGGAATATTTTTAATTGCAAACCTCATTATTTCAAAGTTTGATAATACTCTTTTGGGTAGCTCACTTATCAGTTTTTTGATTTCCGTTTATTTTTATTTAATGTTATACCATACCCTTTCTTATATGGTTGTAAATACAACCCCGCCCCCAATGCTGCTGCTCTATCTCCAAGAGTACTATCCCACGCTTTCACACGATTCCAAGCCCTCTCTATCAAAGCTGAGTCAGCTTTATGACGTTCGTTCAAGTCCTTGCTTTGTGAATATGCAATATCGTGCTCCCTACAAGCCTCATCCAATGCATTGATTCCGCGATCACCGCGAGCCAAACGTTTCTCTAACTTTGTGCCGGGTCCACAGTAATTGTATCCAGGTATATGCGCATCAAAGGGTCTATTATATTGTTCACAAGACCACCACCCTCTTTGATATCTGATTTTCGAGTGATTATATTATAAAAGTGTTTGCCCATTTTATAACGACCTCAATCAACCAACGTCATCCATTGAATGAAGTGCTTTATCCATTAACATGCGATTATTAAGACAAAAGAAAAGCATTGTAGTTAGAAACATTGAGGGTAGTGGCCATGGAAATGATAATAAACATTCTCGTCATAGTACTTTGTTGCCTAACACAATTAGAGGTTTGATTGTTGGACCGTCCAATTGTGGAAAAACCAATGTGATGCTTAGCCTTATAGACAGTCCGATTGGACTTAAATTTGAAAATATTTATGTATTTTCAAATAGTCTATATCAACCAAAATATGAGTATTTGTAAAAACTTATAAAACCAATCCGAGGAATGGGATATTTTACATTCTCTGCAAATGATTCAGTTTTAGCACCTCAAGAAGCTAAAACTAATTCGATTATGATATTTGATGATGTTGCGTGTGAGAAGCAAGATAATATTCGAAACTATTTTTGCATGGGTCGACATAAGAATATTGACTCATTCTATTTATGTCAAACTTATACACATATACCAAAACATTTAATACGTGATAATGCAAATTTTATTATAATGTTTCGGCAAGATGATTTAAACACGCGCCATATATATCGAGATCATGTGAACAGTGATATGGATTATTATTCTTTTATGGAGATTAATTATGGAGTTATGGAGATTAATTTCGAAAAATTATGATATGCAAACTGGACGATATAGAAAAGGATTCGATCAGTTCATTGTGCTCTAATTAACAATCATTTAAGTGCAATTGGATGAGTGATGATAGAACATTGTCGATCCAGGCTTCAAAATGTTAACGAAATGTTAACGGAAAACTTTTTCGCACAAATTGAACTAAAACGGAATTATGAGTGTGCTCTCATTGACTTTTACACATATAATTCTATACCAAACGTTGATGGCGGGAACAATCTATTTCATATTGGAGATAAAGTCATAGAAATTCCTGTGGGCTCATATGAACTTGATGAGATTACAAAATATATTCTCGACAAACTGAAGGAGTATGATCTAAATGATGCTGTGAAAATTGAAAGCAACAACAACACTCTGCAAGTTCAAATTTACATTAGAAATGAAACAATATTTTTCAATCGTGATCGAAGTATTGGGAAGCTATTCGGATTCAGTAAGCGAGTGCTATCCCCAGACGCTAAAAAAATGCACACATCTGATAATCCTGTGAATATTTTAAATATAAATACAATAAGGGGTTGAGTGTAACATTATTAGTGGATCGTATGTGGGGAATAGGCCGAATCATGTGCTTCACGAATTTGGAATAAACGTGCCACCCGGATATAAAATGAACATTACACCAAGAAACCTGATTTATTTACCTGTCAACACTAGAGAAATAAGCACGCTCGAAGTACGGATAACGAATCAGGACGGGAATTTAGTTAATTTACGTGGAGAAACTGTGTCGATTCGACTACATCTACGGTCAATAGAATGATTATTTATAATAAAAAGTCTACACATCGCCCCACACTCCACATTAGTAAACATAAAGTTGAAGTGAAAGCATCATCATCATCTCAACTACCCTCAAATCAACGACCAGTGCTTACACTAAAAAATAAATTATTTTTAAAATCATTGGAATTCAACACTCGATAAAGGTTAACTTGACACTTTCAAATGAATGACATTTTTTTTGTGCAAGATAAGCCTCACAACGATGAGAGTATCACGAAAAAGGAGTATCATACTTATTACCCATATCAACAAAACTTCAAGACAAATGATGAAGTTCGCATCACAATACAGAACCAGGATTTGTATGTGTTACCGTGTGAGAGTTTTCTCCACATTGAAGGAACACTTTGCAAAATTACTGACGTTAATACAGGAGCAAGTAGCACGAGTGATGTTAATGGTTTGCTCAAAAATAATTGCATGGCCAATTTTCTGGATGAAATAATATATGAGTTGAATTCATGGGAGCTGGACAGAACACGGTTTACCGGTATTACATCAACGCTCAAGAACTTTCTCTCTGTGAGTCAACAGGGGTAGTTTATCGCAAAGCTGGTTGGAGAATTGGAGAGAATATCCCTTCGGGAGGATATTTTAGTTTCTCTGTACCACTGAAAATGCTAATGGAATTTGCTGAGGACTATAAGAAAGTCATTTTAAATTGTAAACATGAACTCATGTTTGGCCTCTTGTTGACCAAAAATACAGATGATGTGTATGTTAAATCAGTTGGAGGTATTCCATATACAATTGAGATACATAGCATTAGTTGGAAAGTTCCACACATAGTTCCGAGCGATAGCACTAAAATCATAGCGCACGCATCGATGGAGTGGGAATACCCGTCCCAGCGGGTAATGTCCAAACTTGTCAACAGACATGATGATTATGAATTTAATTGAATAACAGCACCTTATTATATACCGTCTTAATGTATAACTAATAATAATTTGTATAATTGAATAACAACACCTTATTATATACCGTCTTAATGTATAATTTGTGCCTCTCTTAATTCTTCAATTATAGACGTAAATTCGTTACTATGACTACTATTGCCGATTACGACTGTGAGGCTATTAAGAGTTGTAGTCGCTCAACCATCTCATTTGGGTCATCCCAGTACACATAATTGGGTTTGTTCATGTCAAGTGTCATGAATCCAGACCCAGATACACTTGTTTTGGAGCGTTTGGGTGTAGATTCAGCATTGGGTGATTTAGCTAAAAGTGGTTTTATAATTTTCGAATATTTCAGCGCATTTGTTCCTTTCACCTGTCCATTTGGTTGAAAGTTTCTTCAGTGTACACATGTTTTTAATAAAATTTCTCTATATATTTCCAACTCGTTCTCGTTGTAATTATGTGGATGGTGTAGAATATTGAAGAATATAATCCTCTAGTGAGTCGCCAGTTTTGTACATCATCAAATTCAATGTTATTGTAGCTCACGATGACGTGACTATTTCCCAACATTAATTGGCCACTTGCATTTTTGTGTGGTCCATACGACTTGTTCAAGAGAAGTTCACGTGCCAGTTCACTGATATTTAAATTTTTTAGACTCTCATCATGCAGTGCTGTTTGAGGTGATATTGAAGCTGGTGTTTGAGGTACTCCAAATGATGAGCTCTCTTCATTTAGTGGCTGTGCTGGTGATGGTGGGAGGGTTTGTCTTGATAACACTCTCGATGAGTAAGGCGGATCTTCATCAGGTAGTGTAAATGATGTATCCTCAATGGCCGGTTGAGAATAGAAATGATCATCATCATCATCATCATCCTCATCATCATCATCATCATCATCATCATCATCATCATCATCATTCTCTTGCTTACTTTTCAAACTCTAATTTGATGACTTGTAATCATTAGGCTTTTTAAGTTTCCTCTTCTTCTTTGTCATATGTTGTGGTGTACCACCATCAGTCACTATTTCAGCTTTAATATTTCTAAACTCTTTGGGTATCATGTGTTGTAATTGTTTGTTGTCATGAACGAGTTCATGTAAAGGTTCAGTAATAGGCTTGAATGTTTCCTCCAAACCAATAGTATTTAAACCTCTGAGTTGTTTAATCTCACAAAATTTTTTTTTTAAAGCATTTCGACTTTTAGTCAGTTGAGTTAGAATATGTTGATTCATTGTATTCAAATTTGAAATTACAATACTTCACTGCTCTGGTTATATCTGGTAAACGGACCTGGTCGTATAGACCAGGTCTGGTGAACGGACCTGGTTGTATAGACCAGGTCTTTTAAACGGATCTGGATTTATAGATCAGGTCTGGTAAACGGACCTAGTTGTATAGACCAGGTCTGATAAATGGACCTGGTTGTATTGATCAGGTCTGGTATACGGACCTGGTTGATTAGAGCAGGTCTGGTAAACGGACCTGGTTGTATAGATCAGGTCTGATAAACGGATCTGGTCGTATAGACCAGGTCTGATAAACGGAGCTGGTTGCGTAGCTGAAAATTAATGGAAAATCTGAAATAAAAAAATGCTGGTGTGAATGCAGATGCTGTTGTGGATGCGAATGCTGGTGTGGATGCGGATGCTGGTGTGGATGCAGATGCTGGTGTGGATGCAAATTCTGGTGTGAATGCGGATGCTGGTGCTGATGCCGGTGTGGATGCTGGTGCTGATGGTGATGCTGGTGCTGGTACTGATGTTGCTGCTGGTGCTGGTGCTTGTGCTGTTGACGAACTCGAGAGAGTTGGTGACCGAATGATATTTTCCTTCAAGGAACTGGCTGATTTTATACCCATCGGCGAACGAATTTCTCCCCATCCTCCGCTATTTGGGACTATGTCGGTGATCGTCAAGTGTTGATGGACAAAGGGACACATAGTTTTCTCATTGTCAAGTGCAAGTCAACGAATGGGCTTGCAACAAAAATTGTAAACACAAATGACCACAGTTTACAGTCCCAAATTTTTAAAAACGTCGATTGTACTTGATGTTTTTTCCCAAATATCTTATTACTTCTAAAGGCGGTTGTAAATTTCCAAAACTATCAAAATAATAGCATTGTGATTCTCTCTTGTTATAAGCTACCCAATGTGTTCCTTTTGATGTCAAGTCTGCTAGGTTTATTATTTCACACTCAAATTGTAATAGGTGTGTTTCATGAAAACCCCCCGAAAATGTGGAATATTTTTAATTGCAAACCTCATTATATCAAAGTTTGATAATGCTCTTTTGGGTAGCTCACTTATCAGTTTTTTGATTTTCATTTATTTTTTCTTAATGTTATACCATACCCTTTCTTATATGGTTGTAAATACAACCCCGCCCCCACTGCTGCTGCTCTATCTCCAAGAGTACTATCCCACGCTTTCACACGATTCCAAGCCCTCTCTATCAAAGCTGAGTCAGCTTTATGACGTTCGTTCAAGTCCTTGCTTTGTGAATATGCAATATCGTGCTCCCTACAAGCCTCATCCAATGCATTGATTCCGCGATCACCGCGAGCCAAACGTTTCTCTAACTTTGTGCCGGGTCCACAGTAATTGTATCCAGGTATATGCGCATCAAAGGGTCTATTATATTGTTCACAAGACCACCACCCTCTTTGATATCTGATTTTCGAGTGATTATATTATAAAAGTGTTTGCCCATTTTATAACGACCTCAATCAACCAACGTCATCCATTGAATGAAGTGCTTTATCCATTAACATGCGATTATTAAGACAAAAGAAAAGCATTGTAGTTAGAAACATTGAGGGTAGTGGCCATGGAAATGATAATAAACATTCTCGTCATAGTACTTTGTTGCCTAACACAATTAGAGGTTTGATTGTTGGACCGTCCAATTGTGGAAAAACCAATGTGATGCTTAGCCTTATAGAGAGTCCGATTGGACTTAAATTTGAAAATATTTATGTATTTTCAAATAGTCTATATCAACCAAAATATGAGTATTTGTAAAAACTTATAAAACCAATCCGAGGAATGGGATATTTTACATTCTCTGCAAATGATTCAGTTTTAGCACCTCAAGAAGCTAAAACTAATTCGATTATGATATTTGATGATGTTGCGTGTGAGAAGCAAGATAATATTCGAAACTATTTTTGCATGGGTCGACATAAGAATATTGACTCATTCTATTTATGTCAAACTTATACACATATACCAAAACATTTAATACGTGATAATGCAAATTTTATTATAATGTTTCGGCAAGATGATTTAAACACGCGCCATATATATCGAGATCATGTGAACAGTGATATGGATTATTATTCTTTTATGGAGATTAATTATGGAGTTATGGAGATTAATTTCGAAAAATTATGATATGCAAACTGGACGATATAGAAAAGGATTCGATCAGTTCATTGTGCTCTAATTAACAATCATTTAAGTGCAATTGGATGAGTGATGATAGAACATTGTCGATCCAGGCTTCAAAATGTTAACGAAATGTTAACGGAAAACTTTTTCATACAAATTGAACTAAAACGGAATTATGAGTGTGCTCTCATTGACTTTTACACATATAATTCTATACCAAACGTTGATGGCGGGAACAATCTATTTCATATTGGAGATAAAGTCATAGAAATTCCTGTGGGCTCATATGAACTTGATGAGATTACAAAATATATTCTCGACAAACTGAAGGAGTATGATCTAAATGATGCTGTGAAAATTGAAAGCAACAACAACACTCTGCAAGTTCAAATTTACATTAGAAATGAAACAATATTTTTCAATCGTGATCGAAGTATTGGGAAGCTATTCGGATTCAGTAAACGAGTGCTATCCCCAGACGCTAAAAAAATGCACACATCTGATAATCCTGTGAATATTTTAAATATAAATACAATAAGGGGTTGAGTGTAACATTATTAGTGGATCGTATGTGGGGAATAGGCCGAATCATGTGCTTCACGAATTTGGAATAAACGTGCCACCCGGATATAAAATGAACATTACACCAAGAAACCTGATTTATTTACCTGTCAACACTAGAGAAATAAGCACGCTCGAAGTACGGATAACGAATCAGGACGGGAATTTAGTTAATTTACGTGGAGAAACTGTGTCGATTCGACTACATCTACGGTCAATAGAATGATTATTTATAATAAAAAGTCTACACATCGCCCCACACTCCACATTAGTAAACATAAAGTTGAAGTGAAAGCATCATCATCATCTCAACTACCCTCAAATCAACGACCAGTGCTTACACTAAAAAATAAATTATTTTTAAAATCATTGGAATTCAACACTCGATAAAGGTTAACTTGACACTTTCAAATGAATGACATTTTTTTTGTGCAAGATAAGCCTCACAACGATGAGAGTATCACGAAAAAGGAGTATCATACTTATTACCCATATCAACAAAACTTCAAGACAAATGATGAAGTTCGCATCACAATACAGAACCAGGATTTGTATGTGTTACCGTGTGAGAGTTTTCTCCACATTGAAGGAACACTTTGCAAAATTACTGACGTTAATACAGGAGCAAGTAGCACGAGTGATGTTAATGGTTTGCTCAAAAATAATTGCATGGCCAATTTTCTGGATGAAATAATATATGAGTTGAATTCATGGGAGCTGGACAGAACACGGTTTACCGGTATTACATCAACGCTCAAGAACTTTCTCTCTGTGAGTCAACAGGGGTAGTTTATCGCAAAGCTGGTTGGAGAATTGGAGAGAATATCCCTTCGGGAGGATATTTTAGTTTCTCTGTACCACTGAAAATGCTAATGGAATTTGCTGAGGACTATAAGAAAGTCATTTTAAATTGTAAACATGAACTCATGTTTGGCCTCTTGTTGACCAAAAATACATATGATGTGTATGTTAAATCAGTTGGAGGTATTCCATATACAATTGAGATACATAGCATTAGTTGGAAAGTTCCACACATAGTTCCGAGCGATAGCACTAAAATCATAGCGCACGCATCGATGGAGTGGGAATACCCGTCCCAGCGGGTAATGTCCAAACTTGTCAACAGACATGATGATTATGAATTTAATTGAATAACAGCACCTTATTATATACCGTCTTAATGTATAACTAATAATAATTTGTATAATTGAATAACAACACCTTATTATATACCGTCTTAATGTATAATTTGTGCCTCTCTTAATTCTTCAATTATAGACGTAAATTCGTTACTATGACTACTATTGCCGATTACGACTGTGAGGCTATTAAGAGTTGTAGTCGCTCAACCATCTCATTTGGGTCATCCCAGTACACATAATTGGGTTTGTTCATGTCAAGTGTCATGAATCCAGACCCAGATACACTTGTTTTGGAGCGTTTGGGTGTAGATTCAGCATTGGGTGATTTAGCTAAAAGTGGTTTTATAATTTTCGAATATTTCAGCGCATTTGTTCCTTTCACCTGTCCATTTGGTTGAAAGTTTCTTCAGTGTACACATGTTTTTAATAAAATTTCTCTATATATTTCCAACTCGTTCTCGTTGTAATTATGTGGATGGTGTAGAATATTGAAGAATATAATCCTCTAGTGAGTCGCCAGTTTTGAACATCATCAAATTCAATGTTATTGTAGCTCACGATGACGTGACTATTTCCCAACATTAATTGGCCACTTGCATTTTTGTGTGGTCCATACGACTTGTTCAAGAGAAGTTCACGTGCCAGTTCACTGATATTTAAATTTTTTAGACTCTCATCATGCAGTGCTGATTGAGGTGATATTGAAGCTGGTGTTTGAGGTACTTCAAATGATGAGCTCTCTTCATTTAGTGGTTGTGCTGGTGATGGTGGGAGGGTTTGTCTTGATAACACTCTCGATGAGTAAGGCGGATCTTCATCAGGTAGTGTAAATGATGTATCCTCAATGGCCGGTTGAGAATAGAAATGATCATCATCATCATCATCATCCTCATCATCATCATCATCATCATCATCATCATCATCATCATCATCATTCTCTTGCTTACTATTCAAGCTCCAATTTGATGACTTGTAATCATTAGCCTTTTTAAGTTAATTTTTCTTCTTTGTCATATGTTGTGGTGTACCACCATCAGTCTCTATTTCAGCTTTAATATTTCTAAACTCTTTGGGTATCATGTGTTGTAATTTTTTGTTGTCATGAATGAGTTCATGTAAAGGTTCAGTAATAGGCTTGAATGTTTCCTCCAAACCAATAGTATTTAAACCTCTGAGTTGTTTAATCTCACAAAATTTTTTTTTTAAAGCATTTCGACTTTTAGTCAGTTGAGTTAGAATATGTTGATTCATTGTATTCAAATTTGAAATTACAATACTTCACTGCTCTGGTTATATCTGGTAAACGGACCTGGTCGTATAGACCAGGTCTGGTGAACGGACCTGGTTGTATAGACCAGGTCTTTTAAACGGATCTGGATTTATAGATCAGGTCTGGTAAACGGACCTAGTTGTATAGACCAGGTCTGATAAATGGACCTGGTTGTATTGATCAGGTCTGGTATACGGACCTGGTTGATTAGAGCAGGTCTGGTAAACGGACCTGGTTGTATAGATCAGGTCTGATAAACGGATCTGGTCGTATAGACCAGGTCTGATAAACGGAGCTGGTTGCGTAGCTGAAAATTAATGGAAAATCTGAAATAAAAAAATGCTGGTGTGAATGCAGATGCTGTTGTGGATGCGAATGCTGGTGTGGATGCGGATGCTGGTGTGGATGCAGATGCTGGTGTGGATGCAAATTCTGGTGTGAATGCGGATGCTGGTGCTGATGCCGGTGTGGATGCTGGTGCTGATGGTGATGCTGGTGGTGGTACTGATGTTGCTGCTGGTGCTGGTGCTTGTGCTGTTGACGAACTCGAGAGAGTTGGTGACCTAATGATATTTTCCTTCAAGGAACTGGCTGATTTTATACCCATCGGCGAACGAATTTCTCCCCATCCTCCGCTATTTGGGACTATGTCGGTGATCGTCAAGTGTTGATGGACAAAGGGACACATAGTTTTCTCATTGTCAAGTGCAAGTCAACGAATGGGCTTGCAACAAAAATTGTAAACACAAATGACCACAGTTTACAGTCCCAAATTTTTAAAAACGTCGATTGTACTTGATGTTTTTTCCCAAATATCTTATTACTTCTAAAGGCGGTTGTAAATTTCCAAAACTATCAAAATAATAGCATTGTGATTCTCTCTTGTTATAAGCTACCCAATGTGTTCCTTTTGATGTCAAGTCTGCTAGGTTTATTATTTCACACTCAAATTGTAATAGGTGTGTTTCATGAAAACCCCCCGAAAATGTGGAATATTTTTAATTGCAAACCTCATTATATCAAAGTTTGATAATGCTCTTTTGGGTAGCTCACTTATCAGTTTTTTGATTTTCATTTATTTTTTCTTAATGTTATACCATACCCTTTCTTATATGGTTGTAAATACAACCCCGCCCCCACTGCTGCTGCTCTATCTCCAAGAGTACTATCCCACGCTTTCACACGATTCCAAGCCCTCTCTATCAAAGCTGAGTCAGCTTTATGACGTTCGTTCAAGTCCTTGCTTTGTGAATATGCAATATCGTGCTCCCTACAAGCCTCATCCAATGCATTGATTCCGCGATCACCGCGAGCCAAACGTTTCTCTAACTTTGTGCCGGGTCCACAGTAATTGTATCCAGGTATATGCGCATCAAAGGGTCTATTATATTGTTCACAAGACCACCACCCTCTTTGATATCTGATTTTCGAGTGATTATATTATAAAAGTGTTTGCCCATTTTATAACGACCTCAATCAACCAACGTCATCCATTGAATGAAGTGCTTTATCCATTAACATGCGATTATTAAGACAAAAGAAAAGCATTGTAGTTAGAAACATTGAGGGTAGTGGCCATGGAAATGATAATAAACATTCTCGTCATAGTACTTTGTTGCCTAACACAATTAGAGGTTTGATTGTTGGACCGTCCAATTGTGGAAAAACCAATGTGATGCTTAGCCTTATAGAGAGTCCGATTGGACTTAAATTTGAAAATATTTATGTATTTTCAAATAGTCTATATCAACCAAAATATGAGTATTTGTAAAAACTTATAAAACCAATCCGAGGAATGGGATATTTTACATTCTCTGCAAATGATTCAGTTTTAGCACCTCAAGAAGCTAAAACTAATTCGATTATGATATTTGATGATGTTGCGTGTGAGAAGCAAGATAATATTCGAAACTATTTTTGCATGGGTCGACATAAGAATATTGACTCATTCTATTTATGTCAAACTTATACACATATACCAAAACATTTAATACGTGATAATGCAAATTTTATTATAATGTTTCGGCAAGATGATTTAAACACGCGCCATATATATCGAGATCATGTGAACAGTGATATGGATTATTATTCTTTTATGGAGATTAATTATGGAGTTATGGAGATTAATTTCGAAAAATTATGATATGCAAACTGGACGATATAGAAAAGGATTCGATCAGTTCATTGTGCTCTAATTAACAATCATTTAAGTGCAATTGGATGAGTGATGATAGAACATTGTCGATCCAGGCTTCAAAATGTTAACGAAATGTTAACGGAAAACTTTTTCGCACAAATTGAACTAAAACGGAATTATGAGTGTGCTCTCATTGACTTTTACACATATAATTCTATACCAAACGTTGATGGCGGGAACAATCTATTTCATATTGGAGATAAAGTCATAGAAATTCCTGTGGGCTCATATGAACTTGATGAGATTACAAAATATATTCTCGATAAACTGAAGGAGTATGATCTAAATGATGCTGTGAAAATTGAAAGCAACAACAACACTCTGCAAGTTCAAATTGACATTAGAAATGAAACAATATTTTTCAATCGTGATCGAAGTATTGGGAAGCTATTCGGATTCAATAAACGAGTGCTAACCCCAAAATATTCCTGTGAATATTTTAAATATAAATGCAATTAGGGTTGAGTGTAACATTATTAGTGGATCGTATGTGGGGAATAGGCCGAATCATGTGCTTCACGAATTTGGAATAAACGTGCCACCCGATATAAAATGAACATTACACCAAGAAACCTGATTTATTTACCTGTCAACACTAGAGAAATAAGCACGCTCGAAGTACGGATAACGGATCAGGACGGGAATTTAGTTAATTTACGTGGAGAAACTGTGTCGATTCGACTACACCTACGGTCAATAGAATGATTATTTATAATAAAAAGTCTACACATCGCCCCACACTCCACATTAGTAAACATAAAGTTAAAGTGAAAGCATGATCATCATCACAACTACCCTCAAATCAACGACCAGTGCTTACACTGAAAAATAAATTAATTTTAAAATCATTGGGATTCAATACTCGATAAAATTGAAGTAAACACTTTCAAATGAATGACATTTTTTTCGTGCAAGATAAGCCTCACAACGATGAGACTATCACGAAAAAGGAGTATCACACTTATTACCCATATCAACAAAACTTCAAGACAAATGATGAAGTTCGCATCACAACACAGAACCAGGATTTGTATGTGTTGCCGTGTGAGAGTTTTCTCCACATTGAAGGAACACTTTGCAAAATTACTGACGTTAATACAGGAGCAAGTAGCAGGAGTGAAGTTAATGGTTTGCTCAAAAATAATTGCATGGCAAATTTTCTGGATGAAATAAGATATGAGTTGAATGGATGTGAGCTGGACAATACACGGTTTACCGGTATTACATCAACGCTCAAGAACTTTCTCTCTGAGGGTCATATCCCTTCGGGAGGATATTTTAGTTTCTCTGTACCACTAAAAATGCTAATGGGATTTGCTGAGGACTATAAGAAAGTCATTTTAAATTGTAAACATGAACTCATCCTCTTGTTGGCCAAAAATACAGATGATGTGTATGTATAGTACTAAAATCAAAATTTTTAATGTTGTAAAAAGTGGTGCCACACTACCACTAGCATTTCGCAGCTGGGATTGTTATATAAACCCCACACTAGTTCAAGGAACCCATCATGTATGGAATGTTAAGTTGACTGAAAACAGAGAACGCCCGCGTTTTGCAATCATTGCATTTACATTGAATGGAAATCTAATTACAAACAATTTACGAAATGCAAAAGTATATCTAAATTCAGAAGTCTATCCGTATGAGGATTTAAATATTAAATACAATGAGAACCTGTTTGCTGTCTTGTATGACATGTATGTGAGATTTCAGGAGAGTTACTACAACCGGGAGGCTCGAGTTCTTCTATCTCCAACGGAATTCAAAACAAAGGCTCCTATTGTTGTTGTGGATCTCTCATATCAGAATGAGTCGGTTAAATCAGGACCGATTGATGTTAAAATTTCCACCGAGCTAACTACAGCTAGCGAGATGAATACAAAAGTATATTGCCTTCTCATTCATGATCGTCTAGTTGAATACACTCCTCTGAGTGGATTAGTTCAGCGTCTCGTCTAACAATCTAACACGAATTTCCTCATTCAAATTTGAAATTCATCAGAAGAAGACGTTCACGCGTTTAAATGAAAAAAAGAAAATATGTCCTCATCCATTGATAAAACCACTGATATAAACAACAAGACATTTCAACTCATAACCAAAATAAAAAATTGCATTAAAATGTTTAAAGGGAAAATTTTTCCTGAGCACATTAAATATCTGGAGGAATCATTCAACTATTTCTATGCTAGAACAAATGATAGTCCACTTGGAGATCATTTCTCTTCATGTGTTTGGGCTCGTGAGGATGTGTACGATGGAGCTGATACATGTGCCTGCCACTTCTATACTGTACGCTTAAACAAATCACTTAAAATCATGAAAATGTATCTAAATTTAGAACATCGTTTCTAATCAATGTGAATGAAATAAAAATTATATTACAAGAAAATAAATATATGTATTATTTTGGTTGGGTAATGGGAAATGAACATTTGAATTTCAGCATGGCGGGATGAGTGTACGTATCGTCTCTGCACGTTCATTTTTGGGATGAACGACCGCTTTCGTCTCTAAACGATCGTCGGTGATAGGAGCACTCGTTTTCCTCCCATCACTTGCGTTGTGTTGGACCGAGCGTCTTTCTAAAGAGCATGTTTTCCACCTCTATTGGCCGATCGTTTGCCTGCGCTATGAGCGTGCGTATTCGTTTCCACCACCGTCCTTTCGTTGCATTGGGTGTTCCGAGCACATTTTCCCACTTCATCGATCGCTGCGCTACGAGCGTCCTCTGCGCGTTCGTTAACACCCCCGTCCTTTCGTTGCGTTGGGTGTTCCGAGTGCCTTTTCCCACTCCATCGATCGCTTATTCGTCAGAGCTATTATCGCTTGCGCTATTACCGTTCGGTTACACCCCTGTCCCTTTCGATGCGTTGGGTATTCCGAGCGCCTTTTCCCACTCCATCGATCGCAGCACGTGCCCGTTGCGAGTACTTATCATAATCGTACCCCGACTCCGTTGGCGGATCGATACCCCAATCAATCGTCACGAGCCCTCACACTACAAAACTATTGACCCTAATTAAATGCACTTTTTATTATCCTGATCCGTAATTGACAACTTGACAGCTAACACTTTTATTACCCCTTTTTTGATAGCTGACCGTAATTAATTTTAATTTATGACACCCATTAAGTGGCGTGAAAGTGAGGTTTTCATACTACTCGCACGCTTAATAACTATAGTCTTAAAGTTTTTTGCAATTTTTTTTAAGATCAACTATATATTATATAAGTTAAGGCCACACATTACCAAAACCCATAGCCATGCATTGCCAACGAAGCCAACGGCGCACTCGCACATAACCAAAGCCACGTGCGCCTCGTCATCAAAAACCATCTCCAAAGTTAAGGCCAAAGACCCATAGCCATGCATCGCCAGCGAAACCAACGGCGCACCTGCACATAACCAAAGCCACGTGCGCCTCGTCATCAGAAACCGTCTCCAACGTCCAGCACCTTGCGTAACGCCCAAACCGTGGGACCGAGCCTCGGACACCCAACACCCAGCGCGACAACTACAGCGGCTACAGCGACAGCGACGGCTACAGCGACAGCGACAGCAACGAACCACAGGAAGTCACTTCAGCAGCAGAGCTTTACTTTTTAATGATCTAGATTGTTTAAGTCAGTTCTAATCCAACTCCCAAATAAAGCACTTAGCTTTTTTAAAAACAAAAATTTAACCAATTTTTGTTAATTGGCGCCCGAGCAGGGACCCGTTCATCGCGTCGTGATAAAATTGCCCGAAGGTCAAGTTGTTAAAGTGAGAGCGCCTCAATTAGCCGCTATTTAACAACCGCGAATAATAGTGCCGATACAACAAACGGTGCCGCGAAAAATCGAACGTGGTCCAAATAAAACTTTGCCGCTGACGTCCTGTAGTGCCCGTCCGCAGGACACCACGAAAGAAAAGTGTCACCGAGGGACCTTAGTAATCCGCAAGTCGCTGTCGCCACAGGATAAAAAGGACTCACCCAGAGGACCGTCGTGGGAGATTCACCGGATGTATTTCTTAGCGTAAGCATAGTGATTAAGAAAGAATATTAAAAAGAATAAAAGTGAAACAAAAGAAATTAAAATTAAATAAATTGAATAATCAGTTCAAAATCAAAATTTAAATAAGTAATATTGAAAAAAAAAAAAAAATTTTTTAAATTTAAGAATACTTTTCAAAGTGCCTAACACACCCGACTAATTTTAAGAAACCATATAAACAAAAGTAAAACGATAACAAAATATAAAGACCCCCATAACGAATTCCAATCTTTCGATTCCTACGGGACCCTCGAAGATAGAAGGAACAAACCAGCCACTGGTTTTAAATACGAATAAAAAATTTTTATAAAATAATACACTGTCTCAATTAGGGAATCATAAAACCAATCATAAATCACATCTCACTTTCCTCAACATCATCAATCGTGCCATTAGTGTTTTATTTTTGAATTGCGAAAAAAAATAACCGAGTGAAAATGCAGGAAGATTTGTCTGAAGCAATGGCAGGGTTAGGTATTGCAGGCACTAGTCGACAGAGAACTGCTCCGACTATGGCTAGCACACCAATAGCCACTCCAGAGTTAAGGGAGGTTATAAGAACCTTAATTACTGACACCCTTCAGGGAGGTCAGATCATTAGACAAGCTCTAGGAGTAGAGGCAGAGGAACCACTAACTGATATACCTTACGTAGGCCCCACACAGAATAGCGAGCTAGAGAAAGTACCAGACGTAACGCGTCTAATCAAGGAATTTTCAGGAGACAGAAGTTCTTTCGGATCTTGGAAGAAAAATGTCGACAGAATTATGGCTATGTTCGCAGGACAAGAGATCTAAAGACTCTCGAATACCAATTGTTCTCGTTAACTCAAGGCAGATTGTCCATTATGGAATTCTACCAAGCAGTGTACCATCAATTATCATTGATACTCAATCAAGTTAGCGTACAAGAAGACTCGGCAGTTTCCATAAGAGCTTTGACGAACAGTTACCGAGGCAAAGCCCTTGACACTTTCGTACGAGGCCTCAACGGAGACCTACCACGTCTCTTAGCCGTTAAGGAACCTCGAGACCTTAGCCACGCATTGCATCTGTGCAACCTACTTGATAACCAGGATCACAGAAATGCTTTCTTGCCGAAAGGTAGGCATGCACCGCCACCTATACCACCTAGGCAGTTTTCAAGCCAAACGTATGCTAAGCATACAGCGATAAAACCGATGCATAACAACAATCAGAGTCAATGGCGAAATTTCGACCCAAGACTTTATTATGCACCGCGTCCCGCTAACCAACAATATCAGCCAAACCCCAATCAAGCAAGACACTTTTCTCAGCCACCACAACAGCAGTTTCAGTATAGACCACTATACTCAGCGCCTCCGCGCCCACTAGCTCCAAAACCAGAACCAAGACCAACACCAATGGAAGTCGACGGTTCAATTCATTCAGCTAGGGTAAATTATATGAATCGCCCAAAACAGGATTTTACCGCTGGTAAACGTCCCCCTCCACTTTCGGGACCACCCCGAAAATTTCAACGACAATTTCATATCCATACAGGAGACCCAATACAACAATACACTGAAGAGCAAAGTTACACCAACTATCCAACAGAACAGGAATATTATTCATGCATAGAATCAGCAGGCTTCACAGATCCATATGAGGATATGGAACAAATCTGTCATGACCCCGAAATAGGAACAACAGACTTGTCTGATGTTAATTTTTTAGTTTAAACCGTTCCTCACTGCCATATTTCCAATGTAGAACGAGGGTCGGAAGACACCTTAATTTTCTAATAGATACCGGTTCCAACCAAAACTACATCCAACCTTCATTAATAGATTCCCCAAAACCAAACAAGGAAACGTTTTTTGCAAACTCCATAGGAGGTCAGATAGCGATTACGCACCACACATTCCTGAACCTGTTTCGTCTTAACGACATTCCAATCCGATTCTTTTTACTACCTACTCTAAAAACCTTCCATGCTATCCTTGGCAACGATACCATGAAACAACTTAACGTCGTTATTGATGTCAGAAATGACATTCTCAGAGTAAATGGTGACAGACAATTTCGCATCAAGCAACTCCCAGCTCAATCAGTAAATAATATTAAAATCTGTACTGACCATATGTCAGAAAATCAAAAGGCAATGATAAACAAATTGGCCGCAAATTACAGAACGCTATTTGCAGAGCCAGACGAAAAGTTGACATATTCCACTAAAGTAGTCGGAGAAATTCGAACTACATCCGATAAACCAATTCACACTAAGCATTACCTGTCGAGAACACCGCCAAATCACGAGATAAATACTCTATCCTCTTCAGCAACGGTCCATAGTGACGATAGCTCGTCTCATAACCTCATATATTCAATAGAAAGCCCCATCAATGTTTTTAAAAACCAACTATTCCTACTCACTGATGATACTCCATCATACAATTTCGAAATCCCATTTCCCACTTATCACAGACATAAAATAAAAAGACCATCTTATACAGAAGAAGACCTAATAGAAATAATGAAACAAAGATTAGACCCTAAGATATTAAATGGAATTCACACTTCCGAACATATCATGGGAAAGATTCAAAATTTTTATCCATTACATTTTATCTCTTATAAAATCCGATTCGCACAGGGTATAGTAGAAGACGTTAATTCAGAAAGCAGACAAAATGATCTAATAGTACAGGAACACAAAAGAGCGCATCGCAACGCTAAAGAAAACAAAGAACAAATACTCAGAAAATTCTTTTTCCCCCAAATGAATAAAAAAGTAATTGCAATAGCCAAGACATGCTTAACATGTAAGGAATCCAAATATGATAGAAATCCTCCGAAAGGCGCTATACAATCCACTCCAATTCCGCAATACCCCGGACAATTGATCCACATTGACATTTATATCACGGAAAAACTCAATGTCTTAACTGGCATCGACAAATTTTCCAAATATGCTCAAGTGAAGGTTTTGAAATCCAGAGCTTCCCAAGACATAATGATTCCATTAAGGGAAATGTTAATAGCTTTTGGGATGCCCAAAGTTGTAGTAATGGACAACGAAAGAGCCTTAAACTCAGCATCTATTAAATTCATGTTGGAAAACCAGCTAAACACATCCGTTTTCACGACCCCACCATACTCTTCTACCAGCAATGGACAAATAGAACGATTCCATTCCACACTGACCGAAATTCTAAGATGCCTCAAAAAAGACCATGACGAACTTAGCTTCACAGACCTACTTTTTAAAGCGACCCAAGAGTACAACCAGTCAATACATTCAATAACGAAAGAAAAACCCATTGAAACATTTTTTAGAAGTAATATAACCAACACTCCAGAATCAATAGAAAAGAAAAGGGAAGAAATTAGGAACAAGATTGAAGGCACACAAATATCCGATCTTAACTACCATAACGCTAGAAAAAACACCCCCAGATCATATGCAATAGGAGAAGAAGTTTACGTTAAAATCAATAAAAGATTAGGCTCCAAAATTTCCTCGAGGTATAAAAAAGAAATAGTTGCAGAAAATGGTAACTCTACCATTAAAACGAAATCAGGGAAAATAGTACACAAAAATAATTTGAAAAATTAATTCATATTCACAGACTGTTGTTTTTACCGTCATGCCTCGGAGCGGCGACTATTTTAGACTACTCTAACTCTCAGCTTGTAACCATCAAAATTGGTCCCGCAGCTATACAGAGCAATTCATTTAAGATAATACATGTCTTTAACATCGAAAAATACGAGGAAGCATTACAAATGCTCGAAAACTCCATCAACTCATCTCTTCCAAATCACCTCATTCCATTCATTAACCTTGAATTAACCCAAATAAGAGACGATTTAAATAGGTTAAGACCAAATAATATAAGAATAAGAAGGTCAATAAATATGCTCGGCTCCGCTTGGAAATGGTTAGCCGGAAGCCCAGACCACCATGATCACGAGATCATCTTAAACAAAATGAATGAACAATTAAGAAACAATAATAAACAAGTAATAATAAACAGACTTTTTAGCGAAAAAATCAAAGAAATTCGAGAAAGCACAAATGCTATATTAAAATTTACAAAAGAAAGTCAATCGACTAATAATATCGAAATAGAAACTCTAAAATATAAATTGAAAATTTTTAAAGAAGAACTTACAAATATGATTTACGCAATTAATTGGGCTAAGACGAATACAATTAATTCCATTCTATTATCAACTATTGAAATTCAATTTATTGAAAAATTAGTAAAAAACTCCAACAATTTGTTCATAAATATAGAGGAATTACTTGAATTCGCAAAAATTAAAGTAGCTTCAAATGGAAAAGACATTCTCTATATTATCAGTCTGCCCAAAATAGAAGATAAACTCTGTCAAAAAATATTAATAAAGCCAATAAAAAAGAAAAATTTAATTAATAAAATTAAGTTCGATTTAATAATTCAATGTAACGAAACAATATTTGGAATTAAAGAAACTTGTGAAACAATTAATGATAAGTCAATATGTAAAAGAGAAAATTTAATAGATCTAAGTAACAATACCTGCGAAGCTGCACTCCTACAAATGAAACAACCTAGCTGTCTACAAATAAATAGTCAACACATCCCGGAGCACGAAGAAATCCTACCCGGAATCATCTTGTTGAATGACTTTGATGGAACGGTCAACATCGACCAAGAGCAGTTACATCTGCATGGATCTTACCTTGTCCAGGCCAAAAACGCATCGATCACTATAAAAGGAATCTCTTATACAAACAAAGAGTACGTCCACGTCGATCCCTTACCACCTATGCTACAAATCATTGGCAACAAGAGCAATATAGAACAAGTCTTATCGCTGGAAATGGTGAAAGAACTAAACTTCAACAACACTGCAAAAATCCAGCTTATGAAGGAAGACCAAGAGATAAATACAATCACCAACATTGGTATTTACATCTTCTTGCTGATATCCATAATCATACTGGCAATTCGAGCTCTAAAAACAAGAGCAGCGAAAGCAATCATCAACCCAGTAAAGAATCCACCAACAAATTCAAGTCAAGTTCAATTGGCGGCCGAGGACGTCCGCATTTAAAGGGGGAGGAGTTAAGGCCACACATTACCAAAACCCATAGCCATGCATTGCCAACGAAGCCAACGGCGCACTCGCACATAACCAAAGCCACGTGCGCCTCGTCATCAAAAACCATCTCCAAAGCTAAGGCCAAAGACCCATAGCCATGCATCGCCAGCGAAACCAACGGCGCACCTGCACATAGCCAAAGCCACGTGCGCCTCGTCATCAGAAACCGTCTCCAACGTCCAGCACCTTGCGTAACGCCCAAACCGTGGGACCGAGCCTCGGACACCCAACACCCAGCGCGACAACTACAGCGGCTACAGCGACAGCGACGGCTACAGCGACAGCGACAGCAACGAACCACAGGAAGTCACTTCAGCAGCAGAGCTTTACTTTTTAATGATCTAGATTGTTTAAGTCAGTTCTAATCCAACTCCCAAATAAAGCACTTAGCTTTTTTAAAAACAAAAATTTAACCAATTTTTGTTAATTTATATATTATTATATTATTCATGTATAAAACTATTTTATACATAAACAAATGTAGCATTGCTTTAGTGGGCAATGTGACAGTGTTATTATTTTCTAAAAACATTATATCGAATAAATTAATTGGCATCGGCATTCTTCAATCTATGAAACAAGCCGATGCGACGCTAAGTGGTACAGTCTCAAGGTAAGTACCCATAAAAACGAGTTTTGTTTTTGTTTAGTTTGTTAAAAGTTACAGTCAGGGACGCAGCCGGACGCAGGTAAAACCGTACATACGTTTATTTAAAAATATTAATAAAGATTTTATTTACTACTAGCGCGTCTACTAAATTTCGATTTACCTGGTCAAAACCAAAACAAACAACAACATTTTTCTTTTATTAGTTTATATATGTAATTAATGCATAACTCATTATAAATATGACGACTTATTACCTAGCTTTCGTATAATACTACCAGAAAGTGGACCAAATAACCCAAATTTTGAGTGTTTTTTTTTTAAATACAATAATTTGGTCAACCTTGTGGACTATAGTTTTATGGATATATATGAAAAATACTAAAAATAATTTGAAATTCAGATTTCAATTTATTTTTTTAACTTTGCCTTAGGGAATAACTCATTAAAACGCGAACACGCGCATGACTTTTTTGATTTTTGTAATTGTATTCATTTCCTTTCTTTGATTTTCATATATATTTTGAAAGACTTATCAGGATATATATATTGCAAGAAATCAAAGCTATTTAAACATTCCATTGTATTGAGCGAGAAGGGAAATCAAATTCTGCCATACATAAATTAAGTTTTTAGATTGATTTTCTTTAAAAAAAAATTATTATGGAATTTATCGTGGCTTATGCCAATTGGCTAATTACTGCTACGTCTGGTGCAACTGTCTCAGATTTCGTCTGGGTGGTGCATTGAACTGACTGCAGGTATGCAGTGGTTGAATTTCTGCGCGTGTTCGCCTTTGGTGATAACCGCTGACTTTGCGGCACGTGGAGTCGAAATGTGGGAACGGGCCGGAAGTTTGGCCGAAAGTCACGTTGGTTTTTAACTCGTCCTCGAGTGCGATCACCTCGTACCAGGTGGCTTGATTTCATCACTGAGGTCGTTGTGCTTCTGGACTTTGAGTACTTTACAAGTACGATTGCGGCCGCTATTATCAGAATTATCAGCGAAAAGTTTGTCGCTGCTAGAGCAGTATTCCCATTGCTGATGGAGTTAATCTTCTGGGTATTGTTTATGTTCAATTCCTTCATCATCTCCAGTGATTGTACTTCATCTACAATGTTAGCTTCTGATATAAGATGAAATAACGGTGGTAGTGGTTCCGCGCTTATTATTTCCTTGGGCACAAAAACAGTTTCTTCGATGCGGATGGTAGAGTTGTGATATCTAATGAGATAGTTTCCTCGAAGAGTTAGTGTTTCATTATATATAGTGACATTTCCCTCGAAGTTGTTTCGCAGTAGTACGCCTGGCAGGATTTCCTCGTATTGTGGAATAAGTTGG
Source organism: Drosophila rubida (assembly GCA_035046165.1). Taxonomy (NCBI): domain Eukaryota; kingdom Metazoa; phylum Arthropoda; class Insecta; order Diptera; family Drosophilidae; genus Drosophila; species Drosophila rubida. Next base: position 101,948 of record JAWNOF010000011.1, read on the forward strand.
CTGTTGACTTTTTTACATACCGGCATACGCCAATTTAGTAGTGCCGAAATACAGTTATATTTACTTAACTCAACCAAATCTTCGTGTTTACAGATTGTCCTATCGTTATGAGTTTTACAAAGCTTAATTATAACATAGATATTATTCCTACACTGCAAACTGTTTTCAAACGTGAATTGGTTTATTGAATTACCATTTTTGATTGGTTTTACTAACATTTTGTTACAATTTTCTTTGCTAGTGACAGGTATGGTTATGATATAAATGAGGTTAATTCCATTTGAGGCTATTTTGATATTAGCAAATTCAAGCATTTCTTCTAGGTTAACAAAATTTAATTTACCATTTTCTAAAATTAGTTCTATTGCCTCTAGTTCATATTTAGTTAAAATAACTGCATGAATGAACAATGAATGAACAATCTTTGAATAGTTGCATTTTGTATTTTAGTATGGCTTTTTTTTTCATTTTTACTTCCTTGCTTTCTAGAGTGAATTTAACTATTGCATTCGTGATTTCAGTGAGTTCGTTTATTCTTTGATTTGTGACTTTATTTATAACGACTTGACGATTATTGTTTTCTAGCTGTTCATTAATTTTTTTGATTATTACTTCATGATCTTGGTGATCTGGAGTACCTGCTAACCATTTCCATGCTGAGCCTATTGCATTAAGTGATCTTTTAGTTTTTAAGTTTAAGGGTTTTAATTTATGTAGGTCGCTTTTCATTTTTTCTAATTTGTAACTGAGAAATGGATAGATCGGATTTTAACTTGATATATTTTCAATAGATTCCCCTAGCATTTTTAAAGTACTCTCATAAGCCTTTAAATCTATGACATGGATAATCTTAAAAGTGTTATTTTGCGCTGCCGCGAGTCCCATGTTGATGGAAACCATAACCATTTGGGAGTTTGCATAATCCAAAACAGTGGCTTCGCCTAGACTGCTTGGAGTAAGGGTTCTGAAAAATTTAAAATTTAAGATTTTAAGTTATTCTTGTGTACTGTTCTTCCTGATTTGGTTTTAATAATAGATTTTTGGCTTGCTGCTACTATTTCAGGTTTATAACGGGGAGTTATTTTGGAGTCTATTCTTTTATCTACTCGAACATAAACTACTTCGTCAACCTTGTAGTCTTTTGCACCTTTCTTAGTTGCATTATGACATTCTAGGTCGGTTGTTTGCTTGTCTTTTATCTTTTTTTCAATATTTTTCCGTTCAATTTCTACTTGGTTCGGATCGCTTTAATCCGTCAATTGTCAATTGGATTTTTGCATGTTGTAGAATGGATAGAATTGTTATATTCCTGTACTGCTTTATACAATAAATCCCCAAATTGCATTTCTGGATATTCTATTTTGAAACATCTCATTAACTCTGTCAATGTGGAGTGAAAACGTTCTACTTGGCCGTTTCTAGTAGAGTTTATGGAAACTGAACTTAAGGCTCTATGGTTATCACTAATTATCTGCTTTTGGGATACCAAATGCAATCAATAATTCTCGCAGAGGGAATTTTAAGTCTTCTAATGTTCTAGAATTCACTATCCTGGTTGTGTAAGGTACAGGTCAATGTGGAAAATCTCTCCTGGATACCCTGGGATTGGTGATTCTCGGAACAATGCCTGTGGTGGATGTCGATCATACTTCGACTCTTTGCACGTCAGGCATGCGGACACAACGGCTTTAACCTTTTTAGTCATTTCGGAAAAAAGTATTTGTTTAAGAGTTGGGCTTTGTTTTCTGATGCTTGCCTATGCGCTCTTCTATGTTCTTTTGAAATAAGATCTTGTTGCTAATAAACATCTTTTATATTTTCCACTTGCATTTGCGTATACCTTATTTTGTATCCGCTAAAAAGTATGGGCTAGATGTTTTGTATTTTTCCCATAACCATTTAAAACCATTATAAAAAAAAACCATTATAAAAACCATTTATAATCTTGGGGTCTAGTCGTTTTTTAAAGGTTTCGATCAATTATTTTTCGTTGTAGAACTTTTGTTTAATAACATGTCTATGATAAGACGGAAATGGAATTTCAAAATTGTAACTCGATTGGTCATCGATAAGTAGGAAGAGTTGATTTCGGAAAACGTTTATGGGTGTTTCTATAGTTGGTATGAGGTTATGACTTGAACTGTCGCTACTATGGCATGTTGCGCTACTACTATTTATTTCTTGTCTAGTAGGTATTCTGGAGAGTGCATCTGCGACAACATTGGTAGTCCCAGGCTTTTACTTCAATTCGTAATTAAATTCTTCTAAAAAACTTTTCCAACGTTTCAGTTTACCATTGTGATTTTTGTTGCTGAGGGCAAATGTAAGTGGCTGGTGGTCAGTGTGAATGGTTACTTTGGCGGTACCGTAAAGATACATTCTTAAATTCTGGAGTGCCCATACAATTGCTAGTATTTCTTTCTCCTTGGCTGCATTGTTCGCGAACTGGTCCTATGGGAAAGTTTGAGGCATCTCTAGTTAAGTGAAAGTTTTTACTGAAGTCTTTACGTCACCTGACGCTGGGGTGTTTTTGATTTTAGTAAAGGCATCCATTTCTTCGTAATTCAGATTTATTTTGATCTTGTTTGACATATTCTTAGCTAACCGTCCTTTATCACCTCTCAGAAGGTTTGTCAATGGTTTGGCTAGTTTCGCATAATCGCGAATGAAACGCCTATAATATCCGGATAGTCCAAGAATAGATCTTAGTTCTTTTAAAGAGTCGGGCGGTGGGAATTTCTCGATAGCCTTCACTTTTTCAGGATTGGTTTTTATACCACTTTTAGAAATTGTAAAACGGAGGAAATACACTTCGATTTTGAAGAATTCGCATTTGTCCATCTCGACTTTTAGGTTGGCTATCTGCAACGTTTTGAAGACGTTCTATATGCGATCTAAATGATCTTTCTCTGACTTGCTGAAGTTAATTATATAGTCAATGTACACGTAGCATGTATTGCCAATGTGTTCTTTGAGGATATCGTCTAGAGCCCTTTGGAAAATAGAAGGAGAGTTTTTAAGACCGAATGATAGTCTTGTAAATTCATATTTCCCGCCATTTGCGGCGAATGCCGTTTTTTCTATGTCCGATTTTTTTAATGGAATTTGATGAAATCCACTTTTCAGGTCTAGCACAAAGAAATATTTGTTTTCGCCTAACTGGACAATGATTTCTACTATTTCGGGTATTGGATATCTGTCTGATATGGAGTCTTAATTTAAATTTCGATAACAATTCTGTATTTTTTCTCACCGGATGCATCGAATCTTTTACGTACGATCCAAACTGGTGCATTATAGGGCGACCGTGAGGGTCGGATGATACCATCATCTAGAAGTTCTTGTATTTACCTTTCTACAATTTGCTTCAACGAGCTCGGGTATGGATAGTGTTTTGAATAAACTGGTTGATCGGACTTGGTGCGGATCTCACCTACGACTCTAGTTGTGTAAGTGAGCTTCTTTTGTGGTTCTGCAAAAAGATTTTTATGTTCTGCGATTAACCCTTCGATTGCGTTCTTCTGTTCGTTTGTCATATGTTCGGTACGTACTTGTAACTTATTAATTGATTCAGCTGGCAGCTGATGTATCTTGATTTTCTTATTGCCGTTTATTAAGAGGGTGTCATTCTTCACATCTATAATAGCATTTAACTTTTTCATCGTATCGTTTCCTAATATACCATGAAAAGTTTTGAGCGTAGGTAATAGATAGAATCGGATAGGTATCTCGCTTAATCCAAATAAATTTAAGTCAATTTGTTGTGCTATTTTGGTTTGCCCTCCAACAGAGCTGACAAAAATGGTTTCTCTAAATGTTTAGGATTGGGTACTATTTTTGGTTGACTGTAGTTTTTATTTGATCTAGTGTCTATTAAAAATGTATAAGCTTCTATGTTTTTCACCCTACACTGGAAGTATTTCACTACCATACTGTTTTATCCTAAAAAATGTAGTTGTGACTCATCTACGAGAGCTTGTTCGTAGCTATCGTTATTCTGTTGGTCTTCGTCTTCATACAGAGTCGAGACGCCTTCTTGTTCCAAATCATTGAAATAGTTCTGCTCCTCTTCAGGAACATGGCTATTTACGTCGGCCACCGGAACCTTAGTTTCGATGTTAACCTGCCTATGGAATTTATTTGGTGGACCGAATTGGGATGGGGGTCGGTTTCCCGAAAAGTCTTTTCTACTTGGTCTATTCATGTAATTTATATTTCTAGTTCGTACCGTGGGATCAATCTCCATGGGTACTGGTCTAGGTTGCGGCTTTGGGGCTGATGGTCAAGGTGGATGTTGCACAGCGATGCTTTGCGGTGGAATTGGGTATAGGCCAAAAGGTGCATGGCATGTGAGTTGTGCGTTGTGATTAGGCCATGAGGTTTGTGGTTGTTGCAATGTTGGTGTACGGGCGTTTGGAAAATAGTACAATTTAGGATCAAAACTCCTGCTCGTTAACGGATTATTTCCTAGCGGAGCTCTGCCTAAATATGCGTGGTTGGGTTGAATGGGTAACCGTCGAGGAGGCAGTAGCGGTGGTGCTGCCTTCATCTTGGTACTGAACGTGTTCCTATGTTCTTGATTTTCCACTGTTTCGCATAAGTGTAGAGCATGGCTTAGGTCGCGTGGCTCTTTGATTACTAACAATCGTGATAGGTCTCCATTGAGTCCGCGGATAAAAGTATCTAGAGCCTTTTCCCTATAGCTTTGGGTTAGAGCTCTTATACTTTCGGGGGAGTGTTCTTGTACTCGGATTTGGTTCATAATCAAGGAAAGCTGATGATACACAGCCTGATAAAAGTCACTTATAGTGGATCTACCTTGCGAAAGACAGAAAAGTTGGTATTTTAACATTTTCAAATCTATTTTGTCCGCATAGTTGGACGTCAAACACTTCGAAAGTGCTTTCCAATTCATAGGTGTGTTGTAGGATTCCAACACCGTGTCGGCTTCTCCAACTACTTTATTACGGATTGCTAAGGTGACTAAATAGTAGATGTAGGTGTTTTTTTTACCTTCATAAAGGCTCATAATCCTATCAAATTTTTTTCCATGGCCCGAACGAGGCTCGGACATTCTGTAATTAGTTTCACTACTTCGGGTATCTTATCCTGTTCTGTAGCTCCTGGTCTCACTACTGGAACATCACAAAAATGTTCTCTACGATTGTTTGTTTGAACGACTTCTTTAATGATATTCACTATGAGTTCTTTAAGATCTGGGGTTGTTCTTGGCAAATTGGACGCTACAGGCGCATGACCTTCTTGGACATTAAGTGCCAACCCAGCGATGGCATCGGCCAAAGTATCGGTCATGCTTTCGGTCATGGTTGTTGTGTTTTTTTTTTCACTTGAGTGTATTAACTAAGCAATCAATATTTTCTTCAAGTTTATTCACTGAATTCACGAATGGGAAAATTTACTTTAAGTATTTCGATATATTTTTAAGTTGTGTACAAATTTTTTAAGTATTTCTATATTTATATTTTAAATTGTGTTTTTGTTTTTTGTGTTGAGTTGGTTAGGTTGTCGATATCTTAAATCACTAAGCCTACAGCAAGCTTATAGTTGCGGTGCCGACTTCTTAGACAGGATCCCTTTTCTCCAACGTTGGGGCTACTTGGGAGTCCTTGACAGCACTTCAGGGCGAAGGAGAGGCCACTTTATACTTTTACTTCGAAACTGTGGCTACTTGAGGCACTTGCATTTTTTACCGGGGTCGCGATTCTTGGATTTTTTTCGCGGAGTCCACTGCTCGGGACGCCAATAAAGTTTTTAGATTGATAATTTCTTAAAAAAAATAAATTATAATTGTCGGATGTGAGAGAGGCGATGATTTATTTAGAATTCGGGGCAGCAGTAGCTCCTGCTTGTCTTCTGTCTGATTGGCGGTCCCACGGTGCTGATGTTGGAATTTGTCGTGACTTATTCCAATTGGCTAATGACTGCTGCCTCCGGTGCAACTGTCTCAGATTTCGTCTGGGTGGTGCATTGAGCTGACTGCAGGTGTCAGTGGTCGAATTTCTGCGCGTGTGCGCTTTTGGCGAGAGCCGCTGACTTCGCGGCACGTGGAGTCGAAATGTGGGAACGGGCTTGGAGTTTGGCCGAAAGTCACGTTGGTTGTTAACTTATGTAACAGGTTGAAGGAGACGTCGCAGACCATATGTTGTTACAACCAAAATGATCAGAATCGAAAATAAAATCGACTTAGCCATGTCCGTATGTCTGTCTGTCTGTCTGTCTGTCTGTCTGTCCGTCTGTCCGTATGATCACCTAGATCTCAGAGATGGTAAGGGCTAGAGTAACCAAACTTTGGAATTAGGTGTAATATGCAACTACGCAGATCAAATTTATGATTTTTTCCTCCCCCGCCCTTCCCCTTGCCCATAAACCGCAAGCTACTCTGGAATGCAGTATGTAGATATTTATGATATTCGCCGAAATACAAAATATGGTTAAAATCGGATAAAATCTAGCTTTGGTATAAGCGAAAGAAATTTGACATACGCAAAGCAAGCGCAAGAGGCGGGGCGAAACAAACAACAAGAACAAGCATTAGTCTTTTAGCGTATTCGTACGCATGCATACACACATACAGGTTTGCTTTTATGTGTGTGCATGCATGCGTATTTGAACGAAAGAGCTGGACTGCTGCTTTTCTAATGAAATGATGTGAATGTCAATTGATATGATCTCTTTTATATTGGCTGAATTTTAGTATTAGCTGGGTTTCATGTATTATTATTTTAATTATAAGTAAATTTAGGCGATTACAATTTTACATATGTTTGTTTTAAATTTAATTTTGTCAAATGGTACATGGTATACTAAAATCGGGTTAGGTCGACTATAGACGTTCTCACTTCTTTGTATTGAATTCGTTAGGGAGTTTGATATAGATGTTAGTTTGATAATTCTCTGCTCCAGTTGTGTGTTGATATTACCCGTTGATGTTGTGGATGTCTGTAACTTTCTCAGTCCCCTATGAATAATCACTGTCAAGCGATCGTATAGTTTGTAATGTCCCTAAGTGGTGTTCGAATGTCTATTGCTTTTGAATTCATTATGCGTGCCTGTGCTAATTTCAAGAATTTATCTATTGCTGTGTGAACTAAATGGTCTTTAGTGTAGTAAATATCGATGTGAATAATGTGACCGGGGTATTTTGGTATTGGAGTTCTTTTCAGTTCAGGATTAGGGGGGATGTCTGTCATATTTAGATTCCTTACAAATTTTGCATTGCTTTACTATGTTGCTTATCTTTAGTTTCATTCTGGGTAAGTAGAATTTTCATGCTAATTGAATTTGTTGTCGTCAGCACTGCGGTGTGCTCTATTATGGATTTTTAGGATTTCTTTCTTCTGTCTAGATTCGTTGGTTAGCTCTTGAGCCATCGATTGGGAGAATCGAGTTTTTGAAGTATTTAGGATATAATAGTTGTATTTTCCCCATTATATCCTCAATTTTTCAAGGGTTTCTACTAATTCTTTTTCGTTAAATTATTTTTGGTATACTTCGTGTCGGTGGTGTAGTGATTGGAAAAACGTCACAGCTCTAGTGTGGCGTTTTCCATTAAAGAAAATTTAAGTCTTTCTTGGTTTTCAATTATCAGAGTGTAGGACGTCAGTCCGCTCTGATGTGTCTTTATTATATGATTAATAAGTTTAGTGCTGTCCACTGTGAAGCAGTGAGCAGCCGTTTTACATACATTATGTTTTGCTTATTATGTTCAGAAACGGAAGCGTTGCTGGCTAGCTGAGAGAATCACGCGCGCACATATGCATACCGAGCGACGGTCAGACGCAATAACGCTGACTTAGCCATTTGGGCGGTCGCTGTTATCAAGTGCGGATTATATTTCGTCTGCATTGAGTATGTGCAGAGGGCACTGATCTTTAGGCGAGCGGCGACGAAGTCACTGCTTATGCATGCACTGTGTTGACATAACAACAAAGTGTTGCGGCCTTATTTATATCTTTGTATATACATATGTACGCCTGCTACATATACCTCCTTTTAAAAAATAACGTAATTTATGAAGTTATTTTATGTGGTAATGTTAATTATTATTATATTTATTTTTTTTGTTTTGTTTGTTTTTTTTTTTTTTTGCTTATAATATGTATAATATTGGTGTATATAAAATTTGTATTCTAATGTGTACTTCTAAATATATATATTTAAGACTATTTGTATTAAAAATATATTTATATATATTTTATATTATTTTATATATTTTAGTTATCGTCTTTTTTTTTTTTTTTTTAAATTCCATTTTTTTTTCATTATTATTTTTTTTTTTTATTATTTGTTCGAACATTTGATTGTTTTTATTATAGTTTTCAATTCAATTATGATAAACTTTTATTCTATCCTTATGTACTTTCTGCTTTTTATTTTTATTATTCCTAATTATTATATTATCATTATCTTCTAGCTTTTTTATTTTTAAATACTTGCACAAATCATTGATAATAGAATTTTTGTATTCTGTTCCCATGTCCGTTATGAACGTCTTCATTGGACCGTACTTTAGAATAAAATTCTCAAATATTTCGGGTATTGGATATCTGTCTGATATGGAGTCTTAATTTAAATTTCGATAACAATTCTGTATTTTTTCTCACCGGATGCATCGAATCTTTTACGTACGATCCAAACTGGTGCATTATAGGGCGACCGTGAGGGTCGGATGATACCATCATCTAGAAGTTCTTGTATTTACCTTTCTACAATTTGCTTCAACGAGCTCGGGTATGGATAGTGTTTTGAATAAACTGGTTGATCGGACTTGGTGCGGATCTCGCCTACGACTCTAGTTGTGTAAGTGAGCTTCTTTTGTGGTTCTGCAAAAAGATTTTTATGTTCTGCGATTAACCCTTCGATCGCGTTCTTCTGTTCGTTTGTCATATGTTCGGTACGTACTTGTAACTTATTAATTGATTCAGCTGGCAGCTGATGTATCTTGATTTTCTTATTGCCGTTTATTAAGAGGGTGTCATTCTTCACATCTATAATAGCATTTAACTTTTTCATCGTATCGTTTCCTAATATACCATGAAAAGTTTTGAGCGTAGGTAATAGATAGAATCGGATAGGTATCTCTCTTAATCCAAATAAATTTAAGTCAATTTGTTGTGCTATTTTGGTTTGCCCTCCAACAGAGCTGACAAAAATGGTTTCTCTAAATGTTTAGGATTGGGTACTATTTTTGGTTGACTGTAGTTTTTATTTGATCTAGTGTCTATTAAAAATGTATAAGCTTCTATGTTTTTCACCCTACACTGGAAGTATTTCACTACCATACTGTTTTATCCTAAAAAATGTAGTTGTGACTCATCTACGAGAGCTTGTTCGTAGCTATCGTTATTCTGTTGGTCTTCGTCTTCATACAGAGTCGAGACGCCTTCTTGTTCCAAATCATTGAAATAGTTCTGCTCCTCTTCAGGAACATGGCTATTTACGTCGGCCACCGGAACCTTAGTTTCGATGTTAACCTGCCTATGGAATTTATTTGGTGGACCGAATTGGGATGGGGGTCGGTTTCCCGAAAAGTCTTTTCTACTTGGTCTATTCATGTAATTTATATTTCTAGTTCGTACCGTGGGATCAATCTCCATGGGTACTGGTCTAGGTTGCGGCTTTGGGGCTGATGGTCAAGGTGGATGTTGCACAGCGATGCTTTGCGGTGGAATTGGGTATAGGCCAAAAGGTGCATGGCATGTGAGTTGTGCGTTGTGATTAGGCCATGAGGTTTGTGGTTGTTGCAATGTTGGTGTACGGGCGTTTGGAAAATAGTACAATTTAGGATCAAAACTCCTGCTCGTTAACGGATTATTTCCTAGCGGAGCTCTGCCTAAATATGCGTGGTTGGGTTGAATGGGTAACCGTCGAGGAGGCAGTAGCGGTGGTGCTGCCTTCATCTTGGTACTGAACGTGTTCCTATGTTCTTGATTTTCCACTGTTTCGCATAAGTGTAGAGCATGGCTTAGGTCGCGTGGCTCTTTGATTACTAGCAATCGTGATAGGTCTCCATTGAGTCCGCGGATAAAAGTATCTAGAGCCTTTTCCCTATAGCTTTGGGTTAGAGCTCTTATACTTTCGGGGGAGTGTTCTTGTACTCGGATTTGGTTCATAATCAAGGAAAGCTGATGATACACAGCCTGATAAAAGTCACTTATAGTGGATCTACCTTGCGAAAGACAGAAAAGTTGGTATTTTAACATTTTCAAATCTATTTTGTCCGCATAGTTGGACGTCAAACACTTCGAAAGTGCTTTCCAATTCATAGGTGTGTTGTAGGATTCCAACACCGTGTCGGCTTCTCCAACTACTTTATTACGGATTGCTAAGGTGACTAAATAGTAGATGTAGGTGTTTTTTTTACCTTCATAAAGGCTCATAATCCTATCGACATTCTGTAATTAGTTTCACTACTTCGGGTATCTTATCCTGTTCTGTAGCTCCTGGTCTCACTACTGGAACATCACAAAAATGTTCGCTACGATTGTTTGTTTGAACGACTTCTTTAATGATATTCACTATGAGTTCTTTAAGATCTGGGGTTGTTCTTGGCAAATTGGACGCTACAGGCGCATGACCTTCTTGGACATTAAGTGCCAACCCAGCGATGGCATCGGCCAAAGTATCGGTCATGCTTTCGGTCATGGTTGTTGTGTTTTTTTTTTTCACTTGAGTGTATTAACTAAGCAATCAATATTTTCTTCAAGTTTATTCACTGAATTCACGAATGGGAAAATTTACTTTAAGTATTTCGATATATTTTTAAGTTGTGTAAAATTTTTGTAAGTATTTCTATATTTATATTTTAAATTGTGTTTTTGTTTTTTGTGTTGTTGGTTAGGTTGTCGATATCTTAAATCACTAAGCCTACAGCAAGCTTATAGTTGCGGTGCCGACTTCTTAGACAGGATCCCTTTTCTCCAACGTTGGGGCTACTTGGGAGTCCTTGACAGCACTTCAGGGCGAAGGAGAGGCCACTTTATACTTTTACTTCGAAACTGTGGCTACTTGAGGCACTTGCATTTTTTACCGGAGTCGCGATTCTTGGATTTTTTTCGCGGAGTCCCTGCTCGGGCGCCAATAAAGTTTTTAGATTGATTTTCTTAAAAAAAAAAATTATAATTGTCGGTTTGACGGTTTATTTAGAACTGCTTGTCTTCTGTCTGATTGGCGGTCCCACGGTGCTGATGTTGGAATTTGTCGTGACTTATTCCAATTGGCTAATGACTGCTGCCTCCGGTGCAACTGTCTCAGATTTCGTCTGGGTGGTGCATTGAGCTGACTGCAGGTGTCAGTGGTCGAATTTCTGCGCGTGTGCGCTTTTGGCGAGAGCCGCTGACTTCGCGGCACGTGGAGTCGAAATGTGGGACCGGGCTTGGAGTTTGGCCGAAAGTCACGTTGGTTGTTAACTTATGTAACAGGTTGAAGGAGACGTCGCAGACCATATGTTGTTACAACCAAAATGATCAGAATCGAAAATAAAATCGACTTAGCCATGTCCGTCTGTCTGTCTGTCTGTCTGTCTGTCTGTCCGTCTGTCCGTATGATCACCTAGATCTCAGAGATGGTAAGAGCTAGAGTAACCAAACTTTGGATTTAGGTGTAATATGCAACTACGCAGATCAAATTTATGATTTTTTCCTCCCCCGCCCTTCCCCTTGCCCATAAACCGCAAGCTACTCTGGAATGCAGTATGTAGATATTTATGATATTCGCCGAAATACAAAATATGGTTAAAATCGGATAAAATCTAGCTTTGGTATAAGCGAAAGAAATTTGACATACGCAAAGCAAGCGCAAGAGGCGGGGCGAAACAACAACAAGAACAAGCATTAGTCTTTTAGCGTATTCGTACGCATGCATACACACATACAGGTTTGCTTTTATGTGTGTGCATGCATGCGTATTTGAACGAAAGAGCTGGACTGCTGCTTTTCTAATGAAATGATGTGAATGTCAATTGATATGATCTCTTTTATATTGGCTGAATTTTAGTATTAGCTGGGTTTCATGTATTATTATTTTAATTATAAGTAAATTTAGGCGATTACAATTTTACATATGTTTGTTTTAAATTTAATTTTGTCAAATGGTACATGGTATACTAAAATCGGGTTAGGTCGACTATAGACGTTCTCACTTCTTTGTATTGAATTCGTTAGGGAGTTTGATATAGATGTTAGTTTGATAATTCTCTGCTCCAGTTGTGTGTTGATATTACCCGTTGATGTTGTGGATGTCTGTAACTTTCTCAGTCCCCTATGAATAATCACTGTCAAGCGATCGTATAGTTTGTAATGTCCCTAAGTGGTGTTCGAATGTCTATTGCTTTTGAATTCATTATGCGTGCCTGTGCTAATTTCAAGAATTTATCTATTGCTGTGTGAACTAAATGGTCTTTAGTGTAGTAAATATCGATGTGAATAATGTGACCGGGGTATTTTGGTATTGGAGTTCTTTTCAGTTCAGGATTAGGGGGGATGTCTGTCATATTTAGATTCCTTACAAATTTTGCATTGCTTTACTATGTTGCTTATCTTTAGTTTCATTCTGGGTAAGTAGAATTTTCATGCTAATTGAATTTGTTGTCGTCAGCACTGCGGTGTGCTCTATTATGGATTTTTAGGATTTCTTTCTTCTGTCTAGATTCGTTGGTTAGCTCTTGAGCCATCGATTGGGAGAATCGAGTTTTTGAAGTATTTAGGATATAATAGTTGTATTTTCCCCATTATATCCTCAATTTTTCAAGGGTTTCTACTAATTCTTTTTCGTTAAATTATTTTTGGTATACTTCGTGTCGGTGGTGTAGTGATTGGAAAAACGTCACAGCTCTAGTGTGGCGTTTTCCATTAAAGAAAATTTAAGTCTTTCTTGGTTTTCAATTATCAGAGTGTAGGACGTCAGTCCGCTCTGATGTGTCTTTATTATATGATTAATAAGTTTAGTGCTGTCCACTGTGAAGCAGTGAGCAGCCGTTTTACATACATTATGTTTTGCTTATTATGTTCAGAAACGGAAGCGTTGCTGGCTAGCTGAGAGAATCACGCGCGCACATATGCATACCGAGCGACGGTCAGACGCAATAACGCTGACTTAGCCATTTGGGCGGTCGCTGTTATCAAGTGCGGATTATATTTCGTCTGCATTGAGTATGTGCAGAGGGCACTGATCTTTAGGCGAGCGGCGACGAAGTCACTGCTTATGCATGCACTGTGTTGACATAACAACAAAGTGTTGCGGCCTTATTTATATCTTTGTATATACATATGTACGCCTGCTACATAAACCTCCTTTTAAAAAATAACGTAATTTATGAAGTTATTTTATGTGGTAATGTTAATTATTATTATATTTATTTTTTTTGTTTTGTTTGTTTTTTTTTTTTTTTGCTTATAATATGTATAATATTGGTGTATATAAAATTTGTATTCTAATGTGTACTTCTAAATATATATATTTAAGACTATTTGTATTAAAAATATATTTATATATATTTTATATTATTTTATATATTTTAGTTATCGTCTTTTTTTTTTTTTTTTTAAATTCCATTTTTTTTTCATTATTATTTTTTTTTTTTATTATTTGTTCGAACATTTAATTGTTTTTATTATAGTTTTCAATTCAATTATGATAAACTTTTATTCTATCCTTATGTACTTTCTGCTTTTTATTTTTATTATTCCTAATTATTATATTATCATTATCTTCTAGCTTTTTTATTTTTAAATACTTGCACAAATCATTGATAATAGAATTTTTGTATTCTGTTCCCATGTCCGTTATGAACGTCTTCATTGGACCGTACTTTAGAATAAAATTCTCAAATATCGCCTTTGCTACTGTGTTAGCATTTTTGTTTTGGATTGGAATCGCAACTAAATATTTAGTCAGATCACAAATTAATGTGACTGCGTATTCATTTCCATTTTCAGACCTGGGTAGTGGACCAATAGTGTCTACTATAACCATGTCGAAAGCATGTATTGGCGTATCAGTTATTGTTAAAGGAGTTTTTATTTTTCTTGTCACTTTTGATTTTTGGTAATTTGGACATTTTCGTATGTACCCAGTAATATCTTTAGTCATACCTTTCCAGTAATAATGTCTTTTGACCTTGGCCAAAGTTTTTGAAATGCCTGTGTGACCTCCTTGTATTGGATCATTGTGTAATGTAGACAGTATAGCTTCTTTTTCTTTTATTGTTTTTATTTGGGTCACCGGGTTGAGTAGCGCTACTCTCAATGATATTAATATTTTATTGCCCATATTTTTTAAATTATCGATTGAAACATGTTCAAAGATATTTTCCCACGGTGCCACTTTGAGTTGGCTGATTTTATTTATACCGGCTTGCGTTTCAAGCCTTTGGAAAAATTTACCTAAGTCAAGATTTCCATTGGTATATAAATCGCTAACATCATATCTTGCAGTAATTTTCTTACCATGTTTGAAAAACATAGCATATTTTTTACTTGCAAGGTTACTACTTTGCGTACTTCGTCATTATTGATGACTTCATATACGTTGGGCTTTGAAGCTTTTTCTATAGATTGCCTTGGCAATTCTATTTTTTCTTTTCCTGCGCAGGAATTTTGTCTACTTTGGTATCTTGTATTGACTTTTTTTACTGATCCGTTTATTTGCTGTAGCTGTTGAATGGTTATTCTTGATAACGCATCCGCTACAAAATTGTCTTTACCCTTCAGATATTCAACTGTAAAATTATATTCCTCTAACTCAAGTCTCATACGTGTTAGTTTTGAGCTTGGATTTACCATCGAGAACAAGTACGTTAATGGTCTGTGATCTGTCTTGACAGTGAAATGTTTACCATAAATATATGGTCTAAAATAAGTTATTGCCCAATAAATTGCTGCCAATTCTTGTTCTGTTGTCCTTTTATTATTTTCACCCTTAGTAAACGATCTTGATGCATAAGCAACTGGAAGTTGGAGTCCATTTTTGTTTTGAGTTAAAACTGCTCCACATGCTTGCTTACTTGCATCTGTTATTATGCAAAATTCTTTGCTGAAATCTGGGTATTGTAATAAATTCGGATTTATTAGTGCTGTCCATTCGAATTTTACATCTTTTTTACATAATCTTGTTATGTGACGAGCATAGTCGGCGAAATTTTTGATAAAACGTCTATAGTAATTGCAGAACGCAATGAATCGTCTAGCGCTGTCCGCATAATGTGGGATTGGGTAATTTTTAATGACGTCGTATTTTTTGTCGTCAGGCAAGATTCCTTTATCCGTGCATTTGTGTCCCAAAAATGTGACCTCATGCATGAAAAATGAACATTTTTCAGGATGTAATTTAAGGTTGTATTTCCTACATTTCTCAAAAACATCAGTTAAGTTTTTGAGCATATGCGTTTCGGAACAACCAATGACTATTAAATCATCCATATAAAGAAAAGCTTGAGAAGGTTCTAATCCGGAGAATGCAATAGTCATCATTCTCTGGAAAGAATTTGGCGCTATTTTTAAGCCGAATGGCAATCGCGTGAAGCGATATGAGCCATTACTTGTTGAGAACGACGTTATATCTCTTGAACTTTTTTCGAGTTCAATTTGATGGAATCCTGACATTAAGTCAAGGCATGAAAAGTATTTTGCTCTTCCTAGTTGATCCAAAATGTCATCAATTCTAGGGATCGGGAATTTATCCGACAACAGTTTTTTATTAATTTGACGATAGTCAATTAGTAATCGCCATTTTTTCTTGTCAGTCCCTGGAAGAGATTTCTTCGGAACTAACAAAAGTGGGCTATTGTAAGGTGATACAGACGGTTCGACTATTTTATTGTCGATTAATTTTTGAACTTGTACTTGTAGCTCGCTTATTTGGCTTTGAGGATTTCTATAATTTTTTATATAAACTGGTTCATCATCTTTCAATCTTAGTTTTTGTTTGTAAAAATTATTTGTAGTGATTGATTCGGTTTCTAGTCCGAATACGTCACTGAACTGGGTGCATAAATGGGTCAATTCGTTTTTGAATTGTGGTGGAAAGTTTTTAGATAATTGAGATAAGACAGCTTTTTCTCTATTTAATGGATTGTTTTGAACTATGTCATAGTTCGAAAGTGGTTCATATGCTAAATTTTTAATATCTACTACTTGATCGGTACTGGTTGTATTCAGTAATCGGACAAATGCATTTTTGGTTGTTGCAACTGTATTTGCCACATAAATGCCTTCTTTAATTTCCTGGTTGGGAATTAAAACGCTATCTTCATCTGATGTTAGATGAATTTTTCTTACTACTTGGGATCTTGCTGGTAGAACAATGGAATTATTACCAGAACTGTATGTTATTGGAACATAAATGGGAAAATTTAGATTATTTGGTCTCATTATGAGCCAATCTTCATTTGGTTTGAAATCTAACTGGCAATTAAATTTCTTAATGAAGTCAATGCCTATTATTCCATCACAAGGTATTGCGAAATGCAAATCTACTAAGTGAAAATCGTGTGGAATTATGTATTTACCTGTCTGTATCTCTATGGAAATCAGTCCTTGGGACTGTATTATGTCTTGGCCTATGCCTTGAATATTTATTTTCTTGTTTACTTGGATATCATGAAAGATATCAGAATTTTCTTTTAAGAGTGATATATCTGCACCAGTATCTATTAGAAATACAAGTTTTTTTATTTGTTTTTTACATTGAAGAAATTTACAAATATGTTTAAACTAAGATTGATTGTATGAGCTGGGAGTTGCTGGGAGTTTCCCTGATTGTTTCGGGCTACTCTCACATTATTTCTATTGGTATTGTTTCGGCCTCGGTTGGAAATGTTGTTTCCATTTCCTTGGCCTCTACGGTAATTGTTGTTTTGATTTCCGTAGTTATTATTTTGGTAATATCCTCTATTTTGATAGTTACCATTGCCTCTACCACGATAGTTTCCACGATTGTTACTACCGTGGTAGGCATTATTATTTCCCCTTCTGGAGTACATCACTGTATTCACGCTACCAGTAATTCTTGTACTGGTACGGATGTATGCGCTAACGGCAGCATCCATGGTAGTGAAAACACCAGACTCCAGAACGGTTTTAACACTCTCGTGACTAGTTTTACTAATCATTGTGTTAACAGCTTCTGTAGTGCTGAGCATGTCAGCATTTTCAGATGGAATACCTTGGTCAATATAAGCAGGTTCAAGAAGCTGCCGCAGACTTTCTAGTTCATTTGTGAACTGAGTGGCCGTTTTGCCTCTTTGCGTTAAGGTATCCATTTTTGCCTTTATGTTGGCGGGGGTCTCACCGACAACTACGGCTTTTAATTTAGCAATGATTCCATCTATTGTGGTTTCATTTTTTATTTTATTAATGGTTGTGCCGGTTATTTTTTATTTAATCACCTCTATGGCAATTTCCTCATAATTTCCTTTAGTTAAATTGACAAGTCTTAATGGCGTTAAGAATTTTTCAAGACGGGGTTTCGTTCCGTCAAATTCTGGGACTGCTTGTGCAATTTCCCTAATATATGCCCTCTGGGCAGCGGCTGTGTCAACCATTATCAGGCTGTTATCAGCACTTTCTTCACTTTCAGATAAAATATCTTTGGAATCCAGTGTGATAACAGCGGGGATTGTCAAGTTTGTTAAATCTTCTTCCTCTAATTGAATATCCCCAGTCCGAACTTCAAAGTTTTTAACCAAGCTCCAACTTTACGGGTGTATTCAGGATAGAAGGCAAAATTAGATTTAAACTGTGCTTGTCTTTTACTGTTTGGATATTATTTCTCAGTTTTATTAGGAGCCTTGACGTTTCTGACCAATGTTCATTGGTTAATACGTCTTTATGTTGATATATTAATAAACGAGCTTCGTTAAAGCTGTCGATTAATGTTAAGGCGTGCCTATTAACTGTATCTATATGCATTTGTCTATTTTGTGTTAGACATTTATACGCTTTGTCAAATCTTGTTTTAATATCTTGGATTCGCTCAGAAAGTTCTGGCCATTCCATAATAATGTTGTTTAATGCATTTAATCTGTCATACTCTGCCCGGGATTAGTTATAATTATATCTTGGATACCATCATAACAATCACTCTACCTAAAGTTGGATGATCATCTATCCTGAATCTAACTTGCACACCCGGAATTAAGGGCGAGAAATGACAGTTAAATGTTTCTACGTAGAGGACTTCTAGCTCGTATACACTAATTGGTATTGTGGATTCTAACTGCTGAACTCTTCTACTAAAGTATGGATCCCTTTCATATGTTTAACTTATAGCTCTTTGGGTATCCATACTCTAATATGTATTCGTTATATTCTTTTTTATTTAATAATATTGTATAATGTGCTTTTTGCTCTCTTTTATTTTTTAGATTTTGTCCAAGTCGTTTGCTTGGCTCATGTATCTTTTCTTAAGACACTTGTTGTGGAGCTTATACAATTTGTAAAAACAATTTGCACACATTATAACAACAATTATTATTAGCAGAATATTTGTTAATTCTAAGTCCACTTCACTAGATTCTACTTTATTTATAACGTTAGCAGTGGAATCCACTGACTTAACGTCTACTAATCCCATTATGGGATACTGTTTATAAACTATATTCGGTATAAACTCTTCTGCCGATTTGCTTATGGCATTACTGTCCATAAATGGAACAGTTTTCTTTCCTACGGCTTAGTTTAAAACTGAACTGAAAACTTGAAAATAAATGACTGAAAACATTGTCATTATTTGAATATTTGATTTGAATTTATTTAGCTAGTTATTAGACTAGCCATGGAATTTTAAAACGTTGCTACTGGGTAATTTACCCAGTGCCAGAGACGGTAATTATTAGTTAATTTTTTTAAACAAAATTGTACATATTGACCTGCCTAATGTTTTAGTTTGGCTTTATGGGCCTCACTTCTAATTGGGCAAAAAATATTCTGCTCAATGTTAAATAGTTTCTTATAATAATAAAAAAAAATATGCAACGCAGTGCAATATAAAAAAAAATATGCAACGCAGTGCAAATTAAAAAAAATTATGCGCCCTTGGTAGCGCTGTCGGATCACTTATCCTTGGTCTGACTTGGGTGGTCAGACGGGGCCGGTGCTGGCTGCACAGGTGTATTCACAGTGCGTAGTGAACAATGGTCCCTCGCAGTCGTTGGGGCAGGTCTTCTTGATTTTGCTTATATCTTTCGGCTTTGGTGGAGGAGTCGTAATTAATGTTTTTTCCGCAACAACTTTAATATTTCTTACTGAGTGAGTATGCGGTGTTGGGTTTTTCTTTTATGTGTATCAGTTCTTGCTGATAAAGGTCAAGCATGGCCTGCAGCCTTGCTGTTGCCTTCGGGTGTGTTGGCTTCGGGTGAATATAATTGCCACTTAATGTGAGCAATTTCTTTATTCAATTTCTTGACCCGGCCACCGCGACCCATAACACTCACTATACTCTACTCACTCAGCTTTTTGTTTGGTATTCCAGTTGTTGCCATGTAGAGATGTAGTTTTATTGTATTTGTGGTTGTTAGTGCCGCGTGCTTGCCGCTGCTGTTGCTTATTGTTGGAGGTGATGCTGTTGTCGTTACTGCAGCTGCTCTTAAGTTGTATAATAGTTGGAAATGTTTGTTGGCACTGTTGATGTTGTTATTGGGTGTTTCTGCACTGTTGTTTGCTTGTGTCCTTATGCGATTGTTTTTTGTATTTTGTTGTTCTTTGTCCTGTCACGGTCGCCATGTAGTGATTGGAAAAACGTCACAGCTCTAGTGTGGCGTTTTCCATTAAAGAAAATTGAAGTCTTTCTTGGTTTTCAATTATCAGAGTGTAGGACGTCAGTCCGCTCTGATGTGTCTTTATTATATGATTAATAAGTTTAGTGCTGTCCACTGTGAAGCAGTGAGCAGCCGTTTTACATACATTATGTTTTGCTTATTATGTACAGCAACGGAAGCGTTGCTGGCTAGCTGAGAGAATCACGCGAGTTACGTATCGAGGAGAGCCTGTGTTTCAAATACTGGAGAGCCTCAGCCTAATTTCAATAGACGACCTCCTCGGTTCACTTGCTTTTTCAGAATGTTCTTTTATTAAACTTAGCTTCTAGGGTACAATACATGGGACAAATGAAATCGGAATCTGCATCGTAGGCAGATTTCGAAAGGCAGCTGGCCTGGTCCCAGTCGTTGGGCTATTCTGCATAGTCGGCTGGATAGCTCCAACGGATGTCAACAATGTTGCAATAATGTTAACATACCGAGTGACCCATATGGGTCGCTCGTGGCGGTTTGTTGGGCGGATGCGAGACAGAGGTAGGAGAAGAGGCGGTGGCGGTAACTCCTCCCCCCCTGGAATATAGTGACGGCCAGAACGAAGGAACGGTCGGAACGGCGTGTTGTTGTGGCTCGCCTGGAGTGAAAATTATGGTTCTTCTCTTCAGCAGACATATAGTAATTAGAAATACACTAGCTATTCCTAGCCATGTGTACAACGAGATTAGATGACTTGTTGTTGCTTCTTTTACTTCAAAAATTTGTTGAGTGTTGTTCAGGTTTTGCAGCTCTAGGTGGCGTAGATTAAGTTTTCAGGTGTTATTCTTAACCAGTATTAGGCTTAGGTTGGGTAAGGACATCTTCACCTCCTCCAGGATATTAACTTCAGAATCGTCGTAGGTGATATTATTCATCTCCACGGTGCAGTTTTTGTAGCTAATTATCGCTGTACCGTTGATAGTGGTATGAGGGCCGCACGAAGAGTTGATGTTGACGTTAATGGCGTTCATGATGACAATATGACCAATTTCCGGCTCAATTATATTTTCCTCGTTTCCAGATTCTTGCATGTCGCAGGTAGCAGGCCATCCCTCCAAAATTTTCCTGATGCAGTCTCCATTACTCGTCCGCCCAAACTCCGCATTATTACAAAAGTACAAATTGTGAATTTTAGGGCATTTAGATTCTAGGTACATAAATTTAAATTTTGGATTGAACAATAAAAACTTAGGAAGTATTACAAATTGTGTATTATTTAAGGGTAATGCGATTATGTGAGCTAGAGTATAGACTTCTATTTCGAATATCGGAATTTTAATTTTAAAAATGATTTTATTGTTTTCATTAGTTGTTTCCAAGTTGATCAGTCTGTAAATCTATCGATTATATTGTTATTAATTATAAGTTGATTATTAATGGTATTTCTTAAATTATATTCTTTCTCTTCTATCTTTTGGAATTTGTTGTTGATTTCAATTTCATCCGCGGCATCCATATTGCCTGTAATGATCTTAACTAAACTACCGAGACCATTTATGGCTCCTCGTTTCTTTCTGATACTCGGTTGAATCGAGTGAATCCTATCGTATAATTGTTTTATTTTTATTTGTAAGGATGCAATTAATTCTTTGGAAAAGGTCATATCCATGGTAATTTTAATATTTTCTTCGATTTTTTTAATATTATCAATGAAATCGTTTAAATCTATTGTGTGCGTTATAGATCGGAATGAACGTTTTACCTTTGCCTCTCCTAGATCGATTTTCAAGAAAGGGGATTGGGGTGCAGGATGTCTAATCTGGAGTTCTTGGGCCGAAAACAGGCTCATCCTGAAAAGTCAGTTTGAGGAGGTTGGGGATTAGATTAGTCACTTTCCTTCTTAGTCCTTCTCTTAATCTTGTCTTTGTGTAATTTTTGGCCTTTAGTGGTGTTAATTGTGGCCCCATTGTCTTTTGATACTTTATGTTGGGAAAACCTAGGTGTTAATTTGTTCCTTCTGTTTTCCTTCCTAAATATTATGTCATCTTGTCCTACAGGACTAGGGTCTTCCCTGTCCAAGTTGAGCTTGTCTGTACCGATTTTGACCCTTTCTTGGGCCTTTAGTGCTATTTCTGGGTATAATTTGGCCCTAAATTCGTTTAATTCCTTTAAAAAGTCATGCTCGTTGTTGAATTCTATTTCCCTTAGGAATGTGTGTGTTCTTTTTCTTTTACGTACTAAAAAGAATAATAAGGCAATATAAATTAGTTTTATATTGATTGTTTGTTTGGGTGTATATAAGCATGTTTATAATTCGTCATATATATTTCCTTTTTATTACAATTTGGTTTCAGAATTTATTCTTTGTGTTGAACATTGTGTTCCCTCATGTTCGCACTGAACATGCAACATCATACAGAATTATCATATTCGCACTGAATAACTTTTTCCGCAGTCGTTGCGTTGGAGCGCCGTAATACGTGTTCGCCCTGAACCCGCAACAGCAACCTCAACACACGACATCGAGTAGCTCAAACCATTTGCCCTAAATGGCTGTGCACTTGTGATGTTGAGCCAACCCCAACCTCACAACATGCTGTACGCCAACTGTCGGGTCCGGCGTGGCCGACACATGTTCGCCCTGAACCCGCATCAGACCGTATCGGATCCAAACAAGAAGTTTGATTCGAACATTTGCACTAAATGGTCAAACCAAACTGTTGGCACAACGTTAATGTGACGGCTAATGCGTCGGCTCACTCACCATTTTCTCGATTGACGTTGTAACTAATATACAATTTTTGTTCACTGTTTGGCATTTATTCCAACTTTGATATTCCGTTCTCACTGTCCAACATCACATAATTGCTTCTTTTTGTTATTATTATTATATTTCTTTTTTTTTTTCTTTTTTTTTTACACATCTTATTAGTATTTAATCTTACATTAAGCACAATACTGGTATCCTCATCCTCCGGGTTCGAAATTCCGACTGCGCCAGTTACGTATCTAGGAGAGCCTGTGTTTCAAATACTGGAGAGCCTCAGCCTAATTTCAATAAACGACCTCCTCGGTTCACTTGCTTTTTCAGAATGTTCTTTTATTAAACTTAGCTTCTAGGGTACAATACATGGGACAAATGAAATCGGAATCTGCATCGTAGGCAGATTTCGAAAGGCAGCTGGCCTGGTCCCAGTCGTTGGGCTATTCTGCATAGTCGGCTGGATAGCTCCAACGGATGTCAACAATGTTGCAATAATGTTAACATACCGAGTGACCCATATGGGTCGCTCGTGGCGGCTTGTTGGGCGGATGCGAGACAGAGGTAGGAGAAGAGGCGGTGGCGGTAACTCGCGCGCACATATGCATACGGAGCGACGGTCAGACGCAATAACGCTGACTTAGCCATTTGGGCGGTCGCTGTTATCAAGTGCGGATTATATTTCGTCTGCACTGAGTATGTGCAGAGGGCACTGATCTTAAGGCGAGCGGCGACGAAGTCACTGCTTATGCATGCACTGTGTTGACATAACAACAAAGTGTTGCGGCCTTATTTATATCTATGTATATACATATGTACGCCTGCTACAGTGGAATGTGAGGAATGGTATAGAAAATATGTAGTCAGATTCATCTGATTTGTAAAGGAATATTTGGTTCTTCAAAACATTAATTGGGACTTCCATACTGGGTATTAATTCGTGACTTAAGCTTTCCGCACTATGCTGAGTTGAGGCTATGGAATTGATTTAGACTGTTGGTTTTCTCGTGCGTCGGCTACGACGTTTTCTTTTCCTGGCTTATAGAATATTTCGTAGTCATATTCCTCTAGGTAAGATTTCCATCTCTTGATTCTTGCATTTTCGTTCCAACTGCTCAAAGAATGTGTTAGGGGTTGATGGTCGGTGAATATTTTGACTTTTGCTTTCCCGTATAGGTAGTTTTTGAGAGCCTTTAGTGACCAAATGATGACCAACATTTCTTTTTCATTAGCAGCGTAGTTTTCTTCCGGTTTTGAGAGTGTTCTCGAGAGGAACGAAATTGGTTGATTGTTCTGTGATAGGACTGGTCCCATTGCATAATTAGATGCGTCAGTAGTCAGGTGAAATTCATTAGTGAAATCTGGATAGCGAAGGATTATTTCTTTTGACATAAGACAACTTCGTAATTTTTTAAAGGCCTTTATTGCTTCAGAGTCGAGAGTAATTGGTTTTTTTGACGACATTTTTTGGACACGTGTCCATCTTCCCCTCTTAGAAGAGACGTAAGGGGTTTTGATAATTTAGCATAACTTTATATAAATCTTCTGTAGTAGCCGGAGAGTCCGAGACCTCAGCTGTTTTAGTGTTTTGGGGCAGGGATAGTTAGCTATTGCTGCGACTTTACTTGGATTTGTTTCAATGCCTTTATCGGAAATTACAAAACCTAGAAACTCATCTTTATTTTTCATGAACTCGCAGTTGTCCAACTGACATTTCATGTTGGCATCTTGTAAAGTTCGAAAAATTAACTCCAAGTTTTGTAATGGGATTCATCATCTTTACTAAATATGATCATATCGTCTATATAAATGAAGCACATCTTATGTATGTCGTATGTCGTCCAAAGCTCGCTGAAATATAGCGGGCGCGTTTTTGAGACCAAAAAGGAGTCGTGTTAACTCATACTTTCCGTTATTGACGGAGAATGCGATCTTCTCTATATCTGAAGGTTTCAAAGGGATTTGATGGAAACCACTTTTGAGGTGTATAACGGAAAATACTTTATTATTGCCTAGCTGTGCAAGTACTTCGCCTATCTCGGGAATAGGGTATTTGTCTGCGATGGTTACTCTGTTTATTTTGCGATAGTCTATTACGACGCGGTATTTTTTTTTTCCTGAAGTGTCAGCTTTTTTGGGTACGATCCATACAGTAGAATTGTATGGGGACCGAGACGGTCGAATTATTCCGTCTTCCAAAAGCTCTTTCATCTGCTTATTTACCTCATATTTCAGTGTCATTGGATACTGATAGAACTTGGAATAAACAGGGGTAGCGGTTGACGTTTTTATTGTTGCTTGCACATTAGTTGTATAGGTCAGTTTTTGGTTTGGTTTAGCGAAGAGGTTTGGAAATTTTTTTAAGAGTTGGTTTAAATTTGTTTTCTGATTGTCTGACAGGTGGGTTGTTCTTGGGACTATTGTATTTACTTCTTCGAAGGTTTGTTCTTTTAATGGGATTTTTATCTTGTTTCAGACTATCATTAGGGTTTTGCTAGGATTAATTTCTGCTGCTAAATCATTTAGGGTGTCGTTACCTAAAATACCATCAACGGTTTCTAGATAGGAAAAATTTCACCTCAACATCTGTAATGTTGAAAAAGTTGTCAATTTTGTGGTGTGTTATCAGTGTATTGCCTCCTATCGAGACGGCGTAAAAAGGCTTTTTATTTGGGGCGGTATTTTCTACAAATTTTGGGTTGATGTAGTTTCTGTTGGATCCAGTGTCAATAAGAATTTTAATTATTTGGCCGTTCCTCAATCTACATGTAAAGTATGGGAGAGAGGAACTTTTTATTCTAAAAAATTAATGGAGGAGTAGCCATAAAAGGTGTCGTCTTCATAGTTGTTGTCATAGTGTCCATAGTCATAGTCCACCAGTTCTATGTAATCTTCTATTGTTTCTTCTACGTCTGTGTAAGTCTCGTATTTGGCGACTGTTTGTTCATAGCTAGTCGTAGTAGCGTAGGTTTCTGTCGAGGCAATTGTGTATTGCCGTGGGTTAGCAATTGATTGATACCCTGGGTTCTGGAAATATTGTCTTGGCAGAGGAGTCGGTGGTTGTTGTCCGTAGTGTGTGTATTATCGTGGCTGTTGTTGTCTGAAAGGGATTGGAGGTGGTTGTCTATTCGAGGAGATGATGTTTCGTGGGGCTGGTATGGGTTTACTACTGGTGTTTCTAAAATATGTCGGATGTCCTTTAAAAGTGGCATGTTTTGACCAAAAGGTTTGGTATTCCATTTTTATTCAGAGGTGTAGTGCGGTGGGTAAGTTTGCTAGTTCTTTTATGCCTAATAGCCGAGGCAAGTCATCTAGTAGCACTCGAATTAAAGTGTCTATCGCTTTGTCACTGTAGAATTTCGTTAACATTGCTTCCCCGTTTCTGTCAATGCCCATGCTACTCGTTTTACTTAAGATTAGGGACAAGTGTCTGTAGACATCTTTATGGAAATCTTCCACTGATTGGTTCGGACCTTGTACTAAAGTAGTCATTTTATATTCTAGGGTGGCTATGTCTCGTTTGTCTGCATAATGTAACGAAAGTCATTTGCGCATGGCATCCCAGTTAAGCGGTACCTTATATGCTTCTAAAGCTTAGTCTGCACTTTTCGTTATCTTATCTCGAATGGTGTGTAGGATAATATGGTATTTGGGCGAACCTTGGTAAGTAGTATGAAAACCTCACTTTCACGCCACTTAATGGGTGTCATAAATTAAAATTAATTACGGTCAGCTGTCAAAAAAGGGGTAATAAAAATGTTAGCTGTCAAGTTGTCAATAAAGGATCAGGATAATAAAAAGTGCATTTAATTAGGGTCAATAGTTTTGTGGTGTGAGGGCTCGTGACGATTGATTGGGGTAACGATCCGTCAACGGAAACGGGGTACGATTATGATAAGTACTCGCAACGGGCACGTGCCGCGATCGATGGAATGGGAAAAGGCGCTCGGAACACCCAACGCATCGAAAGGGACGGGGGTGTAAACGAACGCTAATAGCGCAAGCGATAATAGCTCTGACGAATAAGCGATCGATGGAGTGGGATAAGGCACTCGGAACACCCAACGCATCGAATGGGACGGGGGTGTAAACGAACGCTCATAACGCAGCCAATCATAACGCTGACGAACAAGCGATCGATCGAGTGAGAAAGTGAAAGGGACGGCGGCGTAAACGGACGCTCATAGCGCAGGCGATCATAGCGTACGCATCGATGGAGTGGGAAAAGGCGCTCATAATACCCGTCCCAGCGCAAACAATCACATAGCGTACGCATCGATGGAGTGGGAAAAGCCGCTCGGAATACCCGTCCCAGCGCAGACAATCATAGCGCTGACGAACAAGTGATCGATGGAGTGGGAAAAGGCGCTCGGAGGAGTGGGAAAAGGAATACCACTCGCAACACAGGCGATCATAGCGCATCGATGGAGTGTGAAAAGGGACGGGGGCGTGAACGGGTGCTCAAAACGTTGGTGAACACTTGACGCACTCTAAACACTACTTGATGGATCAATAATGTGTGTGTGTGTGTGTGTGTGTGTGTGTGTGTGTCTGTGTCTGTGTGTGTGTGAGTGTGTTTGTGTGTGTGTGTTTGTGTGTGTGTGTGTGTGTGTGTGTGTGTGTGTGTGTGTGTGTGTGTGTGTGTGTGTGTGTGTGTGTGTGTGTGTGTGTGTGTGTGTGCGTGTGCGTATGTATGTGTTTGCAAACAAGGCTCGCTTAATGCACCCTACATTGGTTTTACTATGGTGTATGAAGTGCTCATTTTCTGTACTCTTGAAGTGAAATACTTGAATATGGAGAAAAGTGAAATGCCGAACCCAAATCAAAAAATCATTTTTCCGAGTCTTCGTCTAGCCTCCTAGAAGCCTTAAGAATCACTACTTATTGTCGTTCGAAGTCATCCACACTTCGCGCTCTCAATACCTTTAAGTGAAAATTTAAAAATTTTTAAAAATTATTAAAAGTTTAAATAAAACAACACACCACCACCACCAACAACATCGCCACCACCACAACGATCAGCGCCACTACAAGCAACACCAGCACCATCGCCAACACCCAAACGAGTCCCACCCCGCCAACACCACCAGCACCAGCACCATCACCACTTTCGCCACCGCCAACACCCCCAGCACAACCAAAATAAACACAACCAAAATGGCCAACTACTCCAACTCCATCTCCACCATCAACAATGGAAACACCATGAATGGTGCTTATTGCAGCCAATTTCTACCTGCGGGTATGCAATGGCATCATCATGCACGTACTGAGCAGCATAAATACAATGCTATGCGACCGCTCGGTGGAAAAGTGAAGCAAATTATTGATCCTTCAATAATATGTTTTTAAATGAGGGAGCTGCTGTTAGGCTTCCAACGGAATTTTTAAATTAAGCGGGACTAGCACTGCTCCCTCACTTGGAAAGGGTGATGACCTCTCATTTTGACTCAAAGACAAACTTTGAACTTTGAAATGTTTGCAGAGTACATGATGGTAAAAGATCATGATACTCTTATTGATGTGAAATTGTTCCAGAGTAAGATGACTCTGGTTACGATTGGGAGCAACACAACGGAAGTTTTCAAAACCCATGCGGATGATATAACATCCAAAATGGGTGAGTTTCAAGAAAAAGACAGTGGATGGACAATGACACGTCTGATTCGGCTTGAAATGAATATGCTCTAATGTGATCCTCTGAAAGGATCCGAGCATTTCGAGCTTCCACTGAAGCTGAAAAAGCGAAAAGGTGTTGTCAATGTGTGAAACAATGACATTTTCTGTTTCAAGTGGGCAATAATTTCAGCCCTGAAACCATCAACAAAACCAGATCGCTGTAGTAGTTATGGTGTTAATATTAATTTACACATAATACACCTTGACAACATCAACATCAAGGTGGATTTTTCGGGGCTAACATTCCCGATGGAAATAAAAAATATAAAACATTTTGCTGACCAAAACCATCAAATCAGCATTAATGTATTTGGATATGATGAGGAGACCAATAAAGTGTATGGACCACTTTACTGCGCTGGCGTGGAGAAGGAGCTCCACATTAACCTAATATTCATCGATGGACCGACAGCTGGTGCTCACGGACACTTTGTATGGATAAAAAACATGTCAGCGTAAGTTAATGCACTTAAATATATATATATATATACATAGAGCAAATAGCTAACACATAAAATTTCTTTAACTACAGTGTATTATCACAACAATTGGGGAGCCAACGTACGCGACGTTGGTTTTGCAACCAATATCTGAGGTACTAGGAGAGGGCACAGCGACATGCTGAGAGATGCAGCAAAATTGTTACAGAGCCCCCAAACCGGATGCAGGGGAACTGTATTTCAATAATCAACATCGCCAGCTAGAGGTTCCATTTGTGGTATATGCTGATTTCGAATGCATATTGGAACCAACATCATCATCATCATCATCACCATCATCATCAACACCAGATGTAAGTGTTTCCTCATCAACAATTTTTAATAAACATATTATTATTTGCATACTACATCAAGCGTGCATTTGACTCGAGTTTAGATAAGTTTGTTTTAGAGATAGGCAAAAATGTTTAAAGCACTTTCGTTTGGAAACTAACATCCGATTTGTCCGAACTTTATGAAAACCACATGAAACGTGTGTTACCCCTTCATATGAGTCCACAAGACTCATTCGATTTTGATGAGGCTTTAAATTGTCATATTTGTCAGGGTATTTTAGGCAATGATAGAGTGCGATATAACTGCCATTTCACTGACAAATACAGAGGTTCAGCACACAGTGCATGCAATCTAATATACAAAACAAATAATTTCATACCCGTCTTTTTCCATAATTTTTCCAAATATGACGCTCATTTATTCGTAAAGGAGCTCAGTGAGGTTGAAGGGGAAATAAAAGTGATTCCCTTGAATAAGGAATTGTATATTTCTATTTCAAAATATATTCCCCTTCAACAAAACACACTGAAAATTAGGTTTTTAGATACGATTAGATTCATGCCCTTGATGAGGGAAATTTCATTGTATTCAAAAAAGAATACCCAAATTTGTTAGATTTTGCTCTCGTTTGTAGGAAAGGTGTGTTTCCATATGAATATTTAGAGTCATTGAAGAGGCTGGAAGAAACTTGTCTCCCACCAAGGATCAAGTTCTATAGTCATATATCGGAATCTGAATGTTCATTCATGACAGTCAAGTGTGGGATCATTTCAAGTGTAAAACACTTCGGGACTACATGGAGTTGTATCTGAAAACTGATGTTTTATTGTTAACAGACGTTTTTCAAAACTTAAGGGCAAGTTGCTCAGGCATTTATCAGCTTGATCCTGCCCATTATTATACAACGCCTGGTTTGTCTTGGGATGCAATGCTGAAAACTGATATGATAAGATTTATTCAGTGGGGAATTCGAGGCAGATTTGTAAAATGTAATCACAGGCATACAAAGGCAAACCACAAGTACCTTAAAGATTGTGATTCTACAAGAGAATCAGAATATTTAATGTATGTGGATGCCAACAATTTGTATGGTTGGGCCATGTCTGAACCACTACCATATGGTGAGTTCAAATGGCTTGAACCGGAGGAAGTCAAAACAAGTATGGCTATATTCTGGAAGTGGACCTGGAATACCCATACTCGCTACACGAGACACACAATGACCTCCCATTCTGTCCGGCCAACAAGTCGCCGTCAAAAGACGCAAAGGTCCCAGAATTTATAGCCGATCTCCGTGATAAGGAGAAGTATATTATACATTATAAAACTTTAAATCAATGTATATTGAACGGCTTAAAATTAAAAAAGATCCACAGTGTGTTGGATTTTAAGCAAAAGCCCTGGCTTAAAAAATACATTGACATAAACACTGAGCATAGGACGAGGGCAAAAAATACATTCGAAAAAGATTTTTTCAAACTTCTAAATAACGCTGTGTATGGTAAAACCATGGAGAACAGTGAGAAGAGGGTTGATGTTCGTATCGTCACAGACTGGGAAACTCCCACTGTAGGCTCACAAGGCGGGCGTCCAAAATTATGTGCAAGGGACCTGATTTCAAGATCTAATTTTCATAGCGCATCCAAGTTTTCTGACACTATGTATGCAATTCAAATGAAAAGGCTACACAACATTTGCGATAAGCCAATATATTTAGGCTTTGTAGTTTTGGAATTATCGAAATACAATTATATGAAGCCCAAATTTAGGGAAGCCCTGAAACTTAATTATATGGACACTGATTCATTTATATATTCAATAAAGACCGAAGACTTATAACGAGATATTCGGCAAGATGTTGAATACAAATTCGATACATCAGAATATTCAAATGAATTGGCGTCCCTTTATAATTTCAAACAATGCAACAAGAAGCGTTTGGGCTTCTTTAAAGATTAGCTACATGGTAGGCCAATGACAGAGTTTGTTGGTTTACGCTCAGAAATGTATGCCTACAAGTCGGAATCAGGTCCCAATACAGACCATTGCGTGAAAAAAATAAGGGCGTTAAACGACGTTGTCTTAAAAAAATTACCTTTGAAGGGTATAAAAATTGTCTAGTGACAGGCCAGCAAGAGCGTGATAGTATGTATTTGTTTAGGTCTAGAGGGCATGAAATTAGTACTCTAAAAACCACCAAAGTCGTATTAGACAACAAAGACGACAAAAGGCTAATATGTGGTGATGGAGTCTCAACTCTCGCTATAGGGCATTATAGTTCGTTAGAAAATGAAATTGAGGAGAAAATATCAGCTCTAGAGACACAATCAAGTGTTTGGCATAGCCAAATGAGTGTTCTAGAGTTCTCACACAATACTCAGAGTAGTGTGACTAAAATAAATAGCCTCAAAAGAAAGTTGGAATCCAACGAAAGTGCAATCAACATTTTTGAAGGAGAATTAATAATGCATAAAATGTTATTAGACTCATTTAAAAGAAAAAAAAAAATAATAATTAAAATGTAAAAATAAAACATAAAACTCGAAATATTGTTATAATTAGAATATAATTCTTTATTTAAAAAACAACAAATGTATAATTTTAAGTTACAATATTTGTTAATAATATTTGAAATAAAAAGAAAATAAATCATATAATAAAATCAAATCATTCTTTGTTTACTTTCTTACAAAATTTCTGCTTTATAAACCCAACTATCTTCGGATTTAGGGAAACCCAACCAGCGTACAAGTGCTCTGTTGCCTTTCTTTCTCAAGTTTTTCTCAACTAGATAGGTATCGGGAAAACTTGTTTTTTTCAGTTCTTCTTTATAAAAACCTCCCCTATTTGGATTTCCATTGAAGTCTTGGAGTAAGTATGTTGTTGGATAGGTATTTTGTACTTTGATTATCTTAAAAAATTCGGTTGTCCAATTGGGGGTATACCCTTTTTCAAATACATGTTTGTACTTGCTAATGCGTACATAGTCACCCATGTTCAGTTGACCCGAAAAAATTTTAATGTTATTATATGCAGTTTCCAAGATTTGTTTCTCATTCCCACTATTCACATTACTGGGTGCAATTTTTATTGTTCTATGCACTCTGTTGTTGTAAACGGAAATTAACCTTTTGTAGACATCAATCCACTTGTATGCCCCAGTGAAACTGAGTTCCCGCCACATGAGCTCTTTCAAAGACCTGTTGAATCGCTCTACAATTGATGCCTTTAGGGTACTAAATGTTGAATAGTGGTTGATTTCATAGCGTTTACTCAATCCCTTAAACAGAGTGTTAAAGAACTCTTTACCATCATCTGTTTGGAGATTCTTAGGTGCTCCACGTCCTGACTTAAATATTTTCTCCATTGCCATAGCTATACATCCTTTGCTTGTTTTGATTTTATAGCTTCAGCCCAGGCAAATTTCGAGAACGTATCAATTACTGTTAACAGATAGCGATATCCATTGTTCGACTGTGCATACTTCCACATTTCAACCAAGTCTGCTTGCCACAATTCGTTTATTCCTTTTGTAATGACTCTACGTCGGAGGAAATTCTTGCGTGAGGGAGCATGTAATTCATTAATAATCTCTCGTCTGCTCATCGTAGTGAGTAATGAAATGAGTTGATGTGATAATAATTTCTTTAAAGTGACCTATATATCAGAGTTTTAAAGCATGTACAATTTTTTTTTCTCTCTTCAATGTCATTAATTGTGAGGAGTATTGCTCCATTGTCTACATCTCGATTTTGTGGAATCAATGATGTTAGAGATTCTCGAAGTTCGTTTATGCTCCTATCCACATATGCTTAAAGAACAATGTCCGTGTTCTCTTTGGGATTACTCCCATTTTTTACACGTTTTTGATGAATGTTAAAGTTACCATCTGCATCAATGAAAATTCTTGATAAACTTTGCTCGTATCTTTTTAAATGGTCAGAGCTCTGCTTATCAGTTATGTAATGTCCAAACTTGTCAACAGGCATGATGATTATAAATTTAATTGAATAACAACACCTTATTATATGACTACTATTGCCGATTACGACTGTGAGGCTATTAAGAGTTGTAGTCGCTCAACCATCTCATTTGGGTCATCCCAGTACACATAATTGGGTTTGTTCATATCAAGTGTCATGAATCCAGACCCAGATACACTTGTTTTGGAGCGTTTCGGTGTAGATTCAGCATTGGGTGATTTAGCTAAATGTGGTTTTATAATTTTCGAATATTTCAGCGCATTTGTTCCCTTCACCAGTCCATTTGGTTGAAAGTTTCTTCGGTGTACACATGTTTTTAATAAAATTTCTCTATATATTTCCAACTCGTTTAAATTGTAATTTTGTGGGTGGTGATGGAATATTAAAGAATATAATCCTCTAGTGAGTCGCCAGTTTTGTCCATCATCAAATTCAATGTTATTGTTGGTCACATTGATGCGACTATTCCCCAACATTAATTGCCCACTTGCATTTTTGTGTGGTCCATACGACTTGTCCAAGAGAAATTCACGTGCCAGTTCACTGATATTTAAATTTTTTAGACTCTCATCATGTAGTGCTGTTTGAGGTGATATTGAAGCTGGTGTTTGAGGTACTCCAAATGATGAGCTCTCTTCATTTAGTGGTTGTGCTGGTGATGGTGGGAGGGTTTGTCTTGATAACACTCTCGATGAGTGAGGTGCATCAGGTAGTGTAAATGATGTATCCTCAATGGCCGGTTGAGAATAGAATTGATCATCATCATCATCATAATCATCATTCTCTTGCTTACTATTCAAGCTCCAATTAAGTCTGGTAAACAGACCTGGTTGTATAGACCAGGTCTGATAAACGGATCTGGTCATATAGACCAGGTCTGGTAAACGGATCTGGTCGTATAGACCAGGTCTGGTAAACGGAGCTGGTTGCGTAGCTGAAAATTAATGGAAAATCTGAATTAAAAAAATTCCCAATTTCCCATCAAATTAAAATGAATAGAATATCTATATATACATTTTTTTTTTAATTTTTATTTAAATTTTGATTTAAAAGCTGAAATTTAATTTTCCCAGATTCCCATTTCCCATTAAAAAGTAATATAGTTTACATTTTTAAATCAATATTTTATTCAATATATATATATTCATGTATAAATTTATAAAGTGACTTTCAAATCAATGTCAAAATTATCTTCATCCCTTTTCGTTAGGATATACTGCTTATTTTTAAATTTTTTTAAAATATTATCATCAATGTGATCAAATC
Source organism: Drosophila rubida (assembly GCA_035046165.1). Lineage (NCBI taxonomy): Eukaryota > Metazoa > Arthropoda > Insecta > Diptera > Drosophilidae > Drosophila > Drosophila rubida. The sequence goes on from JAWNOF010000011.1 coordinate 136,160, forward strand.
TTGATGGCAGATAATCGTGATGGTTGGGTAGTTCAACCATCACGTTTGTACCAAACTTTCCCTTTACCTTTTTTCGCTCCCACCACATCATAAGATGTGTTTAGTGGGAGCTCCTTAAATTGGAGCTTATGTTTCACTCTACGGGAATTGAAGGCTTCCATCACAGGGTCCTCTTCAATATCCTTAAGCAATGCATCCATATCCTCCTGTGTGACGCCAACGATGGGCATCTCCAATTCACGAAAATTAATTGGTGTGGAGGTGGTGGTGGTGTTGCTGGTAATGTTGGTGGTTGGGTTGCTCATTATTTTGATGCTGGTGTGGATGCAGATGCTGGTGTGGACGCGAATACTGGTGTGGATGCGGATGCTGGTGTGGATGCAGATGCTGGAGTGGATGCGGATGCTGGTGTGGATGCAGATGCTGGTGTGTATGCGGATGCTGGTGCTGATGCCGGTGTGGATGCTGGTGCTGATGGTGATGCTGGTGCTGGTACTGATGTTGCTGCTGGTGTTGGTGCTGATGGTGATACTGGTGCTGGTACTGATGTTGCTGCTGGTGCTGGTGCTGGTGCTGTTGACGAGCTCGAGACAGTTGGTGACCGAATGATATTTTCCTTCAAGGAACTGGCTGATTTTATACCCATCGGCGAACGAATTTCTCCCCATCCTCCGCTATTTGGGACTATGTCGGTGATCGTCAAGTGTTGATGGACAAAGGGACACATAGTTTTCTCATTGTCAAGTGCAAGTCAACGAATGGGCTTGCAACAAAAATTGTAAACACAAATGACCACAGTTTACAGTCCCAAATTTTTGAAAACGTCGATTGTACTTGATGTTTTTTCCCAAATATCTTATTACTTCTAAAGGCGGTTGTAAATTTCCAAAACTATCAAAATAATAGCATTGTGATTCTCTCTTGTTATAAGCTACCCAATGTGTTCCTTTTGATGTCAAGTCTGCTAGGTTTATTATTTCACACTCAAATTGTAATAGGTGTGTTTCATGAAAACCCCCCGAAAATGTGGAATATTTTTAATTGCAAACCTCATTATATCAAAGTTTGATAATGCTCTTTTGGGTAGCTCACTTATCAGTTTTTTGATTTTCATTTATTTTTTCTTAATGTTATACCATACCCTTTCTTATATGGTTGTAAATACAGCCCCGCCCACAATGCTGCTGCTCTATCTCCAAGAGTACTATCCCACGCTTTCACACGATTCCACGTTCAAGACCTTGTTATGTGAATATGCAATATCGTGCTTCCTACAAGCCTCAACCAATGCATTGATTCCGCGATCACCGCGAGCCAAAAGATGATGATACGCAAACTGGACGATGTAGAAAAGGATTCAATCAGTTCATTGTGCTCTAAATAACAATCATTTAAGTGCAATGGGATGAGTGATGATAAAACAGTGTCGATCCAGGATCAAAATGTCAACACCATTAAGGAACTGAAGTAGTATGATCTAAATGATGCTGTGAAAATTGAAAGCAACAACAACACTCTGCAAGTTCAAATTTACACTAGAAATGAAACAATATTTTTCAATAGTGATCGAAGTATTGGGAAGCTATTTGGATTCAGTAAACGAGTGCTAACCCCAGACGCTAAAAAAATGCACACATCTGATAATACTGTGAATATTTTGAATATAAATACAATTAGGGTTGAGTGTAACATTATTAGTGGATCGTATGTGGGGAATAGACCGAATCATGTGCTTCACGAATTTGGAATAAACGTCCCACCTGGATATAAAATGAACATTACACCAAGAAACCTGATTTATTTACCTGTCAACACTAGAGAAATAAGCACGCTCGAAGTACAGATAACGGATCAGGACAGGAATTTAGTTAATTTTCGTGGAGAAACTGAGTCGATTCGACTACATCTACGGTCAATAGAATGATTATTTATAATAAAAGTCTACACATCGCCCTACACTCAACATTAGTAAACATAAAGTTGAAGTGAAAGCATCATCATCATCTCAACTACCCTCAAATCAACGACCATTGCTTACACTGAAAAATAAATTAATTTTAAAATCATTGGGATTCTATACTCGATAAAATTTAACTAAACACTTTCAAATGAATGACATTTCTTTCGTGCAAGATAAGCCTCACAACGATGAGAGTATCACGAAAAAGGAGTATCACACTTATTACCCATATCAACAAAACTTCAAGACAAATGATGAAGTTCGCATCACAATACAGAACCAGGATTTGTATGTGTTGCCGTGTGAGAGTTTTCTCTACATTGAAGGAACACTTTGCAAAATTACTGACGTTAATACAGGAGAAAGTAGCACGGCCAATTTTCTGGATGAAATAAGATATGAGTTGAATGGATGTGAGCTGGACAGAACACGGTTTACCGGTATTACATCAACGCTCAAGAACTTTCTCTCTGTGGGTCAACAGGAAGGAGTAGTTTATCGCAATGCTGGGTGGAGTGGTGGAGAGAATATCCCTTCGGGAGGATATTTTAGTTTCTCTGTACCACTAAAAATGCTAATGGGATTTGCTGAGGACTATAAGAAAGTCATTTTAAATTGTAAACATGAACTCATCCTCTTGTTGGCCAAAAATACAGATGATGTGTATTTAAATCAGTTGGAGGTATTCCACATACAATTGAGATACATAGCATTAGTTGGAAAGTTTCACACATAGTTCCGAGCGATAGCACTAAAATCAAAATGTTTAGTGTTGTAAAAAGTGGTGCCACACTACCACTAGCATTTCGCAGCTGGGATTGTTATATAAACCCCACACTAGTTCAAGGAACCCATCATGTATGGAATGTTAAGTTGGCTGCAAACAGAGAACGCCCGCGTTTTGCAATCATTGCATTTACATTGAATGGATATCTAATTACAAACAATTTATGAAATGCAAAAGTATATCTAAATTCAGAAGTCTATCCGTATGAGGATTTAAATATTAAATACAATGAGAACCGGTTTGCTGTCTTGTATGACATGTATGTGAGATTTCAGGAGAGTTACTACAACCGGGAGGCTCGAGCTCTTCTATCTCCAACGGAATTCAAAACAAAGGCTCCTATTGTTGTTGTGGATCACTCATATCAGAATGAGTCGGTTAAATCAGGACCGATTGATGTTAAAATTTCCACCGAACTAACTACAGCTAGCGAGATGAATACAAAAGTATATTGCCTTCTCATTCATGATCGTCTAGTTGAATACACTCCTCTGAGTGTATTAGTTCAGCGTCTCGTCTAACAATCTAACACGAATTTCCTCATTCAAATTTGAAATTCATCAGAAGAAGACGTTCACGCGTTTAAATGAAAAAAAGAAAATATGTCCTCATCCATTGATAAAACCACTGATATAAACAACAAGACATTTCAACTCATAACTAAAATAAAAAATTGCATTAAAATGTTTAAAGGGAAAATTTTTCCTGAGCACATTAAATATCTGCAGGAATCATTCGACTATTTCTATGCTAGAACAAATGATAGTCCACTTGGAGATCATTTCTCTTCATGTGTTTGGGCTCGTGAGGATGTGTACGATGGAGCTGATACATGTGCCTGCCACTTCTATACTGTACGCTTAAACAAATCACTTAAAATCATGAAAATGTATCTAAATGTAGAACATCGTTTCTAATCAATGTGTATGAAATAAAAAATTATATTACAAGAAAATAAATATATGTATTATTTTGGTTGGGTAATGGGAAATGAACATTTGAATTTCAGCATGGCGGTATGAGTGTACGTATCGTTTCTGCACGTTCATTGGTGGGATGAACGACCGCTTTCGCCTCTAAACGATCGTCGGTGGTACGAGCACTCGTTTTCTTCCCATCCCTTTCGTTGTGTTGGACCGAGCGTCTTTCCAAAGAGCATGTTTTCCTCCTCTATTGGGCAATCGTTGCCTGCGCTATGAGCGTACGTATTCGTTTCCACCCCCGTCCATTCGTTGCATTCGGTGTTCCGAGCGCATTTTTCCACTCCATCGATCGCTGCGCTATGAGCGTCCTATGAGCGTCCGTTTACACCTCCGTCCCTTTCGTTGCGTTGGGTGTTCCGAGCACATTTTCCCACTCCATCAATCGCTTGTTCGTCAACGCTATTATCGCTTGCGCTACGAGCGTCCTATGAGCGTGCGTTATCGCTTGCGCTATGAGCGTCATATGAGCTTCCGTTTACACCCCCGTCCCTTTCGTTGCATTGGGTGTTCCGAGCGCATTTTCCCACTCCATCGATCGCTTGCTCACACCCCGCCTTTTTTCGACACTTGACACTTGTCCGTTACATACGAGCGCCTTTTTCCACTCCATCGATCGCGGTACGTGCCCGTTGCGAGTACTTATCATAATCGTACCCCGACTCCGTTGGCGGATCGTTACCCCAATCAATCGTCACGAGCCCTCACACCACAAAACTATTGACCCTAATTAAATGCACTTTTTATTATCCTGATCCTTTATTGACAACTTGACAGCTAACATTTTTATTACCCCTTTTTTGACAGCTGACCGTAATTAATTTTAATTTATGACACCCATTAAGTGGCGTGAAAGTGAGGTTTTCATACTACTTACCAAGGTTCGCCCAAATACCATATTATCCTACACACCATTCGAGACAAGATAACGAAAAGTGCAGACTAAGCTTTAGAAGCATATAAGGTACCGCTTAACTGGGATGCCATGCGCAAATGACTTTCGTTACATTATGCAGACAAACGAGACATAGCCACCCTAGAATATAAAATGACTACTTTAGTACGAAAATAAAAAATTTCATTACAATGTTTAAAGGGAAAATTTTTCCTGAGCACATTAAATATCTGGAGGAATCATTAAACTATTTCTATGCTAGAACAAATGATGGTCCACTTGTTTCAACTGTACATGGAGATCATTTCTCTTCATGTGCTTGGGCTCGTGAGGATGTGTACGATGGAGCTGATACATGTGCCTGCCACTTCTATACTGTACGCTTAAACAAATCACTTAAAATCATGAAAATGTATCTAAATTTAGAACATCGTTTCTAATCAATGTGTATGAAATAAAAAATTATATTACAAGAAAATAAATATATAGTAAGATATCCACATCCCATTCCCCACATAAAATGCTCCCACACTTTACCATAAACAAAAATCCATAACATAAAATCACGCCACCCTTTAAGCAAACTCAGCATTAAAGATAGAAAATTTCCACTAGCAAATTCAGCATTATTGACAAGAGTCCAAAGATCATCTAAAACCACGCCACCAATAAATTAGGACTCAGCATTAAAGATGGAAAATTTCCACTAACGAAAGTCGCAATAAGAAGTTTCATGTTAAGTCAAACCGGCGTTGTCAAATTAGTTCTTAAGAAGCCTAAGCTTAGAAGGGTCGTTGCATACACTCGTTCCCTTTTTTAAATAAAAGATCTCCGGTAAAAATAATAGTGTTTCACTTTTTTTTACTGTTACCCCAAACAAAAAACATAATTGGCGCAGCCGGTAGGAAATGTTAAAAGTGTTAGTCAATAAATAATCGTGACCGCTAAAAGGATAAAAATTATCCCGGGTTAACGTGAAAATTGAACTCTAACCAAAAATACATATCCGCGAAAAACATCTACGTGCGTTAGTCAATTAACAAGTTGTGACCGCTTAAAGGACAAAAGTTACCTCAGGTTAACGCGAAAATTGAACTCTAACCGCAAAGTACACCCCCGCAAAAAGAAAATCTACGTGTGTGAAAAACTATAAGTTTAAAAATGGCCGTTGAACTATCAGAACAACATTTGAACTAGTGTTTAAACCAAATCAAACACGTACCAACGTTCGAAAGAGGCGCTGAAGCCCTAGCAGCATTTGTAAACAGAGTAGATTTCATTCTATCTCTATACCAGATGCGCCCGGCAAACAAGCATCATCTTTGGAGCCATCGAACGGCAACTGGACGGAGAAGCATTGAGAATCTCACAGATTTCTCAAACGAACACCTGGATGACACTCAAGACAGCACTCATCGACGAATTCAAAACACAGACTCCCTACGAGGAATTCCTAAGACGTCTCTATAATACAAACTGGAATGGAAGCCTACGTAAGTTCGTAGAAGAACTCGAAAGAAAATCTTACACCATTACCAATAAGTTAGCTTTAGAAAACAACCCAACCAACACAATAATTTTTACCAATGCATTACAAAACACAACAAAAGACGTAATTTTTAAGAAATTACCTGATAGGATGTTCATGACCCTTGCAAGGCATGACATAACTACAACTTCAAAATTAAAAGCATTTGCACAAATAGAAAGTATTTATGAAACTTATACCGAAAATCATAATACATCTAGAATTGAAAAACATAATAATCAAAGGCATAATAACAGACACAATACAAACTTCAAATCAAACAATTTTCAAACCACAAACAAATTACCAAAATCAGAATTTTATTAAGCAAAATCAAAACCAGAACCTCCATCAAGAATTTCAACACAAGTTAAAAGAAGGACAAATTCAGAATGCTTCAAATTATTCAAGAGATACTCCAATCAGTCACGGGCCTAACCCACCAATTAAAAGACAAAGACAAAGTCAAAGTGGCTAATTCAAAATGGACACTGCAGAAAATTTTCTTCTAAATGCCTCGGATCAAGATTTAGAACGACTACCCCGTTCATAAAACTCACAATGCATTCAAAAAATTTAAAGTGTATTATCGATACAGGTTCTTCGATAAATCTTATTAAAGAAAACTTTTTTAATTTCAAAATTAACAAAAATCCAATAAAAGTAAAAACAATAAACAATATTACTGAATTGTCAGATAATATTTTACTCGAATCCAATGGAATATGCCCCATAGGCCAAACTTTTTATGTTCATAATTTTTCTGAAAAATATGACATTCTAATTGGAAGAGAATTCCTAAAAGCCAGTAGCTCACAAATCAATTATGAAAACGATACAGTCACGTTAGGAGATTACGAATTTAAATTTCAATACAACGACGAAAATTTTGAAGACACGGAAGATTGTGCACCAACACCATTAATTGAAAATACACTTCACAATTTCGCAATTGAAGATGAATTAAGAGAGTGTAATGAGTTTAGATTAGAACACCTTAACAAAGAAGAAACAACAAAGCTTAAGAAAATTTTGTATGAATTCCGTGATATTCAGTACAAAGAAGGTGACAATTTGACCTTTACAAGTACCATTAAACACGCAATTCAAACAAAACATGAGGACCCAATATACAAAAGACCTTATAAATATCCACAAACTTATGATCAAGAGGTCAATTCACAAATAAACGATATGATAGAACAGGGCATAATTAGAAAATCTAAATCCCCCTATTGTTCTCCAATTTGGATAGTTCCAAAAAAATTGGATGCCTCAGGCAAACAAAAATTCCGAGTAGTCATTGACTACAGGAACATCAACGAAATTACCGTTGACGACAAATTTCCAATACCTAATATGGATGAAATTTTGGATAAATTAGGCAAATGCCAATATTTTACCACAATTGATTTAGCAAAGGGTTTTCACCAAATACAAATGGACCCAAAATCAATATTAAAAACAGCTTTCTCCACAAAACACGGTCATTACGAATTTACTCGTATGCCCTTGGGGCTCAAAAATGCTCCAGCAACCTTTCAACGTTGCATGAACAATTTATTAGAAGATCTAATCTTCAAAGACTGTCTTGTGTACTTGGATGATATTATTATTTACTCCACTTCATTGGACGAACATATATTATCTATAGTTAGAGTATTTTCAAAACTCAGAGAAGCTAATTTAAAATTACAACTTGACAAATGTGAATTCATGAAGAAAGAAACTGAATTCCTTGGGCATATAATTACCACAGAAGGTATTAAACCAAATCCCAATAAAATTAAAGCCATAGTTGATTTTCCCATACCAAAAACTACCAAAGAAATTAAATCATTTTTAGGTTTATGCGGATTTTATCGCAAATTTATCCCTAACTTTGCCAACATTGCAAAACCAATGACACTTAAATTGAAGAAAAACGCAACTATAAACATAAAAGACCCAACATATGTATCAGCATTCGAGAAATTCAAAGTCCTTATCACATCAGACCCAATATTAATTTATCCAAATTTTGAGAAACCATTCTCACTAACAACCGATGCTAGCAATATCGCTATAGGCGCCGTTCTGTCACAGGAACATAAACCAATCTGCTATGCAAGTCGAACCCTTAATGAACACGAACTAAATTATTCCACAATCGAAAAAGAATTATTAGCTATTGTTTGGGCAACAAAATATTTCCGATCCTATCTATTCGGTAGAAAATTCCAAATATTAAGTGATCATAAACCATTAGTCTGGCTGAGCAACATAAAAGAACCTAATATGAAACTACAAAGATGGAAAATCAAATTGAATGAATACGATTATCAAATTAAATATTTACCTGGAAAAGAAAATAATGTCGCCGATGCACTTTCACGCGTAAAAATAGAAGAAAATTTCTTAGGAGAAGATGCTATAAGCACAAGAGCAACTATACATAGCGCACAGGAAGATAGTCAATATTACATACAAATAACCGAAAGACCATTGAACTATTTCAATAGACAAATAGAATTCGCAAAAGGCAATGATAATAAAGTTGAAACAATTCACTATTTCCATAAATTAAATATTAAAATTACTTACAAAGAAATGACAAATCAGTATGCCAGAGATATGATCAAAGAATATCTTTGCTCAAAGAACAGTATTATTTACTTTCACAATGAAATAGATTTCCCAACCTTTCAGAAAGCTTATCTAGAAATTATAAACCCAAATAATCCAACTAAAGTAATGAAAACAAGTTTTAAACTTATTGATATTCAGACCTTCGCAGAATTTAAAGAGTTAATATTAAAAACACATAAAAAACTATTACATCCAGGCATCGAAAAAACAATTAACTGGTTTAAAGAAAAATATTATTATCCAGATTATCAAAAATTAATACAAAATTTAATAAATGAATGTGAAATTTGTAACGTAGCCAAAACAGAACACAGAAATACAAAGCTTATTTTCGAAGTAACACCGGAAGTATTCAACGTCAGAGAAAAATATGTAATAGATTTTTATATGATTGACAAAAAACAATTCCTATCATGCATAGACATATATTCAAAATTTGCATCAATAATTGAAGTCCAGAGTAGAGATTGGTTAGAAGCTAAAAGAGCATTATTACAAATTTTCAATGTAATGGGAAAACCTATAGAAATAAAGGCAGATAAAGATTCAGCATTTATTAGCGCCGCCTTACAAATATGGTTACAGGAAGAAAACGTAAAAATTAATATTACCACAAGCAAAACCGGAATATCCGATGTAGTAAGATTCCATAAGACAATAAATGAAAAATTGCGAATAATTGGAACTGACGATAATACGGAGAATAAATTAACAAAATTTGAGACAATTTTATATATTTACAATCACAAAACTAAACATAAAACTACTAATAGAACCCCAGCAGACATTTTTATATACGCAGGAACCCCAGAATATAATACACAAGAAAATAAAAAGAGACAAATAAACAATCTTAATAAAAGTAGAAATAATTTTAATATAGATACAAACTTTAGACATTCCCCATTGGTAAAATCCAAAACAACAAACCCTTTCAAAAAGACAGGAAATATCAAAAAACTTGATGAAAAACATTTTGAAGAAACAAACAGAGGAAGAAAAGTCACTCACTATCAATCAAAGTTTAAAAAGAAAAAGATAATTAATAATAGCAAATACAACACTTCCAGGCCAAACAACGAAACTGACGAAACAACTTAAATCGATAATGTGCATCATACTTATAATCATTCTTACACCTGTAAAAGCCCAGCGTATTGAAGTTAATCATATACAGAATAACCAAGGATTTATGATATTCGAAACAGGAGTAATTAACATACCGATGACATACGAACACCATTGTATTACCATTAACATTACAGAAATAGAACGATCTTTTGAAATGTTACAAATCCAGAGTCAATGTTTTGCATCACGCCCACAAGTAAAATACTTAATAGAAAAATTAAAACAAGAATTAAACGGCATTCGCATTACGAGACGCACTAAACGCGGACTTATTGATTTTGTAGGTTCCTCATTAAAATACCTTTTCGGCACACTCGATAATGACGACAGAAAACAACTCGAAGATCAAATAAATGTCATTGCACATAACACTATTCAGACTAGTACTTTAAATAACTTCATTGACACTCTTAACCTAGGTTTAGAAAGAATCAATAATCAAATTAGAGACGAAGGACAATTGAATGCATTCATTTTTAACATTGAACATTTTACAGAATACATTGAAGATATTGAATTAGGATTACAGCTAACACGTTTAGGAATTTTTAACCCAAAATTACTTAAACACAACCAAGTAGAACATATTACTCATGAGAAGTTAATTAACATAAAAACCTCAGCCTGGCATAACCCACAAACAAATGAAATATTCCTAATGTCACATATTCCTATCACTAATTTTGAAGCTAAGACATTTCAAATAATACCCTATCCAGACGAAACTGGACAAATCATAAATGAAAATGTTGAAGGAAAGTTTTACTTACATAATAATTTAGTTTTAAATACCCTTTCAAAGAAAATTATAAACGATCATTGTATCGCAAATATTATAAAACAAGAACCACCAATTTGTACATTTAACAAATACCGTAAACAAAATCTTACACAAGTAGTAGAACCAAATGTAATGATAACTTGGAACGTAACACGAAACAAATTACATCAAAATTGCAATAAACAAGATATCTACATAGAGAAGAACAAAATAATTAAAATATTTAATTGTACAATTGATTTTGAAGAAGCCAAACTATCAAATAAAGCTCAACAATTCACAACATTAATATTCACAGACTATAATGTCACTAAAATTGAGCCCATATCACACATAGAAATTAAGGAAATGATTTTGTTTAATAATAAGGAAAACATGATTTATAAGTATTCTTTAATCACAATTGTATTAATTTTAATCCTCATTATTATTATACGTTACTCAGTACATAAGAAAACTAAAACACTCTTTAAAGCGACTATAAAAAAATATGTAAAGAAAAATGAAACAGACAAAAATGAAACTGAAGAACAGTCCGAAATTGTAAACACCCCTCCACTTATGTACCCAGAATTAAACGCTTGAGGACAAGCTCATCTCTATAGGATGGGGGAGTAAGATATCCACATCCCATTCCCCACATAAAATGCTCCCACACTTTACCATAAACAAAAATCCATAACATAAAATCACGCCACCCTTTAAGCAAACTCAGCATTAAAGATAGAAAATTTCCACTAGCAAATTCAGCATTATTGACAAGAGTCCAAAGATCATCTAAAACCACGCCACCAATAAAATAGGACTCAGCATTAAAGATGGAAAATTTCCACTAACGAAAGTCGCAATAAGAAGTTTCATGTTAAGTCAAACCGGCGTTGTCAAATTAGTTCTTAAGAAGCCTAAGCTTAGAAGGGTCGTTGCATACACTCGTTCCCTTTTTTAAATAAAAGTTCTCCGGTAAAAATAATAGTGTTTCACTTTTTTTTACTGTTACCCCAAACAAAAAACATAATTATATGTATTATTTTGGTTGGGTAATGGGAAATGAACATTTGAATTTCAGCATGGCGGTATGAGTGTACGTATCGTCTCTGCACGTTCGTTGGTGGGATGAACGACCGCATTCGTCTCTTAACAATCGTCGGTGGTACGAGCACTCGTTTTCCTCCCATCACTTTCGTTGTGTTGGACCGAACGTCTTTCAAGATACTAAAGACTAATTCTGAAGCTAGCCCCATATAAAGCTGTGAGTTCCAGCAGCGGCGTTGACAGCGCTCCTTCTGGTTTTTGAATTAGGTGCAGTTCTTGGTGTTCTTGGAACACATATTGGACTTGTGGGATTCGTAGTTCGTAATGATTTGAGTTTCGTAATGTTTTGCGTGTTAACTTGCATACACACACATACAAGCAAACCTGTTTTTATGTAAACGATAAAAGACTAAGGCTTGTTCTTGTTGTTGTTGTTGTTGCGCCCGCCACCTGCGCTTGCTTTGCATATGTTAAACTTCTTTTGTTATCCGATTTAAACCATCTTTTGGATTTCTTACATTATATTATCTACATATTGCACTTTAAATTAGCTTTCTAGCTCTAAGGATACCAGAGTTGCAGTTTGTCGGCAAGGGGAAGGGCGGGGAAAGAAAAAAACATATACGTGATCTGCTCAGTGACATAATACACCTAAATCCAAAGTTTGGTTACTCTAGCTCTTACTATCTCTGAGATTTAGGTGTTCATACGGACAGACGGACGGACGGACAGACGGGCATGTCTAAATCGATTTTATTTTCAATTCTGAACATTTTGGTTGTAACAACATATGGTCTGCGACGTCTCTTTCAACCTGTTACATACATTCGAACGAACTTAATATACCTTTGTACCTATAGGTACATGGTATAATAACTGTAATGAAAATACAAACACAATTTTAACCATAAATAAACCAATTAAGGAATACAATATGCAGATTATATTTAGAATTCATACAAATCCTAAAATAATAACCCCAACGCCTTTCAAAAATGAAATAAGAAGAATAGTCACTGATAGTTTATTTGAAAATAAAAAATAACAAAAATATTAAAAAAAAAATTTAAAACCAAATACCCACTATTTTTTTTATGTTGCTTGTTGAATTTGGTTTATTATGCATGTCTAATGGCATTTTGAATGTTGAATGTGCCCTTCGCCCACCATCTAGTAAAGTATCTGCGGTGCCTGAAGATGCAACTGTCAATGCGATTTTGATTCGGCCAGTTACAGTCTGTGGCACAGTAGAGGAGAAAATGAGACTTTAGAGTAATGGAAGAATAAAGCGAACTGTTTACTTTGGAGTACAAAATAAGACTGAACATTTATTATGAAATGTGTACGAATGTATGTTGTTCGTCCAAGTCGCCTACTGGCATTTTGAGTTGTTCGCCAGAATTCCCAGTTTGTATAACCAACAAAGTGAATTAAAAAAATTAAAAAAGTATAAATTACTTATATCACTGAAATTGTGAGTGTTTCTGAGTATTAGCGCTTCGTTGCAAAGAACTTTTTGACTAAAATACATGTAATATGTAAGTATTATTACATATGTATTATGATAGCTGCTCTTGATATTCTTGTGCACGACCTTCAGCTGTCCTTATTCTTTGAGATGCATTTCTTGTTGCACATACTTCCGCAGATTGGAGAGCTCTATCAGCATTTTTGCGTCGTGCCCCTTTGCTTTGCGCGTTGTGGATATTAGATTTTTTTTTTTTTGACATTTGTCTAAAAACAATCATTTATATTCTGGATCTTTATGGTCATACCATTTGCGAGTAAAAATAGAGAAATAAGGTATCCTATATTTTAAGTTTGATCAAAATGCACATGTTGTGGAACTTTGATTAAAGTCGGTTTAGTAGTTTATGAGTTCATCGTGGACAAACAACGAGACACGTAATTTATATATATTAATATAAATAATGAAAGTTAATGAACGAAATAATTCAGCTATTTTGATCGTGTTAAGAAAAATATATAAAATAGACATGTTATGTAAGCTCAAAAGAAAGAATAAAAAGTAATACAATAGTTATAGTATTTATAGAAAAGCGATGAACGCAATAAAAAATGTATTTATGTTACAATATATCGAATAAACTACCAACCATAATTATTCTAAGACTTGTGTAGCATGCGTACATATGTATATACATACATATAAATAAGGCCGCAACAATTTGTTGTTATGTCAACACAATGCATGCATAAGCAGCGACTTTGTCGCTGCTCGCCTAAAGCTCAGTGCCCTCTGCACATACTCAGTGCAGACGAAATATAATCCGCACTTGATAACAGCGACTGCCCAAATGGCTAAGTCAGCGTTATTACGTCTGACCATCGCTCGGTATGCATATGTGCGCGCGTGACTCTCTCAGCTAGCCAGCAACGCTTCCGTTGCTGTACTTAATAAACAAAACATAATGTATGTAAATCGGCTGCTCACTGCTTCACAGTGGACAGCACTAAACTTAAGAATGATTGAATAAAGACACTCCAGAGTGGACTGACGTCGCTTTTACAACGAAGACTAAAGAAAGACTTATATTTTATCTGAATGACGCCACAACATAGCTGCGACTTTTCTACTCTACATGGCGACCGTGACACTGTGAAACATGGACCTTAATTGAAATCAATCGGCTGCAAGGATACGATAAGAACTACATGAAGAATATCAACTACAACTTCATCTATTACATTACATTACTACATCTGTAATGCTATAAGCAAGTGGACAACTAAGACATGCTGAATATTCTGGAGAACCAACTGTTTACTGCAGCCAAGACCATAGAGCAGCAACTGGAAATCTGGAAAACGGGATACGAATTCCCTATCTAACAACAACCCGCAGTGAGTAGAGTGAGATGTGTGCAAGAAGAAGTGGTATAATTAAAAAACTAAAAGCCAGAAAAGCTGAATTATTAAAAGAACTTAATAAAAGTACATTAGATTGGAATAACATAACTCGGATAAATTACATGCCGAAGTCGAGTACATAAAAACAATTTTGCAAAATCTGTAATAAAAACTATTTTTAATAAATTTAAACAATCTCCACCCAAGCCGAAGGAGATTCCAAAGATGAAGAAGACCTGCCCCAACAACTGCAAGGGACCATTGTTTACAACGCACTGCGAGTACACTTGTGCAGTCAGCACCAGTGCCCCACCAAAGATATAATATTATTATAAGAAACAATGTAAAATTGAGCAGAATATTTTTTGCCCAATTAGAAGTGAGGCCCATAAAGACAAACTAAAACATTAGGCAGATCACTATATACAATTTTTTTTTTTAATTAACTAATAATTACACGTCTCTGGCACTGGGTAAATTACCCAGTAGCAACGTTTTAAAATTCCATGGCTAGCTTAATAACTAGCTAAACTAACTAAATAAATTCAAAATTCAATATCCAAATAATGAAAAAGTTTTCAGTTCAGTTTGAAACTAAGCCGTAGGCAAGAAAACTGTTCCATTTAAGGACAGTAATGCTATAAGCAGATCGTCAGGAGAATTTACAATTACACAGAACTATAAACAGTATCCCAAAATGGGATTAGTAGACGTTAAGTCAGTGGATTCCACTGCTAACGTCATAAATAAAGTAGAATCTAGAGAAATAGATTTAGAATTCACAAATATTCTGCTAATAATAATTGTTGTTATAATGTGTGCAAATTGTTTTTACAAATTGTATAAGCTCCACAACAAGTGTCTAAAGAAAAGATACATGAGCCAAGCAAATGACTTGGACAAAATTTAAAAATAAAAAGGGAGCAAAAACGCATTATACAACATTATTAAATAAAAAAAAAATAAATACAAAAACGAATAAATATTAGAGTATGGATACCCAAAGAGCTATAAGTCAAGCATATGAAAGGGATCCATACTTTAGTAGAAGAGTTCAGCAGTTAGTATCCACAATATCAATTAGTGTATACGAGCTAGAACTCCTCTACATAGAAACATTTAACTGTCATTTCTCACCTTTGATTCATTGCACTGCAACCCAAAAAGGAATCGTATTAACAACCATTCCGGGTGTGCAAGTTAGATCTAGAATTGATGAGCATGCAACTTTAGGTAGAGTGATTGTTATGATGGTATCCAAGATATAATCATAACTAATCCCGGTAGAGTATGACAGGATAAATACATTAAATGTCTAACACAAAATAGACAAACGCATATAGATACAGTTAGTAGGCACGCCTTAACATTAATTGACAGCTTTAACGAAGCTCGTTTATTAATATATCAACATAAAGACGTATTAACCAATGAACATTGGTCAGAAACGTCAAGGCTCCTAATAAGACTGAGAAATAATATTCAAACAGTCAAAGACAAGCATAATTTAAATCTAATTTTGCCTTCTATCTTGAATACACCCGTAAAGTTGGAACTCGGTGAAAACCTTGAAGTTCGGACTGGGGATATTCAATTAGAAGAAGAAGATTTAACAAATTTGACAATCCCCGCTGTTATCACACTGGATTCCAAAGATATTTTATCTGAAAGTGAAGAAAGTGCTGATAACAGCCTTATAATGGTTGACACAGCCGCTGCCCAGAGGGCATATATTAGGGAAATTGCACAAGCAGTCCCAGAATTTGACGGAACGAAACCCCGTCTTGAAAAATTCTTAACGGCATTAAGACTTGTCAATCTAACAAAAGGAAATTATGAGGAAATTGCCAAAGAGGTGATTAAATCAAAAATAACAGGCACAACCATTAACAAAATAAACAAGTGAGAACGTCTACAGTCGACCTAACCCGACTGTAGTATACCATGTACCATTTGACAAAATAAAATTTAAAACAAACATATGTAAAATTGTAATCGCCTAAATTTACTTATAATTAAAATAATAATACATGAAACCCAGCGAATACTAAAATTCAGCCAATGCAAAAGAGATCACATCAAATGACATTCATATTATTTCATTGGAAAAGCAGCAGTCCAGCTCTTTCGTTGAAATACGCATGCATACACACACATAAAAGCAAACCTGTATGTGTGTATGCATGCGCACGAATACGCTAGAAGACTAATGCTTGTTCTTGTTGTTGTTGTTGTCGTTGCGCCCGTCTCTTGCGCTTGCTTTGCGTATGCCAAACTTCTTTCGCTTATACCAAAGCTAGATTTTATCCGATTTGAACCATATTTTGGATTTCGGTGAATATCATAAATATCTACATACTGCACTTTAAATTAACTTTCTAGCTCAAAGGATCCCAGAGTAGCTTGCGGTTTGTGGGCAAGGGGAAAGACGGGGGAGGAAAAAAACATAAACTTGATCTGCGTAGTTGCATATTACACCTAAATCCAAAGTTTGGTTACTCTAGCTCTTACCATCTATGAGATCTAGGTGTTCATACGGACAGACGGACATGGCTAAATCGATTTTATTTTCGATTCTGATCATTTTGGTTGTAACAACATGTGGTCTGCGACGTCTCCTTCACCCTGTTACATACATTCCAACGAACTTAATATACCTTTGTACCTATAGGTACATGGTATAAAAAGTTCAAGAGATATAACGTCCTTCTCAACAAGTAATGGCTCATATCGCTTCACGCGATTGCCATTCGACTTAAAAATAGCGCCAAATTCTTTCCAGAGAATCACGACTATTGCATTTTCCGGATTTGAACCTTCTCAAGCTTTTCTTTATATGGATGATTTAATAGTCATTGGTTGTTCCGAAACGCTATGCTCAAAAACTTAACTGATGTTTTTGAGAAATGTAGGAAATACAATCTTAAATTACATCCTGAAAAATGTTCATTTTGCATGCATGAAGTCACATTTTTGGGGCACAAATGCACGGATAAAGGAATCTTGCCTGACGACAAAAAATACGACGTTATTAAAAATTATCCAATCCCACATGATGCGGACAGCGCTAGACGATTCATTGCATTCTGCAATTACTATAGACGTTTTATCAAAAATTTTGCCGACTATGCTCGTCACATAACAAGATTATGTAAAAACAAGTGAGAACATCTACAGTCGACCTAACCCGACTGTAGTATACCATGTACCATTTGACAAAATACAATTTAAAACAAACATATGTAAATTTGTAATCGCCTAAATTTACTTATAATTAAAATAATAATACATGAAACCCAGCGAATACTAAAATTCAGCCAATGCAAAAGAGATCACATCAAATGACATTCATATTATTTCATTGGAAAAGCAGCAGTCCAGCTCTTTCGTTGAAATACGCATGCATACACACACATAAAAGCAAACCTGTATGTGTGTATGCATGCGCACGAATACGCTAGAAGACTAATGCTTGCTCTTGTTGTTGTTGTTGTCGTTGCGCCCGTCTCTTGCGCTTGCTTTGCGTATGTCAAACTTCTTTCGCTTATACCAAAGCTAGATTTTATCCGATTTGAACCATATTTTGGATTTCGGATTAACTTTCTAGCTCAAAGGATTCCAGAGTAGCTTGCGGTTTGTGGGCAACGGGAAAGACGGGGGAGGAAAAAAACATAAACTTGATCTGCGTAGTTGCATATTACACCTAAATCCAAAGTTTGGTTACTCTAGCTCTTACCATCTCTGAGATCTAGGTGTTCATCAGACAGACGGACAGACAGACAGACGTACATGGCTAAATCGATTTTATTTTCGATTCTGATCATTTTGGTTGTAACAACATGTGGTCTGCAACGTCTCCTTCACCCTGTTACATACATTCGAATGAACTTAATATACCTTTGTACCTATAGGTACATGGTATAATAAAAAAGATGTAAAATTCGAATGGACAGCTGATTGTCAGCATGCCTTCGAACATCTCAAATCGGCACTAATAAATCCGAATTTATTACAATACCCAGATTTTAGCAAAGAATTTTGCATAATAACAGATGCAAGTAAGCAAGCATGTGGAGCAGTTTTAACTCAAAACAAAAATGGACTCCAACTTCCAGTTGCTTATGCATCAAGATCGTTTACTAAGGGTGAAAATAATAAAAGTACAACAGAACAAGAATTGGCAGCAATTCATTGGGCAATAACTTATTTTAGACCATATATTTATGGTAGACATTTCACTGTCAAGACAGATCACAGACCATTAACATACTTGTTCTCAATGGTAAATCCAAGCTCAAAACTAACACGTATGAGACTTGAATTAGAGGAATATAATTCTACAGTAGAATATCTGAAGGGTAAGGTCAATTTTGTAGCGGATGCGTTATCAAGAATAACCATTCAACAGCTACAACAAATAAACGGATCAGTAAAAAAAGTCACTACAAGATACCAAAGTAGACAAAATTCCTGCGCAGGAAAAGAAAAAAAAAAATTGCCATGGCAATCTATAGAAAAAGCTTCAAAGCCCAACGTATATGAAGTCATTAATAATGACGAAGTACGCTAAGTAGTGACCTTGCAAGTAAAAAATATGCTATGTTTTTCAAACATGGTAAAAAAATCACTGTAAGATATGATGTTAGCGATTTATATACCAATGGAACTCTTGACTTAGGTAAATTTTTCCAAAGGCTTGAAACGCAAGCCGGTATAAATAAAATCAGACAACTCAAAGTGGCACCGTGGGAAAATATCTTTGAACATGTTTCAATCGATAATTTAAAAAATATGGGCAATAAAATATTAATTTCATTGAGAGTAGCGCTACTCAACCCGGTGACCCAAATAAAAACAGTAAAAGAAAAATAAGCTATATTGTTTACATTCCATGATGATCCAATACAAGGAAGTCACACAGGCATTTCAAAAACCTTGGCCAAGGTCAAAAGACATTATTACTGGAAAGGTATGACTAGAGATATTACTGAGTACATACGAAAATGTCCAAATTGCCAAAAATCAAAAGTGACAAGAAAAATAAAAACTCTTTTAACAATAACTGATACGCCAATACATGCTTTCGACAGGGTTATAGTAGACACTATTGGTCCACTACCCAGGTCTGAAAATGGAAATGAATACGCAGTCACATTAATTTGTGATTTGACTAAATATTTAGTTGCGATTCCAATCCAAAACAAAAATGCTAACACAGTAGCAAAGGCGATATTTGAGAATTTTATTCTAAAGTACGGTCCAATGAAGACGTTCATAACGGACATGGGAACAGAATACAAAAATTCTATTATCAATGATATGTGCAAGTATTTAAAAATAAATAAAATAACATCAACTGCACACCACCACCAGACAGTTGGAACAGTCGAAAGAAGTCATAGAACTTTCAATGAGTACATACGATCATATATATCGGTTGATAAAACTGATTGGGACGTATGGATCCAATATTTCGTATACTGTTTCAACACAACCCCATCTATGGCGCATGATTATTGCTCATATGAGCTAGTTTTTGGTAAAACAAATAATTTACCAAAATATTTTAATAGCATAGAGAACATAGAACCTATATATAATATAGATGATTATGCTAAGGAAAGTAAATATAGATTAGAAATAGCATATAAAAGAGCTAGAATTATGTTAGAAGAAAATAAGAGATCTAATAAGCTAATATATGATAGGAAAGTAATAAACGTAGATATATCGGTAGGAGATAAAGTCCTACTCAAAAATGAAACTGGACATAAGTTAGACAAAACTTATTTAGGACCCTATACAGTAGAAAAGCTAGAAGATAATGATAATATAATAATTAGGGATAATAAAAATAAAAAGCAGAAAGTACATAAGGATAGATTAAAAGTTTATCATAATTGAATTGAAAACTATAATAAAAACAATCAAATGTTCGAACAAATAATAAAAAAAAATAATAATGAAAAAAAAAATGGAATTTTAAAAAAAAAAAAAAGACGATAACTAAAATTAAATATATTTTTAATACAAATAGTCTTAAATATATACATTTAGAAGTACACAATAAGATACAAATTTTATATACATACATATTATACATATTATAAGCAAAAAAAAAACAAACAAAACAAAAAAAAATAAATATAATAATAATTAACATTAGCACATAAAATAACTTCATAAATTACGTTATTTTTTAAAAGGAGGGAGATGTAGCAGGCGTACATATGTATATACATAGATATAAATAAGGCCGCAACACTTTGTTGTTATGTCAACACAGTGCATGCATAAGCAGTGACTTCGTCGCCGCTCGCCTAAAGATCAGTGCCCTCTGCACATACTCAGTGCAGACGAAATATAATCCGCACTTGATAACAGCGACTGCCCAAATGGCTAAGTCAGCGTTATTACGTCTGACCATCGGTCTGTATGCATATGTGCGCGCGTGACTCTCTCAGCTAGCCAGCAACGCTTTCGTTGCTGTACTTAATAAGCAAAACATAATGTATGTAAAACGGCTGCTCACTGCTTCACAGTGGACTGCACTAAACTTAAGAATGATTGAATAAAGACACTCCAGAGTGGACTGACGTCCCTCTTACAACGAAGACAAAAAAAAGACTTCTATTTTATCTGAATGACGCCACAACATCGCTGCGACTTTTCTACTCTACACTTGACAAGCTTCACGTTTTAAGAAAGACACCTTCGTTCGTACTGTCAGATATGTCATCATTCCGGACCTTACTCAGCACTTAAGGGGTAGGAGTTACCTTCTCTACCCTATTCGTACAGATGCTGTGAGCCAACGACAAACTCGAAGAGGCACGGTCCGACTGGACACAATCGGGAACTACCTTTGTAAAAAACGGCGAGAGAAGAGTGAAGCGCGAAGCGGCGATTGAGCAGACGGTTTGCAATAAACACAACATTTCAATTTACTTCAACAAATCATCATCTACACCACTAACGTTATAAACGTATGGGTAACTCATGCCGTTGGTAAAGAAGTCGGGACAAAAAGCATTTGTCGCAACGCAGATTTAATAAGCGATAATAAAATAATGTATATGGACGACATTAAGGTTTTAAGGAAAGATTTCAAATGGTTAGTACAAAACAGCCTTGAGTTAAGGATGTACTTGTATGAAATCTTACATTTTAGGGTGAAATATTTAGGACTCAGAACTACGAAATAGTGCATTTAAGCTGATTATAAAGGATTCGAAGCCATTAAAATTTTTTCGGTACCACGCTAAGTTTAAGCAGTGCAAAGTTTTTTAGAACTTTGCTCATATTTCCGTAGATTCATTTAAGATTTTTCATCGTTGACAAAACATCTATATGATTTAATAAATAAAGAGAATATTTTCGAGTTTAAGAGAAAACAATGAGACTGTTTTTGAAAAATTTAAGAAAAAATTATTAATTGCGCCGGTGCTATTAATTTATAATTACGAAACGGAGTTACATTGCAATAAGGTTTGGGCCAGTGTTGATGCAGAAAAAGACGGATGGGAAATCACAAATTTTCTTCTCAGAAACAGCAACATAATTTTGTAGTTTTAAATTTTGCACATTAGCATTTATATTTGCTGTAAGAAGATTTAGATTTAAAAAAAATACAATTATAACAAGTCTTGGATCTGCATAATAAATGTTTAGACCTGCTCGATTCATTGTTGATATTACTTGGGCTGATGAAAAACTAGGTTTATATTCCATCTTAATATATTTTGTAAAAGGGAATATTTGAATTAATTCTAGCACTTTATTCTATATTGGACTAGTCTTTGATTTTCTTTAAATACTATTGCGTATAGTTCTCTCTCAATAGTTCTTTCGGTTTTACTTAATGTTTTGGAAACATTATTTTAAGAAAGTATAGCACCTATAGCGACCTTTCCGTTGTGTCCTTGTAAATGCTTTGTGGTTTAGATGTGGCCGCATAATTATTAACAAACTTCCTATAGTATCCCGTTAATCCAAGGAATCCTCGTAATTGTTTTAAATTAGAAGAAGAGGAAAACCAACTATAGCCTTTTCCTCTTCAGTATCGATTTTTATAATTTTACGAGATACTATGTATCCCAGAAATTCCGTTTCTTCCCTAAAAAACTTTGATTTTTCTAATGATATTTTCATATATGCTTTGAACGATATCTCAATAAGTTTTTGTAAATCTTTGAAATGTTGTTCTGCTGATTTGGAGAAAACTATAATATCATGAACATAGATATGACATGTTTTTTTCACATTATTGCGAAAAATATTATCCATTTGAAGATTCTGGTGCCTTCGCAAGTACAGATGGCAAATGTAAAACGTTATATTTACCATTGTTAATGGAAAATTCTGTTTATTCATCTTTAATTTTGCATTAAAATTTGATGAAAATGAGATTCTTGATCAATGGAAGGACTTTTGCTAAAACTTATTATGGTTTTCACCAACATCCTTTTTATTTCTTGGTTAACAAAGTTATTAACCGAATGCAGATAAGGATATTGTTTACTATAAATGCCATTCTTATTCAACGATCTTATTTCACCTTGAATATCAGTTCTGAAGGGTAGATACGTTTGATTGGCATCTTTTGGCATCTGCTCTTTCTTAGCATTTTCTTACGTATTTCACTTTTTGGTGTTCTTTATAATTATCAGCGTCGCTGGATGACAATGATTCAAAGTTGGACATTTGAAATATGGAAAATAGCTTAACCATTTCGTTATCGTATTCAATATGTTATATGTTTATGGTAGAAGGCTTATTTGAGCCTTTCCTGTTGAAAGGTTGATAACGGCCTCAATTTTCTGGAGCAAACCGACTAATAGATATGCGTCCAGATTCTTAATTTTATAAAATCTTTGAAATACTCCGAATATGTTAATATCATAAACATGACTAATTAAACTATATTCGTCTACTGTTTTCATTCTCTTCTTAATAACTAATTCTTTAGCATCATGATAAATGCCCTTTTTGATATAACACGCGGTAGCGCCGGTGTTAATAAATATTTTTAGTTTTTTATTATTTTGTTGCCAATTCTGAAAACGAAGAGAAGCCGTCTTCCTTCTCTACCTCTAAAAAATGGTCTCCGTTGAGATTATTGACACGCATATATTTATTTGGCTGTTGCATTGAAACAGAAGCGGCTTCTCGCTTTTAGGGTTGATAATTATTTTGATAGGCTTTGAATCAATGAATCAACATTCATCGATTGATTTTTATACCAAGTACCTATAGGTACAAAGGTATATTAAGTTCGTTCGAATGTATGTAACAGGGTGAAGGACACGTCGCAGACCATATGTTATTACAACCAAAATGATCAGAATCGAAAATAAAATCGATTTAGCCGTATGAACACCTAAATCTTAGAGATGGTAAGAGCTAGAGTCACAAAACTTTGGATCTAGGTGTAATATGTCACTGAGCAGATCAAGTTTATGTTTTTTTTCCTCCCCCGCCCTTCCCCTTGCCAACAAACCGCAAGCTACTCTGGAATCCTTTGAGCTAGAAAGTTAATTTAAAGTGCAATATATAGATTTTTATATATATAGACAGTTGTTCTCACTTGTTTTACGTGAAATTATGATTTTCTGGTTTTTGATTGAAGCGCAAAGTTTTACAATTTTTTTTTTTCAAGAATTTGTTTCCATGATTAGGAAATTGTTTTACATTCTCTTGACTCCTAACGCTTTGGTTACTGTTTTGATTTGAGTTTAAATAAATTGTAAAGCATTGGACAAGTCGCTTGATGCAAACAGAAGAACAAATAGAAAAAAAGATAGAATTCTATTTCTTATTCTGGAGAACTTTATTTTTCGGGAAACGAGTATAACAACGATCCGTTCGAGCAAAGGCTTCTTAAAGAACTAGCTTGACAATATCTGTTTATCTCAACATGAAACTTCGTATTGCTACTTTCGTGAGTTTTCTCTTAAGTGTGTTAGTGTACTAATGCCGAGTCCTCTAAAATATCGATGGCGTGGTTTCAAATGATTTTTGAGCTCATGCACGCACCCTTTATGTTAATTGGCAAGTGGATGTAATAGTGCTGAATCTTCTAAAATATTGGTGGCGTGATTTCAAATGATCTTTGAGCTCATGCACGTTTATGTTTATTGATTCTTTGTTTATGTTAAAGTATGGGAGCATTTGAATTCAGTATTTAATAACTTTTGGGTCTTAGGAATTCAAATGATCTGTGAGCTTGTGCACGCACTTTTTATTGTCAAGTGATTTTAGTTTGTAATAATATGTAAGGGATTTTATGAGTGAGGGATTTTATGTGTGAGGGGAATGAGATGTGGATATCTTACTATATATATGATATTGAACCATTTCTCTATTCCTTTTATTCATTTCTGCGACTATGCTGGCTTGATCATCATATGGCATTATGGTTTTGTTTATTAAGAGGGTCAATTCTTTATTTACTAAATTATAGTATTCAAGTACTCTCATGTTGCCTTATATGAGAATGCATAATTCCTGTTATATTATATATATTGGTCGTTTGTCGTTATAAACGAAATCCAACATAGCAAGGATAGCATCTAAATCTAAAACTGTCCCATGATTTGTTAAAATGTCATTTGCTTTGTTTCTTAAGATCGTAAGAGAGCCTACATATTTCCAACTATTCCTTATACATTTTCATGGCACCGCAAGCAGCTATACAGCAACTGACATAGTTGTTAAAATTGAATTCAGGAACAGATTTGATGACATTAAAAGATTCAGCTTATAGAATTCTATTGTTAATTATTGTTGCTCTCTATTCTTCCACAGAATTTCAATTGGAAGTTAATTGAATTTTAATTAATTAATTATTATTAACTTAATAGAATTGCTGTCGCTCACGTAATCAGCTTTCTTGAGATTCTTTCCTGGGCTTCTTGCTTGGTGGCTTTGGTTATGGCACACATTCAAGCATACCTGCATGTGTGTGTAAGTTATGGCCCAGGTCACCAAAGCAATCCTAATTCCAATTCCACTTGCTGACTTGGGCGCTATTGTAATAGAAAACTTAACATGAGCACAGCAGTGCGACCACTTAACGTAAATGTCAAGATTCTTCTGTGTCATGCTTAACGTAAACATAACAACGGCCACTTAACGCAAGCGTCAAGATTACCGTATGTAAACACAATTGCCTTTGACACTTTAGGCTTGAGCAAGAAGCTGTTTCATATTATAGCTGACTTGCAGCATAAGCCACGGAAACATTAAAAACTCTTGAGCAAAAAATTGTTCAAGAAATAAACAAAACACATTTTAAAATTCAAACGTATCTACCCTTTAGAACTTATATCAAGATCGTTGAATAAGAATGCCATTTATAGCAAACAATATCCTTATCTACATTCGGTTAATAACTTTGTTAAACAGGAAATAAAAAGGATGTTGGTGAAATCCATAATAAGGCCTAGCAGAGGTCTATACAATGCCTCTTAATGGGTTGTAGGAAAAATGGCTTTAATGAAGATGGTTCTCCAAAAAATCATTTAGTGATGGATTATAAGAAACTGAATTACAAACCAATTCCTGACAGGTATCTTATGGCTGATCATACGGTTATTTTATCTAACCTAGGAGAATCAAAATTCTTCTCCACCATTGATGTAGAATCTGGTTTTCAACAAATTGTAATGGAAGATGATATTGAAGAAATAGAATTTTCCATTATCAATGGTAAATATGATTTTCTCCGATTGCCATTTGGACAAGCAAATGCACCTAGAATCTTCCAAAGGGCAATGGATAATATTTTGCGCGATAAAGCGGATAAAATTTGTCATATCTATGTTGATGACATTATAGGTTTCTCCACAAAAACAGAACAACATTGCAAATATTTACAATATATTATTGGGATATTTTTCAATGCAAATATGAAAATATTATTAGAGAAATCAAAGTTTTTCCGTGAAGAAGTGGAATTTCTATCATTAACATTATAAAAACCGATCCTCAAAATGTAAAGGCTATATAGTTGATTATCCTCCCCCATCTAATTTAAGAAAATAATTACCTAGGTTTAACGGGATACTATAGAAAAAATTTAAATAAATATGCGACCATAGCCAAAGCACAAACAAAATATTTACAAAGAAAGGTTTTAAAACACATGTCCAAGAAAACTAAAATACTCCTTGACGAAGAAGCAATTGTTGAAAATTTGCCTTAACTCAACCGAAATCCCTATAGGTGCTGTACTTTCTCAAGATAATATATGCAATAATATTATTTATGTGGAGTAACAAATTTAGAAATCCATACAGACCATCAACCACTTTCTTTTGCGGTATCTTCACGAAACACCAATTCAAAAATGAAAAGATGACATGGCTTCATAAAGGATTTTTCTCTTAAAATATGTCAAAAACCTAATTTAGCAAAAGTCGTCTCTTATGCTTTATCAAAAATAGTTCTCAATCACATAACAAACGACAACAATTAGGAAATATCTTCCGATAATGAAACCATTCACTCTGCTGAAAGCAGCTCGAAAAAAGTATGTATTGAAACTAGTAAACACTTTCACAAATAAATTCTGCAAATTCTTAAATAATATTATTGGCAAACTCTATACAAACAAGTGAGAACGTCTACAGTCGACCTAACCCGACTGTAGTATACCATGTACCATTTGACAAAATTAAATTTAAAACAAACATATGTAAAATTGTAATCGCCTAAATTTACTTATAATTAAAATAATAATACATGAAACCCAGCTAATACTAAAATTCAGCCAATATAAAAGAGATCATATCAATTGACATTCACATCATTTCATTAGAAAAGCAGCAGTCCAGCACTTTCGTTGAAATACGCATGCATGCACACACATAAAAGCAAACCTGTATGTGTGTATGCATGAGTACGAATACGCTAGAAGACTAATGCTTGTTCTTGTTGTTGTTGTTGTTGTTTCGCCCGCCTCTTGCGCGTGCTTTGCGTATGTCAAACTTCTTTCGCTTATACCAAAGCTAGATTTTATCCGATTTGAACCATAATTTGGATTTCGGTGAATATCATAAATATCTACATACTGCACTTTAAATTAACTTTCTAGCTCAAAGGATTCCAGAGTAGCTTGCGGTTTGTTGGCAAGGGGAAGGGCGGGGAGCAAAAAAAAAATATTAAACTTGATCTGCTACTGTATATACTTTTGTACCTATAGTTACATGATATTAAAAAACAGTTTTTTATAACAAGGCAGATCAATATTCTACGACTCTAGAAATACCACTTTCTGGTTTCTACCGACACATAAATAATTATCAGACAGAAAGCAAACTCATACCAATACTTAGTCCCTCAAAAAGAAATGATATTCATGCTTCAGAAGAAGATTTTTTTCACATAGGACAACTTTTACATCAAGAAGAGTCAAAGACATAAACAATAAAGACGACCAACTTGAAATATTACATAAAAATACATGACAGAGCACACTGAAACGCTAAAAACAACACACTCGAAGCAAAAAAAACCTATTATTGGCCTAATATGCACTCAACAGCATCAGACATAGCAAAATACTGTGAAATTTGCCTCTCATACAAATATGAACCTCTATACCAACAAATGTACGAACAAGTCTACAAGCGGATATTTTTCACATAGACAATGAAATGCATCTATCTGTTATAGATCGTTTCTCAAAATATCTAACACTTAGGAGAATAGAAAACAAAATAATCATCACTGACCATCTCGAAGAGATGCTCATGAGTACATTTCCACAGGCAAAAAGACTTATGATAGACAACGAAAATGTTTTTATCAGAACAAATGGCCAAACTTATGTACAGCAGGCTCAAGATCAACCACATCCAAACAGCAGTCGCTTATTCTACTTCAAACGCTCACTTATGAAGTTAATCCAAATAATTAAAAAAAAAAAAAGAAAACAAAAAACCTAAAGAAATAATATTCACAGCCTTTCTCGATTATAACGAAACAATACACTCGGTGACTAAACACACAAAAAACAAAACGTTATAAATTTGAAAGTTGAACAATTATTTAAACAACAAAAAACTTCCAGCACTGAACAAGAATTTATCTTACAAGAAACTGAAGAATTACTAAGTAATTTGATAGAGGCTATAGAAGATGCGTTTGGGAATAAATTAAACACAAATATTTTGAAAATGTTCAAATTACAAGAAATCATTAAACAAGAAAGAACAAATACACCAATAATTAATATTTTAAACTATGCAACCATACATGTTGCAGTGACAAAAAGTAAATATATTTTTATATATAAATACCCTATAGTTATTAAATAATGTGAACATTATTATATTACTTCTTTAGAGTTCAGACATGGTAAATATAAAATGGATAAAAATATCGCAGAATGTAACCAACAATTTATAACTGTACAAAATTGTAAAAATACGAATGAAATCATTTGCCAAACAAAAAACAAAAATTCATGTACAATTAGAATATTAAAAAATCAGTCAGCCCAATGTAATATCACACAAGAGCATAATCAAAAAAGTAAATATTCACACAGAAGGAGATGCTATTGTGTCAGGTACTAATACCATTAATGAGAAAACATTTACCGGAACTTATCTTATTGAATTTAAAGATAAAGTAAAAATTTATAATGAAACTTTTGCAAATCATGAAGCAGCTATAAGAAAAGCGATCTTACAGAAAGAAGAGAACGAAATAAAAGCACTTAAAATTTTTAATAATTTTAATGATCAAAGTTTTGTTAATTTAAAATCCCTAAGGAAATATACTATTCCTGTAGAACAACATCCTATAAGAGCAACATTGCACATCATTTTGTTAACCTTATCCATTACATTTACTATGTACTTTAGCCTTAAGATTTACAAGCGCATAAACGATCCGAAAAAACTACGCCTAGAAGAGCAAGCCCGCATCGAATACGGAATTGTACAGTGGCTCACATCTTATTTCGTGCAGAGCAAAATTTGATTTTGAATGTTGAATAACTTTTTAACTAAAAGAAAAAATTTAATCGCAGTTTTGTTCTATAGATAACTATTTTATATATGATAACTAAATTTTCATATTTTCTAAATAACTCAAAAAAGTGCAAATAATTAAAAAAAAATTGCGCCTATGAGCTCACAGCTTATTTCGTGCAAAATTTTTGAGTGTAATTTTCTTATAGAATTGGAGTTTAAAAATGGGAGTTTCTTTATATATTGTATTAGTTACATTGTTAAGTAACATTTTATTTTATTTCATTATAATTTTACATTTTTATACTTTATTGGCAATTTTGGAAAATGAAACCGCGCACCATTATTGCAAAACGGCAATTAGTTTTAACACACTTTAAAATGGGGGGACAATGCGGAAAATCGTCAGGGTAATTAAAAGAAGTCCCACTATAGTACAATATATTATTCAACGCTTTATCTGATAAATTTGAATGACAAAAACTGCCCTGGATGCACCAAATAAAATGTTCAGGGAGGTAGGGGAATGACGTATTGCCTGAAAACATAAAGCCAATTATCGGCTCAAAAATTTATGCCGTAGGTAGAGAATAAATATGAAAGTAATGTTCAGTAGACACTGTGGAGCATATACCTCGGAATCACAACATTAATGATCGAGTAACCCGGAAGAAGCCGATTATAAATAAGCAAAACCTGCTATGTGGACTTAAATTCCACACCAAAATTCAAAATAGTTAGATCGGTTAATGGAATGATGATATTTCTGCGGACGAGTCCAAATTAAATACATTTCAGCAGGATGGGATGGAATATAATTGACAACAACCGAATACGGAGCTCCAAACGGGTCACCTATGACCAACAAGAAAACACAAAAGCGGGAGTCTCAATGTTTGGGCTTCTACGTCGGCATCAGAAGTGCGAAATCTGGTTTTTATTGATGTGAACAAGGTTACACACCTTCAATTATCTTCAATTATTAACTAATTTAAAGCTCTGCCATAATGGGCGTGGGAAGGCGGTTTGGTTGGTATAAGGAAAATGACCCAAAACACAAATTGACTGTTATGCAGTCCTGGTTGATCTGGAATTGCCCCCATGCCATTATTTCACCATCCCAGTCGCCAGACAATAATGTGATTGAGAATTATTGGGCAATTCTTGATCACGCTATTTCCAAGAGGCCTTTATCCAGCAAAATTTAGTTTAACTAGCCCTCATAGATGAATGGAACAAAGCCCCCAAAAGAAAATATATAAAAGTTAATTTTATCAAGATGTTTTAATCTTTAAAATACATAATTTAACAGACGAAAGGCTACACCAGATTTGAATTTTTCAGTTTTAGTATTAAATTTTAACACTATGTTGCTTGCACGAAATAAGCTGTGAGCTCATAAACGCAAAATTTTTTAGTTATTTGCACTTTTTAGCGTTATTTGGCAAATATGAAAATCAATTTAGTTACTATATATAATTTAGTTACTATATTTAAATATTTAATTAAAAAAACTGCGTTTAAATTTTTGTCAAATTCCTTCTAGTTAAAAAGTTATTCAACATTAAAAATCAACTTTTGCTCTTCACGAAATAAGGTGTGAGCCACTGTATATCAAGCTGAAAAACAACGCCTTAAAAATAACCTGCAACCCTGAATGAATGTGGTATTCATTTTTCGACAAGGAGGAGAGTTGAGGCACGAAAATACCTAGAAAATGTATTTCAAAACTAGACACTTAAGATAAAGAAAATATCTAGTAGTACGTAGATGTCAAATGTGTTTAAACAATTGAAGCCCTACACTTAGAATACTTGACTGGTACGCATATTTCTCACCACACAACGATCTGGACCCAGAAATCCTATTCTTAAGATATTGGAAACATCAACAAAGATTAAATAAAGTTTATACATTTCTTTGATATAAACACACGGTTGTTTATTTATTCGCTCGCTACTTGCACTTGCTTTGTGCATGTCAAACTTCTTTTGTTAATAAGAAATGTTGAAATATGTTGTCAAAATTAACTTAACAGAACTAAGTCACATTGCCCAATCTTTGTTTCAATATTTGTTTATCGATAACTCTTTCTCTTTTGTTGACACTGTCGGAGTGGCTGGTTGTGAGCGTTAAATGCGAATAATATCCAAATGAAGAATACAATAGCAGCAACTGAGTTTTATTAAACTAAAGAGTGAAATTACAACAACAAAACACTTTTTATCCGATTTCAACTATCTTTTGGATTTCGGTTCATATTATAAATATCTACATATTGCAATTTAAATTAAAAAAAACATTAACTTGATCTGCGCATATTTTACCTATATCCATCTTATCATCTCTACCTATAGGTATATTACGTGGTATAAAAATGGTGTATTCAATATTCTGTAAATGTGATTGAACACAGATAATTTTAAATTATTGTTGATTGAAGCTGTAATATATTAAAAAGTATCTTAATAGTTATTTAACGAACATCAATTTATTAATTATATAATTTTTTCTGTCTTCTTTTATCTCAATCTAGTAACAAATGTTTTAAAATTACTAAGGAGTGTCATAATCACATGATTACCTTTCGAGTGATGACGGTGTTGCTATCCTGCTTAATACTTATGTACTGCATTCTCCCATTGGTTCAACTTTTTTGTGAATTTGGTATTAACGTAGAGAACAAACCATTTCCTTACAAAATGGCGTTTCCATACAATCCCTATAGAAATTGGGTGTGTTATGCGGCTACTTATTTTTTTACATCGTATGCTGGAATCTGTGTGGTGACCACCCTGTTTGCTGAGGATTCTCTATTTGGATTCTTTATAACTTATACCTGCGGACAATTTCGCTTACTTCATAAACGCATAGATTATTTAGTACCTGTGGTAAAAGCGAATTCATCTCGAAACGATATTGCCAAATTACTGAGAAAACAAAATCTAGAATTACATTGCTGCGCGATGCAGCATAACAAAATAATTCGGTAAGTACAATTACGCTATTCAACATACGTGTGCAAAATCTAAATTATATGTTTGTAGAATTTAATTACATATAAGTACAAAGTAAATAGGACAAAAATCAATAATCCAATTTACCAATTTTAATTAAAACAAAATATACCAGCAAATTATATTTAAATATACAAAAAGTATATTTTGAGTCCACGTTAAATAAATACAATAAATAAGGTATAGCAACCATGGTTACATTGTTAATATTAAAGCTAAAAAATAAATCAAGTCGGAAAGTTCGATTATAAGCTAGGTAATTAAATTATACTAATGGTATTTTGGTATTTTATTACATTCAAAATATAATATAAATAATATGTAAAATAAATATTTAAATATAAAGTAGGATATACGGTTACGTTGTTATATCTCATTGCTTAACATAAATATTATGCAAATTGTCCAAATCAAATCATCAAATTGTCACAATTCAGCCTATCACGTTGGAGTTAAATTAAGGAAAACGCGTTAAATATAGATGCAGAAGTTGTGAACGAATGGTGAAATACTGTAATTTACAAAAGTTGCATCTCAGCGAACAAGCACAGGTATTTACATAATTGGACTCTTGGTGAAGGTATACGAAACTTCCCCATTGTAACTTTACTAAACTGCCTGAGTTTAAGCTCCACATTTGGATTTAGATTATTTGGCCAAGCTTGTATCGACTATCGAGTGAATTGTGACGATATCCTACCCCTAGCTCTATGGATCTGCTGATGATCTGCTTTGATGCTGGGTCCCAAATTGTGTATAGGTATAGAGCTTTATTGTGACTGCCCGACTATCAAGCCTACATTACAGTCTGACTTAATCAGGCTAGAAAAAAATCGTGCAATAAATTGTGACTACCCGAAAACATGCAACGAAGACCTTCCACGATAACCAACTTGCTTATGAGATGACTACCTGACCAAGTGGTGGCTTGTGTCTGAGAGGATGGTCATATAAAGTAAATCTACAAAATCACCTGTATCACATCATCTGTCGAAACATTTCAAAGCTACATTTTGATAACTTAAGCTCAACAACAGATTCCTTTTTTTGTGCTGTATATATAAGTTAAGGCCACACATTACCAAAACCCATAGCCATGCATTGCCAACGAAGCCAACGGCGCACTCGCACATAACCAAAGCCACGTGCGCGTCGTCATCAAAAACCATCTCCAAAGTTAAGGCCAAAGACCCATAGCCATGCATCGCCAGCGAAACCAACGGCGCACCTGCACATAACCAAAGCCACGTGCGCCTCGTCATCAGAAACCGTCTCCAACGTCCAGCACCTTGCGTAACGCCCAAACCGTGGGACCGAGCCTCGGACACCCAACACCCAGCGCGACAACTGCAGCGGCTACAGCGACAGCGACGGCTACAGCGACAGCGACAGCAACGAACCACAGGAAGTCACTTCAGCAGCAGAGCTTTACTTTTTAATGATCTAGATTGTTTAAGTCAGTTCTAATCCAACTCCCAAATAAAGCACTTAGCTTTTTTAAAAACAAAAATTTAACCAATTTTTGTTAATTGGCGCCCGAGCAGGGACCCGTTCATCGCGTCGTGATAAAATTGCCCGAAGGTCAAGTTGTTAAAGTGAGAGCGCCTCAATTAGCCGCTATTTAACAACCGCGAGTAATAGTGCCGATACAACAAACGGTGCCGCGAAAAATCGAACGTGGTCCAAATAAAACTTTGCCGCTGACGTCCTGTAGTGCCCGTCCGCAGGACACCACGAAAGAAAGTGTCACCGAGGGACCTTAGTAATCCACAAGTCGCTGTCGCCACAGGATAAAAAGGACTCACCCAGAGAACCGTCGTGGGAGATTCACCGGATGTATTTCTTAGCGTAAGCATAGTGATTAAGAAAGAATATTAAAAAGAATAAAAGTGAAACAAAAGAAATTAAAATTAAATAAATTGAATAATCAATTCAAAATCAAAATTTAAATAAGTAATATTGAAAAAAAAAAATTTTTTTAAATTTAAGAATACTTTTCAAAGTGCCTAACACACCCGACTAATTTTAAGAAACCATATAAACAAAAGTAAAACGATAACGAAATATAAAGACCCCCATAACGAATTCCAATCTTTCGATTCCTACGGGACCCTCGAAGATAGAAGGAACAAACCAGCCACTGGTTTTAAATACGAATAAAAAATTTTTATAAAATAATACACTGTCTCAATTAGGGAATCATAAAACCAATCATAAATCACATCTCACTTTCCTCAACATCATCAATCGTGCCATTAGTGTTTTATCTTTGAATTGCGAAAAAAATAACCGAGTGAAAATGCAGGAAGATTTGTCCGAAGCAATGGCAGGGTTAGGTATTGCAGGCACTAGTCGACAGAGAACTGCTCCGACTATGGCTAGTACACCTATAGCCACTCCAGAGTTAAGGGAGGTTATAAGAACCTTAATTACTGACACCCTTCAGGGAGGTCAGATCATTAGACAAGCTCTAGGAGTAGAGGCAGAGGAACCACTAACTGACATACCTTACGTAGGCCCCACACAGAACAGCGAGCTAGAGAAAGTACCAGACGTAACGCGTCTAATCAAGGAATTTTCAGGAGACAGAACTTCTTTCGGATCTTGGAAGAAAATTGTCGACAGAATTATGGCTATGTTCGCAGGACAAGAGCGTACGCATAGATACTACTTAGTTACGTTAGCTGTACGTATGAAAGTAGTAGGCGAAGCGGAAACTGTGTTGGAATCATACAACACCCCCTTGAATTGGAAAGCCATTTCCAAATGTTTAACAGAACACTATGCGGATAAACGAGATCTAAAGACTCTCGAATACCAATTGTTCTCGTTAACTCAAGGCAGATTGTCCATTATGGAATACTACCAAGCAGTGTACCATCAATTATCATTGATACTCAATCAAGTTAGCGTACAAGAAGACTCTGCAGGTTCCATAAGTTACAAGAACAGTTACCGAGGCAAAGCCCTTGACACTTTCGTACGAGGCCTCAACGGAGACCTACCCCGTCTCTTAGCCGTTAAGGAACCTCGAGACCTTAGTCACGCATTGCATCTGTGCAACCTACTTGACAACCAGGATCACAGAAATGCTTTCTTGCCGAAAGGTAGGCATGCACCGCCACCTATACCACCTAGGCAGTTTTCAAGCCAAACGTATGCTAAGCATACAGCGATAAAACCGATGCATAACAACAATCAGAGTCAATGGCGAAATTTCGACCCAAGACTTTATTATGCACCGCGTCCCGCTAACCAACAATATCAGCCAAACCCCAATCAAGCAAGACACTTTTCTCAGCCACCACAACAGCAGTTTCAGTATAGACCACTATACTCAGCGCCTCCGCGCCCACTAGCTCCAAAACCAGAACCAAGACCAACACCAATGGAAGTCGACGGCTCAATTCATTCAGCTAGGGTAAATTATATGAATCGCCCAAAACAGGATTTTACCGCTGGTAAACGTCCCCCTCCACTTTCGGGACCACCCCGAAAATTTCAACGACAATTTCATATCCATACAGGAGACCCAATACAACAGTACACTGAAGAGCAAAATTACACCGACTATCCAACAGAACAGGAATATTATTCATGCATAGAATCAGCAGGCTTCACAGATCCATATGATGATATGGAACAAATCTGTCATGACCCCGAAATAGGAACAACAGACTTGTCTGATGTTAATTTTTTAGTTTAAACCGTTCCTCACTGCCATATTTCCAATGTAGAACGAGGGACGGAAGACACCTTAATTTTCTAATAGATACCGGTTCCAACCAAAACTACATCCAACCTTCATTAATAGATTCCCCAAAACCAAACAAGGAAACGTTTTTTGCAAACTCCATAGGAGGTCAGATAGCGATTACGCACCACACATTCCTGAACCTGTTCCGTCTTAACGACATTCCAATCCGATTCTTTTTACTACCTACTCTAAAAACCTTCCATGCTATCCTTGGCAACGATACCATGAAACAACTTAACGTTGTTATTGATGTCAGAAATGACATTCTTAGAGTAAATGGTGACAGACAATTTCGCATCAAGCAACTCCCAGCTCAATCAGTAAATAATATTAAAATCCGAACTGACCATATGTCAGAAAATCAAAAGGCAATGATAAACAAATTGGCCGCAAATTACAGAACGCTATTTGCAGAGCCAGACGAAAAGTTGACGTATTCCACCAAAGTAGTCGGAGAAATTCGAACTACGTCCGATAAACCAATTCACACTAAACACTACCCATATCCTATATCGCTCAAACAAGAAGTTGAAAGGCAGCTTCAAGAGATGCTAGACGACGGTATAATCAGACCTTCTAGATCCCCGTATAATGCCCCAGTTTGGGTTGTACCTAAGAAAGCAGACGCTTCTGGGAAAAGGAAATACAGAATTGTAATCGATTACCGTAAGCTAAACGCTGAAACAATTGCCGATCGATACCCAATGCCTGAGATAGGAGAAATAATCGCGCAGTTAGGGAGCAATAGGTTCTTCACAGTGCTCGACTTAAAGAGCGGCTTTCACCAAATTCTGTTAAGAGAGCAAGACATTGAAAAGACAGCTTTCGCAGTCAATGGAGGAAAATTCGAATTCACTCGCCTTCCTTTCGGATTAAAAAATTCACCATCCATCTTCCAAAGAGCTCTAGATGACATTCTAAGAGATCATATTGGGAAGATCTGTTATGTTTACATAGATGACATAATCATCTTTAGCAAAACAGAGGAGGAACACGCAAACCATTTAGGACAAGTCTTTTTAACGCTGCAAAACGCGAACATGAAAGTCCAAATGGATAAGTGCGAATTTTTTAAGAAGCAAGTTAACTTCTTGGGATTCACAATATCCGAAAATGGCGTGAAGACTAATCCAGAAAAAGTTAGAGCTATTTCCGAGTTCCCTATACCAAAGTCCCTAAAAGAATTAAGATCATTCTTAGGTTTGTCTGGGTATTACCGACGTTTCATAAGAGACTACGCTAAACTAGCAAAGCCTCTTACCACACTTCTCAGAGGAGAAGGCGGTCGTGTCTCAACAAGAATGTCCGATAAAATACAGATCCATTTAAATCAAGAAGCTGTTGAAGCTTTCCATAAACTCAAAACATCTCTTAGTTCAGCAGATGTCATCCTAAGCTATCCGAATTTCCAGAAGGAATTTCATCTGACAACAGATGCATCTAACTTCGCGATCGGAGCTGTACTAGAACAAGAGGGCAAACCAATTACATTTATCTCTCGTACCTTGTCAAAAACGGAAGAAAATTATGCCGTTAATGAAAAGGAAATGCTAGCAATCGTATGGGCATTGCAAAACTTGAGAACTTACCTATATGGTACTGCTAAAGTTGTGATATTTACAGATCACCAACCTCTCACCTTTGCCTTAAGCACCAAGAATCATAACGGAAAGCTTAAGCGTTGGAAGAGTAATTGGAAGAATTTAACTACGAGTTAAAGTACAAGCCTGGCACTTCTAACGTTGTAGCAGATGCTTTGTCAAGAACACCGCCAAATCACGAGATAAATACTCTATCCTCTTCAGCAACGGTCCATAGTGACGATAGCTCGTCTCATAACCTCATATATTCAATAGAAAGCCCCATCAATGTTTTTAAAAACCAACTATTCCTACTCACTGATGATACTCCATCATACAATTTCGAAATCCCATTTCCCACTTATCACAGACATATTGTAAAAAGACCATCTTATACAGAAGAAGACCTAATAGAAATAATGAAACAAAGGTTAGACCCTAAGATATTAAATGGAATTCACACTTCCGAACATATCATGGGAAAGATTCAAAATTTTTATCCATTACATTTTATTTCTTATAAAATCCGATTCGCACAGGGTATAGTAGAAGACGTTAATTCAGAAAGCAGACAAAATGATCTAATAGTACAGGAACACAAAAGAGCGCATCGCAACGCTAAAGAAAACAAAGAACAAATACTCAGAAAATTCTTTTTCCCCCAAATGAATAAAAAAGTAATTGCAATAGCCAGGACATGCTTAACATGTAAGGAATCCAAATATGATAGAAATCCTCCGAAAGGCGCTATACAATCCACTCCAGTTCCGCAATACCCCGGACAATTGATCCACATTGACATTTATATCACGGAAAAACTCAATGTCTTAACTGGCATCGACAAATTTTCCAAATATGCTCAAGTGAAGGTTTTGAAATCCAGAGCTTCCCAAGACATAATGATTCCATTAAGGGAAATGTTAATAGCTTTTGGGATGCCCAAAGTTGTAGTAATGGACAACGAAAGAGCCTTAAACTCAGCATCTATTAAATTCATGTTGGAAAACCAGCTAAACACATCCGTTTTCACGACCCCACCATACTCTTCTACCAGCAATGGACAAATAGAACGATTCCATTCCACACTGACCGAAATTCTAAGATGTCTCAAAAAAGACCATGACGAACTTAGCTTCACAGACCTACTTTTTAAAGCGACCCAAGAGTACAACCAGTCAATACATTCAATAACGAAAGAAAAACCCATTGAAACATTTTTTAGAAGTAATATAACCAACACTCCAGAATCAATAGAAAAGAAAAGGGAAGAAATTAGGAACAAGATTGAAGGCACACAAATATCCGATCTTAACTACCATAACGCTAGAAAAAACACCCCCAGATCATATGCAATAGGAGAAGAAGTTTACGTTAAAATCAATAAAAGATTAGGCTCCAAAATTTCCTCGAGGTATAAAAAAGAAATAGTTGCAGAAAATGGTAACTCTACCATTAAAACGAAATCAGGGAAAATAGTACACAAAAATAATTTGAAAAATTAATTCATATTCACAGATTGTTGTTTTTACCGTCATGCCTCGGAGCGGCGACTATTTTAGACTACTCTAACTCTCAGCTTGTAACCATCAAAATTGGTCCAGCAGCTATACAGAGCAATTCATTTAAGATAATACATGTCTTCAACATCGAAAAATACGAGGAAGCATTACAAATGCTCGAAAACTCCATCAACTCATCTCTTCCAAATCACCTCATGCCATTCATTAACCTTGAATTAACCCAAATAAGAGACGATTTAAATAGGTTAAGACCAAATAATATAAGAATAAGAAGGTCAATAAATATGCTCGGCTCCGCTTGGAAATGGTTAGCCGGAAGCCCAGACCACCATGATCACGAGATCATCTTAGACAAAATGAATGAACAATTAAGAAACAATAATATACAAGTAATAATAAACAGACTTTTTAGCGAAAAAATCAAAGAAATTCGAGAAAGCACAAATGCTATATTAAAATTTACAAAAGAAAGTCAATCGACTAATAATATCGAAATAGAAACTCTAAAATATAAATTGAAAATTTTTAAAGAAGAACTTACAAATATGATTTACGCAATTAATTGGGCTAAGACGAATACAATTAATTCCATTCTATTATCAACTATTGAAATTCAATTTATTGAAAAATTAGTAAAAAACTCCAACAATTTGTTCATAAATATAGAGGAATTACTTGAATTCGCAAAAATTAAAGTAGCTTCAAATGGAAAAGACATTCTCTATATTATCAGTCTGCCCAAAATAGAAGATAACCTCTGTCAAAAAATATTAATAAAGCCAATAAAAAAGAAAAATGTAATTAATAAAATTAAGTTCGATTTAATAATTCAATGTAACGAAACAATATTTGGAATTAAAGAAACTTGTGAAACAATTAATGATAAGTCAATATGTAAAAGAGAAAATTTAATAGACCTAAGTAACAATACCTGCGAAGCTGCACTCCTACAAATGAAACAACCTAGCTGTCTACAAATAAATAGTCAACACATCCCGGAGCACGAAGAAATCCTACCCGGAATCATCTTGTTGAATGACTTTGATGGAACGGTCAACATCGACCAAGAGCAGTTACATCTGCATGGATCTTACCTTGTCCAGGCCAAAAACGCATCGATCACTATAAAAGGAATCTCTTATACAAACAAAGAGTACGTCCACGCCGATCCCTTACCACCTATGCTACAAATCATTGGCAACAAGAGCAATATAGAACAAGTCTTATCGCTGGAAATGGTGAAAGAACTAAACTTCAACAACACTGCAAAAATCCAGCTTATGAAGGAAGACCAAGAGATAAATACAATCACCAACATTGGTATTTACATCTTCTTGCTGATATCCATAATCATACTGGCAATTCGAGCTCTAAAAACAAGAGCAGCGAAAGCAATCATCAACCCAGTAAAGAATCCACCAACAAATTCAAGTCAAGTTCAACTGGCGGCCGAGGACGTCCGCATTTAAAGGGGGAGGAGTTAAGGCCACACATTACCAAAACCCATAGCCATGCATTGCCAACGAAGCCAACGGCGCACTCGCACATAACCAAAGCCACGTGCGCCTCGTCATCAAAAACCATCTCCAAAGTTAAGGCCAAAGACCCATAGCCATGCATCGCCAGCGAAACCAACGGCGCACCTGCACATAACCAAAGCCACGTGCGCCTCGTCATCAGAAACCGTCTCCAACGTCCAGCACCTTGCGTAACGCCCAAACCGTGGGACCGAGCCTCGGACACCCAACACCCAGCGCGACAACTGCAGCGGCTACAGCGACAGCGACGGCTACAGCGACAGCGACAGCGACAGCAACGAACCACAGGAAGTCACTTCAGCAGCAGAGCTTTACTTTTTAATGATCTAGATTGTTTAAGTCAGTTCTAATCCAACTCCCAAATAAAGCACTTAGCTTTTTTAAAAACAAAAATTTAACCAATTTTTGTTAATTTATATATATATATATATATATAGCTCTTAGCTTCTAGCTCTTACCATCTCTGAGATCTAGGTGTTCATACGGACAGACGGACGGACGGACAGACAGACAGACGGACATGGCTAAATCTATTTTATTTTCGATTCTGATCATTTTGGTTGTAACAAGATGTGGTCCGCGACGTCTCCTTCACCCTGTTACATACATTCGAACGAACTTAATATACCTTTGTACCTATAGGTACATGGTATAATAAACATCTACCTAATTTCAATTCTAATTGCTGACTTCGGCGCTATTGTACTAGAAAACTTATAAACACAGCAGCGTGGTCACTTAACGTAAAAGCCCTGATTCTTCTGCGCCACTCTTAACATAAACATATGGTAACAGCGCGATCACTTAATGTACAGTCCAGATGCAATCGCGCCATTCTTACTATAAACATAGAAATGCCACCACTTAACTTAAAAGCCAAGATTCCTCTGCGCCACGTTTAACGTAAACATAACAGCGGTCTCTTAACGCAAGCGTCAAGATCACCCATTGTAAACACAATTGCCTTTGACACTTTAG
This sequence comes from Drosophila rubida, assembly GCA_035046165.1. Taxonomy (NCBI): domain Eukaryota; kingdom Metazoa; phylum Arthropoda; class Insecta; order Diptera; family Drosophilidae; genus Drosophila; species Drosophila rubida. Next base: position 178,124 of record JAWNOF010000011.1, read on the forward strand.
GATTGGGAAATAAGCTTTTTCATATCATAGCTGACTTGCAGCATAAGTCCTTTTTTTTTCTTTAGTTCTAATTTGACAAACGGATAAAGCAGACGCACTCGTGGTCCCACAAAGAAAATATATTTTTTTGAATGATATTGCGGTATATTTTTTAATTTGCATACACATATGCAGCTATGATTCTATTTGAGTGTGCATACGTAGTCAAAAAACCAAGTAGGACTTGTGCTTTTAGTATTCGCTGAGTTTCAGGTATTATTATTAGAGCGACGAGAATTTTACTTATTATTCTCTTGGAATTGTCGACGTTATTTATAAAAAAATATAATTAAAATTGGGAAGTCATTATAGCTATCATTACTTTTATAAATTGTATTGTTTACGATTAGTTTTCCGTCATCTTAAGATATTATTTAAATATTTTATAAAACTTAGTATCAGTCATTAGAATTATACAATTGAAGAATATCTGACGTCTAAACGGTCAGATAACCATATATATTTATTTTTGCATCGTTGAATTTTTGTATCATTTCTTCTTTATTTAGATTTTGAATTTAGTATTTCAGCTTTCGAGAATATAATGGTGTCTGGTGCAATAAGAAGTCTATACTTGTGTAAACGTATTTGTTGATTGAATTTAAAATGTTTTAGAATAATTGTTACCTTAGACACTTTTAAAATTGCAGAATTAATTTTATTCTGTTTGATTATTGTTTTATACAAGTTCAATAATTTTGATTAGATAGACTTTTTATTAATGATAGTTGATCAATGATTAATGAAATTAAAATATAATTAAATAATAGAGATTACGGCTAGAGTCGAACCGATGTTCTGGGTGCTACTTGCATAGCTGTAGTTCTGTCCAGTAATAATTGCTCTCTAAAATCTATATATATATGTCGGTGCATTGAAACTGCGTATTTATGAGTGTGTGTGTACGAATACACATTTTCGGGTATTTCACAAGTATAGTAATATCGCATCAGCTTCTAATTGTGCTATGATTGGTTGTCTGTGTAGCGTCGTTTTGGGAAGTACCGTTTTAGTGGGGCGACAGAGCTGTGTCGCTGTCGCCGAGTGTGATTCGAAGGCATAGGCATAGAATCAACTAGAACGACAGAACAGTGTACTACGTACTGCCGTCGTCGCTTGAGTAAACTTCGAATCGAGCTTCGCTCTAATGGAAGACGAACATAATTCGACATCAGAAGTGGGATCTGGCCACCTACTTTCAAGACTAGATGGATTATGGTGTACCATGATGGAATTACAAAATAAAAACTAAATTGAACTTGTGAGAGCCATAAAAACAACTCTACCTGATGCAGGGCAGAACAAATCTGTGCAACTACTCAAATTCAACCCAGACAAACCAGGCGCCAACGCATCATCGTGTTGTACAACTGTTGAAATAATTTTACATGAAATAACATTGAGAAGCAGTGCGTTGGTTATGCCTTTGAGTTCAGCTTTGGATTGCTTTGCAATGGCTTTCGCAAGTGTGCTACGCTGAAATTACTTGGCCCGAGCTTAAAGAATTGGTTATACAACGCTTCGACACTATAGAAACACCAGCCGCTATGTTTCTTAATATGCTATCAAATCGACCGAATGATGGCGAGAGTCTGGCTGTTCATGCAAGTCGCATGGTTACCGAATTAACGACGAAATGGCGCCAAATGGATAACGAAGAGATTGCTGTGTCTGTGACCCATGCGCTGCTGACAAGCTTTGATCACCGATTGCAGCGTTTAAGTTTCACATCAAATGTTCGAACCAGAGGCGATCTACAGTCCGAATTAAAAGCATTCACTTTTATTAAAAGGAAAAGCGGCGCTATGGAGCATCAGTCTGAAACTTATTCTAAACGGCAAAAACAATCACCGATAGAGTGCCATTTCTGCGGAAAAGTGGGCCATAAAATGTCTGAATGCAGATTCACGAAACAACAGAATCAATTCGCGACTGATAAAACCCAACATAGCAGGCATGATGTTCATCACCGTGGAAAATCAAATTTAACTTGCTACAAGTGCGGAGAATTGTGTCACATATCCACCCAAAGTACAAAGAAGGAAGCTGATAAGAACAAGGCATTCAACCGGCAAAAGCGAGTGGAGCAGTGCAGCGTTGCAGTACCAAAGGGATGCCTGAACCATAGAGGCCAAATTTTTGAAATCTCCTTCGATTCGGGATCGGAATGCTCGTTGATAAAAGAAAAGCTAAGTACCAAATTTTCTGGTAAAAGATTCAATAATATTGTTATGTTAAAAGGTATCGGCAGCAATGGAATATGTAGTACTGTACAAATATTAAGCAATGTAAAAATTGACGATTATTGTATTGAAATTTTGTTTCACGTAATAGGCGATGATGATATGGAAAACGACATTGTAATTGGACGTGAGATATTAAATCAGGGTCTTGATATTGTCATTTCATCAAACCAATTTAGGATCTCAAAGACCAAAGTAGCTAATTTGTGTACCGGCAATGAGCCAGCCGATATTGATACTGAGCTTGAGGGACAAGATAAAATAAAACTGCATTCACTGTTGGCAAAGTACTCAAATTCATTAATAACTGGGATCCCAAGTACTAAAGTCAGAATTGGCGAAATGAAAATTAGGTTGATTGATCCAACAAAAACCGTACAAAGAAGACCATATCGTTTAAGTCCATGCGAGCGAGATTTGGTCCGGGAAAAAATTAATGAACTGCTGAAATGCAATATAATTAGACCAAGCTGCTCACCCTATGCAAGCCCTATATTATTAGTGAAGAAAAAGAAAATGGTACGGACAGACTTTGTGTTGACTTTAGAGAGCTGAATTCAAATACGGTCGCTGATAAATACCCTTTACCACTTATACAAAATCAAATCAATAGGCTTGGGGGAGTTAATTACTTTACATGTCTAGACATGGCCAGCGGATATTACCAAATTCCTTTACATTCAGATTCTATCGAGTACACGGCGTTTGTGACTCCGGATGGTCAATACGAGTTCCTGTCCATGCCATTTGGGCTCAAAAACGCACCTTCTGTTTTGCAACGATTAGTAATACAGGCGCTAGGGGATCTAGCAAATTCCTTTGTCATCGTCTATATGGATGATATCATGATAGCCGCCTCAACAAAATGCGAGGCGCTAGAGAGATTACAGATCGTTCTAGATGTTTTGACAAAGGCTGGGTTTTCATTCAATCTTACAAAGTGCTCATTCATGAAAACATCGGTTCAGTACTTGGGTTACAATATAAGTGCGGGTGAGATTCGTCCAAACCCACAGAAAGTTGTAGCGTTGACTGCTCTTCCGCCTCCACAGTCAGTCACTTCACTTAGACAATTCATTGGGCCAGCATCCTATTTCCGACAGTTTATTAAGGGATTTTCACAATTAATGAAACCGATATATTTCTTAACTGCAGATAAAAACAAATTTATTTGGAAAACAGAGCATGAACAGATACGGAAAAAGGTCATTGCCACTCTTACCGACAAACCAGTCCTTGTTATTTTTGACCCTTATTACCCAATCGAATTGCACACAGACGCCAGTTGCAGTGGCTACGGTGCAATTTTATTACACAAAATTAATAACAAACCCCAGGTAATAGAATACTATAGCAAAACTACTTCACTGGCAGAATCAAGATATCACTCGTACGAGTTGGAAACCTTAGCTGTCGTGAACGCCATTAAGCATTTTCGACATTATTTGCTGGGCAGGAACTTTGTAGTTTATACTGACTGCAACTCGCTTAAGGCATCGAGAAATAAACAAGATTTAACCCCCAGAGCACAGCGTTGGTGGGCTTATTTGCAGTCATTCACATTCGATATTCAGTATAGAGAAGGGAAAAGAATGGCATATGTTGACTTTCTATCGAGAAATCCTCTTACATCAAAATCTACTTCAACCGCAAAAATAGTCGAAGAGAAAAGAGTAAATTTAGCCGAAATTCTCGTACCTTAGCCATAGTCTTAAATTAGACAGTAAGAGTTGCATAAAAGCCGTTCAATCTGTAGTTTCATTGTTTGACGTACCACACCGACTAATCGCTGACCTGGGAAGGTGGTTTACAGGCGCAAAGTTCAGTCAATTTTGTTCAGATCAAAAAATAAACTTACATTTGATAGCCACTGGTGCAAGTCGAGCTAATGGTCAAGTGGAGCGAACCATCAGCACGTTGAAGAACATGTTAACGGCGGTTGAAACTGGAACGCAATCTTGGCAGAATATGTTAAGAGAGGTGCAGTTGGCAATCAATTGTACAACCAACCGCACTAAGAAAGCCAGTCCTTTAGAAATGTTATTGGGAAAGGTAGCACGCCAATTAGGATTACTTCCACCTAGTGACATAGAAAATGTTATTGATCTCCCAAACGTAAGAGCGCAAGCTGCAAATAATGTATTAGCCAGTGCAGCTTATGATAAAGAACGATTTGATAGAAATAAGGCAAAAATAACAAAGCACAAAGTTGGAGATTTTGTGTAACTTAAAAGCGAAGAAAGACACCAGGTCAAGCTAAGTCCGAAATTCAAGGGGCCTTTTGAAATAGTAAAAGATCTAGAAGGTGACAGATACATTTTAAAGTCCTTAACCAATAAAAGAAATTATAAATATGCACATGAGGATTTAAGAAAATTACCAAAGGGGCTAGTGCGCGATCAGCTAAATGTGTGTGAATATAATAATATTGTTGCAATATATTGCAAGTACTGAGAGTATTGAAAAAGAAATTGAAGTACACCAAGAAGGGTGACGAAGTTGTACTGCTGGCCAACGAAAATGGCAGAGTACTGGGACTATAAAATATTATGCAAGCACAAGTGCAGAACATATTAATGTGTGTTTTGATCATGGCGTATGGGTCATTTGATAATGAGATTATAAAAAAAAAAATTAAATTGAATTGATGAAAAAAAAAATATGGTTATGGAACCCAATACTGTTGTGTGAAATTATTAATAAGATAATTTGTTGTGAATTGTTGTGAAGAAAATTGGCTATTGTTATGAAACTACTTAATGTTCAGTTTAATAAACAAAAGAAGAAAAGATAAATTCGAATGCTGTTATCTACACGAGATCGTGTTAGGGTCACGATGGCCGTGTTGGTGCATTGAAACTGCGTAGTTATGAGTGTGTGTGTACGAATACACATTTTCGGGTATTTCACAAGTATAGTAATATCGCATCAGCTTCTAATTGTGCTATGATTGGTTGTCTGTGTAGCGTCGTTTTGGGAAGTACCGTTTTAGTGGGGCGACAGAGCTGTGTCGCTGTCGCCGAGTGTGATTCGAAGGCATAGGCATAGAATCAACTAGAACGACAGAACAGTGTACTACGTACTGCCGTCGTCGCTTGAGTAAACTTCGAATCGAGCTTCGCTCTAATGGAAGACGAACACATTTCGACATCAGAAGTGGGATCTGGCCACCTACTTTCAAGACTAGATGGATTATGGTGTACCATGATGGAATTACAAAATAAAAACTAAATTGAACTTGTGAGAGCCATAAAAACAACTGTACCTGATGCAGGGCAGAACAAATCTGTGCAACTACTCAAATTCAACCCAGACAAACCAGGCGCCAACGCATCATCGTGTTGTACAACTGTTGAAATAATTTTACATGAAATAACATTGAGAAGCAGTGCGTTGGTTATGCCTTTGAGTTCAGCTTTGGATTGCTTTGCAATGGCTTTCGCAAGTGTGCTACGCTGAAATTACTTGGCCCGAGCTTAAAGAATTGGTTATACAACGCTTCGACACTATAGAAACACCAGCCGCTATGTTTCTTAATATGCTATCAAATCGACCGACTGATGGCGAGAGTCTGGCCGCTCATGAAAGTCGCATGGTTACCGAACTAACAACGAAATGGCGCCAAATGGAAAACGAAGAGATTGCTGTGTCTGTGAAAGCGTTAAAAGCGATCACTTTTATTAAAAGGAAAAGCGGCGCTATGGAGCAGCAGTTTGAAGCTTATATTATTTTAAACGGCAAAAACAATCATCGATAGAGTGTCATTTCTGCGCAAAGTTGGGCCATAAAATGTTTGAATGCAGATTCAGGAAACAACAGCATCAATTTACTCCTGATAAAACACGACATGACAAACACGAGGGTCACCACCGTGAAAAATCAAATGTAACTTGCTACAAGTGCGGAGAATTGGGTCACATATCTACCCAATGTACAAAAAAGGAAGTTGATAAGAACAAGGCATTCAACCGGCAAAAGCGAGTGGAGCAGTGCAGTGTTGCAGTACCTAAGGGATGCCTGAACCATCGAGGCCAAAATTTTGAAATCACCTTCGATTCTGGATCGGAATGCTCGTTGATGAAAGAAAAGCTAAGTACTAAATTTTCTGATAAAAGATATAATAATATTATGCTAAAAGGTAACGTAAAAATTGACGATAATTGTATTGAAATTTTGTTTCACATAATAGACGAAGATGATATGCAAAACGACATTGTAATTCGCCGTGAAATACTAAATCACGGTCTTGGTATTGTCATTTCATCAAATCAATTTAGAATTTCAAAGACCAAAGTAGTGAATTTATGTACCGGCAATAAGCCAGCCGATATTGATACTGAGCTTGAGGGACAAGATAAAATAAAACTACATTCATTGTTGGCAAAGTACTCAAATTCATTAATAACTGGGATCCCAAGTACTAAAGTCAGAATTGGCGAAATGAAAATTAGGTTGATTGATCCAACAAAAACCGTACAAAGAAGACCATATCGTTTAAGTCCATGCGAGCGAGATTTGGTCCGGGAAAAAATTAATGAACTGCTGAAATGCAATATAATTAGACCAAGCTGCTCACCCTATGCAAGCCCTATATTATTAGTGAAGAAAAAAAAATGGTACGGACAGACTTTGTGTTGACTTTAGAGAGCTGAATTCAAATACGGTCGCTGATAAATACCCTTTACCACTTATACAAGATCAAATCAATAGGCTTGGGGGAGTTAATTACTTTACATGTCTAGACATGGCCAGCGGATATTACCAAATTCCTTTACATTCAGATTCTATCGAGTACACGGCGTTTGTGACTCCGGATGGTCAATACGAGTTCCTGTCCATGCCATTTGGGCTCAAAAACGCACCTTCTGTTTTGCAACGATTAGTAATACAGGCGCTAGGGGATCTAGCAAATTCCTTTGTCATCGTCTATATGGATGATATCATGATAGCCGCCTCAACAAAATGCGAGGCGCTAGAAAGATTACAGATCGTTCTAGATGTTTTGACAAAGGCTGGGTTTTCATTCAATCTTACAAAGTGCTCATTCATGAAAACATCGGTTCAATATTTGGGTTACAATATAAGTGCGGGTGAGATTCGTCCAAACCCACAGAAAGTTGTAGCGTTGACTGCTCTTCCGCCTCCACAGTCAGTCACTTCACTTTGACAATTCATTGGGCTAGCATCCTATTTCCGACAGTTTATTAAGGGATTTTCACAATTAATGAAACCGTTATATTTCTTAACTGCAGATAAAAACAAATTTATTTAGAAAACAGAGCATGAACAGATACGGAAAAAGGTCATTGCCACTCTTACCGACAAACCAGTCCTTGTTATTTTTGACCCTTATTACCCAATCGAATTGCACACAGACGCCAGTTGCAGTGGCTACGGTGCAATTTTATTACACAAAATTAATAACAAACCCCAGGTAATAGAATACTATAGCAAAACTACTTCACTGGCAGAATCAAGATATCACTCGTACGAGTTGGAAACCTTAGCTGTCGTGAACGCCATTAAGCATTTTCGACATTATTTGCTGGGCAGGAACTTTGTAGTTTATACTGACTGCAACTCGCTTAAGGCATCGAGAAATAAACAAGATTTAACCCCCAGAGCACAGCGTTGGTGGGCTTATTTGCAGTCATTCACATTCGATATTCAGTATAGAGAAGGGAAAAGAATGGCATATGTTGACTTTCTATCGAGAAATCCTCTTACATCAAAATCTACTTCAACCGCAAAAATAGTCGAAGAGAAAAGAGTAAATTTAGCCGAAATTCTCGTACCTTAGCCATAGTCTTAAATTAGACAGTAAGAGTTGCATAAAAGCCGTTCAATCTGTAGTTTCATTGTTTGACGTACCACACCGACTAATCGCTGACCTGGGAAGGTGGTTTACAGGCGCAAAGTTCAGTCAATTTTGTTCAGATCAAAAAATAAACTTACATTTGATAGCCACTGGTGCAAGTCGAGCTAATGGTCAAGTGGAGCGAACCATCAGCACGTTGAAGAACATGTTAACGGCGGTTGAAACTGGAACGCAATCTTGGCAGAATGTGTTAAGAGAGGTGCAGTTGGCAATCAATTGTACAACCAACCGCACTACGAAAGCCAGTCCTTTAGAAATGTTATTGGGAAAGGTAGCACGCCAATTAGGATTACTTCCACCTAGTGACATAGAAAATGTTATTGATCTCCCAAACGTAAGAGCGCAAGCTGCAAATAATGTATTAGCCAGTGCAGCTTATGATAAAGAACGATTTGATAGAAATAAGGCAAAAATAACAAAGCACAAAGTTGGAGATTTTGTGTAACTTAAAAGCGAAGAAAGACACCAGGTCAAGCTAAGTCCGAAATTCAAGGGGCCTTTTGAAATAGTAAAAGATCTAGAAGGTGACAGATACATTTTAAAGTCCTTAACCAATAAAAGAAATTATAAATATGCACATGAGGATTTAAGAAAATTACCAAAGGGGCTAGTGCGCGATCAGCTAAATGTGTGTGAATATAATAATATTGTTGCAATATATTGCAAGTACTGAGAGTATTGAAAAAGAAATTGAAGTACACCAAGAAGGGTGACGAAGTTGTACTGCTGGCCAACGAAAATGGCAGAGTACTGGGACTATAAAATATTATGCAAGCACAAGTGCAAAACATATTAATGTTTGTTTTGATCATGGCGTATGGGTCATTTGATAATGAGATTATAAAAAAAAAAATTAAATTGAATTGATGAAAAAAAAATATGGTTATGGAACCCAATACTGTTGTGTGAAATTATTAATAAGATAATTTGTTGTGAATTGTTGTGAAGAAAATTGGCTATTGTTATGAAACTACTTAATGTTCAGTTTAATAAACAAAAGAAGAAAAGATAAATTCGAATGCTGTTATTATCTACACGAGATCGTGTTAGGGTCACGATGGCCGTGTTGGTGCATTGAAACTGCGTAGTTATGAGTGTGTGTGTACGAATACACATTTTCGGGTATTTCACAAGTATAGTAATATCGCATCAGCTTCTAATTGTGCTATGATTGGTTGTCTGTGTAGCGTCGTTTTGGGAAGTACCGTTTTAGTGGGGCGACAGAGCTGTGTCGCTGTCGCCGAGTGTGATTCGAAGGCATAGGCATAGAATCAACTAGAACGACAGAACAGTGTACTACGTACTGCCGTCGTCGCTTGAGTAAACTTCGAATCGAGCTTCGCTCTAATGGAAGACGAACATAATTCGACATCAGAAGTGGGATCTGGCCACCTACTTTCAAGACTAGATGGATTATGGTGTACCATGATGGAATTACAAAATAAAAACTAAATTGAACTTGTGAGAGCCATAAAAACAACTGTACCTGATGCAGGGCAGAACAAATCTGTGCAACTACTCAAATTCAACCCAGACAAACCAGGCGCCAACGCATCATCTTGTTGTACAACTGTTGAAATAATTTTACATGAAATAACATTGAGAAGCAGTGCGTTGGTTATGCCTTTGAGTTCAGCTTTGGATTGCTTTGCAATGGCTTTCGCAAGTGTGCTACGCTGAAATTACTTGGCCCGAGCTTAAAGAATTGGTTATACAACGCTTCGACACTATAGAAACACCAGCCGCTATGTTTCTTAATATGCTATCAAATCGACCGACTGATGGCGAGAGTCTGGCCGCTCATGAAAGTCGCATGGTTACCGAACTAACAACGAAATGGCGCCAAATGGAAAACGAAGAGATTGCTGTGTCTGTGAAAGCGTTAAAAGCGATCACTTTTATTAAAAGGAAAAGCGGCGCTATGGAGCAGCAGTTTGAAGCTTATATTATTTTAAACGGCAAAAACAATCATCGATAGAGTGTCATTTCTGCGCAAAGTTGGGCCATAAAATGTTTGAATGCAGATTCAGGAAACAACAGCATCAATTTACTCCTCATAAAACACGACATGACAAACACGAGGGTCACCACCGTGAAAAATCAAATGTAACTTGCTACAAGTGCGGAGAATTGGGTCACATATCTACCCAATGTACAAAAAAGGAAGTTGATAAGAACAAGGCATTCAACCGGCAAAAGCGAGTGGAGCAGTGCAGTGTTGCAGTACCTAAGGGATGCCTGAACCATCGAGGCCAAAATTTTGAAATCACCTTCGATTCTGGATCGGAATGCTCGTTGATGAAAGAAAAGCTAAGTACTAAATTTTCTGATAAAAGATATAATAATATTATGCTAAAAGGTAACGTAAAAATTGACGATAATTGTATTGAAATTTTGTTTCACATAATAGACGAAGATGATATGCAAAACGACATTGTAATTCGCCGTGAAATATTAAATCACGGTCTTGGTATTGTCATTTCATCAAATCAATTTAGAATTTCAAAGACCAAAGTAGTTAATTTATGTACCGGCAATAAGCCAGCCGATATTGATACTGAGCTTGAGGGACAAGATAAAATAAAACTACATTCATTGTTGGCAAAGTACTTAAATTCATTTATAACTGGTATCCCAAGTACTAAAGTCAGAATGGGCAAAAGGAAAATTAGGTTGATTGATCCAACAAAAACCGTACAAAGAAGACCATATCGTTTAAGTCCATGCGAGCGAGATTTGGTCCGGGAAAAAATTAATGAACTGCTGAAATGCAATATAATTAGACCAAGCTGCTCACCTTATGCAAGCCCTATATATTATTGGTAAAAAAGAAAATGGTTCGGACAGACTTTGTGATGACTTCAGAGAGCTGAATTCAAACACAGTCGCTGATAAATACCCTTTACCACTTATACAAGATCAAATCAATAGGCTTGGTGGAGCTAATTACTCTGCCTAGTGGATATTACTAAATTCCTTTACATTCAGATTCTTTCGAGTACACGCGTTTGTGAATCCAGATGGTCAATACGAGTTTCTATCTATGCCATTTGGGCTCAAAAACGCACCTTCTGTTTTTCAATGAGTAGTAATGCAGGCGCTAGGGGATCTAGTAAATTCCTTTGTCATCGTCTATATGGATGACATCACGCTAGAAAGATTACAGATCGTTCTAGACGTTTTGACAAAGGTCGGGTTTTCATTCAATCTTACAAAGTGTTCTTTCCTAAAAACATCGGTTCAGTACTTGGGTTACAATATAAGTGCGGGTGAGATTCGTCCAAACCCACAGAAAGTTGTAGCGTTGACTGCTCTTCCGCCTCCACAGTCAGTCACTTCACTTAGACAATTCATTGGGCTAGCATCCTATTTCCGACAGTTTATTAAGGGATTTTCACAATTAATGAAACCGTTATATTTCTTAACTGCAGACACAAAAAAATTTATTTGGAAAACAGTGCATAAACAGATACGGAAAAAGGTGATTGCCACTCTTACCAACAAGCGAATCCAATCAAATTGCACACAGACGCAAGTTGCAGTGGTGCCATTTTATTACATAGAATTAATACCAAGCCCCAGGTAATAGAATACTATAGTAAAACAACTTCACTGGCAGAATCAAGATATCACTCGTACGAGTTGGAAACATTAGCTGTCGTGAACGCCATTAAGCATTTTCGACATTATTTGTTGAGCAGGAACTTTGTCGTTTATACTGACTGCAACTCGCCAAAGGCGTCGAGAAATAAAGAAGATTTAACTCTCAGAGCACAGCGTTGGTGGGCTTATTTGCAGTCATTCACATTCGATATTCAGTATAGAGAAGGGAAAAGAATGGCACATGTTGACTTTCTATCGAGAAATCCTCTTACATCAAAATCTACTTCAACCGCAAAAATAGTCGAAGAGAAAAGAGTAAATTTAGCCGAAATTCTCGTACCTTAGTCATAGTCTTAAATTAGACAGTAAGAGTTGCATAAAAGCCGTTCAATCTGTAGTTTCATTGTTTGAAGTACCACACCGACTAATCGCTGACCTGGGAAGGTGGTTTACAGGCGCAAAGTTCAGTCAATTTTGTTCAGATCAAAAAATAAACTTACATTTGATAGCCACTGGTGCAAGTCGAGCTAATGGTCAAGTGGAGCGAACCATCAGCACGTTGAAGAACATGTTAACGGCGGTTGAAACTGGAACGCAATCTTGGCAGAATGTGTTAAGAGAGGTGCAGTTGGCAATCAATTGTACAACCAACCGCACTACGAAAGCCAGTCCTTTAGAAATGTTATTGGGAAAGGTAGCACGCCAATTAGGATTACTTCCACCTAGTGACATAGAAAATGTTATTGATCTCCCAAACGTAAGAGCGCAAGCTGCAAATAATGTATTAGCCAGTGCAGCTTATGATAAAGAACGATTTGATAGAAATAAGGCAAAAATAACAAAGCACAAAGTTGGAGATTTTGTGTTACTTAAAAGCGAAGAAAGACACCAGGTCAAGCTAAGTCCGAAATTCAAGGGGCCTTTTGAAATAGTAAAAGATCTAGAAGGTGACAGATACATTTTAAAGTCCTTAACCAATAAAAGAAATTATAAATATGCACATGAGGATTTAAGAAAATTACCAAAGGGGCTAGTGCGCGATCAGCTAAATGTGTGTGAATATAATAATATTGTTGCAATATATTGCAAGTACTGAGAGTATTGAAAAAGAAATTGAAGTACACCAAGAAGGGTGACGAAGTTGTACTGCTGGCCAACGAAAATGGCAGAGTACTGGGACTATAAAATATTATGCAAGCACAAGTGCAAAACATATTAATGTTTGTTTTGATCATGGCGTATGGGTCATTTGATAATGAGATTATAAAAAAAAAAATTAAATTGAATTGATGAAAAAAAAATATGGTTATGGAACCCAATACTGTTGTGTGAAATTATTAATAAGATAATTTGTTGTGAATTGTTGTGAAGAAAATTGGCTATTGTTATGAAACTACTTAATGTTCAGTTTAATAAACAAAAGAAGAAAAGATAAATTCGAATGCTGTTATTATCTACACGAGATCGTGTTAGGGTCACGATGGCCGTGTTGGTGCATTGAAACTGCGTAGTTATGAGTGTGTGTGTACGAAAACACATTTTCGGGTATTTCACAAGTATAGTAATATCGCATCTAATTGTGCTATGATTGGTTGTCTGTGTAGCGTCGTTTTGGGAAGTACCATTTTAGTGGGGCGACAGAGCTGTGTCGCTGTCGCCGAGTGTGATTCGAAGGCATAGGCATAGAATCAACTAGAACGACAGAACAGTGTACTACGTACTGCCGTCGTCGCTTGAGTAAACTTCGAATCGAGCTTCGCTCTAATGGAAGACGAACACATTTCGACATCAGAAGTGGGATCTGGCCACCTACTTTCAAGACTAGATGGATTATGGTGTACCATGATGGAATTACAAAATAAAAACTAAATTGAACTTGTGAGAGCCATAAAAACAACTGTACCTGATGCAGGGCAGAACAAATCTGTGCAACTACTCAAATTCAACCCAGACAAACCAGGCGCCAACGCATCATCGTGTTGTACAACTGTTGAAATAATTTTACATGAAATAACATTGAGAAGCAGTGCGTTGGTTATGCCTTTGAGTTCAGCTTTGGATTGCTTTGCAATGGCTTTCGCAAGTGTGCTACGCTGAAATTACTTGGCCCGAGCTTAAAGAATTGGTTATACAACGCTTCGACACTATAGAAACACCAGCCGCTATGTTTCTTAATATGCTATCAAATCGACCGACTGATGGCGAGAGTCTGGCCGCTCATGAAAGTCGCATGGTTACCGAACTAACAACGAAATGGCGCCAAATGGAAAACGAAGAGATTGCTGTGTCTGTGAAAGCGTTAAAAGCGATCACTTTTATTAAAAGGAAAAGCGGCGCTATGGAGCAGCAGTTTGAAACTTATATTATTTTAAACGGCAAAAACAATCATCGATAGAGTGTCATTTCTGCGCAAAGTTGGGCCATAAAATGTTTGAATGCAGATTCAGGAAACAACAGCATCAATTTACTCCTGATAAAACACGACATGACAAACACGAGGGTCACCACCGTGAAAAATCAAATGTAACTTGCTACAAGTGCGGAGAATTGGGTCACATATCTACCCAATGTACAAAAAAGGAAGTTGATAAGAACAAGGCATTCAACCGGCAAAAGCGAGTGGAGCAGTGCAGTGTTGCAGTACCTAAGGGATGCCTGAACCATCGAGGCCAAAATTTTGAAATCACCTTCGATTCTGGATCGGAATGCTCGTTGATGAAAGAAAAGCTAAGTACTAAATTTTCTGATAAAAGATATAATAATATTATGCTAAAAGGTAACGTAAAAATTGACGATAATTGTATTGAAATTTTGTTTCACATAATAGACGAAGATGATATGCAAAACGACATTGTAATTCGCCGTGAAATACTAAATCACGGTCTTGGTATTGTCATTTCATCAAATCAATTTAGAATTTCAAAGACCAAAGTAGTTAATTTATGTACCGGCAATAAGCCAGCCGATATTGATACTGAGCTTGAGGGACAAGATAAAATAAAACTACATTCATTGTTGGCAAAGTACTTAAATTCATTTATAACTGGTATCCCAAGTACTAAAGTCAGAATGGGCAAAAGGAAAATTAGGTTGATTGATCCAACAAAAACCGTACAAAGAAGACCATATCGTTTAAGTCCATGCGAGCGAGATTTGGTCCGGGAAAAAATTAATAAACTGCTGAAATGCAATATAATTAGACCAAGCTGCTCACCTTATGCAAGCCCTATATATTATTGGTAAAAAAGAAAATGGTTCGGACAGACTTTGTGATGACTTCAGAGAGCTGAATTCAAACACAGTCGCTGATAAATACCCTTTACCACTTATACAAGATCAAATCAATAGGCTTGGTGGAGCTAATTACTCTGCCTAGTGGATATTACTAAATTCCTTTACATTCAGATTCTTTCGAGTACACGCGTTTGTGAATCCAGATGGTCAATACGAGTTTCTATCTATGCCATTTGGGCTCAAAAACGCACCTTCTGTTTTTCAATGAGTAGTAATGCAGGCGCTAGGGGATCTAGTAAATTCCTTTGTCATCGTCTATATGGATGACATCACGCTAGAAAGATTACAGATCGTTCTAGACGTTTTGACAAAGGTCGGGTTTTCATTCAATCTTACAAAGTGTTCTTTCCTAAAAACATCGGTTCAGTACTTGGGTTACAATATAAGTGCGGGTGAGATTCGTCCAAACCCACAGAAAGTTGTAGCGTTGACTGCTCTTCCGCCTCCACAGTCAGTCACTTCACTTAGACAATTCATTGGGCTAGCATCCTATTTCCGACAGTTTATTAAGGGATTTTCACAATTAATGAAACCGTTATATTTCTTAACTGCAGACAAAAACAAATTTATTTGGAAAACAGTGCATAAATAGATACGGAAAAAGGTGATTGCCACTCTTACCAACAAGCGAATCCAATCAAATTGCACACAGACGCAAGTTGCAGTGGTGCCATTTTATTACATAGAATTAATACCAAGCCCCAGGTAATAGAATACTAAAGCAAAACAACTTCACTGGCAGAATCAAGATATCACTCGTACGAGTTGGAAACCTTAGCTGTTGTGAACTCCATTAAACATTTTCGACATTATTTGTTGAGCAGGAACTTTGTCGTTTATACTGACTGCAACTCGCCAAAGGCGTCGAGAAATAAAGAAGATTTAACTCTCAGAGCACAGCGTTGGTGGGCTTATTTGCAGTCATTCACATTCGATATTCAGTATAGAGAAGGGAAAAGAATGGCACATGTTGACTTTCTATCGAGAAATCCTCTTACATCAAAATCTACTTCAACCGCAAAAATAGTCGAAGAGAAAAGAGTAAATTTAGCCGAAATTCTCGTACCTTAGTCATAGTCTTAAATTAGACAGTAAGAGTTGCATAAAAGCCGTTCAATCTGTAGTTTCATTGTTTGAAGTACCACACCGACTAATCGCTGACCTGGGAAGGTGGTTTACAGGCGCAAAGTTCAGTCAATTTTGTTCAGATCAAAAAATAAACTTACATTTGATAGCCACTGGTGCAAGTCGAGCTAATGGTCAAGTGGAGCGAACCATCAGCACGTTGAAGAACATGTTAACGGCGGTTGAAACTGGAACGCAATCTTGGCAGAATGTGTTAAGAGAGGTGCAGTTGGCAATCAATTGTACAACCAACCGCACTACGAAAGCCAGTCCTTTAGAAATGTTATTGGGAAAGGTAGCACGCCAATTAGGATTTCTTCCACCTAGTGACATAGAAAATGTTATTGATCTCCCAAACGTAAGAGCGCAAGCTGCAAATAATGTATTAGCCAGTGCAGCTTATGATAAAGAACGATTTGATAGAAATAAGGCAAAAATAACAAAGCACAAAGTTGGAGATTTTGTGTAACTTAAAAGCGAAGAAAGACACCAGGTCAAGCTAAGTCCGAAATTCAAGGGGCCTTTTGAAATAGTAAAAGATCTAGAAGGTGACAGATACATTTTAAAGTCCTTAACCAATAAAAGAAATTATAAATATGCACATGAGGATTTAAGAAAATTACCAAAGAGGCTAGTGCGCGATCAGCTAAATGTGTGTGAATATAATAATATTGTTGCAATATATTGCAAGTACTGAGAGTATTGAAAAAGAAATTGAAGTACACCAAGAAGGGTGACGAAGTTGTACTGCTGGCCAACGAAAATGGCAGAGTACTGGGACTATAAAATATTATGCAAGCACAAGTGCAAAACATATTAATGTTTGTTTTGATCATGGCGTATGGGTCATTTGATAATGAGATTATAAAAAAAAAATTAAATTGAATTGATGAAAAAAAAATATGGTTATGGAACCCAATACTGTTGTGTGAAATTATTAATAAGATAATTTGTTGTGAATTGTTGTGAAGAAAATTGGCTATTGTTATGAAACTACTTAATGTTCAGTTTAATAAACAAAAGAAGAAAAGATAAATTCGAATGCTGTTATTATCTACACGAGATCGTGTTAGGGTCACGATGGCCGTGTTGGTGCATTGAAACTGCGTAGTTATGAGTGTGTGTGTACGAATACACATTTTCGGGTATTTCACAAGTATAGTAATATCGCATCAGCTTCTAATTGTGCTATGATTGGTTGTCTGTGTAGCGTCGTTTTGGGAAGTACCGTTTTAGTGGGGCGACAGAGCTGTGTCGCTGTCGCCGAGTGTGATTCGAAGGCATAGGCATAGAATCAACTAGAACGACAGAACAGTGTACTACGTACTGCCGTCGTCGCTTGAGTAAACTTCGAATCGAGCTTCGCTCTAATGGAAGACGAACATAATTCGACATCAGAAGTGGGATCTGGCCACCTACTTTCAAGACTAGATGGATTATGGTGTACCATGATGGAATTACAAAATAAAAACTAAATTGAACTTGTGAGAGCCATAAAAACAACTGTACCTGATGCAGGGCAGAACAAATCTGTGCAACTACTCAAATTCAACCCAGACAAACCAGGCGCCAACGCATCATCTTGTTGTACAACTGTTGAAATAATTTTACATGAAATAACATTGAGAAGCAGTGCGTTGGTTATGCCTTTGAGTTCAGCTTTGGATTGCTTTGCAATGGCTTTCGCAAGTGTGCTACGCTGAAATTACTTGGCCCGAGCTTAAAGAATTGGTTATACAACGCTTCGACACTATAGAAACACCAGCCGCTATGTTTCTTAATATGCTGTCAAATCGACCGACTGATGGCGAGAGTCTGGCCGCTCATGAAAGTCGCATGGTTACCGAACTAACAACGAAATGGCGCCAAATGGAAAACGAAGAGATTGCTGTGTCTGTGAAAGCGTTAAAAGCGATCACTTTTATTAAAAGGAAAAGCGGCGCTATGGAGCAGCAGTTTGAAACTTATATTATTTTAAACGGCAAAAACAATCATCGATAGAGTGTCATTTCTGCGCAAAGTTGGGCCATAAAATGTTTGAATGCAGATTCAGGAAACAACAGCATCAATTTACTCCTGATAAAACACGACATGACAAACACGAGGGTCACCACCGTGAAAAATCAAATGTAACTTGCTACAAGTGCGGAGAATTGGGTCACATATCTACCCAATGTACAAAAAAGGAAGTTGATAAGAACAAGGCATTCAACCGGCAAAAGCGAGTGGAGCAGTGCAGTGTTGCAGTACCTAAGGGATGCCTGAACCATCGAGGCCAAAATTTTGAAATCACCTTCGATTCTGGATCGGAATGCTCGTTGATGAAAGAAAAGCTAAGTACTAAATTTTCTGATAAAAGATATAATAATATTATGCTAAAAGGTAACGTAAAAATTGACGATAATTGTATTGAAATTTTGTTTCACATAATAGACGAAGATGATATGCAAAACGACATTGTAATTCGCCGTGAAATATTAAATCACGGTCTTGGTATTGTCATTTCATCAAATCAATTTAGAATTTCAAAGACCAAAGTAGTTAATTTATGTACCGGCAATAAGCCAGCCGATATTGATACTGAGCTTGAGGGACAAGATAAAATAAAACTACATTCATTGTTGGCAAAGTACTTAAATTCATTTATAACTGGTATCCCAAGTACTAAAGTCAGAATGGGCAAAAGGAAAATTAGGTTGATTGATCCAACAAAAACCGTACAAAGAAGACCATATCGTTTAAGTCCATGCGAGCGAGATTTGGTCCGGGAAAAAATTAATGAACTGCTGAAATGCAATATAATTAGACCAAGCTGCTCACCTTATGCAAGCCCTATATATTATTGGTAAAAAAGAAAATGGTTCGGACAGACTTTGTGATGACTTCAGAGAGCTGAATTCAAACACAGTCGCTGATAAATACCCTTTACCACTTATACAAGATCAAATCAATAGGCTTGGTGGAGCTAATTACTCTGCCTAGTGGATATTACTAAATTCCTTTACATTCAGATTCTTTCGAGTACACGCGTTTGTGAATCCAGATGGTCAATACGAGTTTCTATCTATGCCATTTGGGCTCAAAAACGCACCTTCTGTTTTTCAATGAGTAGTAATGCAGGCGCTAGGGGATCTAGTAAATTCCTTTGTCATCGTCTATATGGATGACATCACGCTAGAAAGATTACAGATCGTTCTAGACGTTTTGACAAAGGTCGGGTTTTCATTCAATCTTACAAAGTGTTCTTTCCTAAAAACATCGGTTCAGTACTTGGGTTACAATATAAGTGCGGGTGAGATTCGTCCAAACCCACAGAAAGTTGTAGCGTTGACTGCTCTTCCGCCTCCACAGTCAGTCACTTCACTTAGACAATTCATTGGGCTAGCATCCTATTTCCGACAGTTTATTAAGGGATTTTCACAATTAATGAAACCGTTATATTTCTTAACTGCAGACACAAAAAAATTTATTTGGAAAACAGTGCATAAACAGATACGGAAAAAGGTGATTGCCACTCTTACCAACAAGTGAATCCAATCAAATTGCACACAGACGCAAGTTGCAGTGGTGCCATTTTATTACATAGAATTAATACCAAGCCCCAGGTAATAGAATACTATAGTAAAACAACTTCACTGGCAGAATCAAGATATCACTCGTACGAGTTGGAAACATTAGCTGTTGTGAACGCCATTAAGCATTTTCGACATTATTTGTTGAGCAGGAACTTTGTCGTTTATACTGACTGCAACTCGCCAAAGGCGTCGAGAAATAAAGAAGATTTAACTCTCAGAGCACAGCGTTGGTGGGCTTATTTGCAGTCATTCACATTCGATATTCAGTATAGAGAAGGGAAAAGAATGGCACATGTTGACTTTCTATCGAGAAATCCTCTTACATCAAAATCTACTTCAACCGCAAAAATAGTCGAAGAGAAAAGAGTAAATTTAGCCGAAATTCTCGTACCTTAGTCATAGTCTTAAATTAGACAGTAAGAGTTGCATAAAAGCCGTTCAATCTGTAGTTTCATTGTTTGAAGTACCACACCGACTAATCGCTGACCTGGGAAGGTGGTTTACAGGCGCAAAGTTCAGTCAATTTTGTTCAGATCAAAAAATAAACTTACATTTGATAGCCACTGGTGCAAGTCGAGCTAATGGTCAAGTGGAGCGAACCATCAGCACGTTGAAGAACATGTTAACGGCGGTTGAAACTGGAACGCAATCTTGGCAGAATGTGTTAAGAGAGGTGCAGTTGGCAATCAATTGTACAACCAACCGCACTACGAAAGCCAGTCCTTTAGAAATGTTATTGGGAAAGGTAGCACGCCAATTAGGATTTCTTCCACCTAGTGACATAGAAAATGTTATTGATCTCCCAAACGTAAGAGCGCAAGCTGCAAATAATGTATTAGCCAGTGCAGCTTATGATAAAGAACGATTTGATAGAAATAAGGCAAAAATAACAAAGCACAAAGTTGGAGATTTTGTGTAACTTAAAAGCGAAGAAAGACACCAGGTCAAGCTAAGTCCGAAATTCAAGGGGCCTTTTGAAATAGTAAAAGATCTAGAAGGTGACAGATACATTTTAAAGTCCTTAACCAATAAAAGAAATTATAAATATGCACATGAGGATTTAAGAAAATTACCAAAGGGGCTAGTGCGCGATCAGCTAAATGTGTGTGAATATAATAATATTGTTGCAATATATTGCAAGTACTGAGAGTATTGAAAAAGAAATTGAAGTACACCAAGAAGGGTGACGAAGTTGTACTGCTGGCCAACGAAAATGGCAGAGTACTGGGACTATAAAATATTATGCAAGCACAAGTGCAAAACATATTAATGTTTGTTTTGATCATGGCGTATGGGTCATTTGATAATGAGATTATAAAAAAAAAATTAAATTGAATTGATGAAAAAAAAATATGGTTATGGAACCCAATACTGTTGTGTGAAATTATTAATAAGATAATTTGTTGTGAATTGTTGTGAAGAAAATTGGCTATTGTTATGAAACTACTTAATGTTCAGTTTAATAAACAAAAGAAGAAAAGATAAATTCGAATGCTGTTATTATCTACACGAGATCGTGTTAGGGTCACGATGGCCGTGTTGGTGCATTGAAACTGCGTAGTTATGAGTGTGTGTGTACGAATACACATTTTCGGGTATTTCACAAGTATAGTAATATCGCATCAGCTTCTAATTGTGCTATGATTGGTTGTCTGTGTAGCGTCGTTTTGGAAAGTACCGTTTTAGTGGGGCGACAGAGCTGTGTCGCTGTCGCCGAGTGTGATTCGAAGGCATAGGCATAGAATCAACTAGAACGACAGAACAGTGTACTACGTACTGCCGTCGTCGCTTGAGTAATCTTCGAATCGAGCTTCGCTCTAATGGAAGACGAACACATTTCGACATCAGAAGTGGGATCTGGCCACCTACTTTCAAGACTAGATGGATTATGGTGTACCATGATGGAATTACAAAATAAAAACTAAATTGAACTTGTGAGAGCCATAAAAACAACTGTACCTGATGCAGGGCAGAACAAATCTGTGCAACTACTCAACGAAATGGCGCCAAATGGAAAACGAAGAGATTGCTGTGTCTGTGAAAGCGTTAAAAGCGATCACTTTTATTAAAAGGAAAAGCGGCGCTATGGAGCAGCAGTTTGAAACTTATATTATTTTAAACGGCAAAAACAATCATCATCACACGAGGGTCACCACCGTGAAAAATCAAATGTAACTTGCTACAAGTGCGGAGAATTGGGTCACATATCTACCCAATGTACAAAAAAGGAAGTTGATAAGAACAAGGCATTCAACCGGCAAAAGCGAGTGGAGCAGTGCAGTGTTGCAGTACCTAAGGGATGCCTGAACCATCGAGGCCAAAATTTTGAAATCACCTTCGATTCTGGATCGGAATGCTCGTTGATGAAAGAAAAGCTAAGTACTAAATTTTCTGATAAAAGATATAATAATATTATGCTAAAAGGTAACGTAAAAATTGACGATAATTGTATTGAAATTTTGTTTCACATAATAGACGAAGATGATATGCAAAACGACATTGTAATTCGCCGTGAAATATTAAATCACGGTCTTGGTATTGTCATTTCATCAAATCAATTTAGAATTTCAAAGACCAAAGTAGTTAATTTATGTACCGGCAATAAGCCAGCCGATATTGATACTGAGCTTGAGGGACAAGATAAAATAAAACTACATTCATTGTTGGCAAAGTACTTAAATTCATTTATAACTGGTATCCCAAGTACTAAAGTCAGAATGGGCAAAAGGAAAATTAGGTTGATTGATCCAACAAAAACCGTACAAAGAAGACCATATCGTTTAAGTCCATGCGAGCGAGATTTGGTCCGGGAAAAAATTAATGAACTGCTGAAATGCAATATAATTAGACCAAGCTGCTCACCTTATGCAAGCCCTATATATTATTGGTAAAAAAGAAAATGGTTCGGACAGACTTTGTGATGACTTCAGAGAGCTGAATTCAAACACAGTCGCTGATAAATACCCTTTACCACTTATACAAGATCAAATCAATAGGATTGGTGGAGCTAATTACTCTGCCTAGTGGATATTACTAAATTCCTTTACATTCAGATTCTTTCGAGTACACGCGTTTGTGAATCCAGATGGTCAATACGAGTTTCTATCTATGCCATTTGGGCTCAAAAACGCACCTTCTGTTTTTCAATGAGTAGTAATGCAGGCGCTAGGGGATCTAGTAAATTCCTTTGTCATCGTATATATGGATGACATCACGCTAGAAAGATTACAGATCGTTCTAGACGTTTTGACAAAGGTCGGGTTTTCATTCAATCTTACAAAGTGTTCTTTCCTAAAAACATCGGTTCAGTACTTGGGTTACAATATAAGTGCGGGTGAGATTCGTCCAAACCCACAGAAAGTTGTAGCGTTGACTGCTCTTCCGCCTCCACAGTCAGTCACTTCACTTAGACAATTCATTGGGCTAGCATCCTATTTCCGACAGTTTATTAAGGGATTTTCACAATTAATGAAACCGTTATATTTCTTAACTGCAGACACAAAAAAATTTATTTGGAAAACAGTGCATAAACAGATACGGAAAAAGGTGATTGCCACTCTTACCAACAAGCGAATCCAATCAAATTGCACACAGACGCAAGTTGCAGTGGTGCCATTTTATTACATAGAATTAATACCAAGCCCCAGGTAATAGAATACTATAGTAAAACAACTTCACTGGCAGAATCACGATATCACTCGTACGAGTTGGAAACATTAGCTGTCGTGAACGCCATTAAGCATTTTCGACATTATTTGTTGAGCAGGAACTTTGTCGTTTATACTGACTGCAACTCGCCAAAGGCGTCGAGAAATAAAGAAGATTTAACTCTCAGAGCACAGCGTTGGTGGGCTTATTTGCAGTCATTCACATTCGATATTCAGTATAGAGAAGGGAAAAGAATGGCACATGTTGACTTTCTATCGAGAAATCCTCTTACATCAAAATCTACTTCAACCGCAAAAATAGTCGAAGAGAAAAGAGTAAATTTAGCCGAAATTCTCGTACCTTAGTCATAGTCTTAAATTAGACAGTAAGAGTTGCATAAAAGCCGTTCAAGCTGTTGTTTTATTGTTTGAAGTACCACACCGACTAATCGCTGACCTGGGAAGGTGGTTTACAGGCGCAAAGTTCAGTCAATTTTGTTCAGATCAAAAAATAAACTTACATTTGATAGCCACTGGTGCAAGTCGAGCTAATGGTCAAGTGGAGCGAACCATCAGCACGTTGAAGAACATGTTAACGGCGGTTGAAACTGGAACGCAATCTTGGCAGAATGTGTTAAGAGAGGTGCAGTTGGCAATCAATTGTACAACCAACCGCACTACGAAAGCCAGTCCTTTAGAAATGTTATTGGGAAAGGTAGCACGCCAATTAGGATTTCTTCCACCTAGTGACATAGAAAATGTTATTGATCTCCCAAACGTAAGAGCGCAAGCTGCAAATAATGTATTAGCCAGTGCAGCTTATGATAAAGAACGATTTGATAGAAATAAGGCAAAAATAACAAAGCACAAAGTTGGAGATTTTGTGTAACTTAAAAGCGAAGAAAGACACCAGGTCAAGCTAAGTCCGAAATTCAAGGGGCCTTTTGAAATAGTAAAAGATCTAGAAGGTGACAGATACATTTTAAAGTCCTTAACCAATAAAAGAAATTATAAATATGCACATGAGGATTTAAGAAAATTACCAAAGGGGCTAGTGCGCGATCAGCTAAATGTGTGTGAATATAATAATATTGTTGCAATATATTGCAAGTACTGAGAGTATTGAAAAAGAAATTGAAGTACACCAAGAAGGGTGACGAAGTTGTACTGCTGGCCAACGAAAATGGCAGAGTACTGGGACTATAAAATATTATGCAAGCACAAGTGCAAAACATATTAATGTTTGTTTTGATCATGGCGTCTGGGTCATTTGATAATGAGATTATAAAAAAAAAATTAAATTGAATTGATGAAAAAAAATATGGTTATGGAGCCCAATACTGTTGTGTGAAATTATTAATAAGATAATTTGTTGTGAATTGTTGTGAAGAAAATTGGCTATTGTTATGAAACTACTTAATGTTCAGTTTAATAAACAAAAGAAGAAAAGATAAATTCGAATGCTGTTATTATCTACACGAGATCGTGTTAGGGTCACGATGGCCGTGTTGGTGCATTGAAACTGCGTAGTTATGAGTGTGTGTGTACGAATACACATTTTCGGGTATTTCACAAGTATAGTAATATCGCATCAGCTTCTAATTGTGCTATGATTGGTTGTCTGTGTAGCGTCGTTTTGGAAAGTACCGTTTTAGTGGGGCGACAGAGCTGTGTCGCTGTCGCCGAGTGTGATTCGAAGGCATAGGCATAGAATCAATTAGAACGACAGAACAGTGTACTACGTACTGCCGTCGTCGCTTGAGTAAACTTCGAAACGATCTTTGCTCTAATGGAAGACGAACATAATTCGATATATATGTCGGCTCATTGAGGCTGCGTGGTTGCGAATGTATCTGTGTGTGTGTGCGAATACACATTTTCGGGTATTTCACCAGAGTGATAATATTGCATCAGCCTCTTGCGCTGTGAGTGTGTGGTTGCCGGGCAGCCGTTGCCGGGCAGCCGTTGTCAGGCAACCGTTGCTTGGATGTTGTCGCTTTAAGAAGTACCGCTGTAGCGAGGCGACAGCGTTGTGTCGCTGTCGCCGATCGTGGTTCGATTGTATGCACAGTAGGTAGAGAATTAGACGCAGGCAGTTGCGTACCAGAACTTGAAGTGTGTACAAGGCCGAAACTCGTTGCGCCACAATGGAAGACAACAACAACAACAACGATCATGATTCGACATCAGAAGTGGGATCTGGCCACCAGCCTTCAAAACTAGATGGACCATGGCGTACCCTGATGGAATTGCAAAATAAAAATTTAATTGAACTAGTGAGAGCCATAAAAACAACTGTACCTGATGCAGGGCAGAACAAAACTGTGCAACTACCCAAATTCAATCATCGTGGTGGTGTTTATACAACGCTTCGACACTATAGAAACACCAGCCGCTATGTTTCTTAATATGCTATCAAATCGACCGACTGATGGCGAGAGTCTGGCTGTTCATGCAAGTCGCATGGTTACCGAATTAACGACGAAATGGCGCCAAATGGATAACGAAGAGATTGCTGTGTCTGTGACCCTTGCGCTGCTGACAAGCTTTGATCACCGATTGCAGCGTTTAAGTTTCACATCAAATGTTCGAACCAGAGGCGATCTACAGTCCGAATTAAAAGCATTCACTTTTATTAAAAGGAATAGCGGCGCTATGGAGCATCAGTCTGAAACTTATTCTAAACGGCAAAAACAATCACCGATAGAGTGCCATTTCTGCGGAAAAGTGGGCCATAAAATGTCTGAATGCAGATTCAGGAAACAACAGAATCAATTCGCGACTGATAAAACCCAACATAGCAGGCATGATGTTCATCACCGTGGAAAATCAAATTTAACTTGCTACAAGTGCGGAGAATTGGGTCACATATCCACCCAAAGTACAAAGAAGGAAGCTGATAAGAACAAGGCATTCAACCGGGAGAAGCGAGTGGAACAGTGCAGCGTTGCAGTACCAAAGGGATGCCTGAACCATAGAGGCCAAATTTTTGAAATCACCTTCGATTCGGGATCGGAATGCTCGTTGATAAAAGAAAAGCTAAGTACCAAATTTTCTGGTAAAAGATTCAATAATATTGTTATGTTAAAAGGTATCGGCAGCAATGGAATATGTAGTACTGTACAAATATTAAGCAATGTAAAAATTGACGATTATTGTATTGAAATTTTGTTTCACGTAATAGGCGATGATGATATGGAAAACGACATTGTAATTGGCCGTGAGATATTAAATCAGGGTCTTGATATTGTCATTTCATCAAACCAATTTAGGATCTCAAAGACCAAAGTAGCTAATTTGTGTACCGGCAATGAGCCAGCCGATATTGATACTGAGCTTGAGGGACAAGATAAAATAAAACTACATTCACTGTTGGCAAAGTACTCAAATTCATTTATAACTGGGATCCCAAGTACTAAAGTCAGAATTGGCGAAATGAAAATTAGGTTGATTGATCCAACAAAAACCGTACAAAGAAGACCATATCGTTTAAGTCCATGCGAGCGAGATTTGGTCCGGGAAAAAATTAATGAACTGCTGAAATGCAATATAATTAGACCAAGCTGCTCACCCTATGCAAGCCCTATATTATTAGTGAAGAAAAAAAAAATGGTACGGACAGACTTTGTGTTGACTTTAGAGAGCTGAATTCAAATACGGTCGCTGATAAATACCCTTTACCACTTATACAAGATCAAATCAATAGGCTTGGGGGAGTTAATTACTTTACATGTCTAGACATGGCCAGCGGATATTACCAAATTCCTTTACATTCAGATTCTATCGAGTACACGGCGTTTGTGACTCCGGATGGTCAATACGAGTTCCTGTCCATGCCATTTGGGCTCAAAAACGCACCTTCTATTTTTCAACGATTAGTAATACAGGCGCTAGGGGATCTAGCAAATTCCTTTGTCATCGTCGATATGGATGATATCATGATAGCCACCTCAACAAAATGCACGGCGCTAGAAAGATTACAGATCGTTCTAGATGTTTTGACAAAGGCTGGGTTTTCATTCAATCTTACAAAGTGCTCATTCATGAAAACATCGGTTCAATATTTGGGTTACAATATAATTGCGGGTGAGATTCGTCCAAACCCACAGAAAGTTGTAGCGTTGACTGCTCTTCCGCCTCCACAGTCAGTCACTTCACTTAGACAATTCATTGGGCTAGCATCCTATTTCCGACAGTTTATTAAGGGATTTTCACATTTAATGAAACCGATATATTTCTTAACTGCAGATAAAAACAAATTTATTTGGAAAACAGAGCATGAACAGATACGGACATGAACACTCTTACCGACAAACCAGTCCTTGTTATTTTTGACCCTTATTACCCAATCGAATTGCACTCAGACGCCAGTTGCAGTGGCTACGGTGCAATTTTATTACACAAAATTAATAACAAACCCCAGGTAATAGAATACTATAGCAAAACTACTTCACTGGCAGAATCAAGATATCACTCGTACGAGTTGGAAATCTTAGCTGTCGTGAACGCCATTAAGCATTTTCGACATTATTTGCTGGGCAGGAACTTTGTAGTTTATACTGACTGCAACTCGCTTAAGGCG
Organism: Drosophila rubida; assembly: GCA_035046165.1. NCBI lineage: Eukaryota > Metazoa > Arthropoda > Insecta > Diptera > Drosophilidae > Drosophila > Drosophila rubida. The sequence continues at coordinate 206,110 of JAWNOF010000011.1, forward strand.
TCGAGAAATAAACAAGATTTAACCCCCAGAGCACAGCGTTGGTGGACTTATTTGCAGTCATTCACATTCGATATTCAGTATAGAGAAGGGAAAAGAATGGCATATGTTGACTTTCTATCGAGAAATCCTCTTACATCAAAATCTACTTCAACCGCACAAAATAGTCGAAGAGAAAAGAGTAAATTTAGCCGAAATTCTCGTACCTTAGTCATAGTCTTAAATTAGACAGTAAGAGTTGCATAAAAGCCGTTCAATCTGTAGTTTCATTGTTTGAAGTACCACACCGACTAATCGCTGACCTGGGAAGGTGGTTTACAGGCGCAAAGTTCAGTCAATTTTGTTCAGATCAAAAAATAAACTTACATTTGATAGCCACTGGTGCAAGTCGAGCTAATGGTCAAGTGGAGCGAACCATCAGCACGTTGAAGAACATGTTAACGGCGGTTGAAACTGGAACGCAATCTTGGCAGAATGTGTTAAGAGAGGTGCAGTTGGCAATCAATTGTACAACCAACCGCACTACGAAAGCCAGTCCTTTAGAAATGTTATTGGGAAAGGTAGCACGCCAATTAGGATTACTTCCACCTAGTGACATAGAAAATGTTATTGATCTCCCAAACGTAAGAGCGCAAGCTGCAAATAATGTATTAGCCAGTGCAGCTTATGATAAAGAACGATTTGATAGAAATAAGGCAAAAATAACAAAGCACAAAGTTGGAGATTTTGTGTAACTTAAAAGCGAAGAAAGACACCAGGTCAAGCTAAGTCCGAAATTCAAGGGGCCTTTTGAAATAGTGAAAGATCTAGAAGGTGACAGATACATTTTAAAGTCCTTAACCAATAAAAGAAATTATAAATATGCACATGAGGACTTAAGAAAATTACCAAAGGGGCTAGTGCGCGATCAGCTAAATGTGTGTGAATATAATAATATTGTTGCAATATATTGCAAGTACTGAGAGTATTGAAAAAGAAATTGAAGTACACCAAGAAGGGTGACGAAGTTGTACTGCTGGCCAACGAAAATGGCAGAGTACTGGGACTATAAAATATTATGCAAGCACAAGTGCAAAACATATTAATGTTTGTTTTGATCATGGCGTCTGGGTCATTTGATAATGAGATTATAAAAAAAAAATTAAATTGAATTGATGAAAAAAAATATGGTTATGGAGCCCAATACTGTTGTGTGAAATTATTAATAAGATAATTTGTTGTGAATTGTTGTGAAGAAAATTGGCTATTGTTATGAAACTACTTAATGTTCAGTTTAATAAACAAAAGAAGAAAAGATAAATTCGAATGCTGTTATTATCTACACGAGATCGTGTTAGGGTCACGATGGCCGTGTTGGTGCATTGAAACTGCGTAGTTATGAGTGTGTGTGTACGAATACACATTTTCGGGTATTTCACAAGTATAGTAATATCGCATCAACTTCTAATTGTGCTATGATTGGTTGTCTGTGTAGCGTCGTTTTGGAAAGTACCGTTTTAGTGGGGCGACAGAGCTGTGTCGCTGTCGCCGAGTGTGATTCGAAGGCATAGGCATAGAATCAATTAGAACGACAGAACAGTGTACTACGTACTGCCGTCGTCGCTTGAGTAAACTTCGAAACGATCTTTGCTCTAATGGAAGACGAACATAATTCGATATATATGTCGGCGCATTGAGGCTGCGTGGTTGCGAATGTATCTGTGTGTGTGTGCGAATACACATTTTCGGGTATTTCACCAGAGTGATAATATTGCATCAGCCTCTTGCGCTGTGAGTGTGTGGTTGCCGGGCAGCCGTTGCCGGGCAGCCGTTGTCAGGCGACCGTTGCTTGGATGTTGTCGCTTTAAGAAGTACCGCTGTAGCGAGGCGACAGCGTTGTGTCGCTGTCGCCGATCGTGGTTCGATTGTATGCACAGTAGGTAGAGAATTAGACGCAGGCAGTTGCGTACCAGAACTTGAAGTGTGTACAAGGCCGAAACTCGTTGCGCCACAATGGAAGACAACAACAACAACAACGATCATGATTCGACATCAGAAGTGGGATCTGGCCACCAGCCTTCAAAACTAGATGGACCATGGCGTACCCTGATGGAATTGCAAAATAAAAATTTAATTGAACTAGTGAGAGCCATAAAAACAACTGTACCTGATGCAGGGCAGAACAAAACTGTGCAACTACCCAAATTCAATCATCGTGGTGCACAACTGTGGAAATAATTTTACAAGAAAACACATTGAGAAGCAGTGCGTTGGTTATGGCTTTGAGTTCGGCTTTAGAAGGAAGTGCTTCGCAATGGCTTTCGCAAGTGTGCTATGCTGAAATTACTTGGCCTGAGTTTAAAGAATTGTTTATACAACGCTTCGACACTATAGAAACACCAGCCGCTATGTTTCTTAATATGCTATCAAATCGACCGACTGATGGCGAGAGTCTGGCTGTTCATGCAAGTCGCATGGTTACCGAATTAACGACGAAATGGCGCAAAATGGATAACGAAGAGATTGCTGTGTCTGTGACCCTTGCGCTGCTGACAAGCTTTGATCACCGATTGCAGCGTTTAAGTTTCACATCAAATGTTCGAACCAGAGGCGATCTACAGTCCGAATTAAAAGCATTCACTTTTATTAAAAGGAATAGCGGCGCTATGGAGCATCAGTCTGAAACTTATTCTAAACGGCAAAAACAATCACCGATAGAGTGCCATTTCTGCGGAAAAGTGGGCCATAAAATGTCTGAATGCAGATTCAGGAAACAACAGAATCAATTCGCGACTGATAAAACCCAACATAGCAGGCATGATGTTCATCACCGTGGAAAATCAAATTTAACTTGCTACAAGTGCGGAGAATTGGGTCACATATCCACCCAGGATCCAGGATCCACCAGGAAGCTGATAAGAACAAGGCATTCAACCGGGAGAAGCGAGTGGAACAGTGCAGCGTTGCAGTACCAAAGGGATGCCTGAACCATAGAGGCCAAATTTTTGAAATCACCTTCGATTCGGGATCGGAATGCTCGTTGATAAAAGAAAAGCTAAGTACCAAATTTTCTGGTAAAAGATTCAATAATATTGTTATGTTAAAAGGTATCGGCAGCAATGGAATATGTAGTACTGTACAAATATTAAGCAATGTAAAAATTGACGATTATTGTATTGAAATTTTGTTTCACGTAATAGGCGATGATGATATGCAAAACGACATTGTAATTGGCCGTGAGATATTAAATCAGGGTCTTGATATTGTCATTTCATCAAACCAATTTAGGATCTCAAAGACCAAAGTAGCTAATTTGTGTACCGGCAATGAGCCAGCCGATATTGATACTGAGCTTGAGGGACAAGATAAAATAAAACTACATTCACTGTTGGCAAAGTACTCAAATTCATTTATAACTGGGATCCCAAGTACTAAAGTCAGAATTGGCGAAATGAAAATTAGGTTGATTGATCCAACAAAAACCGTACAAAGAAGACCATATCGTTTAAGTCCATGCGAGCGAGATTTGGTCCGGGAAAAAATTAATGAACTGCTGAAATGCAATATAATTAGACCAAGCTGCTCACCCTACGCAAGCCCTATATTATTAGTGAAGAAAAAAAAAATGGTACGGACAGACTTTGTGTTGACTTTAGAGAGCTGAATTCAAATACGGTCGCTGATAAATACCCTTTACCACTTATACAAGATCAAATCAATAGGCTTGGGGGAGTTAATTACTTTACATGTCTAGACATGGCCAGCGGATATTACCAAATTCCTTTACATTCAGATTCTATCGAGTACACGGCGTTTGTGACTCCGGATGGTCAATACGAGTTCCTGTCCATGCCATTTGGGCTCAAAAACGCACCTTCTATTTTTCAACGATTAGTAATACAGGCGCTAGGGGATCTAGCAAATTCCTTTGTCATCGTCGATATGGATGATATCATGATAGCCACCTCAACAAAATGCACGGCGCTAGAAAGATTACAGATCGTTCTAGATGTTTTGACAAAGGCTGGGTTTTCATTCAATCTTACAAAGTGCTCATTCATGAAAACATCGGTTCAATATTTGGGTTACAATATAATTGCGGGTGAGATTCGTCCAAACCCACAGAAAGTTGTAGCGTTGACTGCTCTTCCGCCTCCACAGTCAGTCACTTCACTTAGACAATTCATTGGGCTAGCATCCTATTTCCGACAGTTTATTAAGGGATTTTCACATTTAATGAAATCGATATATTTCTTAACTGCAGATAAAAACAAATTTATTTGGAAAACAGAGCATGAACAGATACGGACATGAACACTCTTACCGACAAACCAGTCCTTGTTATTTTTGACCCTTATTACCCAATCGAATTGCACTCAGACGCCAGTTGCAGTGGCTACGGTGCAATTTTATTACACAAAATTAATAACAAACCCCAGGTAATAGAATACTATAGCAAAACTACTTCACTGGCAGAATCAAGATATCACTCGTAAGAGTTGGAAATCTTAGCTGTCGTGAACGCCATTAAGCATTTTCGACATTATTTGCTGGGCAGGAACTTTGTAGTTTATACTGACTGCAACTCGCTTAAGGCGTCGAGAAATAAACAAGATTTAACCCCCAGAGCACAGCGTTGGTGGGCTTATTTGCAGTCATTCACATTCGATATTCAGTATAGAGAAGGGAAAAGAATGGCATATGTTGACTTTCTATCGAGAAATCCTCTTACATCAAAATCTACTTCAACCGCACAAAATAGTCGAAGAGAAAAGAGTAAATTTAGCCGAAATTCTCGTACCTTAGTCATAGTCTTAAATTAGACAGTAAGAGTTGCATAAAAGCCGTTCAATCTGTAGTTTCATTGTTTGAAGTACCACACCGACTAATCGCTGACCTGGGAAGGTGGTTTACAGGCGCAAAGTTCAGTCAATTTTGTTCAGATCAAAAAATAAACTTACATTTGATAGCCACTGGTGCAAGTCGAGCTAATGGTCAAGTGGAGCGAACCATCAGCACGTTGAAGAACATGTTAACGGCGGTTGAAACTGGAACGCAATCTTGGCAGAATGTGTTAAGAGAGGTGCAGTTGGCAATCAATTGTACAACCAACCGCACTACGAAAGCCAGTCCTTTAGAAATGTTATTGGGAAAGGTAGCACGCCAATTAGGATTTCTTCCACCTAGTGACATAGAAAATGTTATTGATCTCCCAAACGTAAGAGCGCAAGCTGCAAATAATGTATTAGCCAGTGCAGCTTATGATAAAGAACGATTTGATAGAAATAAGGCAAAAATAACAAAGCACAAAGTTGGAGATTTTGTGTTACTTAAAAGCGAAGAAAGACACCAGGTCAAGCTAAGTCCGAAATTCAAGGGGCCTTTTGAAATAGTAAAAGATCTAGAAGGTGACAGATACATTTTAAAGTCCTTAACCAATAAAAGAAATTATAAATATGCACATGAGGATTTAAGAAAATTACCAAAGGGGCTAGTGCGCGATCAGCTAAATGTGTGTGAATATAATAATATTGTTGCAATATATTGCAAGTACTGAGAGTATTGAAAAAGAAATTGAAGTACACCAAGAAGGGTGACGAAGTTGTACTGCTGGCCAACGAAAATGGCAGAGTACTGGGACTATAAAATATTATGCAAGCACAAGTGCAAAACATATTAATGTTTGTTTTGATCATGGCGTCTGGGTCATTTGATAATGAGATTATAAAAAAAAAATTAAATTGAATTGATGAAAAAAAATATGGTTATGGAGCCCAATACTGTTGTGTGAAATTATTAATAAGATAATTTGTTGTGAATTGTTGTGAAGAAAATTGGCTATTGTTATGAAACTACTTAATGTTCAGTTTAATAAACAAAAGAAGAAAAGATAAATTCGAATGGTGTTATTATCTACACGAGATCGTGTTAGGGTCACGATGGCCGTGTTGGTGCATTGAAACTGCGTAGTTATGAGTGTGTGTGTACGAATACACATTTTCGGGTATTTCACAAGTATAGTAATATCGCATCAGCTTCTAATTGTGCTATGATTGGTTGTCTGTGTAGCGTCGTTTTGGAAAGTACCGTTTTAGTGGGGCGACAGAGCTGTCGCTGTCGCTGTCGCTGTCGCCGAGTGTGATTCGAAGGCATAGGCATAGAATCAATTAGAACGACAGAACAGTGTACTACGTACTGCCGTCGTCGCTTGAGTAAACTTCGAAACGATCTTTGCTCTAATGGAAGACGAACATAATTCGATATATATGTCGGCGCATTGAGGCTGCGTGGTTGCGAATGTATCTGTGTGTGTGTGCGAATACACATTTTCGGGTATTTCACCAGAGTGATAATATTGCATCAGCCTCTTGCGCTGTGAGTGTGTGGTTGCCGGGCAGCCGTTGCCGGGCAGCCGTTGCCGGGCAGCCGTTGCCGGGCAGCCGTTGTCAGGCGACCGTTGCTTGGATGTTGTCGCTTTAAGAAGTACCGCTGTAGCGAGGCGACAGCGTTGTGTCGCTGTCGCCGATCGTGGTTCGATTGTATGCACAGTAGGTAGAGAATTAGACGCAGGCAGTTGCGTACCAGAACTTGAAGTGTGTACAAGGCCGAAACTCGTTGCGCCACAATGGAAGACAACAACAACAACAACGATCATGATTCGACATCAGAAGTGGGATCTGGCCACCAGCCTTCAAAACTAGATGGACCATGGCGTACCCTGATGGAATTGCAAAATAAAAATTTAATTGAACTAGTGAGAGCCATAAAAACAACTGTACCTGATGCAGGGCAGAACAAAACTGTGCAACTACCCAAATTCAATCATCGTGGTGCACAACTGTGGAAATAATTTTACAAGAAAACACATTGAGAAGCAGTGCGTTGGTTATGGCTTTGAGTTCGGCTTTAGAAGGAAGTGCTTCGCAATGGCTTTCGCAAGTGTGCTATGCTGAAATTACTTGGCCTGAGTTTAAAGAATTGTTTATACAACGCTTCGACACTATAGAAACACCAGCCGCTATGTTTCTTAATATGCTATCAAATCGACCGACTGATGGCGAGAGTCTGGCTGTTCATGCAAGTCGCATGGTTACCGAATTAACGACGAAATGGCGCCAAATGGATAACGAAGAGATTGCTGTGTCTGTGACCCTTGCGCTGCTGACAAGCTTTGATCACCGATTGCAGCGTTTAAGTTTCACATCAAATGTTCGAACCAGAGGCGATCTACAGTCCGAATTAAAAGCATTCACTTTTATTAAAAGGAATAGCGGCGCTATGGAGCATCAGTCTGAAACTTATTCTAAACGGCAAAAACAATCACCGATAGAGTGCCATTTCTGCGGAAAAGTGGGCCATAAAATGTCTGAATGCAGATTCAGGAAACAACAGAATCAATTCGCGACTGATAAAACCCAACATAGCAGGCATGATGTTCATCACCGTGGAAAATCAAATTTAACTTGCTACAAGTGCGGAGAATTGGGTCACATATCCACCCAAAGTACAAAGAAGGAAGCTGATAAGAACAAGGCATTCAACCGGGAGAAGCGAGTGGAACAGTGCAGCGTTGCAGTACCAAAGGGATGCCTGAACCATAGAGGCCAAATTTTTGAAATCACCTTCGATTCGGGATCGGAATGCTCGTTGATAAAAGAAAAGCTAAGTACCAAATTTTCTGGTAAAAGATTCAATAATATTGTTATGTTAAAAGGTATCGGCAGCAATGGAATATGTAGTACTGTACAAATATTAAGCAATGTAAAAATTGACGATTATTGTATTGAAATTTTGTTTCACGTAATAGGCGATGATGATATGGAAAACGACATTGTAATTGGCCGTGAGATATTAAATCAGGGTCTTGATATTGTCATTTCATCAAACCAATTTAGGATCTCAAAGACCAAAGTAGCTAATTTGTGTACCGGCAATGAGCCAGCCGATATTGATACTGAGCTTGAGGGACAAGATAAAATAAAACTACATTCACTGTTGGCAAAGTACTCAAATTCATTTATAACTGGGATCCCAAGTACTAAAGTCAAAATTGGCGAAATGAAAATTAGGTTGATTGATCCAACAAAAACCGTACAAAGAAGACCATATCGTTTAAGTCCATGCGAGCGAGATTTGGTCCGGGAAAAAATTAATGAACTGCTGAAATGCAATATAATTAGACCAAGCTGCTCACCCTATGCAAGCCCTATATTATTAGTGAAGAAAAAAAAAATGGTACGGACAGACTTTGTGTTGACTTTAGAGAGCTGAATTCAAATACGGTCGCTGATAAATACCCTTTACCACTTATACAAGATCAAATCAATAGGCTTGGGGGAGTTAATTACTTTACATGTCTAGACATGGCCAGCGGATATTACCAAATTCCTTTACATTCAGATTCTATCGAGTACACGGCGTTTGTGACTCCGGATGGTCAATACGAGTTCCTGTCCATGCCATTTGGGCTCAAAAACGCACCTTCTATTTTTCAACGATTAGTAATACAGGCGCTAGGGGATCTAGCAAATTCCTTTGTCATCGTCGATATGGATGATATCATGATAGCCACCTCAACAAAATGCACGGCGCTAGAAAGATTACAGATCGTTCTAGATGTTTTGACAAAGGCTGGGTTTTCATTCAATCTTACAAAGTGCTCATTCATGAAAACATCGGTTCAATATTTGGGTTACAATATAATTGCGGGTGAGATTCGTCCAAACCCACAGAAAGTTGTAGCGTTGACTGCTCTTCCGCCTCCACAGTCAGTCACTTCACTTAGACAATTCATTGGGCTAGCATCCTATTTCCGACAGTTTATTAAGGGATTTTCACATTTAATGAAACCGATATATTTCTTAACTGCAGATAAAAACAAATTTATTTGGAAAACAGAGCATGAACAGATACGGACATGAACACTCTTACCGACAAACCAGTCCTTGTTATTTTTGACCCTTATTACCCAATCGAATTGCACTCAGACGCCAGTTGCAGTGGCTACGGTGCAATTTTATTACACAAAATTAATAACAAACCCCAGGTAATAGAATACTATAGCAAAACTACTTCAATGGCAGAATCAAGATATCACTCGTACGAGTTGGAAATCTTAGCTGTCGTGAACGCCATTAAGCATTTTCGACATTATTTGCTGGGCAGGAACTTTGTAGTTTATACTGACTGCAACTCGCTTAAGGCGTCGAGAAATAAACAAGATTTAACCCCCAGAGCACAGCGTTGGTGGGCTTATTTGCAGTCATTCACATTCGATATTCAGTATAGAGAAGGGAAAAGAATAGAATAGGGAAAAATAGTCGAAGAGAAAAGAGTAAATTTAGCCGAAATTCTCGTACCTTAGTCATAGTCTTAAATTAGACAGTAAGAGTTGCATAAAAGCCGTTCAATCTGTAGTTTCATTGTTTGAAGTACCACACCGACTAATCGCTTACCTGGGAAGGTGGTTTACAGGCGCAAAGTTCAGTCAATTTTGTTCAGATCAAAAAATAAACTTACATTTGATAGCCACTGGTGCAAGTCGAGCTAATGGTCAAGTGGAGCGAACCATCAGCACGTTGAAGAACATGTTAACGGCGGTTGAAACTGGAACGCAATCTTGGCAGAATGTGTTAAGAGGTGCAGTTGGCAATCAATTGTACAACCAACCGCACTACGAAAGCCAGTCCTTTAGAAATGTTATTGGGAAAGGTAGCACGCCAATTAGGATTACTTCCACCTAGTGACATAGAAAATGTTATTGATCTCCCAAACGTAAGAGCGCAAGCTGCAAATAATGTATTAGCCAGTGCAGCTTATGATAAAGAACGATTTGATAGAAATAAGGCAAAAATAACAAAGCACAAAGTTGGAGATTTTGTGTTACTTAAAAGCGAAGAAAGACACCAGGTCAAGCTAAGTCCGAAATTCAAGGGGCCTTTTGAAATAGTAAAAGATCTAGAAGGTGACAGATACATTTTAAAGTCCTTAACCAATAAAAGAAATTATAAATATGCACATGAGGATTTAAGAAAATTACCAAAGGGGCTAGTGCGCGATCAGCTAAATGTATGTGAATATAATAATATTGTTGCAATATATTGCAAGTACTGAGAGTATTGAAAAAGAAATTGAAGTACACCAAGAAGGGTGACGAAGTTGTACTGCTGGCCAACGAAAATGGCAGAGTACTGGGACTATAAAATATTATGCAAGCACAAGTGCAAAACATATTAATGTTTGTTTTGATCATGGCGTCTGGGTCATTTGATAATGAGATTATAAAAAAAAAATTAAATTGAATTGATGAAAAAAAATATGGTTATGGAGCCCAATACTGTTGTGTGAAATTATTAATAAGATAATTTGTTGTGAATTGTTGTGAAGAAAATTGGCTATTGTTATGAAACTACTTAATGTTCAGTTTAATAAACAAAAGAAGAAAAGATAAATTCGAATGCTGTTATTATCTACACGAGATCGTGTTAGGGTCACGATGGCCGTGTTGGTGCATTGAAACTGCGTAGTTATGAGTGTGTGTGTACGAATACACATTTTCGGGTATTTCACAAGTATAGTAATATCGCATCAGCTTCTAATTGTGCTATGATTGGTTGTCTGTGTAGCGTCGTTTTGGAAAGTACCGTTTTAGTGGGGCGACAGAGCTGTGTCGCTGTCGCCGAGTGTGATTCGAAGGCATAGAACAGAACAGTGTACTACGTACTGCCGTCGTCGCTTGAGTAAACTTCGAAACGATCTTTGCTCTAATGGAAGACGAACATAATTCGATATATATGTCGGCGCATTGAGGCTGCGTGGTTGCGAATGTATCTGTGTGTGTGTGCGAATACACATTTTCGGGTATTTCACCAGAGTGATAATATTGCATCAGCCTCTTGCGCTGTGAGTGTGTGGTTGCCGGGCAGCCGTTGCCGGGCAGCCGTTGCCGGGCAGCCGTTGTCAGGCGACCGTTGCTTGGATGTTGTTGCTTTAAGAAGTACCGCTGTAGCGAGGCGACAGCGTTGTGTCGCTGTCGCCGATCGTGGTTCGATTGTATGCACAGTAGGTAGAGAATTAGACGCAGGCAGTTGCGTACCAGAACTTGAAGTGTGTACAAGGCCGAAACTCGTTGCGCCACAATGGAAGACAACAACAACAACAACGATCATGATTCGACATCAGAAGTGGGATCTGGCCACCAGCCTTCAAAACTAGATGGACCATGGCGTACCCTGATGGAATTGCAAAATAAAAATTTAATTGAACTAGTGAGAGCCATAAAAACAACTGTACCTGATGCAGGGCAGAACAAAACTGTGCAACTACCCAAATTCAATCATCGTGGTGCACAACTGTGGAAATAATTTTACAAGAAAACACATTGAGAAGCAGTGCGTTGGTTATGGCTTTGAGTTCGGCTTTAGAAGGAAGTGCTTCGCAATGGCTTTCGCAAGTGTGCTATGCTGAAATTACTTGGCCTGAGTTTAAAGAATTGTTTATACAACGCTTCGACACTATAGAAACACCAGCCGCTATGTTTCTTAATATGCTATCAAATCGACCGACTGATGGCGAGAGTCTGGCTGTTCATGCAAGTCGCATGGTTACCGAATTAACGACGAAATGGCGCCAAATGGATAACGAAGAGATTGCTGTGTCTGTGACCCTTGCGCTGCTGACAAGCTTTGATCACCGATTGCAGCGTTTAAGTTTCACATCAAATGTTCGAACCAGAGGCGATCTACAGTCCGAATTAAAAGCATTCACTTTTATTAAAAGGAATAGCGGCGCTATGGAGCATCAGTCTGAAACTTATTCTAAACGGCAAAAACAATCACCGATAGAGTGCCATTTCTGCGGAAAAGTGGGCCATAAAATGTCTGAATGCAGATTCACGAAACAACAGAATCAATTCGCGACTGATAAAACCCAACATAGCAGGCATGATGTTCATCACCGTGGAAAATCAAATTTAACTTGCTACAAGTGCGGAGAATTGGGTCACATATCCACCCAAAGTACAAAGAAGGAAGCTGATAAGAACAAGGCATTCAACCGGGAGAAGCGAGTGGAACAGTGCAGCGTTGCAGTACCAAAGGGATGCCTGAACCATAGAGGCCAAATTTTTGAAATCACCTTCGATTCGGGATCGGAATGCTCGTTGATAAAAGAAAAGCTAAGTACCAAATTTTCTGGTAAAAGATTCAATAATATTGTTATGTTAAAAGGTATCGGCAGCAATGGAATATGTAGTACTGTACAAATATTAAGCAATGTAAAAATTGACGATTATTGTATTGAAATTTTGTTTCACGTAATAGGCGATGATGATATGGAAAACGACATTGTAATTGGCCGTGAGATATTAAATCAGGGTCTTGATATTGTCATTTCATCAAACCAATTTAGGATCTCAAAGACCAAAGTAGCTAATTTGTGTACCGGCAATGAGCCAGCCGATATTGATACTGAGCTTGAGGGACAAGATAAAATAAAACTACATTCACTGTTGGCAAAGTACTCAAATTCATTTATAACTGGGATCCCAAGTACTAAAGTCAAAATTGGCGAAATGAAAATTAGGTTGATTGATCCAACAAAAACCGTACAAAGAAGACCATATCGTTTAAGTCCATGCGAGCGAGATTTGGTCCGGGAAAAAATTAATGAACTGCTGAAATGCAATATAATTAGACCAAGCTGCTCACCCTATGCAAGCCCTATATTATTAGTGAAGAAAAAAAAAATGGTACGGACAGACTTTGTGTTGACTTTAGAGAGCTGAATTCAAATACGGTCGCTGATAAATACCCTTTACCACTTATACAAGATCAAATCAATAGGCTTGGTGGAGTTAATTACTTTACATGTCTAGACATGGCCAGCGGATATTACCAAATTCCTTTACATTCAGATTCTATCGAGTACACGGCGTTTGTGACTCCGGATGGTCAATACGAGTTCCTGTCCATGCCATTTGGGCTCAAAAACGCACCTTCTATTTTTCAACGATTAGTAATACAGGCGCTAGGGGATCTAGCAAATTCCTTTGTCATCGTCGATATGGATGATATCATGATAGCCACCTCAACAAAATGCACGGCGCTAGAAAGATTACAGATCATTCTAGATGTTTTGACAAAGGCTGGGTTTTCATTCAATCTTACAAAGTGCTCATTCATGAAAACATCGGTTCAATATTTGGGTTACAATATAATTGCGGGTGAGATTCGTCCAAACCCACAGAAAGTTGTAGCGTTGACTGCTCTTCCGCCTCCACAGTCAGTCACTTCACTTAGACAATTCATTGGGCTAGCATCCTATTTCCGACAGTTTATTAAGGGATTTTCACATTTAATGAAACCGATATATTTCTTAACTGCAGATAAAAACAAATTTATTTGGAAAACAGAGCATGAACAGATACGGACATGAACACTCTTACCGACAAACCAGTCCTTGTTATTTTTGACCCTTATTACCCAATCGAATTGCACTCAGACGCCAGTTGCAGTGGCTACGGTGCAATTTTATTACACAAAATTAATAACAAACCCCAGGTAATAGAATACTATAGCAAAACTACTTCACTGGCAGAATCAAGATATCACTCGTACGAGTTGGAAATCTTAGCTGTCGTGAACGCCATTAAGCATTTTCGACATTATTTGCTGGGCAGGAACTTTGTAGTTTATACTGACTGCAACTCGCTTAAGGCGTCGAGAAATAAACAAGATTTAACCCCCAGAGCACAGCGTTGGTGGGCTTATTTGCAGTCATTCACATTCGATATTCAGTATAGAGAAGGGAAAAGAATGGCATATGTTGACTTTCTATCGAGAAATCCTCTTACATCAAAATCTACTTCAACCGCACAAAATAGTCGAAGAGAAAAGAGTAAATTTAGCCGAAATTCTCGTACCTTAGTCATAGTCTTAAATTAGACAGTAAGAGTTGCATAAAAGCCGTTCAATCTGTAGTTTCATTGTTTGAAGTACCACACCGACTAATCGCTGACCTGGGAAGGTGGTTTACAGGCGCAAAGTTCAGTCAATTTTGTTCAGATCAAAAAATAAACTTACATTTGATAGCCACTGGTGCAAGTCGAGCTAATGGTCAAGTGGAGCGAACCATCAGCACGTTGAAGAACATGTTAACGGCGGTTGAAACTGGAACGCAATCTTGGCAGAATGTGTTAAGAGAGGTGCAGTTGGCAATCAATTGTACAACCAACCGCACTACGAAAGCCAGTCCTTTAGAAATGTTATTGGGAAAGGTAGCACGCCAATTAGGATTTCTTCCACCTAGTGACATAGAAAATGTTATTGATCTCCCAAACGTAAGAGCGCAAGCTGCAAATAATGTATTAGCCAGTGCAGCTTATGATAAAGAACAATTTGATAGAAATAAGGCAAAAATAACAAAGCACAAAGTTGGAGATTTTGTGTTACTTAAAAGCGAAGAAAGACACCAGGTCAAGCTAAGTCCGAAATTCAAGGGGCCTTTTGAAATAGTAAAAGATCTAGAAGGTGACAGATACATTTTAAAGTCCTTAACCAATAAAAGAAATTATAAATATGCACATGAGGATTTAAGAAAATTACCAAAGGGGCTAGTGCGCGATCAGCTAAATGTGTGTGAATATAATAATATTGTTGCAATATATTGCAAGTACTGAGAGTATTGAAAAAGAAATTGAAGTACACCAAGAAGGGTGACGAAGTTGTACTGCTGGCCAACGAAAATGGCAGAGTACTGGGACTATAAAATATTATGCAAGCACAAGTGCAAAACATATTAATGTTTGTTTTGATCATGGCGTCTGGGTCATTTGATAATGAGATTATAAAAAAAAAATTAAATTGAATTGATGAAAAAAAATATGGTTATGGAGCCCAATACTGTTGTGTGAAATTATTAATAAGATAATTTGTTGTGAATTGTTGTGAAGAAAATTGGCTATTGTTATGAAACTACTTAATGTTCAGTTTAATAAACAAAAGAAGAAAAGATAAATTCGAATGCTGTTATTATCTACACGAGATCGTGTTAGGGTCACGATGGCCGTGTTGGTGCATTGAAACTGCGTAGTTATGAGTGTGTGTGTACGAATACACATTTTCGGGTATTTCACAAGTATAGTAATATCGCATCAGCTTCTAATTGTGCTATGATTGGTTGTCTGTGTAGCGTCGTTTTGGAAAGTACCGTTTTAGTGGGGCGACAGAGCTGTGTCGCTGTCGCCGAGTGTGATTCGAAGGCATAGGCATAGAATCAATTAGAACGACAGAACAGTGTACTACGTACTGCCGTCGTCGCTTGAGTAAACTTCGAAACGATCTTTGCTCTAATGGAAGACGAACATAATTCGATATATATGTCGGCGCATTGAGGCTGCGTGGTTGCGAATGTATCTGTGTGTGTGTGCGAATACACATTTTCGGGTATTTCACCAGAGTGATAATATTGCATCAGCCTCTTGCGCTGTGAGTGTGTGGTTGCCGGGCAGCCGTTGCCGGGCAGCCGTTGCCGGGCAGCCGTTGCCGGGCAGCCGTTGTCAGGCGACCGTTGCTTGGATGTTGTCGCTTTAAGAAGTACCGCTGTAGCGAGGCGACAGCGTTGTGTCGCTGTCGCCGATCGTGGTTCGATTGTATGCACAGTAGGTAGAGAATTAGACGCAGGCAGTTGCGTACCAGAACTTGAAGTGTGTACAAGGCCGAAACTCGTTGCGCCACAATGGAAGACAACAACAACAACAACGATCATGATTCGACATCAGAAGTGGGATCTGGCCACCAGCCTTCAAAACTAGATGGACCATGGCGTACCCTGATGGAATTGCAAAATAAAAATTTAATTGAACTAGTGAGAGCCATAAAAACAACTGTACCTGATGCAGGGCAGAACAAAACTGTGCAACTACCCAAATTCAATCATCGTGGTGCACAACTGTGGAAATAATTTTACAAGAAAACACATTGAGAAGCAGTGCGTTGGTTATGGCTTTGAGTTCGGCTTTAGAAGGAAGTGCTTCGCAATGGCTTTCGCAAGTGTGCTATGCTGAAATTACTTGGCCTGAGTTTAAAGAATTGTTTATACAACGCTTCGACACTATAGAAACACCAGCCGCTATGTTTCTTAATATGCTATCAAATCGACCGACTGATGGCGAGAGTCTGGCTGTTCATGCAAGTCGCATGGTTACCGAATTAACGACGAAATGGCGCCAAATGGATAACGAAGAGATTGCTGTGTCTGTGACCCTTGCGCTGCTGACAAGCTTTGATCACCGATTGCAGCGTTTAAGTTTCACATCAAATGTTCGAACCAGAGGCGATCTACAGTCCGAATTAAAAGCATTCACTTTTATTAAAAGGAATAGCGGCGCTATGGAGCATCAGTCTGAAACTTATTCTAAACGGCAAAAACAATCACCGATAGAGTGCCATTTCTGCGGAAAAGTGGGCCATAAAATGTCTGAATGCAGATTCAGGAAACAACAGAATCAATTCGCGACTGATAAAACCCAACATAGCAGGCATGATGTTCATCACCGTGGAAAATCAAATTTAACTTGCTACAAGTGCGGAGAATTGGGTCACATATCCACCCAAAGTACAAAGAAGGAAGCTGATAAGAACAAGGCATTCAACCGGGAGAAGCGAGTGGAACAGTGCAGCGTTGCAGTACCAAAGGGATGCCTGAACCATAGAGGCCAAATTTTTGAAATCACCTTCGATTCGGGATCGGAATGCTCGTTGATAAAAGAAAAGCTAAGTACCAAATTTTCTGGTAAAAGATTCAATAATATTGTTATGTTAAAAGGTATCGGCAGCAATGGAATATGTAGTACTGTACAAATATTAAGCAATGTAAAAATTGACGATTATTGTATTGAAATTTTGTTTCACGTAATAGGCGATGATGATATGGAAAACGACATTGTAATTGGCCGTGAGATATTAAATCAGGGTCTTGATATTGTCATTTCATCAAACCAATTTAGGATCTCAAAGACCAAAGTAGCTAATTTGTGTACCGGCAATGAGCCAGCCGATATTGATACTGAGCTTGAGGGACAAGATAAAATAAAACTACATTCACTGTTGGCAAAGTACTCAAATTCATTTATAACTGGGATCCCAAGTACTAAAGTCAGAATTGGCGAAATGAAAATTAGGTTGATTGATCCAACAAAAACCGTACAAAGAAGACCATATCGTTTAAGTCCATGCGAGCGAGATTTGGTCCGGGAAAAAATTAATGAACTGCTGAAATGCAATATAATTAGACCAAGCTGCTCACCCTATGCAAGCCCTATATTATTAGTGAAGAAAAAAAAAATGGTACGGACAGACTTTGTGTTGACTTTAGAGAGCTGAATTCAAATACGGTCGCTGATAAATACCCTTTACCACTTATACAAGATCAAATCAATAGGCTTGGGGGAGTTAATTACTTTACATGTCTAGACATGGCCAGCGGATATTACCAAATTCCTTTACATTCAGATTCTATCGAGTACACGGCGTTTGTGACTCCGGATGGTCAATACGAGTTCCTGTCCATGCCATTTGGGCTCAAAAACGCACCTTCTGTTTTTCAACGATTAGTAATACAGGCGCTAGGGGATCTAGCAAATTCCTTTGTCATCGTCTATATGGATGATATCATGATAGCCGCCTCAACAAAATGCGAGGCGCTAGAAAGATTACAGATCGTTCTAGATGTTTTGACAAAGGCTGGGTTTTCATTCAATCTTACAAAGTGCTCATTCATGAAAACATCGGTTCAATATTTGGGTTACAATATTAGTGCGGGTGAGATTCGTCCAAACCCACAGAAAGTTGTAGCGTTGACTGCTCTTCCGCCTCCACAGTCAGTCACTTCACTTAGACAATTCATTGGGCTAGCATCCTATTTCCGACAGTTTATTAAGGGATTTTCACAATTAATGAAACCGATATATTTCTTAACTGCAGATAAAAACAAATTTATTTGGAAAACAGAGCATGAACAGATACGGACATGAACACTCTTACCGACAAACCAGTCCTTGTTATTTTTGACCCTTATTACCCAATCGAATTGCACACAGACGCCAGTTGCAGTGGCTACGGTGCAATTTTATTACACAAAATTAATAACAAACCCCAGGTAATAGAATACTATAGCAAAACTACTTCATCGGCAGAATCAAGATATCACTCGTACGAGTTGGAAACCTTAGCTGTCGTGAACGCCATTAAGCATTTTCGACATTATTTGCTGGGCAGGAACTTTGTAGTTTATACTGACTGCAACTCGCTTAAGGCGTCGAGAAATAAACAAGATTTAACCCCCAGAGCACAGCGTTGGTGGGCTTATTTGCAGTCATTCACATTCGATATTCAGTATAGAGAAGGGAAAAGAATGGCATATGTTGACTTTCTATCGAGAAATCCTCTTACATCAAAATCTACTTCAACCGCACAAAATAGTCGAAGAGAAAAGAGTAAATTTAGCCGAAATTCTCGTACCTTAGTCATAGTCTTAAATTAGACAGTAAGAGTTGCATAAAAGCCGTTCAATTTGTAGTTTCATTGTTTGAAGTACCACACCGACTAATCGCTGACCTAGGAAGGTGTTTTACAGGCGCAAAGTTCAGTCAATTTTGTTCAGATCAAAAAATAAACTTACATTTGATAGCCACTGGTGCAAGTCGAGCTAATGGTCAAGTGGAGCGAACCATCAGCACGTTGAAGAACATGTTAACGGCGGTTGAAACTGGAACGCAATCTTGGCAGAATGTGTTAAGAGAGGTGCAGTTGGCAATCAATTGTACAACCAACCGCACTACGAAAGCCAGTCCTTTAGAAATGTTATTGGGAAAGGTAGCACGCCAATTAGGATTGGCGTAAGAGCGCAAGCTGCAAATAATGTATTAGCCAGTGCAGCTTATGATAAAGAACGATTTGATAGAAATAAGGCAAAAATAACAAAGCACAAAGTTGGAGATTTTGTGTTACTTAAAAGTGAAGAAAGACACCAGGTCAAGCTAAGTCCGAAATTCAAGGGGCCTTTTGAAATAGTAAAAGATCTAGAAGGTGACAGATACATTTTAAAGTCCTTAACCAATAAAAGAAATTATAAATATGCACATGAGGATTTAAGAAAATTACCAAAGGGGCTAGTGCGCGATCAGCTAAATGTGTGTGAATATAATAATATTGTTGCAATATATTGCAAGTACTGAGAGTATTGAAAAAGAAATTGAAGTACACCAAGAAGGGTGACGAAGTTGTACTGCTGGCCAACGAAAATGGCAGAGTACTGGGACTATAAAATATTATGCAAGCACAAGTGCAAAACATATTAATGTTTGTTTTGATCATGGCGTCTGGGTCATTTGATAATGAGATTATAAAAAAAAAATTAAATTGAATTGATGAAAAAAAATATGGTTATGGAGCCCAATACTGTTGTGTGAAATTATTAATAAGATAATTTGTTGTGAATTGTTGTGAAGAAAATTGGCTATTGTTATGAAACTACTTAATGTTCAGTTTAATAAACAAAAGAAGAAAAGATAAATTCGAATGCTGTTATTATCTACACGAGATCGTGTTAGGGTCACGATGGCCGTGTTGGTGCATTGAAACTGCGTAGTTATGAGTGTGTGTGTACGAATACACATTTTCGGGTATTTCACAAGTATAGTAATATCGCATCAGCTTCTAATTGTGCTATGATTGGTTGTCTGTGTAGCGTCGTTTTGGAAAGTACCGTTTTAGTGGGGCGACAGAGCTGTGTCGCTGTCGCCGAGTGTGATTCGAAGGCATAGGCATAGAATCAATTAGAACGACAGAACAGTGTACTACGTACTGCCGTCGTCGCTTGAGTAAACTTCGAAACGATCTTCGCTCTAATGGAAGACAAACATAATTCGATATATATGTCGGCGCATTGAGGCTGCGTGGTTGCGAATGTATCTGTGTGTGTGTGCGAATACACATTTTCGGGTATTTCACCAGAGTGATAATATCAGTGTTTAAAAAACTGCAGTCGAATTAGCAGAAGTCGCAATATTGTTGCTATTTGCTACTTTGACTGCGAGCGATATCAAAAAAATTGCAATTGCTTTTGCTTCTGCTTTTGAAAAATTCAGAAGTCGTATGCTTTGACTGCCGCAAAAATCAAACAGCTACGAAAATCGGAAAGCGGCATAAGTCGCCGGATTTCGTTTTTCTGCTTTCTGCTTTGCTGTTGCTTTCGATCGTATACATAAGTTGCCGCTGCAGCTATCGTCAATTTTCGACAGCTGTCGGCAGTCACAGTCGCGAAAAGTAATGCGTTCGGCTTTTTGCTAGTTTTGCTTTTGTACAGCAGCATAAGTCGAAAAAGCAAGAAGAGTACGATTCGTGGAAGTCGGCCGTTGCTACCGTTTTCGATTAGGTACTACTTTAAAGAAATGTTTCGCATTTACTTACATATGTATAGTGTACTTCAATTTTTTTATTATTCTGTTCATTTTAAACTCTTGTAATTATTCTTAAGTTTACAAAAATAAAAAACTAAATCAAAATTCGTTGGAATAAAATAACATAAAAACATAAAAGTAGATTAATTTTGCATTCCTCTTATAACATTCAATACTCATTTTTGTATTATTCATTACAAAGTTCCTCTTGTTCAAAAAGTGGCAACGTATCAATGGCCATGTCCAGAAAGCTGGGATTTAATTTGACGAGCAATATGTTCTCAAGAACATCGTGGCTTAATCGATTGCGATAGTCGGTAAGCACCAGTCTTAAAGAAGAGAAAGCTCGTTCAATTGACACCTGTTAATAAAATAAAAAGTAAATGATACAATTTTAATTAATTAGGCCATTTTCATTTACCTGAGTTGGCGGTACGGCATAACAAACATTACTAATTGCGTATAATTCTTGGTCGGTATACTGTTTGCCTTTCCAATAAGACAAAACGTCTATGTCAATCCTTTGATATGCAAGTTTAAGGTTTTCAATTTTAGAATAGACATCTATTGTACTGTTCACTTCTGATTTAACGCCTTGAGATAAGTACGCTTCTAACAACTCGTCTTCCTCATCAAAAAAATAGTTCTGCATTTCATTAGAGCTGGAATTCGGAGTTGAGCACATATTGCCAGTAGGGTGAAGACTATTAAGTTTATCCCAAAAAAATTTTAAATGATTTATTGCGTCATTTTTTTGTTGCGGCGATAATATATGTTGAAAACTTGGATCCAAAAACAAGCAAGAAACTATAAATTTGTTGTTAAACAATGTTTTTGTTCGTTTTTCAATAGAATTTAAAATTGCATTTCCAATAGTTTTCGTTAAATTATGATTTGTATCCTTTACAAATTTTTCTGTAGATATTTTAAGTTTGAGCCATTGGGCGTAAAAGTTACTATAATGTAATTGTTCCTCTTGAAATTTTTTTATGTTTTTTTGCAAAGGACTGAAAACATTGCAATATGCCTCAATAAAATCCCAAATCGAGCAATCTAAATCAAAATTCTCTTCATCCGATTTGTTTTTAATAGATTCAATTTTACTTAAAATATCTTTGGCTTCCAACAAGTTGTTTAACATTATGTACGTAGATCCCCATCTGGTTGGACAATCTAATTGTGGCATTTTCAATTTTTTTAATTCAAATATTTCACGATATCCATTGGAGGTTTTTCTTATGTATTTTGTCATATTTCTGCAATTGAGTAAGTACTTCATAATATCCAATGATTTTATCACATCAAGAGCAACAAGCTGTGCTGTATGTGCAGCACAACGACAAACTTGAATATTGCCTATTAATACAGAGGGCACTGTTTCCATAAGCTCGATTTTTTGTATATAATCATCGTTTTGTTCGGAAACAAATGATAAAATATTTGTTGTTTTTAGCATATTCGCACCGTTATCAGAAGTTATGGATACGATTTGATTCAAATTAATATTATATTTATTAAGCACTTTCACCACTTCGGCGGCAAGATTTTTGGCTCCACTTGATCCTGCACCTTTCAACTCAATCATTCCCAAAATTATAGATTTTATCTCAACCGCGTTTATGTGTTGTGCACTTATTCCAAATATATTTCTGGACAATCGTGTTGCACTGTCTATTTTTAAAGATAATAATTTATTGTTCAGTTCATTTGATATGTGATTCCTTATATTATTTGCCACTACTTTCAAAGTATTTTTGCAGTTTAATGCATTTAATTTCATTATTTGTCCATCCGCAGTTTTAAGACCTTCACAAATTGGATCGAGAATATTCCTCATGTTTGGTGAATTTAAAACATTAAAAGGAATGCTGTCTTCCGTTACCAATCCAATGTAAGATCTTAAGAGTTGTTTTTTGTTCACTTCAATTTTTATTTTTTTTTTCGCACTATTTTCATCGAGGAATTTGATGACGTTTTCAAGAGTTGAGTTTAAGTCAACTTTGTGTTGCTTTATTAAATGAGTTTTTAAATTAGACACTCGATTGTTTTTAAGAGAACTTTTGCATATATTGCATATTGCAAAACCCTCGTCAACTTTATTTTCAAAATATTTCCACACTGCACTTTGCGCCATAGCTGAACACGTGTTCTAGCAGAATTCTAATTGCAAGTAAAAGCAAAAGAGGAAAAAGAACAAGACGGCGACTGCTGATGACTTCCACGAATCGTACGCTTCTTGCTTTTTCGACTTATGCTGCTGTACAAAAGCAATAGCGACAAAAATCAAAAGTAGCAAAATGCCGAACGCATTACTTTTCGCGACTGTGACTGCCGACAGCTGTCGAAAATTGACGATAGCTGCAGCGGCAACTTATGTATACGATCGAAAGCAACAGCAAAGCAGAAAGCAGAAAAACGAAAACCGGCGACTTATGCCGCTTTCTGATTTTCGTAGCTGATTGATTTTTGTCTATGATTTGACTGCGACTTCTGATTTTTTTAGAAGCAGTAGCAGAAGCAAAATCATGTGAACTGAAATTTGTCGCAGTTTTTTAAACGCTGGATAATATTGCATCAGCCTCTTGCGTTGTGAGTGTGTGGTTGCCGGGCAGCCGTTGTCAGGCGACCGTTGCTTGGATGTTGTCGCTTTAAGAAGTACCGCTGTAGCGAGGCGACAGCGTTGTGTCGCTGTCGCCGATCGTGGTTCGATTGTATGCACAGTAGGTAGAGAATTAGACGCAGGCAGTTGCGTACCAGAACTTGAAGTGTGTACAAGGCCGAAACTCGTTGCGCCACAATGGAAGACAACAACAACAACAACGATCATGATTCGGCATCAGAAGTGGGATCTGGCCACCAGCCTTCAACACTAGATGGACCATGGCGTACCCTGATGGAATTGCAAAATAAAAATTTAATTGAACTAGTGAGAGCCATAAAAACAACTGTACCTGATGTAGGGCAGAACAAAACTGTGCAACTACCCAAATTCAATCATCGTGGTGCACAACTGTGGAAATAATTTTACAAGAAAACACATTGAGAAGCAGTGCGTTGGTTATGGGTTTGAGTTCGGCTTTAGAAGGAAGTGCTTCGCAATGGCTTTCACAAGTGTGCTATGCTGAAATTACTTGGCCTGAGTTTAAAGAATAGTTTATACAACGCTTCGACACTATAGAAACACCAGCCGTTATGTTTCTTAATATGCTATCAAATCGACCGGCTGATGGCGAGAGTCTGGCTGTTCATGCAAGTCGCATGGTTACCGAATTAACGACGAAATGGCGCCAAATGGATAACGAAGAGATTGATGTGTGTGACCCTTGCGCTGCTGACAAGCTTTGATCACCGATTGCAGCGTTTAAGTTTCACATCAAATGTTCGAACCAGAGGCGATCTACAGTCCGAATTAAAAGCATTCACTTTTATTAAAAGGAAAAGCGGCGCTATGGAGTATCAGTCTGAAACTTATTCTAAACGGCAAAAACAATCACCGATAGAGTGCCATTTCTGCGGAAAAGTGGACCATAAAATGTCTGAATGCAGATTCACGAAACAACAGAATCAATTCGCGACTGATAAAACCCAACATAGCAGGCATGGACCATATCGTTTAAGTCCATGCGAGCGAGATTTGGTCCAGGAAAAAATGAATTAACTGCTGAAATGCAATATAATTAGACCAAGCTGCTCACCCTATGCAAGCCCTATATTATTAGTGAAGAAAAAAAATGGTACGGACAGACTTTGTGTTGACTTTAGAGAGCTGAATTCAAATACGGTCGCTGATAAATACCCTTTACCACTTATACAAGATCAAATCAATAGGCTTGGGGGAGTTAATTACTTTACACGTCTAGACATGGCCAGCGGATATTACCAAATTCCTTTACATTCAGATTCTATCGAGTACACGGCGTTTGTGACTCCGGATGGTCAATACGAGTTCCTGTCCATGCCATTTGGGCTCAAAAACGCACCTTCTATTTTTCAACGATTAGTAATACAGGCGCTAGGGGATCTAGCAAATTCCTTTGTCATCGTCTATATGGATGATATCATGATAGCCACCTCAACAAAATGCACGGCGCTAGAAAGATTACAGATCGTTCTAGATGTTTTGACAAAGGCAATCTTACAAAGTGCTCATTCATGAAAACATCGGTTCAATATTTGGGTTACAATATAAGTGCGGGTGAGATTCGTCCAAACCCACAGAAAGTTGTAGCGTTGACTGCTCTTCCGCCTCCACAGTCAGTCACTTCACTTAGACAATTCATTGGGCTAGCATCCTATTTCCGACAGTTTATTAAGGGATTTTCACAATTAATGAAATCGATAAAACAGATAAAAACAAATTTATTTGGAAAACAGAGCATGAACAGATTCGGAAAAAGGTCATTGTCACTCTTACCGACAAACCAGTCCTTGTTATTTTTGACCCTTATTACCCAATCGAATTGCACACAGACGCCAGTTGCAGTGGCTACGGTGCAATTTTATTACACAAAATTAATAACAAACCCCAGGTAATAGAATACTATAGCAAAACTACTTCATCGGCAGAAATAAGATATCACTCGTACGAGTTGGAAACCTTAGCTGTCGTGAACGCCATTAAGCATTTTCGACATTATTTGCTGGGCAGGAACTTTGTAGTTTATACTGACTGCAACTCGCTTAAGGCGTCGCGAAATAAACAAGATTTAACCCCCAGAGCACAGCGTTGGTGGGCTTATTTGCAGTCATTCACATTCGATATTCAGTATAGAGAAGGGAAAAGAATGGCATATGTTGACTTTCTATCGAGAAATCCTCTTACATCAAAATCTACTTCAACCGCAAAAATAGTCGAAGAGAAAAGAGTAAATTTAGCTGAAATTTCAAGCAACTGGCTTATTGCTGAACAACGTCGAGATTTGGACATAATCGAAATTGTTAAACATTTTAAAAACTTTTCTCTGCCTGAAGATATTGCGAAAACCT
This sequence comes from Drosophila rubida, assembly GCA_035046165.1. Classification (NCBI taxonomy): domain Eukaryota; kingdom Metazoa; phylum Arthropoda; class Insecta; order Diptera; family Drosophilidae; genus Drosophila; species Drosophila rubida. The sequence continues at coordinate 231,530 of JAWNOF010000011.1, forward strand.
ATGAATTAAGGGCAGAAGTTCTTCATCGAAAGATACAAAGAAATGGGAGAACACGTTGCTTACCAGTGGTGCCACGAGCTTTCAGATGGTCTGTCATAAATCAAGTGCATGAGTCCATAATGCATTTAGGTTTCGAAAAGACATTAGATAAAACTTACGATTTCTACTGGTTTGACAATATGTCAAAATACGTATAAAAATTTGTCGACAACTGCATCACTTGCAAAATGTCAAAATCCACTTCAGGAAAAATACAGGCGGAGTTGCATCCAATACCAAAAGTCACTATTCCTTGGCACACTATCCACATCGATATCACAGGAAAATTAAGTGGCAAGAGTGATCAGAAGGAGTATGTTATTGTTCAGATAGACGCGTTTACCAAATATGTCTATCTTAGTCATAGTCTTAAATTAGACAGTAAGAGTTGTATAAGGGCCGTTCAATCTGCCGTTTCATTGTTTGGAGTACCAAACCGAATAATAGCTGACCAGGGAAGGTGTTTTACAGGCGCAAAGTTCAGTCAATTTTGTTCAGATCAAAAAATAAACTTGCATTTGATAGCCACTGCTGCAAGTCGAGCTAATGGTCAAGTGGAGCGAACTATGAGCACGTTGAAGAATATGTTAACGGCGGTCGAAACGGGAACACAGTCTTGGCAGGATGTGTTGGAAGAGGTGCAGTTGGCAATCAATTGTAGAAACAATCGCACTACGAAAGCAAGTCCTTTAGAATTGTTATTGGGAAAGGTAGCACGCCCATTGGGATTACTTCCACCTAGTGATATAGAAAATGTTATTGATTTGCCAAATGTAAGAGCGCAAGCCGCAAAGAATGTATTAGCCAGTGCAGCTTATGATAAAGAACGATTTGATAGAAATAAGGCAAAAGTAAAAAGGCACAAAATTGGAGATTTCGTATTACTTTAGAGCGAAGAAAGACACCAGACCAAGCTAAGTCCAAAATTTAGGGGGCCTTTTGTAAAATAATAGTAAAAGATCTAGAAGGTGACAGATACATTTTAAAGTCCTCAACCAATAAAAGAAATTATAAATATGCACAAGAGGATTTAAGAAAATTACCAGAGGGGCAAGTGCCCGAAGAGCTAAATGTGTACTTATCCATAAAATATAATGCAAGCACAAGTGCAAAACATATTGTTTGTTTTGATCATGGCGTGTGGTGTATTTGATTATGCGACTATAAGAGTGAATAATGAAGAAGAATGGATTATATAAAAAAGAAGAAAAACAAGGAAATGAAAAGAAAGTAAGAAAAATTGAATTGAATTGATGAAAAAAAAAAAAATAAATAAATAAAAAAATTATGGTTATGCAACTGAATACTGTTTTGTGAAACTGTTAATATGATAATTTGTTATGAATTAAGATAAGAAAATTGGATTTTGTTATGAAACTATTTAATGCTCAGTCTAATAATTAAAAGAAAGAAAAAAAAATTCGAATATTGCTATTTTCTACACGAGGTCGTGTTATGGTCAGGATGGCCGTGTCGGCGCATTGAGGCTGCGTGGTTGCGAATGTATGTGTGTGTGTGTGCGAATACACATTTTCGGGTATTTCACCAGAGTGTTAATATTGCATCAGCCTCTTGCGCTGTGAGTGTGTGGTTGCCGTTCAGCTGGGATGTTGTCGCTTTAAGAAGTACCGCTGTTGGGAGGCGACAGCGTTGTGTCGCTGTGTCCGATCGTGGTTGATAGTATGTACAGTAGGTAGAGAATTAGACGCAGGCAGTTGCGTACCAGAACTTGAAGTGTGTACAAGGCCGAAACTCGTTGCGCCACAATGGAAGACAACAACAACAACAACGATCATGATTCGACATATACAAAGTAAAGTCGCACTATTTATACCATTAATAGCTCAAGAACGGCAGTACGGGTAAGGTGACAAATATAGAAACAATCATGAATGATTAATGTACGTAATTTTACCATTTGTATTTGCTAATAAGCAATTTAAGTCAATAAATTCAAAAAATGCTTTTTTTATTGCCTTTATGGCAAAAAAGAATTCGCAGGGTCAGCTAGTTGTATATAAATTATCTAATAGCTGCAATATATAGTATTCGATCAAATCACCATTTGCGGAAAGTGACCACACTAAGTAGCCTTTAAAGCACACTCGATCTGCATATGACTTATGACTATGAAGATATTAAGATTATAATTATTACTATGTTTCATTCGCAGGATCAATAACAAACTTTAATAGTGCTTGGAAATTATTAACCAAGAGAAATGCAAATAAAAGCAATGTTTTCTCTTAATCGAATGGCCGAATACCAAAGTTATTGAAATATTTACTTATATAAGTAGTTAATATTGATATGCAATATATCACACGTTTAATTATTATCTCAGCTTACCTTTTGAAAACTCAAATGTTAATTTATTTTGTAAACGATTAGCACACGTCCACTGTCTGAAGTGAACTGAACGAGCCCAAGAAGTTGAACTTTGTGTCTTATTGTCTCTTAATCATTGGAATATATTATTATGCTTTGTTGTGTTTTCCTCTCAAGGATATTTAATTTTCCATTAATTAATAATTATTAACCTTTCAGATAAAAAAGTATATACAACATTTTTATTATTATAGATTTATATTCTGCGGATAACAATATAATCCAGCATTCGCTGCAAAGGATTGAGGAAGCCTAGTAAAACTCATACTAATCAATGAAAAAAAAAAAAAAATTAATCTATCTATTAATCTATCTATCCAGCACCGATCATATTGCTAACACAGCATTTGGTCAGATGCGCGTGCACAACCGGCATACACAGCAGTTTTGCCTGGCCGCTGTGAATATGAATAGTAACGTAGCTTAGAGCCAAAGAATGCTTGGCCAACAGTCTCTTCGACTACTTGACAGAGTCAAGCTAAATAAAGTGCACTCCGGCCAAGAGTCGTAAATAAAATCCATATATTATTATTGATATCACCGGTTGAGTCCCGTGGCCAGGGGTTAATCGGAAGCAGTTACTTCGAGTAGAAGCTCTAGCATTGAAACTTCGGCCGAACCCGTTATATCATTTCTGTTATTGGTTATTGAGCCTTAAGGGCCAATAATAAAGGAGTTAAGTTCCTGCCATCTAGACTAGAAGTGGGTAGGCAGGGCAACCTTGATAGTATGTCATACTATGATGAGGTGGAGCACAAACTCACACTCGTCACTAACAAAATCAAGTAAAGTAAGAGACGACGCTCTTCGTGAATTCATATCCGGCCTTAAAAGGTCGTTGACAACAATTATACTTCCGGCTCAGCCACTAGTGTGCTAACACGCGGGGTTGATCGAACAAGAAGAAAATTCTCACTTCATGTAAAAATTTAGGCAGCTAAGTAGTTGACAGAAGTTCCCCACAAGCCGAAACACAGAAAAGACCGAACTCATCTGAACGCATGTCGGGCCAGAGACTATAGCGAATTAATATCACACATGAGGTCTCGTCTCAAGAGAGACAAAACTACTCAGATGTCGACAAAATCGCAGTCTCCGACATCGGAAATGAAAATGACACTACTGAAGACATCAATATGTTAAATTTTTTTAGGGAACGATCCAAATTGTCATTTGTCAAACGGATAACAGAAAACTAAGAATACTAATCGACACGGTTGCGGTAAAGAATTACATCAAGCCCATAAAAGAGCTTGAAAACGTAAACCATAAAGGAGCTTGTCGACACCCCGTGTGTTGTAAATACCATTCATGGATCCATTAAAATCCAAAAGAAATGCCTAATACCGACGATGCCTTAGCTTTTTACTTGCTAACGGCGTCAAACTTTGAACAAAATCATTTATTTAAACATAATATTAAACGTAAATTCTAAAGAGTAATGCAAAAAATAATTTAAGTGTTTTTATCAGACCGTCAAGATCTGCATACAACAGCCCTGTCGGTGCAGTCGACAAAAATACCTAGACACTCTAGGAAACTGAAATCAGAAAGCTAAACGACTGATCCATACCAGACTGCTATCCAATACCATGCATTCCAATTATTTTAGCAAATCTCGGAAAAACAACATTTTTGTATCTCCCTAAAAACTGAGTATCACCATTTTACCTGGGCGAAAACGATCGTGAAAAAACTGTCTTTTCGGTCAACGGTGGTAAATACAAATTCTGTTTGCATTTTAGCCTAAGGAATGCTGAAAAATATTCTTAAAGAACAAATCGAAAAAATACGCCGCAAACGAAGATGACCACGCCAAGCATAATATACGAGTGTCCAAACATAAAACCAAAATTTTCAAGATTAGCATCAGATACCTATTGTTCATCGTAACTAGCGAAGTTTCAAAAACAAATCCAGAATAAGTAAAAGCAATCCAAGCATATACAGAGCCGAAAACCCTGTAGGCCTTAATATCTTTCCTGGATCTGGCCAGTTACTACAGGTCATTTAGTAAAGACTTCGCACCTTAGCGTCATCGAATGGCAGAGGCGTTGTTTTTATCACAAGGGAGCCGACCCATCACTATGATATCACGAGCTCTTAAATAATGCGAAACTCATTTTACCACAAATGAAATGGAATTATTATGCATCGTATATGCCATAGTCAAATTGCAAAATTACTTATATGGTACTAGGGATTTGCACATCTTCACGGATCAACAACCACTGATGTTTGCAGCCTCAAAAAAAAAAAAAAAAAAAAAAAACAAAAAAAGACAAATTTATAGATCAAGAGAAGGAAGAGCAGGCGGCTACCATACATTATAAGCCCAGAAAAGAAAACTTCGTAGAAGACGCCCTATCACGGGAAAACATTAACGCACTAAATTACGACACAAAGTCATATGCTGCCACGGCTCATAGTGAGCTCTCCGTAACGTAAACAATTGAGACAACTGACAAACCAGTGAATTGTATCAGAAACCACTTAATCTTAGAAGAGAAATGCTATAACTTGCATCAACAACTGATAATGTTTGTCACAAAAACCCTCCATATTAACGAATTTATAAACAAGAGCAAAAAGGTAAAAATAGTTAAAGTTTAAAACAATAGAGCACATAAGGCAGCTCAGGTGAATTTTAAACAAATCCTCTATGATTACTATTTCCCAAAAATAACAATGAAGTTTTCTTGAACAGCATCCGTTATCCCTAAATAAGCAATATAACATAGACATCGCCAACGCCCCCCACTCCATAGTTCCTTAAATGGACAAGTAGAACGCTTCCTCAGCATCTTAATAAAAATAGCTAGGTACTTGAAACTTGATAAAAATATTATTACCCAGGCAATATTGTGAGCAACAACAGAATATAATTGGATTATACACTCCGTCACAGATTATAAACCACTTGACATAATACATTATATAACTAAAGAATTTCAACAAACCATCAAAGAAAAAATTAAAAAAGCCCAACAAGATCAATTATCTAGATGCAACCCAAATAGACAGAACAGGGTATTTTAAAAGTATTTATATAAAAAAACAAGAGGTGAGGAAACAAACTATCTCCATTGTTCTCAGATAGAACCATAGAGATAGATTTAGGAACATCAGATCTCATTAAGGGGAGGGTAGTCTACAAAGACAATCTTCACTAACCTCTTAGCCTACTACAGATCATGTTCTACCATTCTCTCATACTACTCTCCTCGGCACAAGCAAAAATAACCGATTTCTCCTACGCGAACAGCGTAGTTTTCTATACCACATAAGAAAGTTAGTAGAATTAGATATTGAACAGGCCCAGAATCTGTTGTCCGTTCTTACAGTCCAGAGAGTTAGACTTCCTGGGCACGGCAGTAAAATTTTTGGCTAGTAAACCCAATGCGTGCAAAATAAGAATGAATACTCGTAAAAATAACAGAATCGCATTATCAGAGCCAATAAAGAAGACGTAAATGCAATAATTAACACAGAAACCCAAAAACAGATTATCTTGCCAACAAGCACAGTGAACAAAATTATTAAAGAAAGAAATAGCGATCTGGTATATTTATATTAGACACTAGCAAACCCGGCGAACTCCGTTTCGCCACCAGATGGTTTTATTTGAAAAGGAAATATTTTGTTTCATTTTACAACAGTAATGAATTCATTTCAACTACAAAAATAAAGTGTTATTTAGTTGAACTTCTCTAAGTAAATGGAAGTGAATACTGAATCGTACGTGTCCGCAAATTATCCGTGTCATTGAAGTGCTCTTTGGTAAACCACATTTTTTGTTTTTTTGGTCCGACGTTAACGACAAACAAAGCGGATGGTTTCCCAACTCGTGAAGACGCAACGTATAACTGTCCATATAAAAAACAATGATTTTCTAAATTTATCCCGCAAACACTAAGCGATTGGAATTGCAACTTGTTTATTGTAATTGCGAACGCCAGGCGAACTGGAAATTGCAATCGTTTAAAGTCAAACGGAAGATCAGTCGGAATCATTGGTATTCAACGAATATATACATATCAAATTCGGCATAAGTCTTTTTACCGAAAGTCGAGTACCGTTGCAAAGTCGCGGTCTATTCAAATTGATGATGATGATTTGATGATACATGATTTATTATTAAAGAAACAAGAGTGTGCCATCGAATTTTTTTTTTTTTTTGTCCATCAACGAGTAAATCTTCAAATACTCTCATTGTTGGGGACTCCCAAAAATCTCTTCAACATACCTCACTATCACAGGACACAAACAACAATTTATCTACACAAAGGAGTTAGTTTTTCGTATTATCTATATTGTTGCCGTTGACGACTTCCGTAACAATTTTTACCGGCAAATTTGACCAAACAAAATATTACAGATGCTTGCAGAGATACATATGACGGAGCAAATTAAGGTATTTCGGACACTTCTTATGATTCTGCATCCGAAGCTGAAAAAATAAATGAAAGTTTGAATGTAACTTCAAGAAATCAGAGACCAATAAACGCATTTGATCGTAGTAAAGACTCATCGGATGTTGATGGTAATTCTTATATTTTGGCCCGTATAATTAATCGTTTATGCATATCTGTAATATTTCCATAAATTTGTGCATCTATGATTGTGCTAAAAGTAAATTTATATTATTCATAAATATTGCAGATCCGCCAGCAAAAAGAAAATTCGTCAGATATTGGTATTGATCATTCGACAAACATTGAAACAAATCTCAATTACCCTGGAGAATGGTCTGAAAATTTTACAATTTCGCAAATTGACATTATTGTTGAGAAAGGCCCAATCAGAGTTAAAAATATCCAATATCCTCGAAACGTTGAGGATCGTCATTTTTCCGATTTTCACTACTGTCGCGTTTTATAAAACGGAGAACGTGTCGATCGACGATGGCTAGTCTACTCCATAAAAAAGATTGTTTATTCAACAACAAATTATCGATTCGCAGTTCTTGGGTTTCAAGATTGGAAACATACAACTTCAGCAATAGAGAGCCACGAGTTATCATAAACTCACTTGCTAAACTTCCAAAAGTATACTGACTTTTTTAATTTTTAAATTAAATTCAAACAGTTTTATTAATGTTTTCACCAAAACTTTCGATTGATTAACAGATGGTTCGTATGAAATACTTTGTAGAGAGAATAGCCTAATCTTGACTTGATTAACGACAGTAGCAAATATTCGCTTTGAGTGACCGTAAAACATACCTTAACAAAATCGTGGAGTGACTATAACCTCCATTTGAAAAAATAATGCGTATTTTACCGCAAAATTCATAAACCGACATTCTGTAAATAATTTATTGTTATATTGCAGGTGGATAGAATCTGAATTAAGAATTAAACAAGTATCAGGCATTGATAAAAAACTTCAAAAAATTATATTGGATGAAACGATGCGCTGTTGAGAAGTATTGAAGCGCTTGTTGCATATCACGTTGTACTTAGCAGAACATAATTTGGTTTTTCGAGGTCAAACTGATAAGTTATTCGCTTCAAACAATGGCAACTTTTTGGGGCTTGCCGAGATGATTGCACGTTTTGACCCTGTTTTGGAAAAACACTTGGAAAAAATCTTATCCCAAGAAATACACGATCATTATCTCGGAAAGGACACGCAGAACGAATTTATAGCTTTGTTGGAAACCACTGTTCGCGATGAAATCTGTTTGAGGATTTCTGTTGCCAAATACTTCACCTTGATTCTTGATTGTACGCCTGACACGAGTCGCCAAGAACAATTATCTTTTGCCATCCGATTCGTCGATATGGAAACTGAAGATGTTCGAGTTGAAGAACGCTTTTTAGACTTCGTGCCGGTTTTATCTTCTACGGGTGAAAATTTGACGAATGTGACTTGTACTCAGTTACACAAATTTAGTCTTCCTATTGCAGATTTTTGGGACCAGGGTTACGACAATGGCTACAATATGAAGGGAAACAAATCAGGGGTTCAACCACGAATCTTGGAAATGAATCCTCGAGCATTCTACACCCCCTGCGCGTGTCACAGCTTAAATTTAATGTTATGTGACGTGGCTTCCGCAAATCGTCAAGCAGATTATGTTTTTGGCATACTGAATAATGTTTACTGCATTTTTGGATCATCAACACAGAGATGGTCGATTTTGCATAAACATGTTGCGATTGGTGTAAAAAACTGGTCTGAAACAAGATGGGAGAGTCGTATAAACAGTGTCAAAGCAGTAAGGTTTCAACTTAAAGGTGTTGTCGGAGTTTTGTCTGAGTATTCTTCTTTAGAGTCAGATCTTGTGAATAAACACAAAGTTGATTCTATAGAAGAAAAAATGATGAAAATGGAGTTTGTCGTAGGTCTAATTGTTTGGTTCGATTTTTTGCTCGCTGTAAATGTCGTCAGCAAAAAATTGCAGTCAAAAGATATGGTACTTGATGAAGCTGTGAAAGGGCTAAAAGGAATTAAGAGTTTCTTATCCAAATATTGCTGTACTGGGTATGAGAAAGCATTAGTTGTAGCTCGTGAAATCTTAAAAAATCTCAATGTCAAACCCACATTCGAAACGAAGAGAATACGAAAAGTCAGAAAACAATTTGAGTATGAGGGTCATGATGATCCTCTGAACTTAGAAAAATCATCAGAAAATGTTTTACAAATAGAATTTTTCAACGTCGTTGTAGATGGAGTTTTGTCTGATATGTCTGCACGGTTTGAGCAATTCGAGAATTACGACAATCTGTTTGTATTTCTGTACGATCCGAAAAGATTGAAAAAAAATGCCTGAAGACGATTTATTAAAGCATTGTAAGGACCTAGACTTAGCACTATGTTACGAGAACGAGAAGGGATGGTGCTGAGCTTTTTTCGGAACTCATAATTTTCCGGCATTTCATTACGTATGAAATGCAAAACGCTATTCAGGTTCTTACGGTAGTGGTTTCCCGAACACTTTTACTGGATATCGTATATTATTGACTATTCCCATATCTGACGCTAGCGGTGAGAGATCGTTCTCAAAATTAAAATTAATTAAAAACTATTCGAGATCAAGTATGTATTCGAAAAGGATGTTTAACGTTCGACTAATTTCGACACTGTCATCGACACATTCGCACAAAAAAAAGCTCGGAAGTTTAACTTAGATGTCTAAATTGAAACAAAAAAATTTAATTGAATTTAACGAATGTAAAACTATTTCGTTTAATTATGTCAATAAGGCCTCGCGATAAATCCACTGCCCAGGGCCTCGCGTTGGCTAACGCCGGCACTGGTGGAAAACACCTGTGGCCAATCTGAAACTGGGGTTTCTTGTTTGCGACGTTGAAATTTCTTTGTTGATTGATTCCAAGTGTAATACTTGGGTATTTCAACGTACATCAGCGTCGCTGCGAATGGATCTGCCTCACACATTGCAAAGAAGCTAGTCAATGTTGTAGATGGTGGTTTCTCAGCTCGTTGTGCCGCATTAGCCTCAGTGAAGTAAACTCTTTGGCCATTTGCCAAATGCACTGCTAAATGCACAACTGTGGGATATCTTTCATGAATGTGAAATGACAATAATCGCCACAGTACTTCACTAGTTCTGACGTATCTGCCCATTTGAAAGTTGCTGATTTCGTCATTTGCATTTTCCGATGCAATACCAAAAACAGCAATGTCGCTGCTGTTTTGTGACGTACTTGCACAAATATTTGATTGATTTGGTTGAAAGACAACTCTCAACGTTTACATGTGCTTTGGAAATTCGTGATAGCAACGGGCAATATGGTACAATAAATTCATTTCCGATCTCAATCTCTTGATTTTGAACTTTAACTTTGATAGTTCGACCATTTTCTTCTTTTGAACGCCGACGATAAACTGGATATCCATCGTTCCCTGTGACTGTTTCAGCAACTAACGGTCGCGGATATCGTTTTGTGCACTTTCCATCATTCATGCAAGGCAATAATGGATTTAATGCACCGCACGGTCCATGCACCATCTGTGTCGTCACAACGTCGTGTAGATGGAGATCAGTGAGTGGATCAGGAATTTCATTTGAATGTAATTTGTTCAGCAACCAAATTAGGATATGAGCATGCGGTAGTCCACGCTTCTGCCATTCCACCGAGTACATATAACAATGTGTGTCACCAAAAACTCGATATTTAGTAAGCACATTCATCATAACCTTGAGTTTCTCCTGAAATACTCTGGCGATTATGTCATGGCGATCTTGCGGTTTTTGGCTCGGTTCCAACTCGTTTAATATCCGTCCACTTCGGATTGCATATGAAGGTAATAAATAAATCCGAAATTCCATAGTTTCGCTTTGGAGTGCAAAATAGAACTGGACATTTATTATGGAATGTGTACGAATGTAAGTTGTTCGTCATAGTCGCCTACTGGCGTTTTGAGTTATTCGCCAGAGTTGCCATAAAAAGTTTAAATAAAAAATGATTTTCCCGCTTTCCTTTTGAAATTTTTCCTGATCTTTGTTTGCTATAAACCTCACGGAGCCCGATACCTTTCCAACGAATGCAAAACCGTGGAAATCGGTTCGTGCGTTCTGGAGTTATAGCGTCAGGAAGGAAAACCCGACTTATTTTTATATAGTAGATTACTAACCAGAAATAGAATATTAATTACAGGAATTCAACATTTAATGCTTACTATCACACTAGCAAAAATCAACATAGTTAACACAAGAATATTCAATGAAAATTATCTGCAATCCATTTTTACCGAACAGCTAACAGAAGTCCCAATAAGAAGTCTAATTAGGGTTTCCAACTTCAAGATTCTCCAGACCAACAACATCATGCATATCTTAATCGATTATACCAAGGTTAGAAGAGTATGTAGGAAGTATGTACTGCTGCTCCACGTTGCCCACAACGACCTCCTACTCCTACGAATGCGACGAAGGAATATTGGCAGTCACTGAGTGCTTGACAACCAATCTGGCTACAATTGTACTCCAGTGGCTCAGCTTCCTGCTGCATACAGCCGAGTCACCTGGAGCCTATCGCATTGGTGGTTGATGGGATAATAATTATCAACGTGTTGCTCGTTGAGTTAGCGTAAATGCTGGACCCGTAATACCAATGAATGGAGCTCATATCGTTACGTTCGAACGCCTAGCTATTAATAGCCGGATGAGCAGGCATCGTATCTTTACCGTTACTTCACATAAGGGGACATGATTCAATGCTATGCTTGTTCGTTCATGTGCCGTAATAGGCAACCTTAACATCAACGAAAAACTAAGGGACCATATAGAGTCCGACGGATCATTTAACATCTGGTACACCGCTAGCATAGCCTTGAGCCTCGTGCTTTACGCTTTCATCCTCGGTTAGCAATATTAGAGCCGAATGCAATTACCCAGCTACGTCATCAAGGAGTTGAGCAGCGCTGAAGACGGCAATAATCTTGCACTAACGGCCAAAGCCGTTCAGTTCACATCATTTTTTTTTTAATTTTTTCGGTTAATGAGTATTAAGGGCCAGTAATAACAAAGGAAAATTTGTAGCATCATATTAACTGCAATAGGAAAGCAACAGATTGCTGCGCGGGATAAATTTATTATACCATTTACCTATAGGTACAAAGGTATATTAAATTCGATCGAATATATGTAATAGGTTGAAGGAGACGTCGCAGACCACATGTTGTTAGAACCAAAATGATCAGAATCGAAAATAAAATCGATTTAGCCATGTCTGTCTGTCCGTCCGTCTGTCCGTATGAACACCTAGATCTCAGAGATGGTAAGAGCTAGAGTAAACAAACTTTGGATTTAGATGTAATATGCAACTACGCAGATCAAGTTTATGTTTTTTTCCTCCCCCGCCTTTCCCCTTGCCCACAAACCGCAAGCTACTCTGGAATCCTTTGAGCTAGAAAGTTAATTTAAAGTGCAGTATGTAGATATTTACGATATTCACCGAAATCCAAAATATGGTTCAAATCGGATAAAATCTAGCTTTGGTATAAGCGAAAGAAGTTTGGCATACGCAAAGCAAGCGCAAGAGGCGGGCGCAACAACAACAACAACAACAACAACAACAACAAGAACAAGCATTAGTCTTCTAGCGTATTCGTGCGCAGGCATACACACATACAGGTTTGCTTGCATGTGTGTGTATGCATGCGTATTTCAACGAAAGAGCTGGACTGCTGCTTTTCCAATGAAATGATATGAATGTCAATTGATATGATCTCTTTTATATTGGCTGAATTTTAGTATTCGCTGGGTTTCATGTATTATTATTTTAATTATAAGTAAATTTAGGCGATTACAAATTTATATATGTTTGTTATACCATGTACCGATAGGTACAAAGGTATATTAAGTTCGTTCGAATGTATGTAACAGGGTGAAGGAGACGTCGCAGACCACATGTTGTTACAACCAAAATGATCAGAATCGAAAATAAAATCGATTTAGCCATGTCCGCCTGTCTGTCTGTCCGTCTGTCCGTATGAACACCTAGATCTCAGAGATGGTAAGAGCTAGAATAACCAAACCAAACATTTAGGTGTAATATGCAACTACGCAGATCAAGTTTAAGTTTTTTTCCTCCCCCGCCTTTCCCCTTGCCAACAAACCGCAAGCTACTCTGGAATCCTTTGAGCTAGAAAGTTAATTTAAAGTGCAGTATGTAGATATTTATGATATTCACCGAAATCCAAAATATGGTTCAAATCGGATAAAATCTAGCTTTGGTATAAGCGAAAGAAGTTTGACATACGCAAAGCAACAACAACAAGAACAAGCCTTAGTCTTCTAGCGTATTCGTGCGCATTCATACACACATACAGGTATGCTTGAATGTGTGTGTATGCATGCGTATTTCAACGAAAGAGCTGGAGTGTTGCTTTTCCAATGAAATAATATGAATGTCATTTGATGTGATCTCTTTTGCATTGGCTGAATTTTAGTATTCGCTGGGTTTCATGTATTATTATTTTAATTATAAGTAAATTTAGGCGATTACAATTTTATATATGTTTGTTTTAAATTTTATTTCGTCAAATGGTACATGGTATACTACAGTCGGGTTAGGTCGACTGTAGACGTTCTCATTTGCTTACACTCACACTTGACAAGCATGTCTGCCTCAGAACATTCAGATTCTGATAAATGACTATAGAACTTGCTCCTTGGTGGGAGACAAGTTTCTTCTAGCCTCTTCAATGAATCTAAATATTCATAGGGAAACAAACCTTTCCTACGAAATGAAATTTCCCCCATCAAGGTTCCCGGTAAGAGTGTCTAGTCTAGAGGGCATGAATCTAATCGTATCTAAAAACTTAATTTCCAGTGAGTTTTGTTGAAGGGGAATATATTTTGAAATAAATATATACAATTCCTTATTCAAGGGAATCACTTTTATTTCCCCGTCAACCTCACTGAGCTCCTTTATAAATAAATGAGCGTCATATTTGGAAAAATTATGGAAAAAGACGAGTATGAAATTACTTGTCTTGTACTTTAGGTTGCATGCATTGTGTGCTAAACCTCTGTATTAGCCAGTGAAATGGCAGTGGTCTCGCACTCTATCATTGCCTAAAATACCCTGACAAATGTAACAATTTAAAGCCTCATCAAAATCGAATAAGTCTTGTGGACTCATTTGAAGGGGTACCACACGTTTCATGTGGTTTTCATAAAGTTCGGACAAATAGGATGTTAGTTTCCAAACGAAAGTGCTTTCAACATTTTTGCCTGTCTCTAAAACAAACTTATCTAAGCTCGAGTCAAATGCACACTTGATGTAGTATGCAAATGCTACGGGAATATATTTATTAATAATTGTTGATGAGGAAACACTTACATCTGGTGTTGATGATGATGGTGATGATGATGATGGTGATGATGATGATGGTGATGATGATGATGTTGATTCCAATATGCATTCGAAATCAGCATATACCACAAATGGAACCTCTAGCTGGCGATATTGATTGATGAAATACAGTTCGCCTGTAGTTAAAGAAATTGTATGTGTTAGCTATTTGCTCTTTATATAAATATATTTAAGTGCTTTAACTTACGCTGACATGTTTTTTATCCATACAAAGTGTCCGTGAGCACCAGCTGTCGGTCCATCGATGAATATTAGGTTAATGTGGAGCTCCTTCTCCACGCCAGCGCAGTAAAGTGGTCCAAAGACTTTATTGGTCTCCCTCAGCTCCCACATTTAAAAACATGTATTGAAGGATACGTCCCCTTGTATCAATAATTTGCTTCACATTTCCATCGATCGGTCGCATAGCATTGTATTTATGCTACTCAGTACGTGCATGATGATGCCATTGCATACCCGCAGGTAGAAATTGGCTGCAGGAGTTGCATAAGCACCATTCATGATGTTTCCATTGTTGATGGTGGAGATGGAGTTGGAGTAGTTGGCCATTTTGGTTGTGTTTATTTTGGTTGTTCTGGTGGTGTTGGCGGTGGCGAAAGTGGTGATGGTGCTGGTGCTGGTGGTGTTGGCGGGGGTGGGGCTCGTTATGGTGTTGGCGATGGTGTTGGTGTTGCTTGTAGTGGCGCTCATCGTGGTGGTGGTGGTGGTGGCGATGTTGTTGGAGGTGGTGTGTTATTTTGTTTAAACTTTTAAGAATTTTTAAAATTTTTTTATTTTTCAGTTGCAAGTATTGAGAGCGCGGATAAGTGATTCGACAATAAGTGATTCTTAAGGCTTCTAGGAGGCTATACGAAGACTCAGAAAATTGTTTTTTTGATTTAGGTTCGGCATTTCACTTTTCTCCATATTCAAGTATTTCACTTCAAGAGTACAGAAAATGAGCACTTCATACACCATAGTAAAACCAATGTAGGGTGCATTAAGCGAGCCTTGTTTGCATACACATACATACACACACACACACACAAACATTATTGATCCATCAAGTAGTGTTTAGAGCGAGTCAAGTGTTCACCAACGTTTTGAGCACCCGTTCACGCCCCCGTCCCTTTTCCAACACCATCGATGCGCTATGATCGCCTGTGTTGCGTTGGGCATTCCGAGCGCCTTTTCCCACTCCATCGATCGCTTATTCGTCAGCGCTATTATCGGTTGCGCTATAAGCGTTCGTTTACACCCCCATCCCTTTCGATGTGTTGGGTGTTCCGAGCGCCTTTTCCCATTCCATCGATCGCGGCACGTGCCCGTACTTATCATAATCGTACCCCGACTCCGTTGGCGGATTGTTACCCCAATCAATCGTCACGAGCCCTCACACCACAAAACTATTGACCCTAATTAAATGCGCTTTTTATTATCCTGACCCGTAATTGACAACTTGACAGCTAACATTTTTATTACCCCTTTTTTGACAGCTGACCGTAATTAATTTTAATTTATGACACCCATTAAGTGGCGTGAAAATGATGTTTTCATACTACTCTTCAGCCCAGGCAAATTTCGAGAACATATCAATTACTGTTAACAGATAGCGATATCCATTGTTCTACTGTGCATACTTCCCCATTTCAACCAAGTCTGCTTGCCACATATCGTTTATTCCTTTTGTAATGACTCTACGTCGTAGGAAATTCTTGCGTGAGGGAGCATGTAATTCATTAATAATCTCTCGTCTGCTCATCGTACTTATATGATATTCAATCACAGCACAAACTCTATAAATGGGAGTGATGAAATGACTTGATGTGATAATAATTTCTTAAAACTGACCTATATATCAGAGTTTTAAAGCATGTACAATTTTTTGATGGATATCTGCAACAGCCCTTTCAACTCTATACAATCTCTCTTCAATGTCATTGTGAGGTGTAGTGCTCCATTGTCTACTTCTCAATGTTGTGGAATCAATGATGTTAGAGATTCTCGAAGTTCGTTTATGCTCTTATTTACATATGCCTTAATAACAATATCCGTGTTTTCTTTTACACGTTTTTGTTAAATGTTAAATTTACCATCTGTATTAATGAAAATTCTTGATAAACTTTACTCGTATCTTTTTAAATGGTCAGAGCTCTGCTTATCGGCTATGTAATATCAAAACTTGTCAACAGACATGATGATCATAAATTTAATTGAAGATCGACATCTAATTATAGACTGTTTTAGTGTATAATTTGTGCCTCTCTCAATTCTTCAATAATATAGACGTCATTTCAATACTATGACTACTATTGCCTGCCGATTGCGAGGCTATTAAGAGTTGTAGTCGCTCAACCATCTCATTTGGGTCATCTCAATACACATGTGGTAATTGGGTTTGTTCATGTCAAAGGGTTTGTGTCTTGTCCAAGAGAAATTCACGTGCCAGTTCACTTATATTCAAATTTTTTTTACTCTCATCATGTAGTGCTGTTTGAGGTGATATTGAAGCTGGTGTTTGAGGTACTCCAAATGATGAGCTCTCTTCATTTAGTGGTGGTGATGGTGGGAGCGTTTGAATTGATAACACTCTCGATGAGTGAGGCGGATCTTCACCTTGTACTGTGAATGATGTATCCTCGATAGCTGGTTGAGAATAGAATTGATCTTCATCATCACCATCATCATCATCATTATCATTACTTACTATTCAACCTCCAATTTGACGACTTGTAATCATTACCCTCTTTAAGTTTTGTGTTTTGATTATCTCTATTGTGCGCAATCAGTTTCTTCTTTTTCGTTATAATATGTTGTGGTGTACCACAATCAGTATCGGATTCAATATTTCTATACTCATGTGTAGTAATTGATTGTTGTCATGTTCGAGTTCATGTAAAGGTGCAGTAATAAGCTTGAATGTTTTCTTCAAACCAATAGTATTTAAAACTCTGAGTTGTTTAATCTCACAAAACTTTTTTTTTTAAACATTTTGACTTTTAGTCAGTTCAGTTAGAATATTTTGATTCATTAAATTCAAATTTGAAATCGCAATACTTCACTGCTCTACTTATGACTCTCTCGTGTTTGTAATGGACTGTGTAAGATATATACATATAGTAAGATATTCACATCTCATTCATATCACACATAAGACCCCTCGCATATTAAATTATGCACAAACTCTAAACAAATCCTCAAGACCCAAAAGTTATTAAACGCTGAATGCAAACGCTCCCAGACTTCAATGTAAACAAAAAACCAATAAGCATAAAGAGAGCGCGCATGAGCTTAAAGATCACACACCAACTCTAAACAAATCCTCAAGACCCAAAAGCTATTAATTAAACGCTGAATGCAAACGCTCCCACACTTCAATGTAAACATAAAAACCAATAAGCATAAAGAGAGCGCACACGAGCTCAAAGATCACTTGACCAACACTTCAGAGGACTCAGCATTATTCCACCCATACACTTAAGAGAACCCTCACTTACAGTAAACGAAAGTCGCAATACGAAGTATAATGTTAAGCTAACAGAAACTGTAAAATTAGTTCTTTAAGAAGCCTTTGCTCATACGGATCGTAGTTATACTCGTTTCGCGAAAAATAAAGTTCTCCAGTAAAAAAAATAATACTCTTTTATTTTTTTTGCTGTTAGCACAAGCTAAAAACCTAATTGGCCTACCAGCCTACCGCAGCCGGTAGGATATGTTAAAAAGTGTTAGTCAATTAACAGTCGTGACCGCTTAAAGGATAAAAGTTACCTTTGGTTAACGCGAAATTAAACTCTTACCAAAAATACATATCCGCAAAAAAAATCTACGTGCGTTAATCAATTAACAGTCGTGACCGCTTAAACGACAAAAGTTACCTCAGGTTAACGCGAAATTAAACTCTAACCACAAAATACACCCCAAAAAGAAAATCTAAGTGTGTGAAAAACTATAAACATTTAAGCCAATGTTTAAACCAAATTAAACACGTACCAACATTCGAAAGAAGTGCTAAAGCCCTATCAGCATTTGTAAAAAGAGTAGATTTCATTCTATCTCTATACCCGACAAGATGCGCCCGGCAAACAAGTATCATCTTTGGAGCCATCGAACGACAACTGGACGGAGAGGCATTGAGAATCTCGCAGATTTCTCAAACCAACACCTGGACAGCACTCAAGACAGCACTCATCGACGAATTCAAAACACAGACCCCCTACGAGGAATTGCTAAGACGTCTCTATAATACAAACTGGAATGGAAGCCTACGTAAGTTCGTAGAAGAGCTTGAAAGAAAAGCTTACACCATTACCAATAAGTTAGCTTTAGAAAACAATCCACACAACACAATAATTTTTACCAATGCTTTACAAAACACAACGAAAGATGTAATTTTTAAGAAATTACCTGATAGGATGTTCATGACCCTTGAAAGGCATGACATAACTACAACTTCAAAACTAAAAACAGTTGCACAAATAGAAGGTATTTACGAAACTTATACCGAAAATCATAATATTTCAAAAGTTGAAAAATATGGTAATCCAAGACATAATAATACACCCAATACAAACTTCAAATCAAACAATTTTCATTCTTATGACACGTCCTATTCCAAACCACAAGGGAATTACCAAAATCAGAATTTTTGTAAGAAACAAAACCAAAACCTACATCAAGAATTTCAACACAAATTAATAGAAGGACAAATTCAGAATGCTTCTAATTATTCAAGAGATACTTCAACCAGTCATGGGCCTAACCCACCAGTTAAAAGACAAAGACAAAGCCAAAGTGGCCAATTTAAAATGGACACTGCACAAAAATTTTCTTCAAAATGCCTCGGACCAAGATTTTGAATAACTACTCCATTCAGAAAACTCACAATGCATTCAAAAAATTAAAAGTGTATTATTGATACAGGCTCATCGATAAATCTCATTAAAGAAAACTTTTTTTAATTTCAAAATTAACAAAAATCCAATAAAAGTACAAACAATAAACAATATTACTGAATTGTCAGATAATATTTTACTCGAATCCAGTAGAATATGCCCCATAGGCCAAACTTTTTATGTTCATAATTTTTCTAAAATATATAACATTCTGATTTTAAGAGAATTCCTAAACGCCAGTAGTTCACAAATCAATTATCAAAACGATATAGTCACGTTAGGAGATTATGAATTTAAATTTCAATACAACGACGAAAATTTTGAAGACATTTACATAAAAGATTGTGCATTACCACCATTAATAGAAAATACACCTCACAATTTCGCAATTGAAGACGAATTAAGAGAGTGTAATGAGTTTAGATTAGAACATCTTAACACAGAAGAAACAACAAAGTTAAAGAAAATTTTGTATGAATTCCGTGATATTCAGTACAAAGAAGGTGACAATTTGATCTTTACAAGTACTATTAAACACGCAATTCAAACAAAACATGAGGACCCAATATACAAAAGACCTTATAAATATCCACAAACTTATGATCAAGAGGTCAATTCACAAATAAATGAAATAATAGAACAGGGCATAATTAGAAAATCTAAATCCCCCTATTGTTCTCCAATTTGAATAGTTCCAAAGAAAATGGATGCCTCAGGCAAACAAAAATTCCGAATAGTCATTGACTACAGGAATATCAACGAAATTACCGTTGACGACAAATTTCCAATACCTAATATGGATGAAATGTTGGATAAATTAGGCAAATGCCAATACTTGCACAATTGATCTAGCAAAAGGTTTTCACTAAATACAAATGGATCCAAAATCAATATCAAAAACAGCCTTCTCGACAAAACACGGTCATTACGAATTTACTCGTATGCCCTTTGGGCTCAAAAATGATCCAGCAACCTTTCAACGTTGCATGAATAATTTACTAGAAGATCTAATCTTCAAAGACTGTCTTGTGTACTTGGATGATATCATAAGTTACTCCACTTCATTGGAGGAACATATTTCATCTTTAGCTAGAGTATTTTCAAAACTCAGAGAAGCTAATTTAAAGTTACAACTTGACAAATGTGAATTCATGAAAAAAGAAACTGAATTCCTTGGGCATATAATTACTACAGAAGGTATTAAACCAAATCCCAATAAAATTAAAGCCATAGTTGATTTTCCAATACCAGAAACCACCAAAGAAATTAAATCATTTTTAGGTTTATGCGGATTTTATCGCAAATTTATTCCCAACTTTGCCAACATTGCAAAGCCGATGACACTCAGATTGAAGAAAAACGTAACTATAAATATAAAAGACCCAACATATGTATCAGCATTCGAGAAATTCAAAGTCCTTATTACATCTGACCCAATATTAATTTACCCAAATTTTGAGAAATCATTGTCACTATTAACCGATGCTAGCAATATCGCTATAGGCGCCGTTCTGTCACAAGAACATAAACCAATCTGCTATGCAAGTCGAACTCTTAATGAACACGAATAAAATTATTCCACAATTGAAAAAGAATTATTAGCTATTGTTTGGGTAACCAAATACTTCCGATCCTATTTATTCGGTAGAAAATTCCAAATATTAAGTGATCATAAACCATTAGTCTGGCTGAGCAACATAAAAGAGCCTAATATGAAATTACAAAGATGGAAAATCAAATTAAACGAATATAATTATCAAATCAAATATTTACCTGGAAAAGAAAATAATGTCGCAGATGCACTTTCACGCGTTAAAATAGAAGAAAACTTCTTGGGAGAAGATGCTATAAGCACTAGAGCAACTATACATAGCGCACAGGAAGATAGCCAATATCACATACAACTAACCGAAAGACCATTGAACTATTTCAATAGGCAAATAGAATTCGCAAAAGGCAATGACAATAAAGTTGAAACAATTCACTATTTCCATAAATTAAATATTAAAATTTGTTACAAAGAAATGACAAATCAGTACGCCAGAGATATGATCAAAGAATATCTTTGCTCAAAGAACAGTATTATTTACTTTCACAATGAAACAGATTTCCCAACCTTTCAGCAAGCCTATCTAGAAATCATAAGCCCAAATAATCCAACTAAAGTAATGAAAACAAGTTTAAAACTTATTGATATTTAGACCTTCGTCGAATTTAAAGAATTAATATTAAAAACACATAAAAAATTATTACATCCTGGCATCGAAAAAACAACTAAGTGGTTTAAGGAAAAATATTATTATCCAGATTATCAAAAATTAATACAAAATTTAATAAATGAATGTGAAGTTTGTAACGTAGCTAAAACAGAACATAGAAATACAAAGCTTATTTTTGAAGTAACTCCAGAAGTTTTCAACGTCAGAGAAAAATATGTAATAGATTTTTATATGATTGATAAAAAACAATTTCTTTCATGCATTAATAATAACGAATACAACATTTCCAGGCCAAACAACAAAAATGACGAAACTGCTTATATCGATAATGTGCATCACACTTATAATCATTCTTACACCTGTAAAAGCCCAGCGTATTGAAGTTAATCATATACAGAATAACCAAGGATTTATGATATTCGAAACAGGAGTAATTAACATTCCGATGACATTCGAACACCATTGTATTACCATTAACATTACAGAAATAGAACAATCATTTGAAATGTTACAAATCCAAAGTCAATATTTTAAATCACGTCCACAAGTAAAATACTTAATAGAAAAATTAAAACAAGAATTAAACGGCATTCGCATTACAAGACGCATTAAACGCGGACTCATTGATTTTGTAGGTTCCTCATTAAAATACCTTTTCGGCACACTCGATAATGACGATAGAAAACAACTTGAAGACCAAATAAATGTCATTGCACATAACACTATTCAGACAAATACTTTAAATAACTTCATTAACACTTTTAATCTAAATTTGGAAAAAATTAATAATCAAAGTAGAGACGAAGGACAATTAAATTCATTCATTTTTAACATTGAACATTTTACAGAATATATTGAAGATATTGAATTAGGATTACAGCTAACACGTTTAGGAATTTTTAACCCAAAATTACTTAAGCACAATCAGATAGAACATGTTAATCATGAGAAGCTAATTAACATAAAAACTTCAGCCTGGCATAACCCACAAACAAACGAAATATTCTTAATGTCGCATATTCCTATCACTAATTTTGAAACTAAGACATTTCAAATAATACCCTATCCAGACGAAACTGGACAAATCATAAATGAAAATGTTGAAGGAAAATTTTACTTGCATAACAATTTAGTTTTAAATACCCTTTCAAAGAAAATTATAAACGATCATTGTATCGCAAATATTATAAAACATGAACCACCAATTTGTACATTTAACAAATACCGTAAACAAAATCTTACACATGTAGTAGAACCAAATATAATGATAACTTGGAATGTAACACGAAACAAATTATATCAAAATTGTAATAAACAAGATATCTACATAGAAAATAACAAAATAATTAAAATATTTAATTGTACAATTGATTTTGAAAAGGTTAAACTATCAAATAAAGCTCAACAATTCACAACATTAATATTTACAGACTATAATGTTACTAAAATTGATCCTATATCACATATAGAAATTAAGGAAATGATTTTGTTCAATAATAAGGAAAACACAATTTATAAATATTCTTTAATCACAATTGTATTAATTTTAATCCTTATTATTATCATACATTATTCAGTACATAAGAGATGACTCGGCATTATTACATCCATACACTTAAGATAACCCTCACTTACAGTAAACGAAAGTCGCAATACGAAGTATAATGTTAAGCTAACAGAAACTGTAAAATTAGTTCTTTAAGAAGCCTTTGCTCATACGGATCGTAGTTATACTCGTTTCCCGAAAAATAAAGTTCTCCAGTAAAAAATAATACTCTTTTATTTTTTTACTGTTTGCACAAGCAAAAACCTAATTGTCGCAGCCTACCGCAGCCGGTAGGATATGTTAAAAAGTGTTAGTCGCGACCGCTCAAAGATTAAAACAAGTGAGAACGGCTACAGTCAAGCTAGCCCGACTGTAATATTCCATGTACCATTTGGCAAAATAAAATTTAAAACAAACATATGTAAAATTGGAATAGCCTAAGTTTACTTATAATTGAAATAATAATACATGAAACCCAGCTAATACTAAAATTCAGCCAATATAAAAGAGATCATATCAATTGACATTCACATTTCATTGCAAAAGCAGCAGTTCAGCCCTGTCAATGAAATACACGTGCATACACACACATACACGCAAATCTGTATGTGTGTATGCAAATTAATGAATATACCGGAATATTATCCAAAAAAATATATTTTATTTGTGGAAGCACGAGTGGGTCCGCTTTATCCGTTTGTCAAATTAGAACTGAAGTACAAAAGTGGACTTATGTGTGTGCCTAAAGTGTTAAAGGCAATTTTGTTTACAAAGGGTGATCTTGACGCTTGCGTTAAGTGACCGCTGTTATATTTACGTTAAGCGTGGCGCAGAAGAATCTTGGCTTTTACGTTAAGTGGTGACATTTCTATGTTTATATTAAGAATGGCGCGATTGAATCTGGACTGTTACGTTAAGTGATCGCGCTGTTATGTTTATGTTAAGAGTGGCGCAGAAGAATCAGGGCTTTTACGTTGAGTGGCCACGCTGCTGTGTTTATAAGTTTTCTAGTACAATTTGGAATTGAAATTAGGAAGTTGTTTATATTTCCTATAAGATTGCTTTGGTGAGCTGGGTGATAACTTCCCCATTTCTTAAGAAGTATCGTCCCGAGACTTAATGATTTCTTGATAATAATTAGATTTGTGTATTAAGTTTGTTTAGCAAGTCAAAATCAGTTTCTTGATTATTTGATTTCTTATTTTTTTTACTTGGAAGTCTTGTTTTTAATGGACTTCCATAAATGGGGCATTGTTTAAGAAGCTTTGTCATAATAAATACAAAAATGATTAAAAATAATACAAATGTAATTTTTGAATGATTATTTTCTAGCTTAATAACAATTTCTGATAGGACATGTGTTATTTGAAGGTTGATATTCTGTTATTAAGTAATTTATGAATTTATTATGTTTTACGTAATTTAAGGTTTTTCTTTTTCATTTGTGTATGTTATGTTATTAATGATTACAGCATTCCTAAAAGTAACAAGATGTGTGCCTGAGAACCATGTTTCATTTATACAATTTGTTCCAGATACTAGAATAGCACCATCACATTTTTTCAGTTATTTTTGTACAGCTTGTAAATCTTTTATTAAGTAGATCTATAAAACAATTTAATCTATAAACAATTTAAAATTATTTCCGCAAAACGATTGTAAATTTCTCTTTTGAAATTTTGTATTAGGTAAAAAGTATCTTTACATTTAGCAACTTTATCATTTACAATTAATTTTCCATCTTTTTGAGATATTGCTTTAGCATGATATAATTCGCAATTATGGTTTATAGTTGCGTATTTTATAAAGATTATTATTAGATCTTGGAATGATACAATTGAAAAAGTTGAGATGTCTAAAAGATCAATTAAAGTTATGTATAATTTTTCGTGGTTGAATATTTTTATCCTGTCTTCTTTATTGAAAATTTTTGGGTTTAATATTTTGGCTTTTGAGAATGTAATGGTGTCTATTAGATTTTGTAGGTCTATGGACAATAATTTAAGTCGATACTTTTCTAGTTGTATTTCTTGATTGGATTTTATCCATTTAAAAATAGTGCCTAGCTCATTAATGCTGCGTTTTGAAATTTTGTCAGGTGTAAGCTCAGAGAGCAATGTTTTTATTAGATTAAGTTCCATGGTTATTTCCCAATATATGGTACTATTTTCATTTTTGAAAAAAGCTAACTCTTTTTCAAAAATATCGTTATAGAAACTTAGGTTGGTGACGTGAAAGACTTCGCCGTAGCTTTCGTACAATAACAGTTTGTCTGTATCCTTAATTAAAACGTAATCCTCGTTGGAATAGTTAATAATTTACATTTGGAAAATGGGTAATATAATGTAGAATAGGAAAAAAGCATTCATGCTGAATGAAAGGGAAAAAAATGTAAAAAAAGAAATAAGAAATATATCTTAAAATTTTAAATTGTCCTTATGTATTAAACGATTTCTATTATTTATTTTGATTTTATTTCCTAAATCTTCTTTAACTATTTGTTTCCGATATCTGGGCTGTAATTTATTTCTTTCGCCATACTTTTTCTCGTAAATGACCTCTCCTACATGATAATTTTTGGGAGACCTTTTTTCATTCTGGTATGTCAACATTTTTGATTGGGCGATTTTAAGCTTGGCTGGCAAGTCTTTGTGGTCTATTTTATTGAATAATATGTCGTTAGGCTTCTGTTGGGTTGTTCATTGAACTGTATTATTATATGCTTTGGCTGCACGGTATAAGACCTCTGAATAATACATTATTTTATATTCTTCTCGAATGCAGCGAGAGATTTCAATTAATGTCGAATGGACTCTTTCTACCTGACCCTAAGATGTACTATGTCTTGGATCTGCATAATAAATGTTCAGACCTGCTCGATTTCATTTAAATTGGGCTGATGAAAAACTAGATTCATTATCCATCATAATGGATTTTGCAAAAGGGAATGCTTGAATTAATTCCAGCACTTTATTTTCTATATTAGACTTGTCTTCAATTTGCTTTATTATTAAGAATTTGGAGTAAGCATCGATGCATGTAATAAATATTAATTTTTCTGCATAGAAAACATCAAGGTGTACTTGTTCACCTTCTCTTTCTGGGACTGGGGCTTCGTAGATTGGAATTAGCTTGGGATGTCTATTATATTTGTTTTTATTACAGATTTCGCAATTGCGTATGTGTTGTTTTAGTTTTTTGTATAGAGTTGGCCAATAATAATATTTGAGGATTTGCTTAAGATTTTCGTCGAAACCTCTGTGAGCGCGAGCATGTGTTTCTTCTATGATTATTTCTTGGTCTTCTTTATTGACGATATATTATACAAACTTTTTAGTGTAACAAAGTTTATTTGTGAAAGCGTTCTTTATGATATTTTGAATTTCATATAAATCTTCAGGGGAACAATCAATGCAAGTAGTAATATTTGGTTGAAGAAATTCCTTCAGAATTGTAATTAGGTTATCAACTGTGTCATATTCAATGATATGTCTGGTTTTATTGAATACTTCGAACTTTTCGTGAATCGTGAATTTATTTTTTGAAAATAAGAAGCTGTTGTTTAAATTGGTTTAATGGTTTACTTGTTTCAATAAATACTTTTTCTGAACTGCTTTCAGCAGAATGAATAGTTTCATTGTCGGAAGAAGATTCCTCATTGTTTTGGTTTGTTATGTGGTTGATAACTACTCTTGATAAAGCGTCAGCGACGACGCTTGTTGAACCAGGTTTATAAAATATTTTAGGAGAAAATTGAATTTAGGTTTCGTGCAAATACCGCAAAAGAAAGTGGTTGGTGGTCTGTGTGGATTTATAAATTTGTTACTCCATATAAATAATTTCTCAAATTTTTAAATGCCCATACTATTGCGTATAGTTCTCTTTCATTAGTTGCATAATTTCTTTGGGTTTTACTTAATGTTTTGGAAACAAATGTAATTGGCTTACTATCTTGAGAAAGTACAGCGCCTATAGCGATTTCGGATGCATCTGTTGTCAACACGAATTTTTTTGAATAATCCGGTTGGGTTAATTCTATTTTTGTGATCAAATGTGACTTTAGATTATTAAAAGCTGCAATTGCTTCTTCGTCAAGAGATATTTTAGTTTTTTTGGACATGTGTTTCGAGACCTTTCCGTTGTGTCCTTGTAAATGTTTCGTTAGTGGTTTGGCTATGGTCGCATAATTATTTACAAACTTCCTATAGTATCCCGTTAATCCAAGGAAACCTCGTAATTCTTTTAAGAAAGGAAGAGGATAATCAACTATAGCCTTTACCTTTTGAGGATCGGTTTTTATAATTTTATGAGATACTATGTATCCCAGAAATTCCGTTTCTTCCCGGAAAAACTTTGATTTTTCTAATGATATTTTCATATTTGCTTTGAATAATATCTCAATAATTTCTTGTAAGTCTTTGAAATGTTGTTCTGCTGTTTTAGAGAAAACTATAATACCATCAACGTAGATATGACATGTTTTACCTACTTTATTGCGCAAAATATTATCCATTGCCCTTTGGAAGATTCTAGGTGCATTTGCAAGTCCAAATGTCAAACGTAGGAATTCATATTTACCATTGTCAATGGAAAATGCTGTTTTTTTCAATATCATCATCTTTCATTAAGATTTGATGAAAACCAGACTCTAGATCAATGGTTGAAAATAATTTTGAATCTTCTAGGTTAGATAGAATAACTGTAGGATCAGGCATAGGATACCTATCCGAAATTGTATTTTCGTTTAATTTTTTGTAATCGATAACTAAACGATTTTTGGGGAACCATCTTCATTAAAGCCTTTTTTTCCTACAACCCATACAGGGGTATTGTAAGAACTTCTGCTAGGCCTTATTATGTTTTCTGTCAACATCCTTTTTATTTCCTGGTTAACAAAGTGGCTAACCGAATGTGGATAAGGATATTGTTTACTATATATTGCATCCTCATTCAACGTTCTTATTTCTCCTTTAATATCAGTTCTAAAGGGAAGATACGTTTGAATCTTAGAATGTTTTTTATTTATTTCTTGAACAATTTTTTGCTCAAGAGTGTTTAGTGTTTCCGTTTGATTAACGGAATGATTTAATTTGCTTAAGAAAGCATTAGAATCAGAGGATACTGACACCTTTTGGCATCTGCTCTTTTTTAACTTCTTTTTTAAGCATTTTACTTTTCGGTGTTCTTCATGACCATCTTCGTCACTGGATAACGATGATTCATAGTTGGACACTTGATAAGGGGAATGGCTTAGCTATTTCATTTTGGTATTCAATATGTGATACATGGACAGAAGACTCACTTGAGCTTGCTTCAGTATCTGGTTTAATAATTTTACAGTTTAACTTTTCTATTCTGTCGTTATAAATGAGGGTTCCTTTTGCAAGGTTGATGACGGCCTCAATTTTCTTGAGCAAATTATAACCGACTAATAGATCTGTATCCAGATTCTCGATTTCATAGAATCTGTGAAATACTCCGAATATGTTAAATAAATGTCCTTTTTGATGTAACACGCTGTTGTTCCGGTGTTGATTAATATTTTTAATTTTTTATTAATTTTTTTTCTCTAATCTGAAGACGAAGAGAAATCGTCCTCCTTCTCTATCTCTAAAAAATGATCTTCCTTAAGGTTATTGATGCGCATGTATTTTTTTTTTTGGCTGTTGCAATGAGGCAGGCGCGGCCTCTCGTTTCTTGGGAGGATTATTACTACGATAATCAAAATGATTATTGGTTATAGCGTTGCAAGGTCTATTTAGAATTTGAATCGATGAATCAACATCCATCGGTTCCGGTGCTGGTTGATTTCTTCACGTGAAATTATGGTTTTCAGGTTTTTGATTAAAGCGCAAATTTTTATCATCTTTTTTGAAGAATTTATTTCCTTGATTAGGAAATTGTTTAATATTGTCTTAATTCCTAACAGTTTGGTTGCTATTTTGGTTTGAATTCGAATTTGAATAGACATAAGCAAAATTTGCTCTTTGATGATTGGCTTCGAGTTCTTGCGCCTTTGCTAAAGCATTTGGCAAGTCACTTGGTTTTAATGAGAATAATATCTCTGATAATGAACAATTTAGTCCCGTTATGAAAATACATAACGCGTTGTCTCTATTTTTTCTTATTCATTTCCGCAACTATGCTGGCTTTGTCACCATATGTCATTATAGTTTTGTTTATTAAAAAGGTCAGTTTTTTATTCACCAAATTGTAGTATTCAAATACTGTCATCTTGCCTTGCCTGAGAATGCTTTATTCCTTTTTTATACCATGTACCTATAGGTACAAAGGTATATTAAGTTCGTTCGAATGTATGTAACAGGGTGAAGGAGACGTCGCAGACCACATGTTGTTACAACCAAAATGATCAGAATCGAAAATAAAATCGATTTAGCCATGTCCGTCTGTCTGTCTGTCTGTCCGTCCGTCCGTCTGTCCGTATGAACACCTCGATCTCAGAGATGGTAAGAGCTAGAGTAACCAAACTTTGGATTTAGGTGTAATATGCAACTACGCAGATCAAGTTTATGTTTTTTTCCTCCCCCGCCCTTCCCCTTGCCCAAAAACCGCAAGCTACTCTGAAATCCTTTGAGCTAGAAAGTTAATTTAAAGTGCAGTATGTAGATATTTATGATATTCACCGAAATCCAAAATATGGTTCAAATCGAATAAAATCTAGCTTGGGTATAAGCGAAAGAAGTTTGGCATACGCAAAGCAAACGCTAGAGGCGGGCGCAATAACAACAACAACAACAAGAACAAGCATTAGTCTTCTAGCGTATTCGTGCGCATGCATACACATACACATACAGGTTTGCTTGTATGCATGCGTATTTCAACGAAAGAGCTGGACTGTTGCTTTTCCAATGAAATAATATGAATGTCATTTGATGTGATCTCTTTTGCATTGGCTGAATTTTAGTAGTCGCTGGGTTTCATGTATTATTATTTTAATTATAAGTAAATTTAGGCGATTACAATTTTACATATGTTTGTTTTAAATTTTATTTTGTCAAATGGTACATGGTATACTACAGTCGGGTTAGGTCGACTGTAGACGTTCTCACTTGTTTATTATATACATTGGTCATTTGTCGCTATAAGCGAAATCTAACCTAGCAAGGATGGCATCTAAATTCAAAACTGTCCCATGATTTGTTAAAATGTCATTTGCTTTTCCTGTAACTTTGTTTCGTAAAATTGTAAGAGCGCCTACGTATCTCCTACTATTTTCTTTATACATTTTCATGACATTTGCACAAATAGAAGGTATTTACGAAACTTATACCGACAATCATAATATTTCTAAAGATGAAAAATATAGTAATCATAGACATAATAATACACCCAATACAAACTTCAAATCAAACAATTTTCATTCTTATGACACGTCCTATTTCAAACCACAAGGGAATTACCAAAATCAGAATTTTTGTAAGAAACAAAACCAAAACCTCCATCAAGAATTTCAACACAAATTAAAAGAAGGACAAATTCAGAATGCTTCTAATTATTCAAGAGATACTTCAACCAGTCATGGGCCTAACCCACCAGTTAAAAGACAAAGACAAAGCCAAAGTGGCCAATTTAAAATGGACACTGCACAAAAATTTTCTTCAAAATGCCTCGGACCAAGATTTAGAATAACTTCTCCATTCATAAAACTCACAATGCATTCAATAAATTTAAAGTGTATTATTGATACAGGATCATCGATAAATCTCATTAAAGAAAACTTTTTTTAATTTCAAAATTAACAAAAATCCAATAAAAGTACAAACAATAGACAATATTACTGAATTGTCAGATAATATTTTACTCGAATCCAGTAGAATATGCCCCATTGGCCAAACTTTTTATGTTCATAATTTTTCTGAAAAATTTGACATTCTGATTGAAAGAGAATTCCTAAAAGCCAGTAGTTCATAAATTAATTATCAAAACGATATAGTCACGTTAGGAGATTATGAATTCAAATTTCAATACAACGACGAAAATTTTGAAGAAAACAAATATTCCTAGTAGTCATTGACTAAAGGAATATCAACGAAATTACCGTTGACGACAAATTTCCTATAGCTAATATGGATGAAATTTTGGATAAATTGGGCAAATGCCAATACTTTACCACAATTGATCTAGCAAAAGGTTGTCACCAAATAGAAATGGACCCAAAATCAATATCAAAACAAGTGAGAACGTTTACAGTCGACCTAACCCGACTGTAGTATACCATGTACCATTTGACAAAATAAAATTTAAAACAAACATATGTAAAATTGTAATCGCCTACATTTACTTATAATTAAAATAATCATATATGAAACCCATCGAATACTAAAATTCAGCCAATGCAAAAAAAATCACATCAAATGACATTCATATCATTTCATTGGAAAAGCAGCAGTCCAGCTCTTTCGTTGAAATACGCATGCATACACACACATACAAGCAAACCTGCATGTGTGTGTGCATGCGTACGAATACGCTAGAAGACTAATGCTTGTTCTTGTTGTTGTTGTTGTTATTGCGCCCGCCTCTAGCGTTTGCTTTGCGTATGCCAAACTTCTTTCGCTTATACCCAAGCTAGATTTTATTCGATTTGAACCATATTTTGGATTTCGGTGAATATCATAAATATCTACATACTGCACTTTAAATTAACTTTCTAGCTCAAAGGATTTCAGAGTAGCTTGCGGTTTTTGGGCAAGGGGAAGGGCGGGGGAGGAAAAAAACATAAACTTGATCTGCGTAGTTGCATATTACACCTAAATCCAAAGTTTGGTTACTCTAGCTCTTACCATCTCTGAGATCGAGGTGTTCATACGGACAGACGGACGGACGGACAGACAGACAGACAGACGGACATGGCTAAATCGATTTTATTTTCGATTCTGATCATTTTGGTTGTAACAACATGTGGTCTGCGACGTCTCCTTCACCCTGTTACATACATTCGAACGAACTTAATATACCTTTGTACCTATAGGTACGTAGTATAAACAGCCTTCTTGACAAAACACGGTCATTACGAATTTACTCGTATGCCCTTTGGGCTCAAAAATACTCCAGCAACCTTTTAACGTTGCATGAATAATTTACTAGAAGATCTAATCTTCGAAGACTGTCTTGTGAACTTGGATGATATCATTATTTACTCCACTTCATTGGAGGAACATATTTCATCTTAAGTTAGAGTATTTTCAAAACTCAGAGAAGCTAATTGAAAGTTACAACTTGACAAATCTGAATTCATGAAAATAGAAACTGAATTCCTTGGGCATATAATTACTACAGAAGGTATTAAACCAAATCCCAACAAAATTAAAGCCATAGTTGATTTTCCCATACCAGAAACCACCAAAGAAATTAAATCATTTTTAGGTTTATGCGGATTTTATCGCAAATTTATTTCCAACTTTGGCAAACTTGCAAAGCCGATGACACTCAAATTAAAGAAAAACGCAACTATAAATATAAAAGACCCAACATATGTATCAGCATTCAAGAAATTCAAAGTCCTTATTACATCTGACCCAATATTAATTTACCCAAATTTTGAGAAACCATTGTCACTATTAACCGATGCTAGCAATATCGCTATAGGCGCCGTTCTGTCACAAGAACATAAACCAATCTGCTATGCAAGTCGAACTCTTAACGAACACGAATTAAATTATTCCACAATTGAAAAAGAATTATTAACTATTGTTTGCGCAACCAAATACTTCCGATCCTATTTATTCGGTAGAAAATTTCAAATATTAAGTGATCATAAATCATTAGTCTGGCTGAGCAACATAAAAGAACCTAATATGAACTTACAAAGATGGAAAATCAAATTAAACGAATATGATTATCAAATCAAATATTTACCTGGAAAAGAAAATAATGTCGCAGATGCACTTTCACGCGTAAAAATAGAAGAAAACTTGTTAGGAGAAGATGCTATAAGCACTAGAGCAACTATACATAGCGCACAGAAAGATAGTCAATATCACATACAACTAAACGAATGACCATTGAACCATTTCAATAGGCAAATAGAATTCGCAAAAGGCAATGAAGAATTCGCTATTTCCATTAATTAAAAATTAATATTACTTACACTCTATTTCGCATGTGTAGGAAAACTGTCGAATCTATTTGTTTTTTTTTTTTTAAAGCTAGATTTTTATTTATTGAATCTACTCTTAATGAGCCTAACAATAAGGTTGCAAATCTTAAAATAATACTTTATCTAAATGTTTATTTACAACTGAATAGAGACTACATGGTCCTAATAATTAGCGCTGGATAGGAAGGTCGTTACGGCGAAGGCGAGAACTGCTGCAAACTTGCGTGAGGGATCTCGCGAGATGATTTGGATGTGCTGATAGCCTGTTGTAGTACTTTATTCTGTTTTGTGCTATCTCTTCTTTGACGAGTGATATGTGAAGGTCCCTATGAATGTTTTCATTCCGAACGTACCACGGGGCCCCGGTAATGGTTCTGAGGATTTTTGATTGGATTCTTTGCATTACATCCACACTGCTGTTACTGGCATTCCCCCATAGCTGAGAGCCGTACATCCAGATTGGTTTTAAGACGGTGTTGTATAGAAGGACCTTGTAGTCCAATCTAAGGGGCGAGCGGCTATTGATAAGACAGTGAAGGCTTTTAGCTTTAAG
The DNA here is from genome assembly GCA_035046165.1 of Drosophila rubida. Classification (NCBI taxonomy): domain Eukaryota; kingdom Metazoa; phylum Arthropoda; class Insecta; order Diptera; family Drosophilidae; genus Drosophila; species Drosophila rubida. The sequence goes on from JAWNOF010000011.1 coordinate 265,118, forward strand.
CTTTACATGTATTCTTTTGGCTTCAATGTGGCTGCGCCAGGTAAGACGTCTGTCGAGGTGTACACCAAGATATGTTACTTCTGTTGCTTTCGGGACCACTGTGTTGATAAGTGTAAGTGGAGGGCAGTCTTGCCTGTTAAGCGTGAACGTAACGTGTTTGCATTTTTGTTCATTTACTTCGATTCGCCAGTCGGATAACCATTTCTCCACTGCCACCAGGTGTGCAGCAAGTTGCGCCGTTGCTTGTTTGGGACATCTTGAGCGGCTTAGGATCGCTGTGTCGTCAGCGAATGTGGATGTGGTTAATTGTCTGCTTATTGGAATGTCCGCAGTGTAGATAAGGTAAAGTGTTGGACCAAGCACGCTGCCTTGAGGAACTCCGGCTCTGATGATGTACTCATCGGACAAGGCAGAATTACATCTTTCTGAGAATTTCTTGTTGTAAAGGTATGACTTCAGAAGTTTGTGAGTGTTGGCTGGGAGCATTACTGTAACTTTTTGCATTAACCCTTCTAACCATACTCTGTCGAAAGCTTGAGAAAAGTCCAGAAATATCGCAGTGCAGTACTCCCTTTGTTCGAATGCGTTTCGGATTTCAGATGTTATGCGGTTGACCTGCTCAATAGTTCCATGTTTTTCTCGAAAACCGAATTGATGAGACGGGATTTTGTTGTGTGTTCTGAGATATGGGGTAATATGTGCCAATAAGCATTTTTCAAAAAGTTTTGATAGACACGTTAGTAAACTGATTGGTCTATATGATGAAGCAATTGAGAGGTTTTTGCCGGGTTTTGGAATCATTATGATGATCGACTTTTTCCATCTCTCTGGGAAGTGTCCATGTTTCGTTATTGCATTGAAGAGTTGGCAGATAGCTCGAACGGCACAGGGTGGAAGTTCAATAATCATTTTCGCTGATATTAGGTCGCATCCTGCAGATTTTTTTGGGTTGAGTTCTTCGTTTATGATTTTGAGTAACTCATGTGGCGTAAAAACAATTGGTTGATTTGTCGTAGATGTGTCGGCATTTGATGTTGCTGGCAGTGAGATCCCGTTTGATGCTGTATTGGGCTGAAATACATTATGAAGATGTTCTGCAAATCTGTCGGCTCTTTCTCCGTCACTGCGCGCCCAGTTGCCTGTGGATGTCCTTATTGGTAATGCAGATTCGATAGGTGCGCAGAGTGAAGAATGGGCTCTCCAAAGTGGGAACTTAGTAAAGTTTTTGGGACCTTTCTTCATCATGACGTAATGCAGCTGCAAGCCTACGTGAAGCATCTTTTAACCGTTGTTTTGCAGCTGGTGATCTGTTTGATTGCCATTCTCGCCGTGAGCTGCTCGATTTGAACGTTCGTGTATCTATGATTATACGATGTTTTTTGCGTTTGTGGGGTTGACATGCGTGCTGCTTCGACCAAGACGGATTCAAGAGAGTTTGTGGATAGGTTGATATCAACTTCGTCATTCAAGCGTGGATTCAACTCAATGTGCGAACTTACATATTTTTTGTATTTAAGCCAATTGGTTTTATTCGTCGTGAGTCTGAATGGTTTATCTACCGCAACTGGATGTAGATTTAGTTGAAAGAGTACAGGCGAGTGATCGGACGATAGATCTGGTAAGGAGTTGGCGCTTATCAGGTTGCGTGGAATGTTTTTTGTGACTGCAAAATCGATCAAATCTGGTAGTTTTCTGGGATTTGTTGGCCAATATGTGGGTGTCCCAGGTGACACACAGTCTAGCTTGTTGCTTGGTTTTATTAATGCATTGTACAAATGCCTTCCCTTTGGAGACACAAGTCGAGATCCCCAGTGCGTATGCTTAGCATTATAGCCTCCTTCTGCTATAAATTGTTCACTCAGAGAGTTGAAGTAATCCATGAATTGGAGTTCGGATATTGTAAACCGAGGAGGACAGTATATGGCGGCGAGCTTTAAAGATCGGTAATCCATTTGAACTTCTATAGATGTAGCTTGCATGTAGTTAGTGGCGAAGCTATTGTGGAAGCAGTGTCTGATGCGACTTCTAATCAGAATCCCAGTGCCTCCATGTGCTTTCCCGTCTGGGTGATTCGTGTTGTAGAAGGAGTAACCTCTAATTTGCAAATTGTATTTATTTGTAAGATGAGGCTCTGCGAGTAGCATTACGTCGAGCTATTAAAGGTTATTAAAGAGGAATTGAGTTAACTCAAGTTTGTGCAGAGAGACACCGTTGGCGTTCCACAGTGATATACGGAGTGGAGCCATTGGTTACTTAGTGTGTTGTTGAGCAACAAGCAGCTCAATCAGAACGTTCTGGTTTCGCATAAGGTCTTGCATAGTAGTCCGCATGAATGACATGAAGTCCATCATACTTTGCTGAAGACTACATATCATTGTTTCAATATTGGTCGCAGACTGTTCTTCTGGTTGATGGTGGGTAACTGATGATTGAGACTTGGTGGGAGCGGTACTATTCAGTCCAAATTTTAGGGCAGTTGCAAAGCTTGCGTGTTAAATGTGAACGAGCAGTGGTCACTCTTTGATGAGTGCGACTTTTCAGTTCCTTGTATACTGGACAGCCCCTGTAGTTAGCCGTATGGTTACCTCCGCAGTTTCCACACTATTTGCTGCTGGGATCCTCTTTATTTTTTGGGCATTTGTGGGATTTGTGAAGGTCTCCGCAATCAACGCATACTGAACGAAGCGTGCAATAAGACCTTGTGTGGCCATATTCCTGACAATTATTACACTGCACCGGCCCATTTCTTTTATGCGGCTCTTCTACAGATATTCTGCGGTGTAGTAGGAACTGGAGAGTAAAAATTGGATGAACTTCGTTTTTTTTCAGAGGCTTGGTTTCGGGTTCAAGTTCTACCTTGAAGAGAGGTTGAGGCTTTCTTTCTCTATTCAAAATGTTGATAACATTTTTTACATTAAAGCCTTTTTCCTATCTATTTTGTGTTAACTAAAAAAAGGTTAACCAAGAATAATGTGCACCGATTGGTGCTACATTAAATTTCAATTAAAAAAACTATCATGAAAAATAATAAAGTTTTTTTTAAAGATTTAAAGCAATCTGCCCTATCTTTTGTATAATTTTACGTGCCACATGTAATATTTTCATTTGTTACAAACATGAAAAAAAAAATTATAAATTTGAAAATTAATGTTTTCGTACCTATTCTTTTTGTTTAATTTATAAAAAGCTTAAATAAAAAAGCATAGTGATCCCAATTAACTAATGAATAGCGTTCCAATAGCCACTGCAATATAGCAAAAACCTTAGCCACAGCGACGCGGGGCCGGGTATATATATATATATAGTAAGATATCCACATCTCATTCTAATCATACATAAGATCCCTCGCACAGTAAATTATACACCAACTCTAAACAAATCCTCAATCCCATTCTTCAATGTAAACATAAAACCAATAAGCATAAAATCACGCCACCAATATTTTAGAGGACTCAGCATTTTTACACCCATACACTTACGAGAACCCTCAAAGTTAGTTATTTAAGAAGCCTTTGCTCATACGGATCGTTGTTTTACTCGTTTCCCGAAAAATAAAGTTCTCCAGTAAAAAATAATACTCTTTTATTCTTTTACTGTTTGCACAAGCAAAAACCTAATTGGCGCAGCCTACCGCAGCCGGTAGGATATGTTAAAAAGTGTTAGTCAATTAACAGTCGTGACCGCTTAAAGGATAAAAGTTACCTCAGGTTAACGCGAAATTGAACTCTAACCACAAAATACACCCCCGCAAAAAGAAAAATCTAAGTGTGTGAAAAACTATAAACATGGCCATCGAACTCTCGGAACAACATTTAAACCAATGTTTAAACCAAATTAAACACGTACCAACATTCGAAAGAAGTGCTGAAGCCCTATCAGCATTTGTAAAAAGAGTAGATTTCATTCTATCTCTATACCCGACAAGATGCGCCCGGCAAACAAGTATCATCTTTGGAGCCATCGAACGACAACTCGACGGAGAGGCATTGAGAATCTCGCAGATTTCTCAAACTAACACCTGGACAGCACTCAAGACAACACTCATCGACGAATTCAAAACACAGACCCCCTACGAGGAGTTGCTAAGACGTCTCTATAATACAAACTGGAATGGAAGCCTACGTAAGTTCGTAGAAGAGCTTGAAAGAAAAGCATACACCATTATTAAATAAGTTAGCTTTAGAAAACAATCCAAGCAATACGATAATTTTCTCCAATACATTGCAAAACACAACGAAAGATGTAATTTTTAAGAAATTACCTGATAGGATGTTCATGACCCTTGCAAGGCATGACATAACTACAACTTCAAAACTAAAAACAGTTGCACAAATAGAAGGTATTTACGAAACTTATACCGAAAATCATAATATTTCTAAAGATGAAAAATATGGTAATCCAAGACATAATAATACACCCAATACAAACTTCAAATCAAACAATTTTCATTCTTATGACACGTCCTATTTCAAACCACAAGGGAAACAAGGGAATTACCAAAATCAGAATTTTTGTAAGAAACAAAACCAAAACCTCCATCAAGAATTTCAACACAAATTAAAAGAAGGACAAATTCAGAATGCTTCTAATTATTCAAGAGATACTTCAACCAGTCATGGGCCTAACCCACCAGTTAAAAGACAAAGACAAAGCCAAAGTGGCCAATTTAAAATGGACACTGCACAAAAATTTTCTTCAAAATGCCTCGGACCAAGATTTAGAATAACTACTCCATTCAGAAAACTCACAATGCATTCAAAAAATTTAAAGTGTATTGTTGATACAGGCTCATCGATAAATCTCATTAAAGAAAACTTTTTTTAATTTCAAAATTAACAAAAATCCAATAAAAGTACAAACAATAAACAATATTACTGAATTGTCAGATAATATTTTACTCGAATCCAGTAGAATATGCCCCATAGGCCAAACTTTTTATGTTCATAATTTTTCTAAAATATATAACATTCTGATTTTAAGAGAATTCCTAAAAGCCAGTAGTTCACAAATCAATTATCAAAACGATATAGTCACGTTAGGAGATTATGAATTTAAATTTCAATACAACGACGAAAATTTTGAAGACATTTACATAAAAGATTGTGCATTACCACCATTAATAGAAAATACACCTCACAATTTCGCAATTGAAGACGAATTAAGAGAGTGTAATGAGTTTAGATTAGAACATCTTAACACAGAAGAAACAACAAAGTTAAAGAAAATTTTGTATGAATTCCGTGATATTCAGTACAAAGAAGGTGACAATTTGATCTTTACAAGTACTATTAAACACGCAATTCAAACAAAACATGAGGACCCAATATACAAAAGACCTTATAAATATCCACAAACTTATGATCAAGAGGTCAATTCACAAATAAATGAAATAATAGAACAGGGCATAATTAGAAAATCTAAATCCCCCTATTGTTCTCCAATTTGAATAGTCCCAAAGAAAATGGATGCCTCAGGCAAACAAAAATTCCGAATAGTCATTGACTACAGGAATATCAACGAAATTACCGTTGACGACAAATTTCCAATACCTAATATGGATGAAATTTTGGATAAATTAGGCAAATGCCAATACTTGCACAATTGATCTAGCAAAAGGTTTTCACTAAATACAAATGGATCCAAAATCAATATCAAAAACAGCCTTCTCGACAAAACACGGTCATTACGAATTTACTCGTATGCCCTTTGGGCTCAAAAATGATTCAGCAACCTTTCAACGTTGCATGAATAATTTACTAGAAGATCTAATCTTCAAAGACTGTCTTGTGTACTTGGATGATATCATAAGTTACTCCACTTCATTGGAGGAACATATATCATCTATACCTATAGTATTTTCAAAACTCAGAGAAGCTAATTTAAAGTTACAACTTGACAAATGTGAATTCATGAAGAAAGTAACTGAATTCCTTGGGCATATAATTACTACAGAAGGTATTAAACCAAATCCCAATAAAATTAAAGCCATAGTTGATTTTCCCATACCAGAAACCACCAAAGAAATTAAATCATTTTTAGGTTTATGCGGATTTTATCGCAAATTTATTCTCAACTTTGCCAACATTGCAAAGCCGATGACACTCAGATTGAAGAAAAACGTAACTTTAAATATAAAAGACCCAACATATGTATCAGCATTCGAGAAATTCAAAGTCCTTATTACATCTGACCCAATATTAATTTACCCAAATTTTGAGAAATCATTGTCACTATTAACCGATGCTAGCAATATCACTATAGGCGCCGTTCTGTCACAAGAACATAAACCAATCTGCTATGCAAGTCGAACTCTTAATGAACACGAATAAAATTATTCCACAATTTAGCTATTGTTTGGGTAACCAAATACTTCCGATCCTATTTATTCGGTAGAAAATTCCAAATATTAAGTGATCATAAACCATTAGTCTGGCTGAGCAACATAAAAGAGCCTAATATGAAATTACAAAGATGGAAAATCAAATTAAACGAATATAATTATCAAATCAAATATTTACCTGGAAAAGAAAATAATGTCGCAGATGCACTTTCACGCGTTAAAATAGAAGAAAACTTCTTGGGAGAAGATGCTATAAGCACTAGAGCAACTATACATAGCGCACAGGAAGATAGCCAATATCACATACAACTAACCGAAAGACCATTGAACTATTTCAATAGGCAGATAGAATTCGCAAAAGGCAATGACAATAAAGTTGAAACAATTCACTATTTCCATAAATTAAATATTAAAATTTGTTACAAAGAAATGACAAATCAGTACGCCAGAGATATGATCAAAGAATATCTTTGCTTAAAGAACAGTATTATTTACTTTCACAATGAAACAGATTTCCCAACCTTTCAGCAAGCCTATCTAGAAATCATAAGCCCAAATAATCCAACTAAAGTAATGAAAACAAGTTTAAAACTTACTGATATTCAGACCTTCGCCGAATTTAAAGAATTAATATTGAAAACATCCTGGCATCGAAAAAACAACTAAGTGGTTTAAAGAAAAATATTATTATACAGATTATCAAAAATTAATACAAAATTTAATAAAATGAATAAATGAATAAATTAAGTTTGTAACGTAGCTAAAACAGAACATAGAAATACAAAGCTTATTTTTGAAGAAAACGTAAAAATTAATATTACCACAAGCAAAACCGGAATATCCGATATAGAAAGAAAATTAAACATAAAACTACTAATAGAACCCCAGCAGACATTTTTATATACGCAGGAACTCCAGAATATAATACACAAGAAAATAAAGAAAGACAAATAAACAATCTCAATAAAAGTAGAAGTGATTTTGATATAGACACAAACTTTAGACATTCCCCATTGGTAAAATCCAAAATAACAAACCCTTTTAAAAAGACAGGAAATAAAACAGAGGAAGAAAAGTTACGCACTATCAATCAAAGTTTAAAAAGAAAAAGATAATTAATAATAGCAAATACAACATTTCCAGGCCAAACAACAAAAGTGACGAAACTGCTTAAATCGATAATGTGCATCACACTTATAATCATTCTTACACCTGTAAAAGCCCAGCGTATTGAAGTTAATCATATACAGAATAACCAAGGATTTATGATATTCGAAACAGGAGTAATTAACATACCGATGACATACGAACACCATTGTATTACCATTAACATTACAGAAATAGAACAATCATTTGAAATATTACAAATCCAAAGTCAATGTTTTAAATCACGTCCACAAGTAAAATACTTAATAGAAAAATTAAAACAAGAATTAAACGGCATTTGCATTACAAGACGCACTAAACGCGGACTCATTGATTTTGTAGGTTCCTCATTAAAATACCTTTTCGGCACGCTCGATAACGACGATAGAAAACAACTTGAAGACCAAATAAATGTCATTGCACATAAAACTATTCAGACAAATACTTTAAATAACTTCATTAACACTTTCAATCTTAATTTGGAAAAAATTAATAATCAAAGTAGAGACGAAGGACAATTAAATTCATTCATTTTTAACATTGAACATTTTACAGAATATATTGAAGATATTGAATTAGGATAACCCACAAACAAACGAAATATTCTTAATGTCACATATTCCTATCACTGATTTTGAAACTAAGACATTTCAAATTATACCCTATCCAGATGAAACTGGACAAATCATAAATGAAAATGTTGAAGGCAAATTTTACTTACATAACAATTTAGTTTTAAATACCCTTTCAAAGAAAATTATAAACGATCATTGTATCGCAAATATTATAAAACATGAACCACCAATTTGTACATTTAACAAATACCGTAAAAAAAATCTTACACATGTAGTAGAACCAAATATAATGATAACTTGGAATGTAACACGAAACAAATTATATCAAACAAGACATCTACATAGAAAATAACAAAATAATTAAAATATTTAACTTTACAATTGATTTCGAAAAGGTTAAACTATCAAATAAAGCTCAACAATTCACAACATTAATATTTACTAAAATTGATCCTATATCACACATAAAAATTAAGGAAATGATTTTGTTCAATAATAAGGAAAATACAATTTATAAATATTATTTAATCACAATTTTATTAATTTTAATCCTTATTATTATCATACATTATTCAGTACATAAGAAAACTAAAACACTCTCTAAAGCGACTATAAAAAAATAAAATCCGTATAAACCTAAAAATGATTTAATTTCTTTGGTGGTTTTTGGTATGGAAAAATCAACTATGGCTTTAATTTTATTGGGATTTGGTTTAATACCTTCTGTAGTAATTATATGCCCAAGGAATTCAGTTACTTTCTTCATGAATTCACATTTGTCAAGTTGTAACTTTAAATTAGCTTCTCTGAGTTTTGAAAATACTATAGGTATAGATGATATATGTTCCTCCAATGAAGTGGAGTAAATAATGATATCATCCAAGTACACAAGACAGTCTTCGAAGATTAGATCTTCATTTTTGAGCCCAAAGGGCATACGAGTAAATTCGTCATGACCGTGTTTTGTCGAGAAGGCTGTTTATACCATGTACCTATAGATACAAAGGTATATTAAGTTCGTTCGAATGTATGTAACAGGGTGAAGGAGACGTCGCAGACCACATGTTGTTACAACCAAAATGATCAGAATCGAAAATAAAATCGATTTAGCCATGTCCGTCTGTCTGTCTGTCCGTCAGTGCGTATGAACACCTAGATCTCAGAGATGGTAAGAGCTAGAGTAACCAAACTTTGGATTTAGGTGTAATATGCAACTACGCAGATCAAGTTTATGTTTTTTTCCTCCCCCGCCCTTCCCCTTGCCCACAAACCGCAAGCTACTCTGGAATCCTTTGAGCTAGAAAGTTAATTTAAAGTGTAGTATGTAGATATTTATGATATTCACCGAAATCGAAAACATGGTTCAAATCGGATAAAATCTAGCTTTGGTATAAGCGAAAGAAGTTTGACATACGCAAAGCAAACGCAAGAGGCGGGCGCAACAACAACAACAACAACAACAACAACAACAAGAACAAGCATTAGTCTTCTAGCGTATTCGTGCGCATGCATACACAACGAAAGAGCTGGACTGTTGCTTTTCCAATGAAATAATATGAATGTCATTTGATGTGATCTCTTTTGCATTGGCTGAATTTTAGTAGTCGCTGGGTTTCATGTATTATTATTTTAATTATAAGTAAATTTAGGCGATTACAATTTTACATATGTTTGTTTTAAATTTTATTTTGTCAAATGGTACATGGTATACTACAGTCGGGTTAGGTCAACTGTAGACGTTATCACTTGTTTTGATATTGATTTTGGGTCCATTTCTATTTGGTGACAACCTTTTGCTAGATAAATTGTGGTAAAGTATTAGCATTTGCCTAATTTATCCAAAATTTCATCCATATTAGCTATTGGAAATTTGTCGTCAACGGTAATTTCGTTGATGTTCCTGTAGTCAATGACTACTCGGAATTTTTGTTTGCCTAAGGCATCCATTTTCTTTGGAATTATCCAAATTGGAGAACAATAGAGGGATTTAGATTTTCTAATTATGTCCTGTTCTATCATTTCGTTTATTTGTGAATTGACCTCTTGATCATAAGTTTGTGGATATTTATAAGGTCTTTTGTTTATTGGGTCCTCATGTTTTGTTTGAATTGCGTGTTTAATAGTATTTGTAAATTCATACAAAATTTGCTTTAACTTTGTTATTTCTTCTGTGTTAAGATGTTCTAATCTAAACTCGTTACACTCTCTTAATTCGTCTTCAATTGCGAAATTGTAAGGTGTATTTTCTATTAATGGTGCTAATGCACAATCTTCTATGTAAATGTCTTCAAAATTTTCGTCGTTGTATTGAAATTTGAAATTATAATCTCCTAACGTGACTATATCGTTTTGATAATTGATTTGTGAACTACTGGCTTTTAGGAATTCTCTTCCCATCAGAATGTCATATTTTTCGGCAAAATTATGAACATAAAAAGTTTGGACTATGGGGCATATTCTACTGGATTCGAGTAATATATTATCTGATAATTCAGTAATATTGTTTATTGTTTGTACTTTTATTAGATTTTTGTTAATTTTGAAATTAAAAAGGTTTCTTTAATGAGATTTATCGATGAGCCTGTATCAATAATACACTTTAAATTTTTTGAATGCATTGTGAGTTTTATGAATGGGGTAGTTATTCTAAATCTTGGTCCGAGGCATTTTGAAGAAAATTTTCTGCAGTGTCCATTTTAAATTGGCCACTTTGGCTTTGTCTTTGTCTTTTAACTGGTGGGTTAGGCCCATGACTGGTTTAAGTATATCTTGTATAATTAGAAGTATTCTGAATTTGTCCTTCTTTTAATTTGTGCTGAAATTCTTGATGGAGGTTTTGGTTTTGTTTCTTACAAAAATTCTGATTTTGGTAATTCCCTTGTGGTTTGAAATAGGACGTGTCATAAGAATGAAAATTGTTTGATTTGAAGTTTGTATTGGGTGTATTATTATGTCTTGGATTACCATATTTTTCAACTTTAGAAATATTATGATTTTCGGTATAAGTTTCGTAAATACCTTCTATTTGTGCAACTGTTTTTAGTTTTGAAGTTGTAGTTATGTCATGCCTTGCAAGGGTCATGAACATCCTATCAGGTAATTTCTTAAAAATTACATCTTTCGTTGTGTTTTGCAATGTATTGGAGAAAATTATCGTATTGCTTGGATTGTTTTCTAAAGCTAACTTATTTAATAATGGTGTATGCTTTTCTTTCAAGCTCTTCTACGAACTTACGTAGGCTTCCATTCCAGTTTGTATTATAGAGACGTCTTAGCAATTCCTCGTAGGGGGTCTGTGTTTTGAATTCGTCGATGAGTGTTGTCTTGAGTGCTGTCCAGGTGTTAGTTTGAGAAATCCGCGAGATTCTCAATGCCTCTCCGTCGAGTTGTCGTTCGATGGCTCCAAAGATGATACTTGTTTGCCGGGCGCATCTTGTCGGGTATAGAGATAGAATGAAATCTACTCTTTTTACAAATGCTGATAGGGCTTCAGCACTTCTTTCGAATGTTGGTACGTGTTAAATTTGGTTTAAACATTGGTTTAAATGTTGTTCCGAGAGTTCGATGGCCATGTTTATAGTTTTTCACACACTTAGATTTTTCTTTTTGCGGGGGTGTATTTTGTGGTTAGAGTTCAATTTCGCGTTAACCTGAGGTAACTTTTATCCTTTAAGCGGTCACGACTGTTAATTGACTAACACTTTTTAACATATCCTACCGGCTGCGGTAGGCTGCGACAATTAGGTTTTTGCTTGTGCAAACAGTAAAAAAATAAAAGAGTATTATTTTTTACTGGAGAACTTTATTTTCGGGAAACGAGTATAACAACGATCCATATGTGCAAAGGCTTCTTAAAGATCTGACTTTACAGTTTCTGTTAGCTTAACATTATACTTCGTATTGCGACTTTCGTTTACTCTAAGCGAGGGTTCTCTTAATTGTATGGGTGTAATAATGCTGAGTCCTCTAAAATATTGGTCAAGTGATCTTTGAACTCATGTGCGCTCTCTTTATGCTTATTGGTTTTTATGTTTACATTGAAGTGTGGGAGCGTTTGCATTCAGCGTTTAATTAATAACTTTTGGGTCTTGAGGATTTGTTTAGAGTTGGTGTGTAATTTAAGTGATCTTTGAGCTCATGCGCGCTCTCTTTATGCTTATTGGTTTTTTTTTGTTTACATTGAAGAATGGGAGCGTTTGCATTCAGCGTTTAATAACTTTTGGGTCTTGAGGATTTGTTTAGAGTTTGTGTATAATTTAATATGTGAGGGGTCTTATGTGTAATATGAATGAGATGTGGATATCTTACTATGTACATGTCGGCGCACACTGAGAGTGTGTGTGTGCTGGTTTAGTTTTGGGAATTTCACCAGAAGACTAATTTCAACATCATTGGTAATATTGCATCAGCTTCTAAGTGTGCTGTGATGAGTTATCTGCATGTTGTCGCTGTAAGCAGTACCGTTTTAGCGGGGCGACAGCGTAATGTCGCTGTCGCCGAGTGTGGTTTGATAGTAAACACAGGAAGAAGAAGGGACGACACACGTCACTTTGCGTTTCTAACTCGTGATGTGTAAAACCGAGACTCGCTGCGTTACTACGATGTCGGACGACAATCATCACGCTGCAACATCAGAAGTGGGATCTGACTCGCTACCTAATGAATCGGATCCGCCATGGCGAATTTTAATGGAAATGCAAAATACAAAATTCATCGAGCTTATAAAGGCCGTACAATCAGTGACTCCCGAAGCAACAAATAAAAAAACAATTGTGCTACCAAAATTCAACACAGACCTTGACGGCGCCGACGCATCGGCGTGGTGTTCCATAGTAAATATAATTTTGGCAGAAAATATCGTAAAAGGTAGCGCGTTAGTGATGGCCTTGAGTGCATCGTTGAAAGGTAGTGCGTCGCAGTGGCTTTCACATGACATAACTTGGGACGAATTTAAAGAACTTTTCATGCAGCGTTTTAGCAGTGTACAAACGCCAGCGGCTATGTTCCTGTCAATGTTAGCTAATTGTCCGACTGATGGCGAATGCCTCTCCAATTATGCTAGTCGTATGATGACGTCACTAATCACAAAATGGCGCGACATGGACGTGGAGGAAATTGCAGTTTCTGTGACGCTTTCGAAGATGGCTTATGTTGATAACAGATGGCAGCGTCTAACCTTTTCTTCAAATATGCGTACCAGAAGTGAATTGCAAACCGAACTTAAAGCAGTCACGTTTAACAAAAGGAAGAAAAATTTGCAAGAGGAAACATCTTCACTTGACAGAAAGCGTGCGAAACTTGCAACTATCAAATGTCATTTCTGTGGAAAATTAGGCCACAAGATGATGGAATGTCGAGTTAGATAGCAGCAAATCCATACTTGATCTCGGTCTTTGATCAGTGTCGACAGCCATCAGCAAAAGGCGAACGTAACCTGCTTTAAGTGTGGTGAACTTGGTCATATTTCAACACATTGCAGTAAGCCCAAAATGGATAAGGTCAAAGAAACACACAACATGAAAAGAGTGGAGCTGTGCGAAGTTGTTGAGCCTAAAGGAGAGATGTTTCATCATGGTCAGACGTTTACAACTACATTCGACTCCGGAGCGGAATGTTCTTTAATAAAACAAAAGATAAGTGCCAAATTAGTTGGTAAAAGAATTAATAATGTAGTGATGTTAAAGGGTATTGGTAGTGGCGGCATATGTAGCACATTACAAATACTTAGCAACGTAATAATTAATCGACACTGTATTGAAGTTTTGTTTCATGTTTTAGACAATAAGTATTTGAAGAATGATATTATTATTGGTCGAGAAGTACTGTCCCCTGGATTTAATGTTATAATATCACCAGGAAAATTTGAAATTGTTAGATCAAAAACTGTAAACTATTGTTCAAATAATGAGAAATTTTGTGAATTGAATACTGATCTTGCTGGGGAAGATAGAGACAAATTACAAGACTTATTGGAAAAATATTCAAAATCTTTTATTAATGGAATTCCTTCGACTAGAGTTAGTTCGGGTGAAATGAAAATTAAATTAGTAGACTCAAGAAAAACTGTTCAAAGAAGACCATATAGGCTTAGCCCGAACGAAAGAGAATTGGTACGAGACAAGATTAATGAATTATTACAAAGTAAAATTATAAGGCCAAGTTGTTCACCTTACGCAAGTCCCATAATGTTGGTTAACAAAAAAGATGGCACTCATCGTTTGTGTGTTGATTACCGTGAATTAAATTCTAATACAGTCGCAGATAGATATCCCTTGCCCATTATATCAGATCAGATAGCCAGACTTCATGGAGCGAAATATTTTATATGTTTAGATATGGCAAGTGGGTATTATCAAATTCCCGTGCACGAAAAATCGGTAGAGTGTGCATTTGTCACTCCTGACGGGCAATATGAATTTTTGGCAATGCCGTTCGGGCTCAGGAACGCACCTTCAGTATTTCAACGCACAGTTATGCAAGCACTTGGAGACCTTGCAAATACGTTTGTTGTTGTTTATATGGATGATGTAATGGTGGCTGCTGCAACAAAAAGTGAGGCATTGGAAAGATTGCAAATCACTCTTGATTTTCTCACGAATGCTGGATTCTCATTCAATATAAAAAAATTTTCTTTTCTCAAGTCAACAGTGCAATATCTGGGATATGAAGTGAGTGCAGGCGAAATCCGCCCGAATTCGCTTAAATTTACAGCGCTAACTACCTTGCCACCTCCTCAGTCAGTCTCTGCTTTACGTCAATTTATTGGATTAGCGTCTTATTTCAGGCAATTTATGCAAGGATTTTCCTGTTTTATGAAACCGTGATATCTTTTAACTTCAGAGAAGAATGATTTTCTTTGGAGATCAGAACATGAAGAAATTAGACAAAAAGTTATTTCTATCCTTACACAAAAGCCAGTCTTAGTAATTTTTGATCCGAACCATCCTATTGAATTACATACCGATGCAAGTTCCCGGGGATACGGTGCCATCTTGTTGCACAAAATCAACAACAAGTCTCATGTCATTGAATATTTTAGTAACGCTGCTTCCCCTGCTGAATCACGGTATCATTCTTGTGAATTAGAAGCTCTTGCTGTTGTTTTGTCTATAAAACTTTTTCGCCACTATTTATTGGGTAGGAATTTTGTTGTCTTCACTGATTGTAACTCAAGAACTAAACAGGATCTATGTCCCAGGGTACAAAGATGGTGGGCGTATTTACTGGCTTTTACATTTGACATACAATATAAAGAAGGTAAACGAATGTCTTATGTTGACTTCTTTTCAAGAAATCTGCCTTCAGCAGAGTTGACTTGCAAAATTCCAGAAAAACGAGTTAATTTGGCAGAAATATCTGACAATTGGCTTTTGGCCGAACAGCGTCAAGATTCTGGAATAGTTAATATTGTAAATAAATTGAAAGAAAATTCTCTTGCTGAAGACATTGCTAAAACTTACGAGTTGAGAGCAGGAATATTATATCAAAATATTCAGCGAAATGGTAGAACTTGATTTTTACCAATTGTTCCTCGACCATTTAGGTGGTCCGTAATTTATTTATTATTGGTTCAAGGAACATGTCCAAGTATATTCGAAAGTTTTTCGAAAACTGCATTACATGTAAAATGTCAAAGTCTTCATCGGGTAAAGTCCAATTAAGTCATCATCCAACACCAAAAGTCAATACACCTTGGCACACCATTCATATCGACATCACTGGAAACCGCATGATAGCGGATCAGGGTAGATGTTTTGCCAGTACTAGATTTAGTGAATTTTGTTCATAACAAAAAATTAATTTGCATTTGATTGCGACAGGTGCAAGTAGAGCAAACGGACAAGTTGAACGCATTATGTGCACCTTAAAGAACTTATTAACTGCCGTGGAAACTAGCAATCGATCATGGATCAAAATGCGCTAGGAGAAGTCCAATTAGCTTTGAACTGTACTGGTAGTCGAGTGACAAAGGCCCCTTAGAACTGTTTATCGGCAAAGTTGCCCGCTCGTTGGGATAGAAGAGGTCGACTTGGCAGAAGTGAGAGCACGTGCAGGTCAAAATATTTCAGCTGCAGCAGCATATGATAAGGAGCAGTTTGATAGAAACAAGGCTAAAGTTGTTGGATGCAAGGTGGGAGACTTTGTATTGTTAAAAAATGAAGAGAGGCATCAAACAAAGTTAAGCCCAAAGTTTAGGGGGCCGTTTCAAATAACCGAATTGTTAGAGGGGGATAGATATATGCTCAGGTCTTTGACAAGTAACATAAAATATAAGTATGCTCCCGATGACATAAGAAAAATGCCAAATGGGCAAATATCAGTAGAGTTTGAAGGTAGTCATAACGATTTAAATATTGAAAAAGATGAAACACAAACTGAAAAAAATGAAATAGTTGAAAAGGACACTGTTGTAAGAGAAGTAATAAAAGCATGTAAAAAGAAACTGTTTAAAAAGACAGTAATGAAAGTATGTAGAAAGAAACTGTTGAAAGAGACAGTAATAGAAGCATGCGAAAAGAAACTGTTGAAAGAGACAGTACAGGTGTCTTAAGGACTAATAATGAAATTTGTAATAATAAGGAAATTTGTAATAATAATGAAATTTGTAATAATAATGAAATTTGCAATAATAATGAAACTTGTAATAATAATGGAAGCAAAAAGTGCTAACAGTTGTTTGATCATAATGTGAAACCTGAATGGTTAATGATAATGTAAAAACGAACTGTGTCAAAGAAAACAATTTGTATTAGTTAAAAGAAGAAGAAACAAGTGAGAACGGCTACAGTTGAGCTAGCGCGACTGTAATATACCATGTACCATTTGACAAAATAAAATGTAAAACAAACATATGTAAAAAAACATACTGTAATCACCTTAATTTACTTCTAATTAAAATAATAATACATGAAACATAGCGAATACTAAAATTCAGCCAATGTATATCATTTCATTGGAAAAACAGCAGTCCAGCTCTGTCGTTGAAATACGCATGCATACACACACATACAAGCCAAGCTGTATGTGTGTATGCATGCGTACGAAGACTCTAGAGTACTAATGCTTGTTTTTGTTGTTGTTGTTGCGCCCGCCTCTTGCGCATGCTTTGCGTAGGTCAAACTTCTTTTGTTTATAACAAAGATATTTACTATCCAATTTAATCCGTCGTTTGGATTTCTGCTTACATTATAAATATCTACATATTGCACTTTAAATTTAATTTCTAGCTCTAAGGATGCAAATGTTGCAGTTTGTTAGCAAGGGGAAGGGCGGGGGGAAAAGAACATAAACATAATCTGCGTAGTTGCATATTACATCTAAATCCAAAGTTTGGTTACTCTAGCTCTTACCATCTCTGAGATCTAGGTGTTCATACGGACAGACGGACAGACAGATGGACGGACAGACGGACAGGCGGACATGGCTAAATCGATTTTATTTTCGATTCTGAACATTTTGCTTGTAACAACATGTGGTCAGCGACGTCTCCTTCAACCTGTTACATATTATCGAACGAACTTAATATACTTTTGTACCTATAGGTTAGCTGCCAATAAAGGGGTAATACAAATGCAAT
Organism: Drosophila rubida; assembly: GCA_035046165.1. Lineage (NCBI taxonomy): Eukaryota > Metazoa > Arthropoda > Insecta > Diptera > Drosophilidae > Drosophila > Drosophila rubida. The sequence continues at coordinate 282,756 of JAWNOF010000011.1, forward strand.
TAATTAGGGTTAGATCTCAAAAGGTCAACAAGTGGTCAGAGTAATAAAAAGTACATAAAATTATGGTCAATAGTTTGGTGGTGTGGGGGCTCGTAGCGATCGTGTGCGCAAACGATCCGACAACGGAGTCGGGGACGGAGTTGGGGTACGATAAGTACATGTCTCGAGTGTCGGAAAGGGTGTTTCGGGGCGTGAACGTGTGCTCGAAACGAGACCAAACACTTGACAACCTCTGAACTCATAGCGCAGGCGGTCGTAGCGCTGACGAACAAGCGATCGATGGAGTGGAAATAGGCGGTCGGAATACCCAATAGACGAACAAGCGATCGATGGAGTGGGAAACGGCGCTTGAAATACCCAACGCAATGAAAGGAACGGGGGCGTAAACGAGTGCTCGAAACGTCACCGAGCGATTAGGTACTCGGAAAATCCATCGCAACGAAAGACACGGGTGGTACAAACGAACGCTCGTAGCGCAGGCGCACGATTGATTAGTGGAGCGGGAACAGGCGCTCAGAATATACAACACATCGAATGGGACGGGAGGAAAACGTGTGCTCGTAGCATCAACGGACGTTTAGAGATGAAAGCGGTCACTCATCCCACTCACACTCATACATCCCATTGTTCGATTGCATTCGAACGCCGTTAGGTACTGTAAAGTAAAGACTAAAATAAAATGCTGAAATTAAAATGTTCAGTTCCCATTCCCCAACCAAAATAAAACATATATTTATTTTCTTGTAATATAATTTTTTATTTCATACACATTGATTAGAAACGATGTTCTAAATTTAGATACATTTTCATGATTTTAAGTGATTTGATTAAGTGTACAGAATAGAAGTGGCAATCACATGTATCAGCTCCATCGTACACATCCTCACGAGCCCAAGCACATGAAGAGAAATGATCTCCATGTACAGTTCAAACAAGTGGACTATCATTTGTTCTACCATAAAAATAGTTTAATGATTCCTCCAGATATTCAATGTGCTCAGGAAAAATTTTCCCTTTAAACATTGTAATGAATTTTTTTATTTTGGTTATGAGTTGAAATGTCTTGTTGTTTATATTAGTGGTTTTATCAATGGATGAGAACATTTATTCTTTTTTTTAATTTAAATGCGTGAACGTCTTCTTCTGATCAATTTCAAATTTGAATGAGGAAATTCGTGTTAGATTGTTAGACGAGACGCTGAACTAATCTCAGAGGAGTGTATTCAACTAGACGATCATGAATGAGAAGGCAATATACTTTTGTATTCATCTCGCTAGCTGTAGTTAGTTCGGTGAAAATTTTAACATCAATCGGTTCTGATTTAACCGACTCATTCTGATATGAGAGATCCACAACAACAATAGGAGCCTTTGTTTTGAATTCCGTTGGAGATAGAAGAGCTCGAGCCTCCCGGTTGTAGTAACTCCCCTTAAATTTCACATACATGTCATACAAGACAGCAAACCGGTTCTCATTGTATTTAATATTTAAATCCTCATACGGATAGACTTCAGAATTTAGATATACTTTTGCATTTCGTAAATTGTTTGTAATGAGATTTCCATTCAATGTAAATGCAATGATTGCAAAACGCGGGCGTTCTCTGTTTGCAGCCAACTTAACATTCCATACATGATGGGTTCCTTGAACTAGTGTGGGGTTTATATAACAATCCCAGCTGCGAAATGCTAGTGGTAGTGTAGCATCACTTTTTACTACATTAAACAGTTTGATTTTAGTGCTATTGCTCGAAACTATGTGTGGAACTTTCCAACTAATGCTATGTATCTCAATTGTATGTACCTCCAACTGATTTAACATACAAGTTAAGGCCAGACATTCTACGAATTCATGTCCACTACAAAGTCAGTGGTCATGAACCTTCCTCATGCAAAACGAAACGTGCGCTGCTTCAGCACATCAACTCCAACAACATTTACGTAACTCCACAAATACTGACCAGGCCTTTCTGCTTATCCGTGGGATCGCCGGATCAGCACTTTCAGCAAGTGCATTGCGCACACCACGCGCACCACGTCTGGATACCCAACACCCAAAGCGACAACCACAGCGGCTACATCCGGCGGCAGCAGCGACAACGGCAACAGCGGCAGCGACAAACTACAAGAAGCAATAGCAGCAGCAGAGCCATTATTTTAATATTTTAAATGTTTAAGTCTCAGTTCTGAAAACACTCTCAATAAACACGGTTTATATTTTTTTAACTAAAAAACCAACCGCGTTTCTAATTTATACATCACCTGTATTTTTAGCCAACAAGAGATTGAGTTCATGTTTACAATTTAATACGACTTTCTTATAATCCTCAGCAAATCCCATTAGCATTTTTAGTGGTACAGAGAAGGGATATTCTCTCCACCACTCCACCCAGCATTGCGATAAACTACTCCATCCAGTTGCCCCACAGAGAGAAAGTTCTTGAGCGTTGATGTAATACCGGTAAACCGTGTTCTGTCCAGCTCACATCCATTCAACTCATATCTTATTTCATCCAGAAAATTGGCCATGCAATTATTTTTGAGCAAACCATTAACATCACTCGTGCTACTTGCTCCAGTATTAACGTCAGTAATTTTGCAAAGTGTTCTTTCAATGTGGAGAAAACTCTCACACGGCAACACATACAAATCCTGGTTCTGTATTATGATGCGAACTTCATCATTTGTCTTGAAGTTTTGTTGATATGGGTAATAAGTGTGATACTCCTTTTTCGTAATACTCTCATCGTTGTGAGGCTTATCTTGCACGAAAAAAATGTCATTCATTTGAAAGTGTTTAGTTAAATTTTATCGAGTATTGAATCCCAATAATTTAAAATTAATTTATTTTTCAGTGTAAGCACTGGTCGTTGATTTGAGGGTAGTTGAGATGATGATGATGATGATGATGATGCTTTCACTTCAATTTTATGTTTACTAATGTGGAGTGTGGGGCGATGTGTAGACTTTTTATTATAAATAATCATTCTATTGACCGTAGGTGTAGTCGAATCGACACAGTTTCTCCACGTAAATTAACTAAATTCCCGTCCTGATTCCAAATTCCAAATTAGTGAACACATAATTCGGTCTATTGCCCACAAACGATCCACTAATAATGTTACACTCAATCCTAATTGTATTTATATTTAAAATATTCACAGGATTATCAGATGTGTGCATTTTTTTAGCGTTTGGGGTTAGCACTCGTTTACTGAATCCAAATAGCTTCCCAATACTTCGATCACTATTGAAAAATATTGTTTCATTTCTAGTGTAAATTTGAATTTGCAGAGTGTTGTTGTTGCTTTCAATTTTCACTGCATCATTTAGATCATACTACTTCAGTTCCTTAATGGTGTTGACATTTTGATCCTGGATCGACACTGTTTTATCATCACTCATCCCATTGCACTTAAATGATTGTTATTTAGAGCACAATGAACTGATTGAATCCTTTTCTACATCGTCCAGTTTGCATATTCACATAACAAGGTCTTGAACGTGGAATCGTGTGAAAGCGTGGGATAGTACTCTTGGAGAGAGAGCAGCTGCATATTTTGTAACAAACATGATGAAGGCCAAGAAAAAATTTGGAATGGGAGCAAACCAGGGAAAAAAAAGTATCGAAAACCTCTCTTGTCACAATAATAAAAAAGGCGACCAAGGAATTGAAAAAGAATAAACCACTTGATATACTGAATGCAATTAAAGTTACGCGAATTAATATACAACCATGTGTATGTCAAAGAAATATATAAACTTTTTTTTTTACCATGTACTTTATTTCATCTTTATGTGTATGTCGCAGTGTGATTCCTAGTAAATGTTGCGTTCTGGTAATTTGGGAATTCGCGGAATTCCCTGCTTCTGCTTTACTAGTTGATATTGAGCGAAAGCACGGCAGCAGAAGCAGAGAGGCTCTGCTGCTGAGTGAGGTTCGATGGTAAGATACCAAGAGTCTTGAGTAAGACAGAGATGGTTGCATACGCTCGCCTTGAGTAAGTCTATGACGTGAGCGCGTATGCTGAGTTAGTTGAGCTTGGGTATTCGAACCGATCGGAACTCGCTGTGCAGCTGTATCAATCATTGAACGTATTAACATGAACAACATACCCTTGCCGACGACCTACCTACCCTTCCAGCCGACATGTACATATAGGTATGTTATATTTGCCTATGCGCATATGCGTGTAGCCTGATCGTAGGTTTGAATATTTCTGAGCAACGCTTGTGCCCAACATGTTTGTTTTTATATGTCAAAGGATAAGAGTTGTTTACAATATGTTTACAATATATTAAGTAGGATAGCTAGGTCCAGATCGCTGTGTGGGGTGGAATATGCGTCCCAGACAAGTATCCTAAGTGTAGGGTTTCCACGTTGAAAAACATATGGCATGCAGTTGGATATAGTTATTTTGTTTCTTAAGTGTCTAGTTTTCAAGTGTATATTCTAGGTATTTTCATGCCTTAACTCTCCTCCTTGTCGAAAAATGAATGCCTTATTCATTTAGTGTTGCTGGTTGGTTTTCAAGCGTTCTTTTTCAGCTTGATATACAATCTCGTATTCAATGCGGGCTTTGTTTTGTAGGTGTAGTTTCTTCGGTTCGTTTATGCGCTTGTTAATCTTAAGGTTAAAGTACATAGTAAATGAAATGGATAAGGTTAACAAAATGATGTACAATGTTGTTTTTATAGGATGTTCTTCTACAGGAACAGTTTATTTCATTAGTGATTTTAAATTATCGAAACTTAGATTATTAAAATTGTTGAAAACTTGTAGTGTTTTTAGTGAACTAGAAAGTTAATTTACAGTTCAATATGTAGATATTTATCATATTAACCGTAGTCCAATATATGGTTCAAATCGGATAAAATCTAGCTTTGGTAGAAGCGATAGAAGTTTGACATACGCAAAGCAAGCGCAAGAGGCGGGCACAACAACAACTAGAACAAGAACAAGCATTAATCTTCTAGTGTATTCGTACGCATGCAGACACATACATAAGCAGGTTGGCTTGTGTGTGTGCGTGTGCATGCATATTCCAACCAGAGAGCTGAACTGCTGATTTTCCAATGAAATGATGTAAATGTCGTATGATGTGATTTATTTTAATATGTTTGATTTAGATTTTATTTTGTCAAATGGTACATGGTATACCATAGTCGAGCTAGATCAACTGTAGCCGTTCTCATGTGTTATTTAATGAAAACCTGGCTCCAAGTCAATGACTAAAAATATTCTTGCTTTGCCTAAATTTTGGATAACCATATTTGTATCTGAAATAGGGTATCTGTCGGTTACAGTTTGCGAATTAATTTTATGGTAGTCAATTACCAATCGTTTATTTGGATTGCCAAATTCATCATTTCCATTTTTTGGAACTATCCATACGGGCGAATTGTATTTTAAAAGTTTATATATATATAGTTTATATATATATATTTGTTTTGTCCATATTGGGTGTGAATGGACTGTTCGAATAGTTGCTTCGATTGTCGTGGTTAATGGTAACATATCATTGGTGCCTCTATTTTTGTTTATAAACTCTTCTAAATTTTTCTCAAATGTTATATTTTTATTTGTATAAAATATTTTGCTTTGTGTGACTTTCTCGAACCTATATATATATATAGATATACAATTATTTGTTGAGCCACTATCAATTAAAATTTCGTAGGTTTTTCCAGTTTTTTTTATTTTCTAGGGTTAAACATGGCAACCCATTCTTTACTCTAAAAATGATTGTCTTCTTAGTACGTCTCACCTGTTTCTACTTGAGTGGAGTTCGTTTTGATTGGTTTCGTACATACGCTGGATTTTGTGTTTGTTGTCGCTGTTATCTCTCAGCCTTTTTTCCACTCTCTGATTGAACAGGTTATAGCGGTGTTGATGGATGCTTGAGTCAATATCCATTGGTTGAGGAGCCGAGGGTCTCTGTCTATAGTGTTGCTGTTGAACTGGTCGCTGGTGCCAATTTTGTTGTTGATAATTATGTTACGATCTTTGGGTATTTGGCTGGAATCTCGGATGCGTTGATCGAGAGTTCTGTAGTTGGCGAGGGTTGAAATTGGGACTGGCCATTGGATTTCTCCTCATCTGGTCATTGTAGTCATTTTGAGCGGCTATGGCAACGTTATAAGCCTCTGCTATATTCCTTGCTGGGTGAAAGTACAATGTGCGCCGTGCTTCTACGTTGTTTAGTTCTGAAGAAAATACCCTTGCTGCTTCTTGTTCCATGTCTCTTATATATGACCGACATATGACGTCTTCTTTATGTTCACTTTTTATCTTTGGTGTCGCTCTATTAAGTGCTTGATTTAATTTATCGTGGTAGTCGATTAGTCATAAATTTCTTTGCTGTACTTTTTCCATTTCCTCGATTAGCTGGTACAATGGCTTATGGTTCATATATGTAAAATCTAAGCGATCGAAGATTGCTTCGAAACTGTCTTTCGTGCCATTTATGTACTCAGTGCGTTGGGCTGCACCTGTTAATTTCATGTTAATTATATGTATTGCGTTCACATATTTTTCATGCGTTTTAAAATTCTTAATTCTTTCATGATGTCTGCTCACTAGGTTTCTCCATACCTCGTATTCTATGTTTTTTCCATCGAATTCTGGCAGTGTCTGAACAGATCCAGGTTTATTTTATCACCGGAAGTGATGGTGTTGTGTAAGTCCTGATGGTCAGATATATGACGAGTAGGATTCAACAAGATCATCTCTTGCCTCATTTCAGAGAAGGCTTCTTGCAAAGCGGTCATCTTGGCCGATATTCATTTTGTTGTGGTGATTCGGAATTCCGTGAGAAGAGTGAAGACTACTGATTGTTTCCCGAACGTCCTGTGATGTAGACGCTGCGACGTTAAGGAGTCCGCGAAGAGTATCAATAGTTGATTCCTTATTCTGTCTTTTGTCTGGATTCATAAGGGTTTTTTTGTGGTCGTCAGGATTTTAAAATTTTGTAAACATTTTACGTAAATTGTTTAACTTCTGATAGAATCACATCGCAACAACCATGTGTTTATGTCAAAAAAATATAAACCTTATTTAATATTTATGTGTACAAATATATTATCCTATGCCCACATGCGTGTAGCCTGATCGTAGGTTTGAATATTTCTGAGCAACGCTTGAGCCCAACATGTTTGCATGTCAAAGGATAAGAGTTGTTTACAATATGTTAACAATATGTTAAGTAGGATAGGTAGGTCCAGATCGCTGTGTGGGGTGGAATATGCGTCCCAGTCAAGTATCCTAAATGTAGGGTATCATGCGTTGAAAAACATATGGCATGCAGTTGTATATAGTTATTTTGTTTCTTAAGTGTCTAGTTTTCAAGTGTATATTCTAGGTATTTCCATGCCTTAACTCGCGCAAAGCAGGATCCAACTCGATTACCGTATCCAAGGTAGGTGGTTTCTTGCCACTTTTACCAATTTTAACAGCCCTTATTGCTGTAGGTAGCATAGCCTCAGGTAGTGCAATAGTAAAGTCAATTAACAATGCAAAAATGGCAAAACAACAACTTGAAGAGAACAAGAGACATAATAAAATAATGGAAACGGTTGCAGTGGCGGCGAGGTTGTATTTACAACCATATAAGAAAGGGTATGGTATAACATTAAGTAAAAATAAACGAAAATCAAAAAACTGATAAGTGAGCTACCCAAAAGAGCATTATCAAACTTTGATATAATGAGGTTTGCAATTAAAAATATTCCACATTTTCGGGGGGTTTTCATGAAGGATGAATTACCCAAATTCCCATCACAACTTGAGTGTGAAATAATAAATTTAGCAGACTCGACATCAAAAGGAACACATGTAGCCTTTTATTAGAGAGAATCACTCTGCTATTATTTTGATAGTTTTGGAAATCTACAAGCGCCTATAGAAGTAATCAGATAATTGGGAAAGAACATCAAGTACATTTATTAACGTTTTCAAAAATTTTGGACTGTAAACTGTGGACTTTTGTGTCTACGATTTTTGTTGCAAGCCCGCTCGTTTCACTAGTGGCGCTATATTTCTTACGCACTTGAAACACTTGACGATAGCCGACATGGTTCCAAAAAGCGGTGGATGCCTAGTAATTCGTTCGCCGATTGGTATAAAATCAGGCAGCTCCTTGTACCATAAGTACCAGCATCAGCACCAACACCAGCACCAGCATCCACACCGGCATCAACACCAGCATCCACGCCGGCATCAGCACCAGCACCACCATCCGCACCATGAACAACGCTACCACCACCACCACCATGAGTGACACCACCACCACTACCATTAGTGACACCATCACCACCACCATGAGTAACACCACCACCACCACCACCACACCAATTAATTTTGGAGAAGTGGATATGCCCATAGTTGGTATGTCTCTGAAGGTTATATCCGCACTGTTGAAGGATATTAAGAAAGATTTGGTGGAAGCCTTCAATTCTCGAAGGATCAAGCGAAAGCTGCAATTTAAGGAGCTCCCACTACAAACTTCTTATAATATGGTGGGAGGGAAAAGGTCAAGGGAAAATTTGCTACAATCGTCGTGGTTTATAGTAGTATGAAAACCTCACTTTCACGCCACTTAATGGGTGTCATAAATTAAAATTAATTACGGTCAGCTGTCAAAAAAGGGGTAATAAAAATGTTAGCTGTCAAGTTGTCAATAAAGGATCAGGATAATAAAAAGTGCATTTAATTAGGCTCAATAGTTTTGTGGTGTGAGGGCTCGTGACGATTGATTGGGGTAACGATCCGCCAACGGAGTCGGGGTACGATTATGATAAGTACTCCCAACGGGCACGTGCCGCGATCGATGGAGTGGGAAAAGGCGCTCGGATGCAATGGGCACGTGTCAAGTGTCGAAAAAAGGTGGGGTGTGAGCAAGCGATCGACGGAGTGGGAAAAGGCGCTCGAAACACCAAACGCAACCGAAGGGACGGGGGTGTAAACGGACGCTCATAGCGCAAGCGATAAAGGCGCTCGGAACACCCAACACAACGAAAGGGACGGAGGTGTAAACGAACGCTCATATCGATGGAGTGTGAAAATGTGCTCGGAATACCCATCGCAACGAAAGGGACGGAGGCGTAAACGGACGCTCATAGGACGCTCATAGCGCAACGATCGATGGAGTGGGAAAATGCGCTCGGAACACCCAATGCAACGAAAGGACGGGGGTGGAAACGAATACGCACGCTCATAGCGCAGGCAACGATCGCCCAATAGAGGAGGAAAACATGCTCTTTGGAAAGACGCTCGGTCCAACACAACGAAAGGGATGGGAGGAAAACGAGTGCTCGTACCACCGACGATCGTTTAGAGACGAAAGCGGTCGTTCATCCCGTCAATGAACGTGCAGAGACGATACGTACACTCATACCGCCATGCTGAAATTCAAATGTTCATTTCCCATTACCCAACCAAAATAATACATATATTTATTTTCTTGTAATATAATTTTTTATTTCATACACATTGATTAGAAACGATGTTCTAAATTTAGATACATTTTCATGATTTTAAGTGATTTGATTAAGTGTACAGAATAGAAGTGGCAGGCACATGTATCAGCTCCATCGTACACATCCTCACGAGCCCAAGCACATGAAGAGAAATGATCTCCATGTACAGTTGAAACAAGTAGACTATCATTTGTTCTACCATAGAAATAGTTTTATGATTCCTCCAGATATTCAATGTGCTCAGGAAAAATTTTCCCTTTAAACATTGTAATGAAATTTTTTATTTTGGTTATGAGTTGAAATGTCTTGTTGTTTATATTAGTGGTTTTATCAATGGATGAGAACATTTATTCTTTTTTTTAATTTAAATGCGTGAACGTCTTCTTCTGATCAATTTCAAATTTGAATGAGGAAATTCGTGTTAGATTGTTAGACGAGACGCTGAACTAATCTCAGAGGAGTGTATTCAACTAGACGATCATGAATGAGAAGGCAATATACTTTTGTATTCATCTCGCTAGCTGTAGTTAGTTCGGTGAAAATTTTAACATCAATCGGTTCTGATTTAACCGACTCATTCTGATATGAGAGATCCACAACAACAATAGGAGCCTTTGTTTTGAATTCCGTTGGAGATAGAAGAGCTCGAGCCTCCCGGTTGTAGTAACTCCCCTTAAATTTCACATACATGTCATACAAGACAGCAAACCGGTTCTCATTGTATTTAATATTTAAATCCTCATACGGATAGACTTCAGAATTTAGATATACTTTTGCATTTCGTAAATTGTTTGTAATGAGATTTCCATTCAATGTAAATGCAATGATTGCAAAACGCGGGCGTTCTCTGTTTGCAGCCAACTTAACATTCCATACATGATGGGTTCCTTGAACTAGTGTGGGGTTTATATAACAATCCCAGCTGCGAAATGCTAGTGGTAGTGTAGCATCACTTTTTACTACATTAAACAGTTTGATTTTAGTGCTATTGCTCGAAACTATGTGTGGAACTTTCCAACTAATGCTATGTATCTCAATTGTATGTACCTCCAACTGATTTAACATACAAGTTAAGGCCAGACATTCTACGAATTCATGTCCACTACAAAGTCAGTGGTCATGAACCTTCCTCATGCAAAACGAAACGTGCGCTGCTTCAGCACATCAACTCCAACAACATTTACGTAACTCCACAAATACTGACCAGGCCTTTCTGCTTATCCGTGGGATCGCCGGATCAGCACTTTCAGCAAGTGCATTGCGCACACCACGCGCACCACGTCTGGATACCCAACACCCAAAGCGACAACCACAGCGGCTACATCCGGCGGCAGCAGCGACAACGGCAACAGCGGCAGCGACAAACTACAAGAAGCAATAGCAGCAGCAGAGCCATTATTTTAATATTTTAAATGTTTAAGTCTCAGTTCTGAAAACACTCTCAATAAACACGGTTTATATTTTTTTAACTAAAAAACCAACCGCGTTTCTAATTTATACATCACCTGTATTTTTAGCCAACAAGAGATTGAGTTCATGTTTACAATTTAATACGACTTTCTTATAATCCTCAGCAAATCCCATTAGCATTTTTAGTGGTACAGAGAAGGGATATTCTCTCCACCACTCCACCCAGCATTGCGATAAACTACTCCATCCAGTTGCCCCACAGAGAGAAAGTTCTTGAGCGTTGATGTAATACCGGTAAACCGTGTTCTGTCCAGCTCACATCCATTCAACTCATATCTTATTTCATCCAGAAAATTGGCCATGCAATTATTTTTGAGCAAACCATTAACATCACTCGTGCTACTTGCTCCAGTATTAACGTCAGTAATTTTGCAAAGTGTTCTTTCAATGTGGAGAAAACTCTCACACGGCAACACATACAAATCCTGGTTCTGTATTATGATGCGAACTTCATCATTTGTCTTGAAGTTTTGTTGATATGGGTAATAAGTGTGATACTCCTTTTTCGTAATACTCTCATCGTTGTGAGGCTTATCTTGCACGAAAAAAATGTCATTCATTTGAAAGTGTTTAGTTAAATTTTATCGAGTATTGAATCCCAATAATTTAAAATTAATTTATTTTTCAGTGTAAGCACTGGTCGTTGATTTGAGGGTAGTTGAGATGATGATGATGATGATGATGATGCTTTCACTTCAATTTTATGTTTACTAATGTGGAGTGTGGGGCGATGTGTAGACTTTTTATTATAAATAATCATTCTATTGACCGTAGGTGTAGTCGAATCGACACAGTTTCTCCACGTAAATTAACTAAATTCCCGTCCTGATTCCAAATTCCAAATTAGTGAACACATAATTCGGTCTATTGCCCACAAACGATCCACTAATAATGTTACACTCAATCCTAATTGTATTTATATTTAAAATATTCACAGGATTATCAGATGTGTGCATTTTTTTAGCGTTTGGGGTTAGCACTCGTTTACTGAATCCAAATAGCTTCCCAATACTTCGATCACTATTGAAAAATATTGTTTCATTTCTAGTGTAAATTTGAATTTGCAGAGTGTTGTTGTTGCTTTCAATTTTCACTGCATCATTTAGATCATACTACTTCAGTTCCTTAATGGTGTTGACATTTTGATCCTGGATCGACACTGTTTTATCATCACTCATCCCATTGCACTTAAATGATTGTTATTTAGAGCACAATGAACTGATTGAATCCTTTTCTACATCGTCCAGTTTGCATATTCACATAACAAGGTCTTGAACGTGGAATCGTGTGAAAGCGTGGGATAGTACTCTTGGAGAGAGAGCAGCTGCATATTTTGTAACAAACATGATGAAGGCCAAGAAAAAATTTGGAATGGGAGCAAACCAGGGAAAAAAAAGTATCGAAAACCTCTCTTGTCACAATAATAAAAAAGGCGACCAAGGAATTGAAAAAGAATAAACCACTTGATATACTGAATGCAATTAAAGTTACGCGAATTAATATACAACCATGTGTATGTCAAAGAAATATATAAACTTTTTTTTTTACCATGTACTTTATTTCATCTTTATGTGTATGTCGCAGTGTGATTCCTAGTAAATGTTGCGTTCTGGTAATTTGGGAATTCGCGGAATTCCCTGCTTCTGCTTTACTAGTTGATATTGAGCGAAAGCACGGCAGCAGAAGCAGAGAGGCTCTGCTGCTGAGTGAGGTTCGATGGTAAGATACCAAGAGTCTTGAGTAAGACAGAGATGGTTGCATACGCTCGCCTTGAGTAAGTCTATGACGTGAGCGCGTATGCTGAGTTAGTTGAGCTTGGGTATTCGAACCGATCGGAACTCGCTGTGCAGCTGTATCAATCATTGAACGTATTAACATGAACAACATACCCTTGCCGACGACCTACCTACCCTTCCAGCCGACATGTACATATAGGTATGTTATATTTGCCTATGCGCATATGCGTGTAGCCTGATCGTAGGTTTGAATATTTCTGAGCAACGCTTGTGCCCAACATGTTTGTTTTTATATGTCAAAGGATAAGAGTTGTTTACAATATGTTTACAATATATTAAGTAGGATAGCTAGGTCCAGATCGCTGTGTGGGGTGGAATATGCGTCCCAGACAAGTATCCTAAGTGTAGGGTTTCCACGTTGAAAAACATATGGCATGCAGTTGGATATAGTTATTTTGTTTCTTAAGTGTCTAGTTTTCAAGTGTATATTCTAGGTATTTTCATGCCTTAACTCTCCTCCTTGTCGAAAAATGAATGCCTTATTCATTTAGTGTTGCTGGTTGGTTTTCAAGCGTTCTTTTTCAGCTTGATATACAATCTCGTATTCAATGCGGGCTTTGTTTTGTAGGTGTAGTTTCTTCGGTTCGTTTATGCGCTTGTTAATCTTAAGGTTAAAGTACATAGTAAATGAAATGGATAAGGTTAACAAAATGATGTACAATGTTGTTTTTATAGGATGTTCTTCTACAGGAACAGTTTATTTCATTAGTGATTTTAAATTATCGAAACTTAGATTATTAAAATTGTTGAAAACTTGTAGTGTTTTTAGTGAACTAGAAAGTTAATTTACAGTTCAATATGTAGATATTTATCATATTAACCGTAGTCCAATATATGGTTCAAATCGGATAAAATCTAGCTTTGGTAGAAGCGATAGAAGTTTGACATACGCAAAGCAAGCGCAAGAGGCGGGCACAACAACAACTAGAACAAGAACAAGCATTAATCTTCTAGTGTATTCGTACGCATGCAGACACATACATAAGCAGGTTGGCTTGTGTGTGTGCGTGTGCATGCATATTCCAACCAGAGAGCTGAACTGCTGATTTTCCAATGAAATGATGTAAATGTCGTATGATGTGATTTATTTTAATATGTTTGATTTAGATTTTATTTTGTCAAATGGTACATGGTATACCATAGTCGAGCTAGATCAACTGTAGCCGTTCTCATGTGTTATTTAATGAAAACCTGGCTCCAAGTCAATGACTAAAAATATTCTTGCTTTGCCTAAATTTTGGATAACCATATTTGTATCTGAAATAGGGTATCTGTCGGTTACAGTTTGCGAATTAATTTTATGGTAGTCAATTACCAATCGTTTATTTGGATTGCCAAATTCATCATTTCCATTTTTTGGAACTATCCATACGGGCGAATTGTATTTTAAAAGTTTATATATATATAGTTTATATATATATATTTGTTTTGTCCATATTGGGTGTGAATGGACTGTTCGAATAGTTGCTTCGATTGTCGTGGTTAATGGTAACATATCATTGGTGCCTCTATTTTTGTTTATAAACTCTTCTAAATTTTTCTCAAATGTTATATTTTTATTTGTATAAAATATTTTGCTTTGTGTGACTTTCTCGAACCTATATATATATATAGATATACAATTATTTGTTGAGCCACTATCAATTAAAATTTCGTAGGTTTTTCCAGTTTTTTTTATTTTCTAGGGTTAAACATGGCAACCCATTCTTTACTCTAAAAAGGATTGTCTTCTTAGTACGTCTCACCTGTTTCTACTTGAGTGGAGCTTATTTCGTCCTTTTGATAGGTTTGGTACATACGCTGGATTTTGTGGTTGTTGTCGCTGTTATCTCTCAGCCTTTTTTCCACTCTCTGATTGAACAGGTTATAGCGGTGTTGATGGATGCTTGAGTCAATATCCATTGGTTGAGGAGCCGAGGGTCTCTGTCTATAGTGTTGCTGTTGAACTGGTCGCTGGTGCCAATTTTGTTGTTGATAATTATGTTACGATCTTTGGGTATTTGGCTGGAATCTCGGATGCGTTGATCAAGAGTTCTGTTGTTGGCGAGGGTTGGAATTGGGACTGGCCATTGGGTTTCTCCTCATCTGGTAATTGTAGTCATTTTGAGCGGTGATGGCAACGTTATAAGCCTCTGCTATATTCCTTGCTGGGTGAAAGTACAATGTGCGCCGTGCTTCTACGTTGTTTAGTTCTGAAGAAAATACCCTTGCTGCTTCTTGTTCCATGTCTCTTATATATGACCGACATATGACGTCTTCTTTATGTTCACTTTTTATCTTTGGTGTCGCTCTATTAAGTGCTTGATTTAATTTATCGTGGTAGTCGATTAGTCATAAATTTCTTTGCTGTACTTTTTCCATTTCCTCGATTAGCTGGTACAATGGCTTATGGTTCATATATGTAAAATCTAAGCGATCGAAGATTGCTTCGAAACTGTCTTTCGTGCCATTTATGTACTCAGTGCGTTGGGCTGCACCTGTTAATTTCATGTTAATTATATGTTTTGCGTTCACATATTTTTCATGCGTTTTAAAATTCTTAATTCTTTCATGATGTCTGCTCACTAGGTTTCTCCATACCTCGTATTCTATGTTTTTCCCATCGAATTCTGGCAGTGTCTGAACAGATCCAGGTTTATTTTATCACCGGAAGTGATGGTGTTGTGTAAGTCCTGATGGTCAGATATATGCCGAGTAGGATTCAACAAGATCATCTCTTGCCTCATTTCAGAGAAGGCTTCTTGCAAAGCGGTCATCTTGGCCGATATTCATTTTGTTGTGGTGATTCGGAATTCCGTGAGAAGAGTGAAGACTACTGATTGTTTCCCGAACGTCCTGTGATGTAGACGCTGCGATGTTAAGGAGTCCGCCAAGAGTATCAATAGTTGATTCCTTATTCTGTCTTTTGTGTGGATTCATAAGGGTTTTTTTGTGGTCATCAGGATTTTAAAATTTTGTAAACATTTTACGTAAATTGTTTAACTTCTGATAGAATCACATCGCAACAACCATGTGTTTATGTCAAAAAAATATAAACCTTATTTAATATTTATGTGTACAAATATATTATCCTATGCCCACATGCGTGTAGCCTGATCGTAGGTTTGAATATTTCTGAGCAACGCTTGAGCCCAACATGTTTGCATGTCAAAGGATAAGAGTTGTTTACAATATGTTAACAATATGTTAAGTAGGATAGGTAGGTCCAGATCGCTGTGTGGGGTGGAATATGCGTCCCAGTCAAGTATCCTAAATGTAGGGTATCATGCGTTGAAAAACATATGGCATGCAGTTGTATATAGTTATTTTGTTTCTTAAGTGTCTAGTTTTCAAGTGTATATTCTAGGTATTTCCATGCCTTAACTCGCGCAAAGCAGGATCCAACTCGATTACCGTATCCAAGGTAGGTGGTTTCTTGCCACTTTTACCAATTTTAACAGCCCTTATTGCTGTAGGTAGCATAGCCTCAGGTAGTGCAATAGTAAAGTCAATTAACAATGCAAAAATGGCAAAACAACAACTTGAAGAGAACAAGAGACATAATAAAATAATGGAAACGGTTGCAGTGGCGGCGAGGTTGTATTTACAACCATATAAGAAAGGGTATGGTATAACATTAAGTAAAAATAAACGAAAATCAAAAAACTGATAAGTGAGCTACCCAAAAGAGCATTATCAAACTTTGATATAATGAGGTTTGCAATTAAAAATATTCCACATTTTCGGGGGGTTTTCATGAAGGATGAATTACCCAAATTCCCATCACAACTTGAGTGTGAAATAATAAATTTAGCAGACTCGACATCAAAAGGAACACATGTAGCCTTTTATTAGAGAGAATCACTCTGCTATTATTTTGATAGTTTTGGAAATCTACAAGCGCCTATAGAAGTAATCAGATAATTGGGAAAGAACATCAAGTACATTTATTAACGTTTTCAAAAATTTTGGACTGTAAACTGTGGACTTTTGTGTCTACGATTTTTGTTGCAAGCCCGCTCGTTTCACTAGTGGCGCTATATTTCTTACGCACTTGAAACACTTGACGATAGCCGACATGGTTCCAAAAAGCGGTGGATGCCTAGTAATTCGTTCGCCGATTGGTATAAAATCAGGCAGCTCCTTGTACCATAAGTACCAGCATCAGCACCAACACCAGCACCAGCATCCACACCGGCATCAACACCAGCATCCACGCCGGCATCAGCACCAGCACCACCATCCGCACCATGAACAACGCTACCACCACCACCACCATGAGTGACACCACCACCACTACCATTAGTGACACCATCACCACCACCATGAGTAACACCACCACCACCACCACCACACCAATTAATTTTGGAGAAGTGGATATGCCCATAGTTGGTATGTCTCTGAAGGTTATATCCGCACTGTTGAAGGATATTAAGAAAGATTTGGTGGAAGCCTTCAATTCTCGAAGGATCAAGCGAAAGCTGCAATTTAAGGAGCTCCCACTACAAACTTCTTATAATATGGTGGGAGGGAAAAGGTCAAGGGAAAATTTGCTACAATCGTCGTGGTTTATAGTAGTATGAAAACCTCACTTTCACGCCACTTAATGGGTGTCATAAATTAAAATTAATTACGGTCAGCTGTCAAAAAAGGGGTAATAAAAATGTTAGCTGTCAAGTTGTCAATAAAGGATCAGGATAATAAAAAGTGCATTTAATTAGGCTCAATAGTTTTGTGGTGTGAGGGCTCGTGACGATTGATTGGGGTAACGATCCGCCAACGGAGTCGGGGTACGATTATGATAAGTACTCCCAACGGGCACGTGCCGCGATCGATGGAGTGGGAAAAGGCGCTCGGATGCAATGGGCACGTGTCAAGTGTCGAAAAAAGGTGGGGTGTGAGCAAGCGATCGACGGAGTGGGAAAAGGCGCTCGAAACACCAAACGCAACCGAAGGGACGGGGGTGTAAACGGACGCTCATAGCGCAAGCGATAAAGGCGCTCGGAACACCCAACACAACGAAAGGGACGGAGGTGTAAACGAACGCTCATATCGATGGAGTGTGAAAATGTGCTCGGAATACCCATCGCAACGAAAGGGACGGAGGCGTAAACGGACGCTCATAGGACGCTCATAGCGCAACGATCGATGGAGTGGGAAAATGCGCTCGGAACACCCAATGCAACGAAAGGACGGGGGTGGAAACGAATACGCACGCTCATAGCGCAGGCAACGATCGCCCAATAGAGGAGGAAAACATGCTCTTTGGAAAGACGCTCGGTCCAACACAACGAAAGGGATGGGAGGAAAACGAGTGCTCGTACCACCGACGATCGTTTAGAGACGAAAGCGGTCGTTCATCCCGTCAATGAACGTGCAGAGACGATACGTACACTCATACCGCCATGCTGAAATTCAAATGTTCATTTCCCATTACCCAACCAAAATAATACATATATTTATTTTCTTGTAATATAATTTTTTATTTCATACACATTGATTAGAAACGATGTTCTAAATTTAGATACATTTTCATGATTTTAAGTGATTTGATTAAGTGTACAGAATAGAAGTGGCAGGCACATGTATCAGCTCCATCGTACACATCCTCACGAGCCCAAGCACATGAAGAGAAATGATCTCCATGTACAGTTGAAACAAGTAGACTATCATTTGTTCTACCATAGAAATAGTTTTATGATTCCTCCAGATATTCAATGTGCTCAGGAAAAATTTTCCCTTTAAACATTGTAATGAAATTTTTTATTTTGGTTATGAGTTGAAATGTCTTGTTGTTTATATTAGTGGTTTTATCAATGGATGAGAACATTTATTCTTTTTTTTAATTTAAATGCGTGAACGTCTTCTTCTGATCAATTTCAAATTTGAATGAGGAAATTCGTGTTAGATTGTTAGACGAGACGCTGAACTAATCTCAGAGGAGTGTATTCAACTAGACGATCATGAATGAGAAGGCAATATACTTTTGTATTCATCTCGCTAGCTGTAGTTAGTTCGGTGAAAATTTTAACATCAATCGGTTCTGATTTAACCGACTCATTCTGATATGAGAGATCCACAACAACAATAGGAGCCTTTGTTTTGAATTCCGTTGGAGATAGAAGAGCTCGAGCCTCCCGGTTGTAGTAACTCCCCTTAAATTTCACATACATGTCATACAAGACAGCAAACCGGTTCTCATTGTATTTAATATTTAAATCCTCATACGGATAGACTTCTGAATTTAGATATACTTTTGCATTTCGTAAATTGTTTGTAATGAGATTTCCATTCAATGTAAATGCAATGATTGCAAAACGCGGGCGTTCTCTGTTTGCAGCCAACTTAACATTCCATACATGATGGGTTCCTTGAACTAGTGTGGGGTTTATATAACAATCCCAGCTGCGAAATGCTAGTGGTAGTGTAGCACCACTTTTTACTACATTAAACAGTTTGATTTTAGTGCTATTGCTCGAAACTATGTGTGGAACTTTCCAACTAATGCTATGTATCTCAATTGTATGTACCTCCAACTGATTTAACATACAAGTTAAGGCCAGACATTCTACGAATTCATGTCCACTACAAAGTCAGTGGTCATGAACCTTCCTCATGCAAAACGAAACGTGCGCTGCTTCAGCACATCAACTCCAACAACATTTACGTAACTCCACAAATACTGACCAGGCCTTTCTGCTTATCCGTGGGATCGCCGGATCAGCACTTTCAGCAAGTGCATTGCGCACACCACGCGCACCACGTCTGGATACCCAACACCCAAAGCGACAACCACAGCGGCTACATCCGGCGGCAGCAGCGACAACGGCAACAGCGGCAGCGACAAACTACAAGAAGCAATAGCAGCAGCAGAGCCATTATTTTAATATTTTAAATGTTTAAGTCTCAGTTCTGAAAACACTCTCAATAAACACGGTTTATATTTTTTTAACTAAAAAACCAACCGCGTTTCTAATTTATACATCACCTGTATTTTTAGCCAACAAGAGATTGAGTTCATGTTTACAATTTAATACGACTTTCTTATAATCCTCAGCAAATCCCATTAGCATTTTTAGTGGTACAGAGAAGGGATATTCTCTCCACCACTCCACCCAGCATTGCGATAAACTACTCCATCCAGTTGCCCCACAGAGAGAAAGTTCTTGAGCGTTGATGTAATACCGGTAAACCGTGTTCTGTCCAGCTCACATCCATTCAACTCATATCTTATTTCATCCAGAAAATTGGCCATGCAATTATTTTTGAGCAAACCATTAACATCACTCGTGCTACTTGCTCCAGTATTAACGTCAGTAATTTTGCAAAGTGTTCTTTCAATGTGGAGAAAACTCTCACACGGCAACACATACAAATCCTGGTTCTGTATTATGATGCGAACTTCATCATTTGTCTTGAAGTTTTGTTGATATGGGTAATAAGTGTGATACTCCTTTTTCGTAATACTCTCATCGTTGTGAGGCTTATCTTGCACGAAAAAAATGTCATTCATTTGAAAGTGTTTAGTTAAATTTTATCGAGTATTGAATCCCAATAATTTAAAATTAATTTATTTTTCAGTGTAAGCACTGGTCGTTGATTTGAGGGTAGTTGAGATGATGATGATGATGATGATGATGCTTTCACTTCAATTTTATGTTTACTAATGTGGAGTGTGGGGCGATGTGTAGACTTTTTATTATAAATAATCATTCTATTGACCGTAGGTGTAGTCGAATCGACACAGTTTCTCCACGTAAATTAACTAAATTCCCGTCCTGATTCCAAATTCCAAATTAGTGAACACATAATTCGGTCTATTGCCCACAAACGATCCACTAATAATGTTACACTCAATCCTAATTGTATTTATATTTAAAATATTCACAGGATTATCAGATGTGTGCATTTTTTTAGCGTTTGGGGTTAGCACTCGTTTACTGAATCCAAATAGCTTCCCAATACTTCGATCACTATTGAAAAATATTGTTTCATTTCTAGTGTAAATTTGAATTTGCAGAGTGTTGTTGTTGCTTTCAATTTTCACTGCATCATTTAGATCATACTACTTCAGTTCCTTAATGGTGTTGACATTTTGATCCTGGATCGACACTGTTTTATCATCACTCATCCCATTGCACTTAAATGATTGTTATTTAGAGCACAATGAACTGATTGAATCCTTTTCTACATCGTCCAGTTTGCATATTCACATAACAAGGTCTTGAACGTGGAATCGTGTGAAAGCGTGGGATAGTACTCTTGGAGAGAGAGCAGCTGCATATTTTGTAACAAACATGATGAAGGCCAAGAAAAAATTTGGAATGGGAGCAAACCAGGGAAAAAAAAGTATCGAAAACCTCTCTTGTCACAATAATAAAAAAGGCGACCAAGGAATTGAAAAAGAATAAACCACTTGATATACTGAATGCAATTAAAGTTACGCGAATTAATATACAACCATGTGTATGTCAAAGAAATATATAAACTTTTTTTTTTACCATGTACTTTATTTCATCTTTATGTGTATGTCGCAGTGTGATTCCTAGTAAATGTTGCGTTCTGGTAATTTGGGAATTCGCGGAATTCCCTGCTTCTGCTTTACTAGTTGATATTGAGCGAAAGCACGGCAGCAGAAGCAGAGAGGCTCTGCTGCTGAGTGAGGTTCGATGGTAAGATACCAAGAGTCTTGAGTAAGACAGAGATGGTTGCATACGCTCGCCTTGAGTAAGTCTATGACGTGAGCGCGTATGCTGAGTTAGTTGAGCTTGGGTATTCGAACCGATCGGAACTCGCTGTGCAGCTGTATCAATCATTGAACGTATTAACATGAACAACATACCCTTGCCGACGACCTACCTACCCTTCCAGCCGACATGTACATATAGGTATGTTATATTTGCCTATGCGCATATGCGTGTAGCCTGATCGTAGGTTTGAATATTTCTGAGCAACGCTTGTGCCCAACATGTTTGTTTTTATATGTCAAAGGATAAGAGTTGTTTACAATATGTTTACAATATATTAAGTAGGATAGCTAGGTCCAGATCGCTGTGTGGGGTGGAATATGCGTCCCAGACAAGTATCCTAAGTGTAGGGTTTCCACGTTGAAAAACATATGGCATGCAGTTGGATATAGTTATTTTGTTTCTTAAGTGTCTAGTTTTCAAGTGTATATTCTAGGTATTTTCATGCCTTAACTCTCCTCCTTGTCGAAAAATGAATGCCTTATTCATTTAGTGTTGCTGGTTGGTTTTCAAGCGTTCTTTTTCAGCTTGATATACAATCTCGTATTCAATGCGGGCTTTGTTTTGTAGGTGTAGTTTCTTCGGTTCGTTTATGCGCTTGTTAATCTTAAGGTTAAAGTACATAGTAAATGAAATGGATAAGGTTAACAAAATGATGTACAATGTTGTTTTTATAGGATGTTCTTCTACAGGAACAGTTTATTTCATTAGTGATTTTAAATTATCGAAACTTAGATTATTAAAATTGTTGAAAACTTGTAGTGTTTTTAGTGAACTAGAAAGTTAATTTACAGTTCAATATGTAGATATTTATCATATTAACCGTAGTCCAATATATGGTTCAAATCGGATAAAATCTAGCTTTGGTAGAAGCGATAGAAGTTTGACATACGCAAAGCAAGCGCAAGAGGCGGGCACAACAACAACTAGAACAAGAACAAGCATTAATCTTCTAGTGTATTCGTACGCATGCAGACACATACATAAGCAGGTTGGCTTGTGTGTGTGCGTGTGCATGCATATTCCAACCAGAGAGCTGAACTGCTGATTTTCCAATGAAATGATGTAAATGTCGTATGATGTGATTTATTTTAATATGTTTGATTTAGATTTTATTTTGTCAAATGGTACATGGTATACCATAGTCGAGCTAGATCAACTGTAGCCGTTCTCATGTGTCATTTAATGAAAACCTGGCTCCAAGTCAATGACTAAAAATATTCTTGCTTTGCCTAAATTTTGGATAACCATATTTGTATCTGAAATAGGGTATCTGTCGGTTACAGTTTGCGAATTAATTTTATGGTAGTCAATTACCAATCGTTTATTTGGATTGCCAAATTCATCATTTCCATTTTTTGGAACTATCCATACGGGCGAATTGTATTTTAAAAGTTTATATATATATAGTTTATATATATATATTTGTTTTGTCCATATTGGGTGTGAATGGACTGTTCGAATAGTTGCTTCGATTGTCGTGGTTAATGGTAACATATCATTGGTGCCTCTATTTTTGTTTATAAACTCTTCTAAATTTTTCTCAAATGTTATATTTTTATTTGTATAAAATATTTTGCTTTGTGTGACTTTCTCGAACCTATATATATATATAGATATACAATTATTTGTTGAGCCACTATCAATTAAAATTTCGTAGGTTTTTCCAGTTTTTTTTATTTTCTAGGGTTAAACATGGCAACCCATTCTTTACTCTAAAAAGGATTGTCTTCTTAGTACGTCTCACCTGTTTCTACTTGAGTGGAGCTTATTTCGTCCTTTTGATAGGTTTGGTACATACGCTGGATTTTGTGGTTGTTGTCGCTGTTATCTCTCAGCCTTTTTTCCACTCTCTGATTGAACAGGTTATAGCGGTGTTGATGGATGCTTGAGTCAATATCCATTGGTTGAGGAGCCGAGGGTCTCTGTCTATAGTGTTGCTGTTGAACTGGTCGCTGGTGCCAATTTTGTTGTTGATAATTATGTTACGATCTTTGGGTATTTGGCTGGAATCTCGGATGCGTTGATCAAGAGTTCTGTTGTTGGCGAGGGTTGGAATTGGGACTGGCCATTGGGTTTCTCCTCATCTGGTAATTGTAGTCATTTTGAGCGGTGATGGCAACGTTATAAGCCTCTGCTATATTCCTTGCTGGGTGAAAGTACAATGTGCGCCGTGCTTCTACGTTGTTTAGTTCTGAAGAAAATACCCTTGCTGCTTCTTGTTCCATGTCTCTTATATATGACCGACATATGACGTCTTCTTTATGTTCACTTTTTATCTTTGGTGTCGCTCTATTAAGTGCTTGATTTAATTTATCGTGGTAGTCGATTAGTCATAAATTTCTTTGCTGTACTTTTTCCATTTCCTCGATTAGCTGGTACAATGGCTTATGGTTCATATATGTAAAATCTAAGCGATCGAAGATTGCTTCGAAACTGTCTTTCGTGCCATTTATGTACTCAGTGCGTTGGGCTGCACCTGTTAATTTCATGTTAATTATATGTTTTGCGTTCACATATTTTTCATGCGTTTTAAAATTCTTAATTCTTTCATGATGTCTGCTCACTAGGTTTCTCCATACCTCGTATTCTATGTTTTTCCCATCGAATTCTGGCAGTGTCTGAACAGATCCAGGTTTATTTTATCACCGGAAGTGATGGTGTTGTGTAAGTCCTGATGGTCAGATATATGACGAGTAGGATTCAACAAGATCATCTCTTGCCTCATTTCAGAGAAGGCTTCTTGCAAAGCGGTCATCTTGGCCGATATTCATTTTGTTGTGGTGATTCGGAATTCCGTGAGAAGAGTGAAGACTACTGATTGTTTCCCGAACGTCCTGTGATGTAGACGCTGCGATGTTAAGGAGTCCGCCAAGAGTATCAATAGTTGATTCCTTATTCTGTCTTTTGTGTGGATTCATAAGGGTTTTTTTGTGGTCATCAGGATTTTAAAATTTTGTAAACATTTTACGTAAATTGTTTAACTTCTGATAGAATCACATCGCAACAACCATGTGTTTATGTCAAAAAAATATAAACCTTATTTAATATTTATGTGTACAAATATATTATCCTATGCCCACATGCGTGTAGCCTGATCGTAGGTTTGAATATTTCTGAGCAACGCTTGAGCCCAACATGTTTGCATGTCAAAGGATAAGAGTTGTTTACAATATGTTAACAATATGTTAAGTAGGATAGGTAGGTCCAGATCGCTGTGTGGGGTGGAATATGCGTCCCAGTCAAGTATCCTAAATGTAGGGTATCATGCGTTGAAAAACATATGGCATGCAGTTGTATATAGTTATTTTGTTTCTTAAGTGTCTAGTTTTCAAGTGTATATTCTAGGTATTTCCATGCCTTAACTCGCGCAAAGCAGGATCCAACTCGATTACCGTATCCAAGGTAGGTGGTTTCTTGCCACTTTTACCAATTTTAACAGCCCTTATTGCTGTAGGTAGCATAGCCTCAGGTAGTGCAATAGTAAAGTCAATTAACAATGCAAAAATGGCAAAACAACAACTTGAAGAGAACAAGAGACATAATAAAATAATGGAAACGGTTGCAGTGGCGGCGAGGTTGTATTTACAACCATATAAGAAAGGGTATGGTATAACATTAAGTAAAAATAAACGAAAATCAAAAAACTGATAAGTGAGCTACCCAAAAGAGCATTATCAAACTTTGATATAATGAGGTTTGCAATTAAAAATATTCCACATTTTCGGGGGGTTTTCATGAAGGATGAATTACCCAAATTCCCATCACAACTTGAGTGTGAAATAATAAATTTAGCAGACTCGACATCAAAAGGAACACATGTAGCCTTTTATTAGAGAGAATCACTCTGCTATTATTTTGATAGTTTTGGAAATCTACAAGCGCCTATAGAAGTAATCAGATAATTGGGAAAGAACATCAAGTACATTTATTAACGTTTTCAAAAATTTTGGACTGTAAACTGTGGACTTTTGTGTCTACGATTTTTGTTGCAAGCCCGCTCGTTTCACTAGTGGCGCTATATTTCTTACGCACTTGAAACACTTGACGATAGCCGACATGGTTCCAAAAAGCGGTGGATGCCTAGTAATTCGTTCGCCGATTGGTATAAAATCAGGCAGCTCCTTGTACCATAAGTACCAGCATCAGCACCAACACCAGCACCAGCATCCACACCGGCATCAACACCAGCATCCACGCCGGCATCAGCACCAGCACCACCATCCGCACCATGAACAACGCTACCACCACCACCACCATGAGTGACACCACCACCACTACCATTAGTGACACCATCACCACCACCATGAGTAACACCACCACCACCACCACCACACCAATTAATTTTGGAGAAGTGGATATGCCCATAGTTGGTATGTCTCTGAAGGTTATATCCGCACTGTTGAAGGATATTAAGAAAGATTTGGTGGAAGCCTTCAATTCTCGAAGGATCAAGCGAAAGCTGCAATTTAAGGAGCTCCCACTACAAACTTCTTATAATATGGTGGGAGGGAAAAGGTCAAGGGAAAATTTGCTACAATCGTCGTGGTTTATAGTAGTATGAAAACCTCACTTTCACGCCACTTAATGGGTGTCATAAATTAAAATTAATTACGGTCAGCTGTCAAAAAAGGGGTAATAAAAATGTTAGCTGTCAAGTTGTCAATAAAGGATCAGGATAATAAAAAGTGCATTTAATTAGGCTCAATAGTTTTGTGGTGTGAGGGCTCGTGACGATTGATTGGGGTAACGATCCGCCAACGGAGTCGGGGTACGATTATGATAAGTACTCCCAACGGGCACGTGCCGCGATCGATGGAGTGGGAAAAGGCGCTCGGATGCAATGGGCACGTGTCAAGTGTCGAAAAAAGGTGGGGTGTGAGCAAGCGATCGACGGAGTGGGAAAAGGCGCTCGAAACACCAAACGCAACCGAAGGGACGGGGGTGTAAACGGACGCTCATAGCGCAAGCGATAAAGGCGCTCGGAACACCCAACACAACGAAAGGGACGGAGGTGTAAACGAACGCTCATATCGATGGAGTGTGAAAATGTGCTCGGAATACCCATCGCAACGAAAGGGACGGAGGCGTAAACGGACGCTCATAGGACGCTCATAGCGCAACGATCGATGGAGTGGGAAAATGCGCTCGGAACACCCAATGCAACGAAAGGACGGGGGTGGAAACGAATACGCACGCTCATAGCGCAGGCAACGATCGCCCAATAGAGGAGGAAAACATGCTCTTTGGAAAGACGCTCGGTCCAACACAACGAAAGGGATGGGAGGAAAACGAGTGCTCGTACCACCGACGATCGTTTAGAGACGAAAGCGGTCGTTCATCCCGTCAATGAACGTGCAGAGACGATACGTACACTCATACCGCCATGCTGAAATTCAAATGTTCATTTCCCATTACCCAACCAAAATAATACATATATTTATTTTCTTGTAATATAATTTTTTATTTCATACACATTGATTAGAAACGATGTTCTAAATTTAGATACATTTTCATGATTTTAAGTGATTTGTTTAGGCGTACAGTATAGAAGTGGCAGGCACATGTATCAGCTCCATCGTACACATCCTCACGAGCCCAAGCACATGAAGAGAAATGATCTCCATGTACAGTTCAAACAAGTGGACTATCATTTGTTCTACCATAAAAATAGTTTAATGATTCCTCCAGATATTCAATGTGCTCAGGAAAAATTTTCCCTTTAAACATTGTAATGAATTTTTTTATTTTGGTTATGAGTTGAAATGTCTTGTTGTTTATATCAGTGGTTTTATCAATGGATGAGAACATTTTTTCTTTTTTATACATTGCTATAAACTCTGAGCATAGGACGAGGGCAAAAAATACATTCGAAAAAGATTTTTTCAAACTTCTAAATAACGCTGTGTATGGTAAAACCATGGAGAACAGTGAGAAGAGGGTTGATGTTCGTATCGTCACAGACTGGGAAACTCCCACTGTAGGCTCACAAGGCGGGCGTCCAAAATTATGTGCAAGGGACCTGATTTCAAGATCTAATTTTCATAGCGCATCCAAGTTTTCTGAAACTATGTATGCAATTCAAATGAAAAGGCTACACAACATTTGAGATAAGCCAATATATTTAGGCTTTGTAGTTTTGGAATTATCGAAATACAAAATGTATGATTTCTATTTCTTACAAAATTTCTGCTTTATAAACCCAACTATCTTCGGATTTATGGAAACCCAACCAGCGTACAAGTGCTCTGTTGCCTTTCTTTCTCAAGACTTTTCCAACTAGATAGGTATCGGGAAAACTTGTTTTTTTCAGTTCTTCTTTATAAAAACCTCCTCTAATAGGATTCCCATTCAAGTCTTGGAGTAAGTATGTTGTTGGATAGGTATTTTGTAGTTTGATTATCTTAAAAATTTCGGTTGTCCAATTGGGGGCATACCCTTTTTCAAATACATGCTTGTACTTGCTAATGCGTACATAGTCACCCATTTTCAGTTGGCTACCCGAAAAAATTTTAATGTTATTATAAGCAGTTTCCAAGATTTGTTTCTCATTCCCACTATTCACATTAATGGGTGCAATTTTTATTGTTCTATGCACTCTGTTGTTGTAAACGAAAATTAACCTTTTGTAGACATCAATCCACTTGTATGCTCCATTGAAACTGAATTTCCGCCACATGAGCTCTTTCAAAGACCTGTTGAATCGCTCTACAATTGATGCCTTTAGGGTACTAAATGTTGAATAGTGGTTGATTCCATAGCGTTTACTCAATCCCTTAAACATAGTGTTAAAGAACTCTTTACCATCATCTGTTTGGAGATTCTTAGGTACTCCACGTCCTGACTTAAATATTTTCTCCATTGCCAGAGCTACCTCCTTTGCTTGTTTTGATTTTATAGCTTCAGCCCAGGCAAATTTCGAAAACGTATCAATTACTGTTAACAGATAGCGATATCCATTGTTCGACTGTGCATACTTCCCCATTTCAACCAAGTCTGCTTGCCACAAATCGTTTATTCCTTTTGTAATGACTCTACGTCGTAGGAAATTCTTGCGTGAGGGAGCATGTAATTCATTAATAATCTCTCGTCTGCTCATCGTAGTGAGTGATGAAATGAGTTGATGTGATAATAATTTCTTAAAAGTGACCTATATATCAGAGTTTTAAAGCATGTACAATTTTTTCATGGATATCTGCAACAGCCCTTTCAACTCTATACAATCTCTCTTCAATGTCATTAATTGTGAGGAGTATTGCTCCATTGTCTACATCTCGATTTTGTGGAATCAATGATGATAGAGATTCTCGAAGTTCGTTTATGTTCCTATCCACATATGCTTTAATAACAATGTCCGTGTTCTCTTTGGGATTACTCCCATTTTTTACACGTTTTTGATGAATGTTAAAGTTACCATCTGCATCAATGAAAATTCTTGATAAATTTTGCTCGTAACTCTTTAAATGGTCAGAGCTCTGCTTATCAGTTATGTAATGTCCAAACTTGTCAACAGACATGATGATTATAAATTTAATTGAATAACAACACCTTGTTATATACCGTCTTAATGTATAATTTGTGCCTCTCTCAATTCTTCAATTATAGACGTAATTTCGTTACTATGACTACTATTGCCTTCCGATTGTGAGGCTATTAAGAGTTGTAGTCGCTCAACCATCTCATTTGGGTCATCCCAGTACACATAATTGGGTTTGTTCATGTCAAGTGTCATGAATCCAGACCCAGAGACACTTGTTTTGGAGTGTTTGGGTGTAGATTCAGCATTGGGTGATTTCGCTAAAAATGGTTTTATAATTTTCGAATATTTCAGTGCTCTTGTTCCTTTCACCTGTCCATTTGGTTGAAAGTTTCTTCGGTGTACACATGTTTTTAATAAAATTTCTCTATATATTTCCAACTCGTTCTCGTTGTAATTTTGTGGGTGGTGATGGAATATTAAGAATATAATCCTCTAGTGAGTCGCCAGTTTTGTCCATCATCAAATTCAATGTTATTGTTGGTCACATTGATGCGACTATTCCCCAACATTAATTGCCCACTTGCATTTTTGTGTGGTCCATACGACTTGTCCAAGAGAAATTCACGTGCCAGTTCACTGATATTTAAATTTTTTAGACTCTCATTATGTAGTGGCACTCCAAATGATGAGCTCTCTTCATTTAGTGGTTGTGCTGGTGATGGTGGTTGGGTTTGTCTCGATAACACTCTCGATGAGTGAGGCGGATCTTCATCAGGTGGTGTAAATGATGTATCCTCAATGGCCGGTTGAGAATAGAATTGATCATCATCATCATCATTCTCTTGCTTACTATTCAAGCTCCAATTTGATGACTTGTAATCATTAGGCATTTTAAGTTTCTTCATCTTCTTTATCATATGTTGTGGTGTACCACCATCAGTCTTTATTTCAGCATTAATATTTCTAAACTCTTTGGGTATCATGTGTTGTAATTGTTTGTTGTCATGAACGAGTTCATGTAAAGAATCAGTAATAGGCTTGAATGTTTCCTCCAAACCAATAGTATTTAAACCTCTGAGTTGTTTAATCTCACAAAACTTTTTTTTTAAAGCATTTCGACTTTTAGTCAGTTGAGTTAGAATATGTTGATTGATTGTATTCAAATTTGAAATGACAATACTTCACTGCTCTGGTTATGACTCTCTCGTGTTAGATAGTAGACTGTGTAAGATATATATATATATATATATATATATATATCTGTTTAACGGACTTGGTTGCTTAGATCAGGTCTGGTAAACAGACCTGGTTGTATAGACCAGGTCTGATAAACGGATCTGCTCGTATAAACCAGGTCTGGTAAACGGAGCTGGTCGTATAGACCAGGTCTGGTAAACAGACCTGGTTGTATAGACCAGATCTGATAAACGGATCTGGTCGTATAGACCAGGTCTGGTAAACGGAGCTGGTTGTATAGACCAGGTCTGATAAACGGACCTGGTTGTATAGATCAGGTCTGGTAAACGGACCTTGTTGTATAGACCAGGTCTGATAAACGGATCTGGTCGTATAGAACAGGTCTGGTAAACGGTCCTGGTTGTATAGACCAGATCTGATAAACGGATCTGGTTGTATAGAGCAGGTCTGGTAAACAGACCTGGTTGTATAGACCAGATCTGATAAACGGATCTGGTCGTATAGACCAGGTCTGGTAAACGGAGCTGGTTGTATAGACCAGGTCTGATAAACGGACCTGGTTGTATAGATCAGGTCTGGTAAACGGACCTTATTGTATAGACCAGGTCTGATAAACGGATCTGGTCGTATAGACCAGCTCTGGTAAACGGACCTGGTTGTATAGACCAGATCTGATAAACGGATCTGGTTGTATAGAGCAGGTCTGGCAAACAGACCTGGTTGTATAGACCAGGTCTGGTAAACGGATCTGGTCGTATAGACCAGGTCTGGTAAACAGACCTGGTTGTATAGACCAGGTCTGATAAACGGATCTGCTCGTATAGACCAGGTCTGATAAACGGATCTGGTCGTATAGACCAGGTTTATATAACCAGGTCTGGTAAACGGACTTCCAAAACTATCAAAATAATAGCATTGTGATTCTCTCTTGTAATAAGCTACCCAATGTGTTCCTTTTGATGTCGAGTCTGCTAGGTTTATTATTCCACACTCAAGTTGTAATGGGAATTTGGGTAATTCATCCTTCATGAAAACCCCCCGAAAATGTGGAATATTTTTAATTGCAAACCTCATTATATCAAAGTTTGATAATGCTCTTTTGGGTAGCTCACTTATCAGTTTTTTGATTTTCGTTTATTTTTACTTAATGTTATACCATACCCTTTCTTATATGGTTGTAAATACAACCCCGCCCCCAATGCAACCGTTTCCATTTTTTTATTATGTCTCTTGTTCTCTTCAAGTTGTTATTTTGCCATTTTTGCATTGTTAATTGACTTTACTATTGCTGCACTGCCTGAGGCTAAGCTACCTACAGCACTAAGGGCTGTTAAAATTGGTACAAGTGGTAAGACCACCTACTTTGGGTACAGTTATAACCCGTAGAATTACAATGTTTTTCTTACAACCCATCGAGTTAGAGACTGCTTTGCGCGCAACTTTGATTGTATTCAGTGTATCAAGTGGTTTATTCTTTTTCAATTCCTTGTTTGCCTTTTTTATTATTGCGGCAAGAGAGGTTTTCAATACTTTTTTTTCCCTGGTTTGCACCCATCCCAAATTTTTTCTTGGCCTTCATCATGTTTGTTACAAAATATGCTGCTGCTCTCTCTCCAAGAGTACTATCCCACGCTTTCACACGATTCCAAGCCCTCTCTATCAAAGTTGAGTCAGCTTTATGACGTTCGTTCAAGTCCTTGCTTTGTGAATATGCAATATCGTGCTCCATACAAGCCTCATCCAATGCATTGATTCCGCGATCACCGCGAGCCAAACGTTTCTCGAACTTTGTGCCGGGGCCACAGTAATTGTATCCAGGTATATGCGCTTCAAAGGGAAGAGCGTCTATTATATTGTTCACAAGACCACCACCCTCTTTGATATCTGATTTTCGAGTGATTATGTTATAAAAGTGTTTGCCCATTTTATAACGTCCTCAATCAACCAACGTCATCCATTGAATGAAGTGCTTTATCCATTAACATGCGATTATTAAGACAAAAGAAAAGCATTGTAGTTAGAAACATTGAGGGTAGTGGCCATGGAAATGATAATAAACATCCTCGTCATAGTACTTTGTTGCCTAACACAATTAGAGGTTTGATTGTTGGACCGTCCAATTGTGGAAAAACCAATGTGATGCTTAGCCTTATAGAGAGTCCGAATGGACTTAAATTTGAAAATATTTATGTATTTTCAAAGAGTTTATATCAACCAAAATATGAGTATTTGGAAAAACTTATAAAACCAATCCGAGGAATGGGATATTTTACATTCTCTGCAAATGATTCAGTTTTAGCACCTCAAGAAGCTAAAACTAATTCGATTATGATATTTGATGATGTTGCATGTGAGAAGCAAGATAATATTCGAAACTATTTTTGCATGGGTCGACATAAGAATATTGACTCATTCTATTTATGTCAAACTTATACACATATACCAAAACATTTAATACGTGATAATACAAATTTTATTATAATGTTTAAGCAAGATGATTTAAACATGCGTCATATATATCGAGATCATGTGAATAGTGATATGGATTATGATTCTTTTATGGAAATTTCACGAAAATGTTGGGAGGACAAATTTGGATTTCTATTAATTTCAAAAGATGATGATATGCAAACTGGACGATATAGAAAAGGATTCGATCAATTCATTGTGCTCTAATTAACAATCATTTAAGTGTAATGGGATGAGTGATGTTAAAACAGTATCGATCCAGGCTTCAAAATGTCAACATCATTAACAATTGCTCTAAATGGAAACAGATCTGTTATAACGGAAAACTTTTTCCTGCAAATTAAACTAAAACGGAATTATGAGTGTGCTCTCATTGACTTTTAGACATATAATTCTATACCAAACGTTGATGGCGGGAACAATCTATTTCATATTGGAGATAAAGTCATAGAAATTCCTGTGGGCTCATATGAACTTAATGAGATTACAAAATATATTCTCAACAAACTGAAGGAGTTTGATCTAAATGATGCAGTGAAAATTGAAAGCAACAACAACACTCTGCATGTTCAAATTTACACTAGAAATGAAACAATATTTTTCAATCGTGATCGAAGTATTGGGAAGCTATTTGGATTCAGTAAACGAGTGCTAACCCCAGACGCTAAAAAATGCACACTTCTGATAATCCTGTGAATATTTTAAATATAAATACAATTAGGATTAAGTGTAACATTATTAGTGGATCGTATGTGGGGAATAGGCCCAATCATGTGCTTCACGAATTTGGAATAAACGTCCCACCTGGATATAAAATGAACATTACACCAAGAAACCTGATTTATTTACCTGTCAAAACTAGAGAAATAAGCACGCTCGAAGTACGGATAACGGATCAGGACGGGAATTTAGTTAATTTACGTGGAGAAACTGTGTCGATTCGACTACACCTTCGGTCAATTGAATGATTATTTATAATAAAAAGTCTACACATCGCCCCACACTCCACATTAGTAAACATAAAATTGAAGTGAAAGCATCATCATCATCATCATTATCTCAACTACCCTCAAATCAACGACCAGTGCTTACACTGAAAAATAAATTAATTTTAAAATCATTGGGATTCAATACTCGATAAAATTTAACTAAACACTTTCAAATGAATGACATTTTTTTCGTGCAAGATAAGCCTCACAACGATGAGAGTATCACGAAAAAGGAGTATCACACTTATAACCCATATCAACAAAACTTCAAGACAAATGATGAAGTTCGCATCACAATACAGAACCAGGATTTGTATGTGTTGCCGTGTGAGAGTTTTCTCTACATTGAAGGAACACTTTGCAAAATTACTGACGTTAATACAGGAGAAAGTAGCACGGCCAATTTTCTGGATGAAATAAGATATGAGTTGAATGGATGTGAGCTGGACAGAACACGGTTTACCGGTATTACATCAACGCTCAAGAACTTTCTCTCTGTGGGTCAACAGGAAGGAGTAGTTTATCGCAATGCTGGGTGGAGTGGTGGAGAGAATATCCCCTCGGGAGGATATTTTAGTTTCTCTGTACCACTAAAAATGCTAATGGGATTTGCTGAGGACTATAAGAAAGTCATTTTAAATTGTAAACATGAACTCATCCTCTTGTTGGCCAAAAATACAGATGATGTGTATGTTAAATCAGTTGGAGGTATTCCACATACAATTGAGATACA
Organism: Drosophila rubida; assembly: GCA_035046165.1. Lineage (NCBI taxonomy): Eukaryota > Metazoa > Arthropoda > Insecta > Diptera > Drosophilidae > Drosophila > Drosophila rubida. The sequence continues at coordinate 317,093 of JAWNOF010000011.1, forward strand.
TAGCATTAGTTGGAAAGTTCCACACATAGTTCCGAGCGATAGTACTAAAATCAAAATGTTTAATGTTGTAAAAAGTGGTGCCACACTACCACTAGCATTTCGCAGCTGGGATTGTTATATAAACCCCACACTAGTCCAAGGAACCCATCATATATGGAATGTTAAGTTGGCTGCAAACAGAGAACGCCCGCGTTTTGCAATCATTGCATTTACATTGAATGGAAATCTAATTACAGACAAATTACGAAATACAAAAGTATATCTAAATTCAGAAGTCTATCCGTATGAGGATTTAAATATTAAATACAATGAGAACCGGTTTGCTGTCTTGTATGACATGTATGTGAGATTTCAGGAGAGGTACTACAACCGGGAGGCTCGAGCTCTTCTATCTCCAACGGAATTCAAAACAAAGGCTCCTATTGTTGTTGTGGATATCTCATATCAGAATGAGTTGGTTAAATCAGGACCGATTGATGTTAAAATTTCCACCGAACTAACTACAGCTAGCGAGATGAATACAAAAGTATATTGCCTTCTCATTCATGATCGTCTAGTTGAATACACTCCTCTGAGATTAGTTCAGCGTCTCGTCTAACAATCTAACACGAATTTCCTCATTCAAATTTGAAATTCATCAGAAGAAGATGTTCACGCATTTAAATTAAAAAAAAAGAAAAAATGTTCTCATCCATTGATAAAACCACTGATATAAACAACAAGACATTTCAACTCATAACCAAAATAAAAAATTGCATTAAAATGTTTAAAGGGAAAATTTTTCCTGAGCACATTAAATATCTGGAGGAATCATTAAACTATTTTTATGGTAGAACAAATGATAGTCCACTTGTTTGAACTGTACATGGAGATCATTTCTCTTCATGTGCTTGGGCTCGTGAGGATGTGTACGATGGAGCTGATACATGTGCCTGCCACTTCTATTCTGTACACTTAATCAAATCACTTAAAATCATGAAAATGTATCTAAATTTAGAACATCGTTTCTAATCAATGTGTATGAAATAAAAAATTATATTACAAGAAAATAAATATATGTATTATTTTGGTTGGGTAATGGGAAATGAACATTTGAATTTCAGCATGGCGGTATGAGTGTACGTATCGTCTCTGCACGTTCATTGGTGGGATGAATGACCGCTTTCGTCTCTAAACGATCGTCGGTGGTACGAGCACTCGTTTTCCTCCCATCCCTTTCGTTGCGTTGCACCGAGCGTCTTTCCAAAGAGCATGTTTTCCTCCTCTATTGGGCAATCGTTGCCTGCGCTATGAGCGTGCGTATTCGTTTCCACCCCCGTCCTTTCGTTGCATTGGGTGTTCCGAGCGCATTTTCCCACTCCATCGATCGCTGCGCTATGAGCGTCCTATGAGCGTTCGTTTACACCTCCGTCCCTTTCGTTGTGTTGGGTATTCCGAGCACATTTTCCCACTCCATCGATATGAGCGTTCGTTTACACCCCCGTCCCTTTCGTTGCGTTGGGTGTTCCGAGCGCCTTTATCACTTGCTCTATGAGCGTCCGTTTACACCCCGTCCCTTTCGTTGCGTTGGGTGTTCGAAGCGCATTTTCCCACTCCATCGATCGCTTGTTCATCAACGCTATTATCGCTTGCGCTATGAGCGTTCTTTGAGCGTCCGTTATCGCTTGCGCTACGAGCGTCCTATGAGCGTTCGTTTACAACCCCGTCCCTTTCGTTGCGTTGGGTGTTCTGAGCGCCTTTTCCCACTACATCGATCGCTTATTCGTCAGAGCTATTATCGCTTGCGCTATTAGCATTCGTTTACATCCCCGTCCCTTTCGTTGCGTTGGGTGTTCCGAGCGCCTTTTCCCACTCCGTCGATCGCTTGCTCACACCCCGCCTTTTTTCGACACTTGACACTTGCCCGTTGCATCCGAGCGCCTTTTCCCACTCCATCGATAGCGGCACGTGCCCGTTGCGAGTACTTATCATAATCGTATGCGAGTACTTATCATAATCGTACCCCGACTCCGTTGGCGGATCGTTACCCCAATCAATCGTCACGAGCCCTCACACCACAAAACTATTGAGCCTAATTAAATGCACTTTTTATTATCCTGATCCTTTATTGACAACTTGACAGCTAACATTTTTATTACCCCTTTTTTGACAGCTGACCGTAATTAATTTTAATTTATGACACCCATTAGGTTTTCATACTACTGTTTATCTCCCTTCAAGACTTGTCGATAATATTTTATGTAAATTTAAAAATAAAAAATATGTCCTATCTAAGAGAGATGATGATAATGTAGATATAGATTTTAAAATAAATTTCTAAATGTATGTATTGAATTAAATATTGAGTAAAAATATTGATTTGAAAATTTAAATTTTTATACTTTTTAATGGGAAATGGGAATCTGGGGAAATTAAACTTCAGGCTTTCAGCTTTTGAATTGATATATATAAAAAAATAAAAAAAAAAATAAACAAATTAAATTCTATCCATTCCGTTTACCAGACCTGGTCCATTCCACCAGGTTTGTTTACCAGGTCTGGTCTTTTTTACCAGGTCCGTATTCCAGATAATATATATGTATGTCGAATATTATTTGGAATATTCAAATTTAAACGAATTATTTGTTGGTACACTCTTGTTCTATTTCTTACTGCCTCTCCGTTCTGCGAGGCAGATACATAATTCTGTCAACGTAGTTTGGCCGTGGGCATGAGTGAGACAGATAGTGTTCGTCATAACTCACCACACGTTACGTGAGTATTGGAAATTCAATCATAATGCTACGCGCCAAAAAACGTTTCGCCGAAAGGCCGGTGGAAGACTCCGAGCATGAATCTTCGTCATCAGAACTGAGATTACCTCCGCCTACAGCCGATGATGTAAATCTTTTGTCAATTCTGGAGATGCAAAATCGTAATTTCGCTGAGCTAATAAAACAAGTGCAAAACGAGCCAAAATAACATATGCAAAAAACATTGTTCTGCCAAAGATCAACCCTCATCGTGCCGGATCAAACGCTCATTCTTGGTATTTAACGGTCTACTACATCTTGTCTGAAAACCATCTAGTGGGCAGCGCTCTTGTAATGGCCCTCAGCAAATCACTGGAAGGCACCGCATCTCACCAGCTCTCGCAGACATGTTTTGCCAGCATTACATGAGTTAACAACAACGTTGACAAAACAACGAAATGCGGCTAAGTGCATTGACACCCGACTTGCACTCAGCCAACTCTGTCAATTCTGCAAGCTGTGCAACACCACCGCGACACATCCACCACGTGCTCTGTGGTCATGGGACACTTGCGCAACCGTCATAAAGTGCATTAACACCTGAACTGCACTCAGCCAATTCTGCCAATTCTGCAAGCTCTGCAAAGTCTGCAGCACATCCGCCACATGACATCTGCGATACATTCACCACGTGCACTGTGTCAGCATAATATCGATTGTGGGACACTTGCGCAACCATCACCAACGAGGGATCGCCAGCAGCGACGGCAGCAGCAGCGAGTATTCATTCTTAAGCCTTAAAATTGTAATAAGTCAGTCTTAATTCAAAGCTCAATAAAGCTAAATGCTTTTTTTAACATTCAAATCTAAAGATTTGTTAATTGGCGCCCGAGCAGGGACAGGTGTTTAAGTTCGTCGTGTACGTTAATGTGCCTAAAGTAGCCACGCCGCGTAACGCCAAAAGTGTCCTTAATAAAAAGGCCACAGCGCGTTCGAGAAATCAAAGTGAAACCTCGCGCGATTGAACTCTAAACCACCGCGTCCAAAGTGACCAAGTGAAAATGAAAAACAGAAGACTTTCGCATCGCGTACCAGTGTCTTAAGAAGCCACACCGTGTAACTCGCCATAAGTGCCTTTATAAAAGCCACAACGTGAGTGCGATTTATAAGGAATAAAATCTATTCCTCGCGATTGAACTGAACAATTTCGCTTGGCAAAACGTAACCGCCGACAAAGTCTGTAGTACCCGTTCGCAGACAACCGCGCAATTTAAAGTGTCACCAAGGATCCCCAGTAGCCGTTGCACAGCCACACAGCCGCAATAGGAGGAAAAGGAGCCATCCGAAGGACCAGCGCGGGACAGATTCGCCGAATGTTTTATTATTTGTAAGCATAAAAAATAAGAAATATCAAAAGCCCATGAAAATATATGAAAGAAAAGGAAAATTACAATCATGATAAATTTAAGAAAACATATGAAAAAAAGTAAAATTATAACAGCGAATAAAACACTGCAAACACAGTATAACTCATTACAATCCTACGATTCCCAAGGGACCCTCTAGGATAGAAGGAACAAACCAGCTACTGGTTTTAAAACAAAAATAAAGAAAAATTTCTTGCAGAAAAATCTTATAAAAAGTAAAACGTTAAAGTGTTTTTAGACATTTAAAATCTTATATCATCTCAAATTTTGCTGTTCGAATATCAAATTGCTGTTCAAATCATAAATTTATCTCCAAAAAGTGGTCCGCTTAAAATTAACCGGTGAATCATATCGTCCGAGTTGATAGACCTTAATCAGAAGATAATGCCCGATACGTTATCAACAGCCATGTCCAACCTTGACTTAGCCGGTAGTTCCCGTCCAAGGAGGAACGAACCAACCGCCACCAGTACCCCTATAGCTAGCCCAGAACTTAGAGAAGTTATACTAGCGCTAATTAAAGAAACACTCTCATCAGAGGCAACAGCCCATGGCCATGATCACTTTAGCGATATACCTTATGTAAGTCCTATAGCAGGTCAGGACCAAGAAAAAGTCCCAGACGTGTGCAGATTAATCAAAGAGTTCTCAGGAGATCGAGCAACATTCAATTCTTGGAAGAAGAATGTGGACAGAATAATAGGCATGTTCGAGGGGCAAGAAAATTCACACAGATTTTATCTGGTTACTCTTGCCATTCGAACCAAGGTAGTTGGCGAAGCCGAAACTATCCTTGAAACGTATAATACCCCATTAAATTGGAAGGCAATTTCGAAATGCCTTACAGCTCAATACGCAGACAAAAGGGACTTGAAAACTCTCGAGTACCAGATGTCTTCTTTGAAGCAGGGATACTTAACCATTCATGAATTTTATCAGCCAATCTATCACAATTTGTCTTTGATGTTAAACCAGATCGGAGCGACGGAGGAAACTCCGGAAGCAATAAGAGCTTTAACAAACGTATATCGGGGAAAAGCTCTAGACATTGTTGTGAGAGGTCTCAACGGTGATTTACCAAGACATCTTGGTATCAAAGAACCGAGAGATGTAAGTCATGCCTTACATCTCTGTACATTACTTGAAAATCAAGAACATAGAAATATGTTTGCACCTAGAGCTAGGCAAACACCTCCAGTTCTACCACCAAGACAATATGTACCGACAAGCAATAAAACAGCCAATAACAATCAAAATAATTGGAAGAGCTTCGACCCTAGACTCTATTACCATCCAAGTGGTAAACTCACCATGAGTCACTCTAAGCCTCCATATTTGTATCAGTCGTATAGACACCAATCACAAATAGGACAAGGGCAATACCAGGCACAACGATCGCTTCACGTTAACAGTCAGATTCCATCTCCTCGACCAACAGCACTAAAGCCAGAGCCTAAGCCAGTGCCAATGGACGTAGATCCATATATTCGGTCGAATCGCATAAACTATATGAATCGTCCAAATAATAATTTTTGCGGGGAAAAGACCACCGCCGCTTTCTCAAGCGAATCAGCCTCTCAAATACCAAAGGCAATTTCATGTATCTACAGGAGTAGCTAAACAATTTGAGGATAATGACTACACGTCTCCATTCCCGAAGAAGCGTCCGAACAAGAATACTATGAAGCTTGGGAACAGAATGGATCAATTCATCCATATGACGATCAGTCCGATGAAGGCCATGCTTTTGAGACAGTGGACACTTCCGATATCCATTTTTTAGATTAAATGGTTCATCGCTGCCTTACTGCATTTGTGCCACGAGGGACGGCAAAATCTTCAAATTTTTAATTGACACTGGATCCAACCAGAATTACATTCAGTCAAATTTAATTCAAAATCCGAAACCTAACGAAAAGCCATTTTTTGCAAATTCTGTCGGAGGGCAAACAAAGATTACCCACCACACTCACTTTAGCTTATTCAATTGTCCCGATCACCCAATTAAATTTTTCTTATTGCCCACTCTTAAAACTTTACACGGTATCCTGGGTAATGATACACTAAAAACACTCGATGCGGTGATCGATGTAAAGAAGGACATTCTTATAATAAATGGTAATTATAAAATAAAAATACAGCAAATGGCAACACAGACGGTAAACCATATTAAAATTAGAACAGAACACCTGAGAGTATGTAAAAAAGACATATTATATAGAACTATTTTCTGAACCCGACGAAAAACTGACATACACCACTGCGGTGCAGGGACAAATCAGGAAAACACAGACATACCAGCTCATAGCCGACACTATCAATACCCAGCGTCTCTAAGACCAGAAGCCGAGAAGCAAATCAATCAGTTGCTCGATGATGGTATAATAAGACCTTCACGGTCACCCTATAATGCCCCAGTATGGATAGTACCCACAAAAGCAGATTCATCTGGTGAAAGGAAATATAGACTTGTTATAGATTACAGGAATCTTAATACTATAACAATAGCAGATCGATACCCAATTCCATAGATTGGCGAAATCATCGCTCAGTTGGGTAGAAACAAGTATTTTACAGTACACGATCTGAAAATTGGTTTTCACCGGATCCCGCTGAATGCGAAAGACATAGAGAAAACAGCGTTTTCGGTAAACGGTGGAAAGTTCGAATTCACCAGGCTACCGTATGGATTAAAGAACTCCCCGTCTATTTTCCAAATAGCTCTTGATGACATTTTAAAAGAACATATTGGAGCTAAATGCTATGTCTATATCGATGATATAATAATTTTCAGTAAATCGGAAGCCGAACACACCAAAGACCTTGATAAAGTATTCTACACTCTAGCCAAGGCTAATATGAAAGTTCAAATCGATAAATGCGAATTTTTCCTCGGTTTCACAATTTCGAATAAAGGTGTAAAAACCAACAAAGAAAAAGTCAAAGCCATTAATAATTTTCCATTACCAAAGACCTTAAAGGATTTGAGATCCTTTCTTGGCCTATCAAGTTATTACAGACGCTTTATCCGTGACTACGCAAAATTAGCGAAGCCACTTACAACCCTACTCAGGGGAGAAAATGGTCGCTCTTCAAAAAAGATCTCTCATAAAGTAAATATAGTCCTCGACCAGAATTGTAAAAACGCATTCAACAAAATTAAGAATACTTTAGTTTCGCAAGATGTAATACTTGCATACCCAGATTTCACAAAAGAATTCCAGTTCACAACTGATGCCTCAAATTATGCAATAGGCGTAGTACTGGAGCAAAATGCCAGGCCGATTACTTTTATTTCGCGTACACTGACTAGCATCGAAGAAAACTATGCCACAAATGAGAAAGAAATGTTGGCAATAGTGTGGGCTCTCCAAAGTCTTCGCATGTACCTTTACGGTACCTCTAAATTCATTATATTCACTGATTACCAACCATTAACTTTTGCGTTGAGCAACAAAAATCTTAATGGTTAACTTAAAAGGTGGAAAAGCTACCTTGAAGAGTACAACCATTAACTCCGATACAAGCCAGGAACTTCCAATGTAGTGACAGATGCCCTATCTAGGAATCCTTCATGTGCTCAGATAAATAGCACCACAGCTACCATTCATAGCAACGAGAGTTCATCGCACAACCTTATACCTTGTGCAAATATCCCAATCAAAGTATTCAAAAATCAATTATTATTACTGACTTCAGGAATCTTACGATTTCAAATTACCCTTTCCACAGTACCATAGACATGTGGTACAGAAAAGAGAGTCCTCTAAAGAAGTCCTGATAAAAATCCTAAAAGAAAGACTCGACTCGTTTACAAATTGTAAACGGTTTGCTTACATCTGAAAGAATAATGGGAAAAATTCAAAATATTTATCCCTTTCATTTCATTAGTTATAAAGTAAGATACACTCAAACTCAAGTAGAAGAATCTAGAATCTGACCAAAATGAGATCATAGTCAAAGAGTATGTTCGAGGTCACAGAAACCCAATTGAAAACAAAATCCAAATACTCAGAAAATTTTTTTTCCCCTCGTTTGACAAGCAATGTGAAACTTGCAAACTTTCTAAGTATGATAGGCATCCCCAACATGGAGAAATTCAATCAACTCCAATACCTACATACCCCGGTGAAATTATTCATATCTATCTATACACTACACAGAAAACTTTAGTACTGACTGCCATAGACAAATTTTCAAAATATGCTCAGATTAAAATAGTAAAATCAAGAGCTGCTGAAGATCTGAAAACTCCCCTAGGGGAGGTAATGATGGCATTTGGTATGCCAAAGCTAGTTGTCATGGACAACGAAAAAGCTCTGAACGCAGCATCAATCAAGTTCTTATTAAAAGAGCAGTTAAAAGTAGAAGTCTTCACAACACCACCGTATGCGTCCACAAGCAACGGTCAAATAGAAAGATTTCATTCAACAATGACAGAAATCTTGAGGTGTCTTAAACAAGACGAGACTGCAGCTACTTTTGAGGATTTGATCTTCAAAACAGTGAGAGAATACAACTACTCAATCCACTCAACTACGAAAAAGAAACCCATAGAAATATTTTTCGGTAATCAATTTAATTCCAATCCTATAGAACTCGAACGTCTGAGAAGTCAGATTAGTAATAGCATCAGCAAAAAACAGGAGGAAGATATTTCTTATCACAATCAGAAACGAGACTCTATAAGAAAATTTGAAACACAAACACGACACAATTTATATTAAAATTGACAAAAGACTAGGGTCCAAGCCCGGGCATCGGCGTGACAATTACATCAAGCGCGCTTACTATATTTAACGACAAATCTGTATTACCTGTCGTAGTCTCCTAATGCACTTCTGACCTGGCTGGTGCCGATACCGATGTACATGGACAGGATAAAGATAAACTGCTATCAATATTACAGGGGTATTCAAATTCGTTCATAAACGGTATACCAAAGAGCCGCGTGACTACGGGACAGCTAGAAATTCGCTTGGTTGATCAAAATAAGACGATTCAGATGCACCCTTACCGATTGAGTGTGGAAGAAAAGGAAAAGGTTAGATATTCCAATCAAGAGCTATTGGAAGCAAACATAATAAGACCCAGCTCCTCTCCTTTCGCGAGTTCGATGTTACTTTTCCGTAAGAAAATTGGTACAGACCATCTGTGTGTTGATTATCGGGAGCTTAATGCCAATTCTGTTTCCGACAAGTACCCGTTGCCACTTATATCTGACCAGATATCTACGTTGAGAGGTGCTAGGTTTTTCACGTGCATTGATATGGCGAGTGGCTGCCATCAGATCCCAATACATACAAGCTCTATTAAACGGACAGCGTTTGTAACCCCAGAAGGGCAGTATGAATACTTGGCTATGCCTTTTGGGCTTAAAAATGCGCCTTCTGTGGCAAAGGGCTATTAATCGTGCCCTAGGTGATCTGACTTATACATATGACATCGTTTACATGAACGATATAATGATAGTTGCAAGCACAAAGGAGGAAGCTTTTGGCAGACTACAAATTACTTTACAAGCACTCGCTCCTTTCGTAAAACTTGTGTAGATTATTTGGGTTTCGAAGTTAGAGCAGGTGAAATTCGACCGAATCCTAGGAAAAAACAAGCTCTTATAGATTTACCGCCTCCGCAATCGGTGACTCAACTGATACAATTTATTGGACTGGTCTCGTATTTTCATCAGTTTGTACCCAAGTTTTCACAGGTACTGGAACCCCTCTACGCTCTAACTTCAAAAAGCATGTAATTTTTATGGAAATTGGAGCACGAGCAAATACGACAGAAAGTAATTTCTATCCTGACTAGTGAACCTGATTTTACTATCTTCGATCCACAATTTCCTATTGAGCTTCATACAAATGCGAGTGCTGATGGCTATGACGCAATTTTGTTGAACAAAAACGACCACAAGCCACGAGCTATCGATTACATAAGTAAACGGACTTCGTCAACGGAATCGCGTTATCACTCCTATGAGTTCGAAACACTTGCAGTTTTTAATTCTATTAAGCATTTTCGCCATTACTTGCATGGTCGGCATTTTATCTTTTTTACCGATTGTAATTCGCTTAAGGCATCTCGCACAAAAGCGGAACTGACTCCGAGAATCCATAGGTGGTGGTCGTACATGCAATCTTTTGAGTTTGACATTCAGTATAGGCCAGGCGAACGAATGGCTCACTTCGATTTTCTGTCTCGAAATCCCATATCAAAAGATCGCATCAAGTCAAAAGGTACAGTAGAAAAACATATAAATTTAACAGAAATTACTGACAATTGGTTGTTAGCTGAGCAGCAACGGGACGAAGAAACGTCGTCTATTGTTTCTAAATTGCGTAACGATGATCTTTCTGAGGATTTGGCCAAAACGTACGAATTAAGGGCAGGAACACTGTATAGAAAAATTCATAGAAATGGAAGACCTCGTTGTCTCCCTATCATCCCAAAGCCATTTAGGTGGTCAGCCGTAAACAATGTGCACGAGTCAATTATGCACCTGGGTTGGGAAAAAACCCTTGAGAAAATGTATAAATACTTTAGGTTTGGCAAGATGTCCAAATACGTTTGCAAATTTGTCGACAACTGTATTACATGCAGATTGTCAAAACCCCCATCTGGTAAGGTACAAGCCGAATTGCATCCCATACCAAAGATTAACATCCCGTGGCATGCAGTCCACATCGACATCACAGGGAAGCTTAGTGGTAAAAATTAACAAAAGGAATACATAATCGTGTCAATAGACGCCATCATGAAGTTTGTCTCTTTGTCTCATACAGCGAGGCTAGACACAGAGAGTTGTATTAAGGCATTAAGATCACTAATATCATTGAAATAGAGTGAATAATAAATAAATTGTAAACGCCCGGATCAGTTCCACGTTTCACGACTTCGCCATTTGCTGCATTAATAATGAAATTTTGGTGATGATCGGACATCTGTTATTTGGCCGGCTAATAAAATAATCTGCGAGCTACTTGTGATGCCCGGTTTGTCTGGATATAAGCTGTGGGCTAAATTAACTTGTTTATTGACTGGCCAGTTTATTTTGTTAATGACTGTGTGCTAGCTCTTGGCATGATTTTTGTAAATGGATCGCCTTATGAAAGAAAAGGCTGAATAATTTTAATTGCTTGGATTTAAGTTGGTGGTAATCTGGATCTCATGGCAAACGTTTTATAAGAATAAGAAATAAGAAGAATAAGAGAAAACTTTGAAATAATTTGTTAAATTTTGATTTAAGAAAGAAAAAAAATGTATTTTTGCGAAACCTGTTTGAATTTGAATTTGTATTAACCTTTATATTGTAAACTCACGAGGACGTGAGATAGGTCAGGAAGGCCGTGTCGCATATTATTTGGAATATTCAAATTATTTGTTGGTACACTCTTGTTATATTTCTTACTGCCTCTCCGTTCTGCGAGACAGATATATAATTCTGTCAACGTAGTTTGGCCGTGGGCATGAGTAAGACAGATAGTATTCGTCATAACTCACCACACGTTGCGTGTGTATTGGAGGGTGTGAAGGAATTGGAAACTTATGAGTTAAAAAGGCAGTCTGGTTTTGAAATGCAATCAACATGCCACGTTCCAAAAAACGTTCCGCCGAAAGTTCGGTGGAAGACTCCGAGAATGAATCTTCGTCATATATATAAGTTAAGGCCACACATTACCAAAACCCATAGCCATGCATTGCCAACGAAGCCAACGGCGCACTCGCACATAACCAAAGCCACGTGCGCCTCGTCATCAAAAACCATCTCCAAAGTTAAGGCCAAAGACCCATAGCCATGCATCGCCAGCGAAACCAACGGCGCACCTGCACATAACCAAAGCCACGTGCACCTCGTCATCAGAAACCGTCTCCAACGTCCAGCACCTTGCGTAACGCCCAAACCGTGGGACCGACCCTCGGACACCCAACACCCAGCGCGTCAACTGCAGCGGCTACAGCGACAGCGACGGCTACAGCGACAGCGACAGCAACGAACCACAGGAAGTCACTTCAGCAGCAGAGCTTTATTTTTAATGATCTAGATTGTTTAAGTCAGTTCTAATCCAACTCCCAAATAAAGCACTTAGCTTTTTTAAAAACAAAAATATAACCAATTTTTGTTAATTGGCGCCCGAGCAGAGACCCGTTCATCGCGTCGTGATAAAATTGCCCGAAGGTCAAGTTGTTAAAGTGAGAGCGCCTCAATTAGCCGCTATTTAACAACCGCGAATAATAGTGCCGATACAACAAACGGTGCCGCGAAAAAATCGAACGTGGTCCAAATAAAACTTTGCCGCTGACGTCCTGTAGTGCCCGTCCGCAGGACACCACGAAAAAAAGTGTCACCGAGGGACCTTAGTAATCCGCAAGTCGCTGTCGCTACAGGATAAAAAGGATTAACCCAGAGGACCGTCGTGGGAGATTCACCGGATGTATTTCTTAGCGTAAGCATAGTGATTAAGAAAGAATATTAAAAAGAATAAAAGTGAAACAAAAGCACTTAAAATTAAATAAATTGAATAATCAGTTCAAAATCAAAATTTAAATAAGTAATATTGAAAAAAAAAAATTTTTTTGAATTTAAGAATATTTTTGAAAGTGCCAAACACACCCGACTAATTTTAAGAAACCATATAAACAAAAGTAAAACGATAACAAAATATAAAGACCCCCATAACGAATTCCAATCTTTCGATTCCTACGGGACCCTCGAAGATAGAAGGAACAAACCAGCCACTGGTTTTAAATACGAATAAAAAATTTTTTATAAAATAATACACTGTCTCAATTAGGGAAGCATAAAACCAATCATAAATCACATCTCACTTTCCTCAATATCATCAATCGTGCCATTAGTGTTTTATCTTTGAATTGCGAAAAAAATAACCGAGTGAAAATGCAGGAAGATTTGTCTGAAGCAATGGCAGGGTTAGGTATTGCAGGCACTAGTCGACAGAGAACTGTTCCGACTATGGCTAGCACACCTATAGCCACTCCAGAGTTAAGGGAGGTTATAAGAACCTTAATTACTGACACCCTTCAGGGAGGTCAGATCATTAGACAAGCTCTAGGAGTAGAGGCAGAGGAACCACTAACTGATATACCTTACGTAGGCCCCACACAGAATAGCGAGCTAGAGAAAGTACCAGACGTAACGCGTCTAATCAAGGAATTTTCAGGAGACAGAACTTCATTCGGATCTTGGAAGAAAAATGTCGACAGAATTATGGCTATGTTCGCAGGACAAGAGCGTACGCGTAGATACTACTTAGTTACGTTAGCTGTACGTATGAAAGTAGTAGGCGAAGCGGAAACTGTGTTGGAATCATACAACACCCCCTTGAATTGGAAAGCCATTTCCAAATGTTTAACAGAACACTATGCGGATAAACGAGATCTAAAGACTCTCGAATACCAATTGTTCTCGTTAACTCAAGGCAGATTGTCCATTATGGAATACTACCAAGCAGTGTACCACCAATTATCATTGATACTCAATCAAGTTAGCGTACAAGAAGACTCTGCAGATTCCATAAGAGCTTTGACGAACAGTTACCGAGGCAAAGCCCTTGACACGTTCGTACGAGGCCTCAACGGAGACCTACCCCGTCTCTTAGCCGTTAAGGAACCTCGAGACCTTAGCCACGCATTGCATCTGTGCAGCCTACTTGACAACCAGGATCACAGAAATGCTTTCTTGCCGAAAGGTAGGCATGCACCGCCACCTATACCACCTAGGCAGTTTTCAAGCCAAACGTATGCTAAGCATACAGCGATAAAACCGATGCATAACAACAATCAGAGTCAATGGCGAAATTTCGACCCAAGACTTTATTATGCACCGCGTCCCGCTAACCAACAATATCAGCCAAACCCCAATCAAGCAAGACACTTTTCTCAGCCACCACAACAGCATTTTCAGTATAGACCACTATACTCAGCGCCTCCGCGCCCACTAGCTCCAAAACCAGAACCAAGACCAACACCAATGGAAGTCGACGGCTCAATTCATTCAGCTAGGGTAAATTATATGTATCGCCCAAAACAGGATTTTATCGCTGGTAAACGTCCCCCTCCACTTTCGGGACCACCCCGAAAATTTCAACGACAATTTCATATCCATACAGGAGACCCAATACAACAGTACACTGAAGAGCAAAATTACACCGACTATCCAACGGAACAGGAATATTATTCATGCATAGAATCATTCTAATAGATACCGGTTCCAACCAAAACTACATTCAACCTTCATTAATAGATTCCCCAAAACCAAACAAGGAAACGTTTTTTGCAAACTCCATAGGAGGTCAGATAGCGATTACGCACCACACATTCCTGAACCTGTTTCGTCTTAACGACATTCCAATCCGATTCTTTTTACTACCTACTCTAAAAACCTTCCATGATATCCTTGGCAACGATACCATGAAACAACTTAACGTTGTTATTGATGTCAGAAATGACATTCTTAGAGTAAATGGTGACAGACAATTTCGCATCAAGCAACTCCCAGCTCAATCAGTAAATAATATTAAAATCCGTACTGACCATATGTCAGAAAATCAAAAGGCAATGATAAACAAATTGGCCGCAAATTACAGAACGCTATTTGCAGAGCCAGACGAAAAGTTGACGTATTCCACTAAAGTAGTCGGAGAAATTTGAACTACGTCCGATAAACCAATTCACACTAAGCATTACCCATATCCTATATCGCTCAAACAAGAAGTTGAAAGGCAGCTTCAAGAGATGCTAGACGACGGTATAATCAGACCTTCTAGATCCCCGTATAATGCTCCAGTTTGGGTTGTACCTAAGAAAGCAGACGCTTCTGGGAAAAGGAAATACAGAATTGTAATTGATTACCGTAAGCTAAACGCTGAAACAATTGCGGATCGATACCCAATGCCTGAGATAGGAGAAATAATCGCGCAGTTAGGGAGCAATAGGTTCTTCACAGTGCTCGACTTAAAGAGCGGCTTTCATCAAATTCTGTTAAGAGAGCAAGACATTGAAAAGACAGCTTTCGCGGTCAATGGAGGAAAATTCGAATTCACTCGCCTTCCTTTCGGATTAAAAAATTCACCATCCATCTTCCAAAGAGCTCTAGATGACATTCTAAGAGATCATATTGGGAAGATCTGTTATGTTTACATAGATGACATAATCATCTTTAGCAAAACAGAGGAGGAACACGCAAACCATTTAGGACAAGTCTTTTTAACGCTGCAAAACGCGAACATGAAAGTCCAAATGGATAAGTGCGAATTTTTTAAGAAGCAAGTTAACTTCTTGGGATTCACAATATCCGAAAATGGCGTTAAGACTAATCCAGAAAAAGTTAGAGCTATTTCCGAGTTCCCTATACCAAAGTCCCTAAAAGAATTAAGATCATTCTTAGGTTTGTCTGGGTATTACCGACGTTTCATAAGAGACTACGCTAAATTAGCAAAGCCTCTTACCACACTTCTCAGAGGAGAAAGCGGTCGTGTCTCAACAAGAATGTCCGATAAAATACAGATCCATTTAAATCAAGAAGCTGTTGAAGCTTTCCATAAACTCAAAACATCTCTTAGTTCAGCAGATGTCATCCTAAGCTATCCGAATTTCCAGAAGGAATTTCATTTGACAACACATGCATCTAACTTCGCGATCGGAGCTGTACTAGAACAAGAGGGCAAACCAATTACATTTATCTCTCGTACCTTGTCAAAAACGGAAGAAAATTATGCCGTTAATGAAAAGGAAATGCTAGCAATCGTATGGGCATTGCAAAGCTTGAGAACTTACCTATATGGTACTGCTAAAGTTGTGATATTTACAGATCACCAACCTCTCACCTTTGCCTTAAGCACCAAGAACCATAACGGAAAGCTTAAGCGTTGGAAGAGTTACTTGGAAGAATTTAACTACGAGTTAAAGTACAAGCCTGGCACTTCTAACGTTGTAGCAGATGCTTTGTCGAGAACACCGCCAAATCACGAGATAAATACTCTATCCTCTTCAGCAACGGTCCATAGTGACGATAGCTCGTCTCATAACCTCATATATTCAATAGAAAGCCCCATCAATGTTTTCAAAAACCAACTATTCCTACTCACTGATGATACTCCATCATACAATTTCGAAATCCCATTTCCCACTAATCACAGACATATTGTAAAAAGACCATCTTATACAGAAGATGACCTAATAGAAATAATGAAACAAAGATTAGACCCTAAAATATTAAATGGAATTCACACTTCCGAACATATCATGGGAAAGATTCAAAATTTTTATCCATTACATTTTATCTCTTATAAAATCCGATTCGCACAGGGTATAGTAGAAGACGTTAATTCAGAAAGCAGACAAAATGATCTAATAGTACAGGAACATAAAAGAGCGCATCGCAACGCTAAAGAAAACAAAGAACAAATACTCCGAAAATTCTTTTTTCCCCAAATTAATAAAAAAGTAATTGCAATAGCCAAGACATGCTTAACATGTAATATACAATCCACTCCAATTCCGCAATACCCCGGACAATTGATCCACATTGACATTTATATCACGGAAAAACTCAATGTCTTAACTGGCATCGACAAATTTTCCAAATATGCTCAAGTGAAGGTTTTGAAATCCAGAGCTTCCCAAGACATAATGATTCCATTAAGGGAAATGTTAATAGCTTTTGGGATGCCCAAAGTTGTCGTAATGGACAACGAAAGAGCCTTAAACTCAGCATCTATTAAATTCATGTTGGAAAACCAGCTAAACATATCCGTTTTCACGACCCCACCATACTCTTCTACCAGCAATGGACAAATAGAACGATTCCATTCCACACTGACCGAAATTCTAAGATGCCTCAAAAAAGACCATGACGAACTTAGCTTCACAGACCTACTATTTAAAGCGACCCAAGAGTACAACCAGTCAATACATTCAATAACGAAAGAAAAACCCATTGAAACATTTTTTAGAAGTAATATAACCAACACTCCAGAATCAATAGAAAAAAAAAGGGAAGAAATTAGGAACAAGATTGAAGGCACACAAATATCCGATCTTAACTACCATAACGCTAGAAAAAACACCCCCAGATCATATGCAATAGGAGAAGAAGTTTACGTTAAAATCAATAAAAGATTAGGCTCCAAAATTTCCTCGAGGTATAAAAAAGAAATAGTTGCAGAAAATGGTAACTCTACCATTAAAACGACATCAGGGAAAATAGTTCACAAAAATAATTTGAAAAATTAATTCATATTCACAGATTGTTGTTTTTACCGTCATGCCTCGGAGCGGCGACTATTTTAGACTACTCTAACTCTCAGCTTGTAACCATCAAAATTGGTCCCGCAGCTATACAGAGCAATTCATTTAAGATAATACATGTCTTTAACATCGAAAAATACGAGGAAGCATTACAAATGCTCGAAAACTCCATCAACTCATCTCTTCCAAATCACCTCATTCCATTCATTAACCTTGAATTAACCCAAATAAGAGACGATTTAAATAGGTTAAGACCAAATAATATAAGAATAAGAAGGTCAATAAATATGCTCGGCTCCGCCTGGAAATGGTTAGCCGGAAGCCCAGACCACCATGATCACAAGATCATCTTAAACAAAATGAATGAACAATTAAGAAACAATAATAAACAAGTAATAATAAACAGACTTTTTAGCGAAAAAATCAAAGAAATTCGAGAAAGCACAAATGCTATATTAAAATTTACAAAAGAAAGTCAATCGACTAATAATATCGCAATAGAAACTCTAAAATATAAATTGAAAATTTTTAAAGAAGAACTTACAAATATGATTTATGCAATTAATTGGGCTAAGACGAATACAATTAATTCCATTCTATTATCAACTATTGAAATTCAATTTATTGAAAAATTAGTAAAAAACTCCAACAATTTGTTCATAAATATAGAGGAATTACTTGAATTCGCAAAGATTAAAGTAGCTTCAAATGGAAAAGACATTCTCTATATTATCAGTCTGCCCAAAATAGAAGATAACCTCTGTCAAAAAATATTAATAAAGCCAATAAAAAAGAAAAATGTAATTAATAAAATTAAGTTCGATTTAATAATTCAATGTAACGAAACAATATTTGGAATTAAAGAAACTTGTGAAACAATTAATGATAAGTCAATATGTAAAAGAGAAAATTTAATAGACCTAAGTAACAATACCTGCGAAGCTGCACTCCTACAAATGAAACAACCTAGCTGTCTACAAATAAATAGTCAACACATCCCGGAGCACGAAGAAATCCTACCCGGAATCATCTTGTTGAATGACTTTGATGGAACGGTCAACATCGACCAAGAGCAGTTACATCTGCATGGATCTTACCTTGTCCAGGCCAAAAACGCATCGATCACTATAAAAGGAATCTCTTATACAAACAAAGAGTACGTCCACGCCGATCCCTTACCACCTATGCTACAAATCATTGGCAACAAGAGCAATATAGAACAAGTCTTATCGCTGGAAATGGTGAAAGAACTAATCTTCAACAACACTGCAAAAATCCAGCTTATGAAGGAAGACCAAGAGATAAATACAATCACCAACATTGGTATTTACATCTTCTTGCTGATATCCATAATCATACTGGCAATTCGAGCTCTAAAAACAAGAGCAGCGAAAGCAATCATCAACCCAGTAAAGAATCCACCAACAAATTCAAGTCAAGGACGTCCGCATTTAAAGGGGGAGGAGTTAAGGCCACACATTACCAAAACCCATAGCCATGCATTGCCAACGAAGCCAACGGCGCACTCGCACATAACCAAAGCCACGTGCGCCTCATCATCAAAAACCATCTCCAAAGTTAAGGCCAAAGACCCATAGCCATGCATCGCCAGCGAAACCAACGGCGCACCTGCACATAACCAAAGCCACGTGCGCCTCGTCATCAGAAACCGTCTCCAACGTCCAGCACCTTGCGTAACGCCCAAACCGTGGGACCGAGCCTCGGACACCCAACACCCAGCGCGACAACTGCAGCGGCTACAGCGACAGCGACGGCTACAGCGACAGCGACGGCTACAGCGACAGCGACAGCAACGAACCACAGGAAGTCACTTCAGCAGCAGAGCTTTACTTTTTAATGATCTAGATTGTTTAAGTCAGTTCTAATCCAACTCCCAAATAAAGCACTTAGCTTTTTTAAAAACAAAAATATAACCAATTTTTGTTAATTTATATGTCGCAGTGTGATTCCTAGTAAATGTTGCGTTCTGGTAATTTGGGAATTCGGAGAATTCCGTGCTTCTGCTTTACTAGTTGATATTGAGCGAAAGCACGGCAGAAGAGGCAGAGACGCTCTGCTACTGAGTGAGGTTCGATGGTAAGATACCAAGAGTCTTGAGTAAGACAGAGATGGCTGCATACGCTCGCCTTGAGTAAGTCTATGACGTGAGCGCGTATGCTGCAGTAGTTGAGCTTGGGTATTCGAACCGATCGGAACTCGCTGTGCAGCTGTATCAATCATTGAACGTATTAACATGATCAACATACCCTTGCCGCCGACCTACCTACCCTTCCCGCCGACATCAGAAGTGGGATTGGCTCCGCCAAAAGAGGACAGCGCTAGCGTAGATAGGGCGGCCTTAGAAGAACAAAATTGCAATTTAATGGAAATGATAAAATCCATGCAGGCACCAAGAGCTACGAGAAGCGAGTTGACATTTGTACAGTAGCTCCACCAAGTGGAACAATTACCTTATCCGGTGAGTCTATTCCATATTGTTTTGATTCTGGAGCCGAATGTTCACTGGTCAAGGAGAGTGCTGCGGATAAATTCACCGGAAAACGATTTCACAATATTGTAACTTTAAATGGCATAAGTAACGATTCAATTTGTAGCACATTGCAAGTTCTGAGTAATATTAATATTGAACAATACTGTTTAGAAGTTTTATTACATGTAGTTATGGACAAATATTTGAAGCATGACGTGTTGATTGGCCGTGAAGTTTTAAGCCTGGGCTTTGGTGTATCAATTGATGCAGATAAATTTTGCTTTTATAAAACAAAAAGAGTAAATGTTCTGAGTCTAGTGAAGTATGAAGAAATCATAAATTCTGATACCAATTTAAACGATTCTGATAAGACGATGTTAAACAATATGTTGAGATGTCACTCTGATAGTTTTATTGACGGAATTCCAATGACTCGTGTGACGACAGGTCAATTAGAAATTAGGCTAATAGATCCAAAAAGACTGTGCAACGCCGACCTTATAGGCTTAGCGAAGATGAGAGGAAGCACGTTCGGCGCAAAATTGATGAAAAAATTATTCGTCCCAGCTGCTCACCATTCGCTAGTCCCATGATGCTGGTTAAGAAGGAAAATGGCACAAATCGTCTTTGTGTAGATTACCGCGTTTTAAACGATAATACAATTGCCGATAAATACCCTTTGCCTCTTATTTCGGATCAAATAGCTCGTCTTCGTGGTGCAAGGTACTTTTCGTGTATAGATATGGCAAGTGGATTTTACCAAATCCCTGTACACCCAGATTAAATTGAGCGAACGGCCTTCGTTACACCCGATGGACACTATGAATTCTTAAGCATGCCCTTTGGTCTGAAGAACGCACCTTCTGTGTTTCAGCGTGCAATAATAAAAGCCCTGGGTCCGTTGGCACACACATTCGCAATTGTTTACATTGACGATGTTATGGTAGTAGCTAAAACGAAAGATGAAGCGTTAGAACGACTAGAGATAGTGTTGGACACCTTAAGTAAAGCCGGATTTTCATTTAATATAACGAAATGTTCGTTTCTTAAAACTAAAATCGAGTACCTTGGGTTTGAAATAACGAATGGAGAAATTCGGCCAAATGCACGAAAGATCCAGGCATTGATAGAGTTGCCACCTCCGGAAACTGTTACTCAATTACGACAGTTCATTGGTTTAGCTTCTTACTTTCGACAATTCATTACAAAATTTTCCGAAACATTAAAAGCATTGTATACGCTTACTTCAAAGAATAATGCTAATTTTGTCTGGTTGTCAGAACATGAACAAATACGTTTGAAAATAATAAGTGTATTGACACAGGCCCCAGTATTAACTATATTTGATCCACAATATCCAATAGAATTGCACACAGATGCCAGCTCCATTGGTTACGGGGTGATATTGTTACATAAAATCGAAAATAAATCCTATGTAGTGGAGTATTATAGCAAATGTACTTCTCCGACAGAAGCAAAATACCACTCGTACGAACTCGAGACTTTAGCAGTTGTCAATGCTATGAAGCATTTTAGGCATTATTTACAAGGTCGTAAATTTGTCGTTTACACTGATTGTAACTATTTAAAGGCCAGTCGCACCAAAATGGAATTAACACCAAGAGTGCATAGATGGTGGGGGTTTTTACAGTCATTTGATTTCGATCTTGAATATAGAAAAGGGGAGCGAATGGCGCATGTCGATTTCCTTTCCCGAAATCCACTGTCAGAAGGAAATAAGTGTGCTAATAAAATAATTGAAAAGCGTATTAATCTTACTGAAGTAACCGACAATTGGTTGGTGTCCGAACAGCAGCGCGATCCTGAAATAATCAATAATTCAGCCAAGTTACGCAATAACGAGTCACCGGAAAATTTAAATAAAACAGTTGAATTAAGAAAAGGTATATTGCATAGGAAAATACAGAGGAATGGTAAAACAAGGTGCTTGCCGGTAATTCCAAGGGCGTTTAGGTGGGCAGTGATCAACCACGTACACGAATCTGTTATGCATTTGGGATGGGAAAAAACATTAGATAAGGCATATGGATATTACTGGTTCGAGAATATGACCAAGTATGTACGTAGATTTGTGGAAAATTGTATCACGTGCAAACTAGCAAAACCCCCAAAAGGAAAGGTCCAGGCAGAATTACATCCAATTCCTAAGATAGAGATACCATGGCACACAGTACACATCGACATAACGGGTAAAATGAGTGGCAAAAACGACTTGAAGGAATACGTCATTGTGTTAATAGATGCATTCACCAAGTTTGTATTAAAGCTGTGAAATCGGTTGTGGCGCTATTTGGATTGCCAACTAGAATAATAGCGGATCAAGGTCGTTGTTTTGCTAGCTCAGGCTTTCGCAATTTCTGTTCCGCTCAAAAGATTCAGCTGCATTTGATCGCTACCGGAGCTAGTAGGGCAAATGGACGGGTTGAACGTGTGATGAGCACGCTTAAGACCATGCTGACAGCAGTTGAAACGAGTCAGAGATCATGGCAGGAGGCATTGGCTGAAGTACAACTGGCCATGAATTGTACTGCAAATCGAGTCACCAAGTTTAGCGCTTTAGAGCTATTAATAGGAAAAGAAGCTAGGCCTTTTGGTTTATTGTCAATAAACGAAGAAGACAATGATGTAAATAGAGAACAGATTAGAATTCAAGCCAAGGAAAACATAGTAAATAATGCAAGATATGACAAACAAAGATTTGACAAAAATAAGGCAAAGATTAAGAAGCATAACGTAGGTGATCATGTTTTGCTGAAAAACGAAGAACGGCATCAGACAAAGCTCGACCCCAAATTTAAAGGTCCATTTGAGGTGATCAAAGTCTTAGACGGCGATCGATATGAACTAAAATCATTAGTTAATAAGCGAACGTATAAATATTCACATGAGTGGTTAAGAGCGCTACCAAGCAGACAAATAATTAACGAATTAAACGAAGAATTCGATGGCCTAAGTGATGGCGATTCCCAGGAGGGGAACGAACTAATAGACGGCGTTAGTAAGCGTGCGCCTATGTCCCAAGAGGGGAATTGAGGACCGCACCATAACAACTGTCTCACAGGGATGAGAAGTGTTATGGCGGGGGTCGAGGTGATTGGGTGTAAGTGTGCACACCAAATTAAACTGAGAAACTAAGAAACAAATCTAAGTTATGTAAAATCTCAATTATTGGAAAATTCTGATTAGAATTAAATGATGTGAATAAGATCATGAAGTTGAAAATGTATTATGTCTGTAAACAAAAGGAAATTGTGTTTCCTAGATAAGAAAATTGGTCAGTTAATGTTTGTGTAAGCGGTTCTGTAAGTATGTAAATTGTAAGAGAAAATAATGTTATTAAAACCAAGAGATACCATAATTGAAAGAGTCTGGTATGTGATTTTTTTACTGGAGAACTTTATTTTTCGGGAAACGAGTATAACAACGATCCGTACGAGCAAAGGCTTCTTAAAGAACTAACTTTACAGTTTCTGTTAGCTTAACATTATACTGCGTATTGCGACTTTCGTTTACTGTAAGTGAGGGTTCTCTTAAGTGTATGGGTGTAATAATGCTGAGTCCTCTAAAATATTGGTCAAGTGATCTTTGAGCTCGTGTGCGCTCTCTTTATGCTTATTGGTTTTTATGTTTACATTGAAGTGTGGGAGCGTTTGCATTCAGCGTTTAATTAATAACTTTTGGGTCTTGAGGATTTTTTTCGAGTTGGAGTGTAATTTAAGTGATCTTTGAGCTCATGCGCGCTCTCTTTATGCTTATTGGTTTTATGTTTACATTGAAGAATGGGAGCGTTTGCATTCAGCGTTTAATAACTTTTGGGTCTTGAGGATTTGTTTATAGTTGGTGTGTAATTTAATATGCGAGGGGTCTTATGTGTGACATGAATGAGATGTGGATATCTTACTCCCCCATCCTATAGAGATAAACTTATCCTCAAGCGTTTTGTTCGGGGTACATAAGTGGAGGAGTGTTTACAATTTCAGATAGTTCTTCAATTACATTTTTGTCTGTTTCAATTTTCTTTAAATATTTTTTTTATAGTCGCTTTAGAGAGTGTTTAAGTTTTCTTATGTACTGAATAATGTATGATAATAATTAGGATTAGAATTAATACAATTGTGATTAAAGAATATTTATAAATTGTGTTTTCCTTATTATTGAACAAAATTATTTCCTTAATTTCTATGTGTAATATAGGATCAATTTTAGTAACATTATAGTCTGTAAATATTAATGTTGTGAATTGTTGAGCTTTATTTGATAGTTTAACCTTTTCAAAATTGATTGTACAATTAAATGTTTTAATTATTTTGTTATTCTCTATGTAGATATCTTGTTTGATATAATTTGTTTCGTGTTACTTTCCAAGTTATCATTATATTTGGTTCTACTACATGTGTAAGATTTTGTTTACGGTATTTGTTAAATGTACAAATTGGTGGTTCATGTTTTATAATATTTGCGATACAATGATCGTTTATAATTTTCTTTGAAAGGGTATTTAAAACTAAATTGTTATGTAAGTAAAATTTGCCTTCAACATTTTCATTTATGATTTGTCCAGTTTCATCTGGATAGGGTATTATTTGAAATGTCTTAGTTTCAAAATTAGTGATAGGAATATGCGACATTAAGAATATTTCGTTTGTTTGTGGGTTATGCCATGCTGAAGTTTTTATGTTAATTAGCTTCTCATGATTAACATGTTCTATCTGGTTGTGCTTAAGTAATTTTGAGTTAAAAATTCCTAAACGTGTTAGCAGTAATCCTAATTCAATATCTTCAATATATTCTGGAAAATGTTCAATGTTAAAAATGAATGAATTTAATTGTCCTTCGTCTCTACTTTGATAATTAATTTTTTCCAAATTTAGATTAAAAGTGTTAATGAAGTTATTTAAAGTATTTGTCTGAATAGTGTTATGTGCAATGACATTTATTTGGTCTTCAAGTTGTTTTCTATCGTCATTATCGAGCGTGCCGAAAAGGTATTTTAATGAGGAACCTACAAAATCAATGAGTCCGCGTTTAGTGCGTCTTGTAATGCGAATGCCGTTTAATTCTTGTTTTAATTTTTCTATTAAGTATTTTACTTGTGGACGTGATTTAAAACATTGACTTTGGATTTGTAATATTGCAAATGATTGTTCTATTTCTGTAATGTTAATGGTAATACAATGGTGTTCGAATGTCATCGGAATGTTAATTACTCCTGTTTCGAATATCATAAATCCTTGGTTATTCTGTATATGATTAACTTCAATACGCTGGGCTTTTACAGGTGTAAGAATGATTATAAGTGTGATGCACATTATCGATATAAGCAGTTTCGTCATTTTTGTTGTTTGACCTGGAAATCTTGAATTCGCTATTATTAATGCATGAAATAAATTGTTTTTTATCAATCATATAAAAATCTATTACATATTTTTCTCTGACGTTGAAAACTTCTGGTGTTACTTCAAAAATAAGCTTTGTATTTCTATGTTCTGTTTTAGCTACGTTACAAACTTCACATTCACATATTAAATTTTGTATTAATTTTTGATAATCTGGATAATAATATTTTTCCTTAAACCACTTAGTTGTTTTTTCGATGCCAGGATGTAATAATTTTTTATGTGTTTTTAATATTAATTCTTTAAATTCGGCGAAGGCCTGAATATCAATAAGTTTTAAACTTGTTTTCATTACTTTAGTTGGATTATTTGGGTTTATGATTTCTAGATAGGCTTGCTGAAAGGTTGGGAAATCTGTTTTTTTGTGAAAGTAAATAATACTGTTCTTTGAGCAAAGATATTCTTTGATCATATCTCTGGCGTACTGATTTGTCATTTCTTTGTAAGTTATTTTAATATTTAATTTATGGAAATAACGAATTCTTCATTGCCTTTTGCGAATTCTATATGCCTATTGAAATGGTTCAATAGTCTTCCGGTTAGTTGTATGTGATATTGGCTATCTTCCTGTGCGCTATGTATAGTTGCTCTAGTGCTTATAGCATCTTCTCCTAAGAAGTTTTCTTCTATTTTAACGCGTGAAAGTGCATTTGCGACATTATTTTCTTTTCCAGGTAAATATTTGATTTGATAATCATATTCGTTTAATTTGATTTTCCATTTTTGTAATTTCATATTAGGTTCTTTTATGGTGCTCAGCCAGACTAATGGTTTATGATCACTTAATATTTGGAATTTTCTACCGAATAAATAGGATCGGAAGTATTTGGTTGCCCAAACAATAGCTAATAATTCTTTTTCAACTGTTAAGTTATTCATGCAACGTTGAAAGGTTGCTGGAGCATTTTTGAGCCCAAAAGGCATACGAGTAAATTCGTAATGACCGTGTTTTGTCGAGAAGGCTGTTATTGATATTGATTTTGGATCCATTTGTATTTGGTGAAAACCTTTTGCTATTTAATTTATTCAAAATTTCATCCAAATTAGGTATTGAGAATTTGTCGTCAACGGTAATTTCGTTGATATTCCTATAGTCAATGACTACTCGGAATTTTTGTTTGCCTGAGGCATCCATTTTCTTTGGGACTATTCAAATTGGAGAACAATAAGGGGATTTAGATTTTCTAATTATGTCCTGTTCTATCATTTCGTTTATTTATGAATTGACCTCTTGGTCATAAGTTTGTGGATATTTATAAGGTCTTTTGTATATTGGGTCCTCATGTTTTGTTTGAATTGCATGTTTAATAGTATTTGTAAAGGTCAAATTGTCACCTTCTTTGTACTGAATATCACGGAATTCATACAAAATTTTCTTTAACTTTGTTGTTTCTTCTGTGTTAAGATGTTCTAATCTAAACTCATTACACTCTCTTAATTCGTCTTCAATTGCGAAATTGTGAGGTGTATTTTCTATTAATGGTGGTAATGCACAATCTTTTATGTAAATGTCTTCAAAATTTTCGTCGTTGTATTGAAATTTAAATTCATAATCTCCTAACGTGACTGTATCGTTTTGATAATTGATTTGTGAACTACTGGCTTTTAGGAATTCTCTTCCAATCAGAATGTCATATTTTTCAGAAAAATTATGAACATAAAAAGTTTGGCCTATGGGGCATATTCTACTGGATTCGAGTAAAATATTATCTGACAATTCAGTAATATTGTTTATTGTTTGTACTTTTATTGGATTTTTGTTAATTTTGAAATTAAAAAAGTTTTCTTTAATGAGATTTATCGATGAGCCTGTATCAATAATACACTTTAAATTTTTTGAATGCATTGTGAGTTTTATGAACGGGGTAGTTATTCTAAATCATGATCCGAGGCATTTTGAAGAAAATTTTCTGCAGTGTCCATTTTAAATTGGCCACTTTGGCTTTGTCTTTGTCTTTTAACTGGTGGGTTAGGCCCATGACTGGTTGAAGTATCTCTTGAATAATTAGAAGCATTCTGAATTTGTCCTTCTTTTAATTTTTGTTGAAATTCTTGATGGAGGTTTTGATTTTGCTTAATAAAATTCTGATTTTGGTAATTCCCTTGTGGTTTGAAATAGGACGTGTCATAAGAATGAAAATTGTTTGATTTGAAGTTTGTATTGGGTGTATTATTATGTCTTGGATTACCATATTTTTCAACTTTTGAAATATTATGATTTTCGGTATAAGTTTCGTAAATACCTTCTATTTGTGCAACTGTTTTTAGTTTTGAAGTTGTAGTTATGTCATGCCTTTCAAGGGTCATGAACATCCTATCAGGTAATTTCTAAAAAATTACATCTTTCGTTGTGTTTTGCAATGCATTGGAGAAAATTATGGTATTGCTTGGATTGTTTTCTAAAGCTAACTTATTTAGTAATGGTGTATGCTTTTCTTTCAAGCTCTTCTACGAACTTACGTAGGTTCCATTCCAGTTTGTATTGTAGAGACGTCGTAGAGGGTCTGGGTTTTGAATTTGAAATTAACGATACAATAATATGCAATGAATCTTTTGATGTCATCAAATCTGTACCTGAATTCCCAGGTAATCTTAACAGTTATGTCAGTTGGCGTGAAGCTGCTTGCGGTGCCATGAAAATGTATAAAGAAAATAGTAGGAGATACGTAGGCGCTCTTACAATTTTACGAAACAAAGTTACAGGAAAAGCAAATGACATTTTAACAAATCATGGGACAGTTTTGAATTTAGATGCCATCCTTGCTAGGTTAGATTTCGCTTATAGCGACAAATGACCAATGTATATAATAAACAAGTGAGAACGTCTACAGTCGACCTAACCCGACCGTAGTATACCATGTACCATTTGACAAAATAAAATTTAAAACAAACATATGTAAAATTGTAATCGCCTAAATTTACTTATAATTAAAATAATAATACATGAAACCCAGCGAATACTAAAATTCAGCCAATGCAAAAGAGATCACATCAAATGACATTCATATTATTTCATTGGAAAAGCAGCAGTCCAGCTCTTTCGTTGAAATACGCATGCATACACACACATACAAACAAACCTGTATGTGTGTATACATGCGCACGAATACGCTAGAAGACTAATGCTTGTTCTTGTTGTTGTTGTTGTTGTTGCGCCCGCCTCTTGCGCTTGCTTTGCGTAAGTCACACTTCTTTCGCTTATACCAAAGCTAGATTTTATCCGATTTGAACCATATTTTGGATTTCGGTGAATATCATAAATATCTACATACTGCACTTTAAATTAACTTTCTGGCTCAAAGGATTCCAGAGTAGCTTGCGGTTTGTGGGCAAGGGGAAGGGCGGGGAAGGAAAAAAACATAAACTTGATCTGCGTAGTTGCATATTACACCTAAATCCAAAGTTTGGTTACTCTAGCTCTTACCATCTCTGAGATCTAGGTGTTCATACGGACAGACGGACAGACAGACAGACGGACATTCCTAAATCGATTTTATTTTCGATTCTGATCAATTTGGTTGTTGTAGCAGGCGTACATATGTATATACATAGATATAATTAAGGCCGCAACACTTTGTTGTTATGTCAACACAGTGCATGCATAATCAGTGACTTCGTCGCCGCTCGCCTAAAGATCAGTGCCCTCTGCACATCTCTCAGTGCAGACGAAATATAATCCTCACTTGATAACAGCGACCGCCCAAATGGCTAAGTCAGCGTTATTGCGTCTGACCGTCGCTCGTATATGCATATAAAGACACATCAGAGCGGACTGACGTCCTACTCTCTGATAATAATAACAAACCAAGAAAGACTTCA
This sequence comes from Drosophila rubida, assembly GCA_035046165.1. Taxonomy (NCBI): domain Eukaryota; kingdom Metazoa; phylum Arthropoda; class Insecta; order Diptera; family Drosophilidae; genus Drosophila; species Drosophila rubida. The sequence continues at coordinate 346,248 of JAWNOF010000011.1, forward strand.
ATTTTCTTTAATGGAAAACGCCACACTAGAGCTGTGACGTTTTTCCAATTACTACATGGCGACCGTGACAGGACCAACAACAACAAAATACAAAAAACAATCGCATAAGGACACAAGCAAACAACAGTGCAGAAACACCCAATAACAACATCAACAGTGCCAACAAACATTTCCAACTATTATACAACTTAAGAGCAGCTGCAGTAACGACAACAGCATCACCTCCAACAATAAGCAACAGCAGCGGCAAGCACGCGGCACTAACAACCACAAATACAATAAAACTACATTTCTACATGGCAACAACTGGAATACCAAACAAAATGTCTGAGTGAGTAGAGTATAGTGAGTGTTATGGGTCGCGGTGGCCGGGTCAAGAAATTGAATAAAGAAATTGCTCACATTAAGTGGCAATTATATTCACCCGAAGCCAACACACCCGAAGGCAACAGCAAGGCTACAGGCCATGCTTAAACTTTATCAGCAAGAACTGATACACATAAAAGAAAAACCCAACACCGCATACTCACTCAGTAAGAAATATTAAAGTTGTTGCGGAAAAAACATTAATTACGACTCCCCCACCAAAGCCGAAAGATATAAGCAAAATCAAGAAGACCTGCCCCAACGACTGCGAGGGACCATTGTTCACTACGCACTGTGAATACACTTGTGCAGCCAGCACCGGTGCCCCACCAAGGAAATAATGACCTGTGCAGACCAAGGATAAGTGATCCAACAGCGCTACCAAGGGCGCATAATTTTTTTTAATTTGCACTGCGTTGCATATTTTTTTTTATATTGCACTGCGTTGCATATTTTTTTTATTATTATAAGAAACTATGTAACATTGAGCAGAATATTTTTTGCCCAATTAGAAGTGAGGCCCATAAAGCCAAACAAAAACATTAGGCAGGTCAATATGTACAATTTTGTTTAAAAAATTAACTAATAATTACCGTCTCTGGCACTGGGTAAATTACCCAGTAGCAACGTTTTAAAATTCCATGGCTAGTCTAATAACTAGCTAAATAAATTCAAATCAAATATTCAAATAATGACAATGTTTTCAGTCATTTATTTTCAAGTTTTCAGTTCAGTTTTAAACTAAGCCGTAGGAAAGAAAACTGTTCCATTTATGGACAGTAATGCCATAAGCAAATCGGCAGAAGAGTTTATACCGAATATAGTTTATAAACAGTATCCCATAATGGGATTAGTAGACGTTAAGTCAGTGGATTCCACTGCTAACGTTATAAATAAAGTAGAATCTAGTGAAGTGGACTTAGAATTAACAAATATTCTGCTAATAATAATTGTTGTTATAATGTGTGCAAATTGTTTTTACAAATTGTATAAGCTCCACAACAGGTGTCTTAAGAAAAGATACATGAGCCAAGCAAACGACTTGGACAAAATCTAAAAAATAAAAGAGAGCAAAAAGCACATTATACAATATTATTAAATAAAAAAGAATATAACGAATACATATTAGAGTATGGATACCCAAAGAGCTATAAGTTAAACATATGAAAGGGATCCATACTTTAGTAGAAGAGTTCAGCAGTTAGAATCCACAATACCAATTAGTGTATACGAGCTAGAAGTCCTCTACGTAGAAACATTTAACTGTCATTTCTCGCCCTTAATTCCGGGTGTGCAAGTTAGATTCAGGATAGATGATCATCCATCTTTAGGTAGAGTGATTGTTATGATGGTATCCAAGATATAATTATAACTAATCCCGGGCAGAGTATGACAAATGCATTAAACAAAAAGTAGCTTGTCAATATTATGGAATGGCCAGAACTTTCTGAGCGAATCCAAGATATTAAAACAAGATTTGACAAAGCGTATAAATGTCTAACACAAAATAGACAAACGCATATAGATACAGTTAATAGGCACGCCTTAACATTAATCGACAGCTTTAACGAAGCTCGTTTATTAATATATCAACATAAAGACGTATTAACCAATGAACATTGGTCAGAAACGTCAAGGCTCCTAATAAAACTGAGAAATAATATCCAAACAGTAAAAGACAAGCACAAGCATAATGGTTGACACAGCCGCTGCCCAGAGGATATATATTAGGGAAATTGCACAAGCAGTCCCAGAATTTGACGGAACGAAACCCCGTCTTGAAAAATTCTTAACGGCATTAAGACTTGTCAATTTAACTAAAGGAAATTATGAGGAAATTGCCATAGAGGTGATTAAATAAAAAATAACCGGCACAACCATTAATAAAATAAAAAATGAAACCACAATAGATGGAATCATTGCTAAATTAAAAGCCGTAGTTGTCGGTGAAACACCCGCCAACATAAAGGCAAAAATGGATACCTTAACGCAAAGAGGCAAAACGGCCACTCAGTTCACAAATGAACTAGAAAGTCTGCGGCAGCTTCTTGAACCTGCTTATATTGACCAAGGTATTCCATCTGAAAATGCTGACATGCTCAGCACTACAGAAGCTGTTAACACAATGATTAGTAAAACTAGTCACGAGAGTGTTAAAACCGTTCTGGAGTCTGGTGTTTTCACTACCATGGATGCTGCCGTTAGCGCATACATCCGTACCAGTACAAGAATTACTGGTAGCGTGAATACAGTGATGTACTCCAGAAGAGGAAATAATAATGCCTACCGCGGTAGTAACAATCGTGGAAACTATCGTGGTAGAGGCAATGGTAACTATCAAAATAGAGGATATTACCAAAATAATAACTACGGAAATCAAAACAACAATTACGGTAGAGGCCGAGGAAATGGAAACAACATTTCCAACCGAGGCCGAAACAATACCAATACAAATAATGTGAGAGTCGCCCGAAACAATCAGGGAAACTCCCAGCAACCCTCAGATGTTCTACAGTAAGAAATCATACTGTTCATACAATCAATCTTAGTTTAAATATATTTGTAAATTTCTTCAATGTAAAAACAAATAAAAAACTTGTATTTCTAATAGATACTGGTGCAGATATATCACTCTTAAAAGAAAATTCTGATATCTTTCATGATATCCAAGTAAACAAGAAAATAAATATTCAAGGCATAGGCCAAGATATAATACAGTCCCAAGGACTGATTTCAATAGAGATACAGACAGGTAAATACATAATTCCACACGATTTTCACTTAGTAGATTTGCATTTCGCAATACCTTGTGATGGAATAATAGGCATTGACTTCATTAAGAAATTCAATTGCCAGTTAGATTTCAAGCCAAATGAAGATTGGCTCATAATGAGACAAAATAATCTAAATTTTCCCATTTATGTTTCAATAACATACAGTTCTGGTAATAATTCCATTGTTCTACCAGCAAGATCCCAAGTAGTAAGAAAAATTCATCTATCATCAGATGAAGATAGCGTTTTAATTCCCAACCAGGAAATTAAAGAAGGCATTTATGTGGCAAATACAGTTGCAACAACCAAAAATTCATTTGTCCGATTACTGAATACAACCAGTACCGATCAAGTAGTAGATATTACAAACTTATCATATGAACCACTTTCGAACTATGACATAGTTCAAAACAATCCAGAAAATAGAGAAAAAACTGTCTTATCTCAATTATCTAAAAACTTTCCACCACAATTCAAAAACGAATTGACCCATTTCTGCACCCAGTTTAGTGACGTATTCGGACTAGAAACCGAATCAATCACTACAAATAACTTTTACAAACAAAAGCTAAGATTGAAGGGTGATGAACCAGTTTACATAAAAAATTATAGAAATCCTCAAAGCCAAATAAGCGAGATACAAGTACAAGTTCAAAAGTTAATCGACAATAAAATAGTCGAACCGTCTGTATCACCTTACAACAGCCCACTTTTGTTAGTTCCGAAGAAATCTCTTCCAGGGACTGACAAAAAAAAATGGCGATTAGTAATTGACTATCGTCAAATTAATAAAAAACTGTTGTCGGATAAATTCCCGATCCCTAGAATTGATGACATTTTGGATCAACTAGGAAGAGCAAAATACTTTTCATGCCTTGACTTAATGTCAGGATTTTACCAAATTGAACTCGAAACAAGTGAGAACGTCTACAGTCGACCTAACCCGACCGTAGTATACCATGTACCATTTGACAAAATAAAATTTAAAACAAACATATGTAAAATTGTAATCGCCTAAATTTACTTATAATTAAAATAATAATACATGAAACCCAGCGAATAGTAAAATTCAGCCAATGCAAAAGAGATCACATCAAATGACATTCATATTATTTCATTGGAAAAGCAGCAGTCCAGCTCTTTCGTTGAAATACGCATGCATACACACACATAAAAGCAAACCTGTATATGTGTATGCATGCGCTCGAATACGCTAGAAGACTAATGCTTGTTCTTGTTGTTGTTGCGCCCGTCTCTTGCGCTTGCTGTGCGTATGTCAAACTTCTTTCGCTTATACCAAAGCTAGATTTTATCCGATTTGAACCATATTTTGGATTTCGGTGAATATCATAAATATCTACATACTGCACTTTAAATTAACTTTCTAGCTCAAAGGATTCCAGAGTAGCTTGCGGTTTGTGGGCAAGGGGAAAGACGGGGGAGGAAAAAAACATAAACTTGATCTGCGTAGTTGCATATTACACCTAAATCCAAAGTTTGGTTACTCTAGCTCTTACCATCTATGAGATCTAGGTGTTCATACGGACAGACGGACAGACAGACAGACGGACATGGCTAAATCGATTTTATTTTCGATTCTGATCATTTTGGTTGTAACAACATGTGTTCTGCGACGTCTCCTTCACCCTGTTACATACATTCGAACGAACTTAATATACCTTTGTACCTATAGGTACATGGTATAAAAAGTTCAAGAGATATAACGTCCTTCTCAACAAGTAATGGCTCATATCGCTTCACGCGATTGCCATTCGACTTAAAAATAGCGCCAAATTCTTTCCAGAGAATGACGACTATTGCATTTTCCGGATTTGAACCTTCTCAAGCTTTTCTTTATATGGATGATTTAATAGTCATTGGTTGTTCCGAAACGCTATGCTCAAAAACTTAACTGATGTTTTTGAGAAATGTAGGAAATACAATCTTAAATTACATCCTGAAAAATGTTCATTTTTCATGCATGAAGTCACATTTTTAGGACACAAATGCACGGATAAAGGAATCTTGCCTGACGACAAAAAATACGACGTTATTAAAAAGTATCCAGTCCCACATGATGCGGACAGCGCTAGACGATTCATTGCATTCTGCAATTACTATAGACGTTTTATCAAAAATTTTGCCGACTATGCTCGTCACATAACAAGATTATGTAAAAACAAGTGAGAACGTCTACAGTCGACCTAACCCGACTGTAGTATACCATGTACCATTTGACAAAATAAAATTTAAAACAAACATATGTAAAATTGTAATCGCCTAAATTTACTTATAATTAAAATAATAATACATGAAACCCAGCGAATAGTAAAATTCAGCCAATGCAAAAGAGATCACATCAAATGACATTCATATTATTTCATTGGAAAAGCAGCAGTCCAGCTCTTTCGTTGAAATACGCATGCATACACACACATACAAACAAACCTGTATGTGTGTATGCATGCGCACGAATACGCTAGAAGACTAATGCTTGTTCTTGTTGTTGTTGTTGTTGTTGCGCCCGCCTCTTGCGCTTGCTTTGCGTAAGTCAAACTTCTTTCGCTTATACCAAAGCTAGATTTTATCCGATTTGAACCATATTTTGGATTTCGGTGAATATCATGAATATCTACATACTGCACTTTAAATTAACTTTCTAGCTCAAAGGATTCCAGAGTAGCTTGCGGTTTGTGGGCAAGGGGAAAGGCGGGGGAGGAAAAAAACATAAACTTGATTTGCGTAGTTGCATATTACACCTAAATCCAAAGTTTGGTTACTCTAGCTCTTACCATCTCTGAGATCTAGGTGTTCATACGGACAGACGGACAGACAGACAGACGTACATGGCTAAATCGATTTTATTTTCGATTCTGATCATTTTGGTTGTAACAACATGTGTTCTGCAACGCCTCCTTCACCCTGTTACATACATTCGAACGAACTTAATATACCTTTGTACCTATAGGTACATGGTATAATAAAAAAGATGTAAAATTCGAATGGTCAGCTGATTGTCAGCATGCCTTCGAACATCTCAAATCGGCACTAATAAATCCGAATTTATTACGATACCCAGATTTCAGCAAAGAATTCTGCTTAATAACAGATGCAAGTAAGCAAGCATGTGGAGCAGTTTTACTTCAAAACAAAAATGGACTCCAACTTCCAGTTGCTTATGCATCAAGATCGTTTACTAAGGGTGAAAATAATAAAAGTACAACAGAACAAGAATTGGCAGCAATTCATTGGGCAATTACTTATTTTAGACCATATATTTATGGTAGACACTTCACTGTCAAGACAGATCACAGACCATTAACATACTTGTTCTCAATGGTAAATCCAAGCTCAAAACTAACACGTATGAGACTTGAATTAGAGGAATATAATTCTACAGTAGAATATCTGAAGGGTAAGGTCAATTTTGTAGCGGATGCGTTATCAAGAATAACCATTCAACAGCTACAACAAATAAACGGATCAGTAAAAAAAGTCACTACAAGATACCAAAGTAGACAAAATTCCTGCGCAGGAAAAGAAAAAATAGAATTGCCATGGCAATCTAAGAAAAAGCTTCAAAGCCCAACATATATGAAGTCATTAATAATGACGAAGTACGCTAAGTAGTGACCTTGCAAGTAAAAAATATGCTATGTTTTTTCAAACATGGTAAGAAAATTACTGCAAGATATGATGTTAGCGATTTATATACCAATGGAAATCTTGACTTAGGTACATTTTTCCAAAGGCTTGAAACGCAAGCCGGTATAAACAAAATCAGCCAACTCAAAGTGGCACCGTAGGAAAATATCTTTGAACATGTTTCAATCGATAATTTCAAAAGTATGGGCAATAAAACATTAATTTCATTGAGAGTAGCGCTACTCAACCCGGTGACCCAAATAAAAACAATAAAAGAAAAAGAAGCTATACTGTCTACATTACACAATGATCCAATACAAGGAGGTCACACAGGCATTTCAAAAACCTTGGCCAAGGTCAAAAGACATTATTACTGGAAAGGTATGACTAAAGATATTACTGAGTACATACGAAAATGTCCAAATTGCCAAAAATCAAAAGTGACAAGAAAAATAAAAACTCCTTTAACAATAACTGATACCCCAATACATGCTTTCGACAGGGTTATAGTAGACACTATTGGTCCACTACCCAGGTCAGAAAATAGAAATGAATACGCAGTCACATTAATTTGTGATCTGACTAAATATTTAGTTGCGATTCCAATCCAAAACAAAAATGCTAACACAGTAGCAAAGGCGATATTTGAGAATTTTATTCTAAAGTACGGTCCAATGAAGACGTTCATAACGGACATGGGAACAGAATACAAAAATTCTATTATCAATGATTTGTGCAAGTATTTAAAAATAAATAAAATAACATCAACTGCACACCACCACCAGACAGTTGGAACAGTCGAAAGAAGTCATAGAACTTTTAATGAGTACATACGATCATATATATCGGTTGATAAAACTGATTGGGACGTATGGATCCAATATTTCGTATACTGTTTCAACACAACCCCATCTATGGCGCATGATTATTGCCCATATGAGCTAGTTTTTGGTAAAACAAATAATTTACCAAAATATTTTAATAGCATAGAGAACATAGAACCTATATATAATATAGATGATTATGCTAAGGAAAGTAAATATAGATTAGAAATAGCATATAAAAGAGCTAGAATTATGTTAGAAGAAAATAAGAGATCTAATAAGCTAATATATGATAGGAAAGTAATAAACGTAGATATATCGGTAGGAGATAAAGTCCTACTCAAAAATGAAACTGGACATAAGTTAGACAAAACTTATTTAGGACCCTATACAGTAGAAAAGCTAGAAGATAATGATAATATAATAATTAGGGATAATAAAAATAAAAAGCAGAAAGTACATAAGGATAGAATAAAAGTTTATCATAATTGAATTGAAAACTATAATAAAAACAATCAAATGTTCGAACAAATAATACAAAAAAAAAAAATTATTAATGAAAAAAAAAATGGAATTAAAAAAAAAAAAAAGAAAAAGACGATAACTAAAATATATAAAATAATATAAAATATATATAAATATATTTTTAATACAAATAGTCTTAAATATATATGTTTAGAAGTACACATTAAGATACAAATTTTATATACATACATATTATACATATTATAAGCAAAAAAAAAAAAACAAACAAAAACAAAAAAAAAATAAATATAATAATTAACATTACCACATAAAATAACTTCATACATTACGTTATTTTTTAAAAGAAGGGATATGTAGCAGGCGTACATATGTATATACATAGATATAAATAAGGCCGCAACACTTTGTTGTTATGTCAACACAGTGCATGCATAAGCAGTGACTTCGTCGCCGCTCGCCTAAAGATCAGTGCCCTCTGCACATACTCAGTGCAGACGAAATATAATCCGCACTTGATAACAGCGACCGCCCAAATGGCTAAGTCAGCGTTATTGCGTCTGACCGTCGCTCCGTATGCATATGTGCGCGCGAGTTACCGCCACCGCCTCTTCTCCTACCTCTGTCTCGCATCCGCCCAACAAGCCGCCACGAGCGACCCATATGGGTCACTCGGTATGTTAACATTATTGCAACATTGTTGACATCCGTTGGAGCTATCCAGCCGACTATGCAGAATAGCCCAACGACTGGGACCAGGCCAGCTGCCTTTCGAAATCTGCCTACGATGCAGATTCCGATTTCATTTGTCCCATGTATTGTACCCTAGAAGCTAAGTTTAATAAAAGAACATTCTGAAAAAGCAAGTGAACCGAGGAGGTCGTTTATTGAAATTAGGCTGAGGCTCTCCAGTACTTGAAACACAGGCTCTCCTAGATACGTAACTGGCGCAGTCGGAATTTCGAACCCGGAGGATGAGGATACCAGTATTGTGCTTAATGTAAGATTAAATACTAATAAGATGTGTAAAAAAAAAAAGAAAAAAAAAAAATAAATATAATAATAATAACAAAAAGAAGCAATTATGTGATGTTGGACAGTGAGAACGGAATATCAAAGTTGGAATAAATGCCAAACAGTGAACAAAAATTGTATATTAGTTACAACGTCAATCGAGAAAATGGTGAGTGAGCCGACGCATTAGCCGTCACATTAACGTTGTGCCAACAGTTTGGTTTGACCATTTAGTGCAAATGTTCGAATCAAACTTCTTGTTTGGATCCGATACGGTCTGATGCGGGTTCAGGGCGAACATGTGTCGGCCACGCCGGACCCGACAGTTGGCGATACAGCATGTTGTGAGGTTGGGGTTGGCTCAACATCACAAGTGCACAGCCATTTAGGGCAAATGGTTTGAGCTACTCGATGTCGTGTGTTAAGGTTGCTGTTGCGGGTTCAGGGCGAACACGTATTACGGCGCTCCAACGCAACGACTGCGGAAAAAGTTATTCAGTGCGAATATGATAATTCTGTATGATGTTGCATGTTCAGTGCGAATATGAGGGAACACAATGTTCAACACAAAGAATAAATTCTGAAACCAAATTGTAATAAAAAGGAAATATATATGACGAATTATAAACATGCTTATATACACCCAAACAAACAATCAATATAAAACTAATTTATATTGCCTTATTATTCTTTTTAGTACATAAAAGAAAAAGAACACACACATTCCTAAGGGAAATAGAATTCAACAACGAGCATGACTTTTTAAAGGAATTAAACGAATTTAGGGCCAAATTATACCCAAAATCGGTACAGACAAGCTCAACTTGGACAGGGAAGACCCTAGTCCTGTAGGACAAGATGACATAATATTTAGGAAGGAAAACAGAAGGAACAAATTAACACCTAGGTTTTCCCAACATAAAGTATCAAAAGACAATGGGGCCACAATTAACACCACTAAAGGCCAAAAATTACACAAAGACAAGATTAAGAGAAGGACTAAGAAGGAAAGTGACTAATCTAATCCCCAACCTCCTCAAACTGACTTTTCAGGATGAGCCTGTTTTCGGCCCAAGAACTCCAGATTAGACATCCTGCACCCCAATCCCCTTTCTTGAAAATCGATCTAGGAGAGGCAAAGGTAAAACGTTCTTTCCGATCTATAACGCACACAATAGATTTAAACGATTTCATTGATAATATTAAAAAAATCGAAGAAAATATTAAAATTACCATGGATATGACCTTTTCCAAAGAATTAATTGCATCCTTACAAATAAAAATAAAACAATTATACGATAGGATTCACTCGATTCAACCGAGTATCAGAAAGAAACGAGGAGCCATAAATGGTCTCGGTAGTTTAGTTAAGATCATTACAGGCAATATGGATGCCGCGGATGAAATTGAAATCAACAACAAATTCCAAAAGATAGAAGAGAAAGAATATAATTTAAGAAATGCCATTAATAATCAACTTATAATTAATAACAATATAATCGATAGATTTACAGACTGATCAACTTGGAAACAACTAATGAAAACAATAAAATCATTTTTAAAATTAAAATTCCGATATTCGAAATAGAAGTCTATACTCTAGCTCACATAATCGCATTACCCTTAAATAATACACAATTTGTAATACTTCCTAAGTTTTTATTGTTCAATCCAAAATTTAAATTTATGTACCTAGAATCTAAATGCCCTAAAATTCACAATTTGTACTTTTGTAATAATGCGGAGTTTGGGCGGACGAGTAATGGAGACTGCATCAGGAAAATTTTGGAGGGATGGCCTGCTACCTGCGACATGCAAGAATCTGGAAACGACGAAAATATAATTGAGCCGGAAATTGGTCATATTGTCATCATGAACGCCATTAACGTCAACATCAACTCTTCGTGCGGCCCTCATACCACTATCAACGGTACAGCGATAATTAGCTACAAAAACTGCACCGTGGAGATAAATAATATCACCTACGACGATTCTGAAGTTAATATCCTGGAGGAGGTGAAGATCTCCTTACCCAACCTAAGCCTAATACTGGTTAAGAATAACACCAGAAAACTTAATCTACGCCACCTAGAGCTGCAAAACCTGAACAACACTCAACAAATTTTTGAAGTAAAAGAAGCAACAACAAGTCATCTAATCTCGTTGTACACATGGCTAGGAATAGCTAGTGTATTTCTAATTACTATATGTCTGCTGAAGAGAAGAACCATAATTTTCACTCCAGGCGAGCCACAACAACACGCCGTTCCGACCGTTCCTTCGTTCTGGCCGTCACTATATTCCAGGGGGGGAGGAGTTACCGCCACCGCCTCTTCTCCTACCTCTGTCTCGCCTCCGCCCAACAAACCGCCACGAGCGACCCATATGGGTCACTCGGTATGTTAACATTATTGCAACATTGTTGACATCCGTTGGAGCTATCCAGCCGACTATGCAGAATAGCCCAACGACTGGGACCAGGCCAGCTGCCTTTCGAAATCTGCCTACGATGCAGATTCCGATTTCATTTGTCCCATGTATTGTACCCTAGAAGCTAAGTTTAATAAAAGAACATTCTGAAAAAGCAAGTGAACCGAGGAGGTCGTTTATTGAAATTAGGCTGAGGCTCTCCAGTATTTGAAACACAGGCTCTCCTCGATACGTAACTCGCGTGATTCTCTCAGCTAGCCAGCAACGCTTCCGTTGCTGTACATAATAAGCAAAACATAATGTATGTAAAACGGCTGCTCACTGCTTCACAGTGGACAGCACTAAACTTATTAATCATATAATAAAGACACATCAGAGCGGACTGACGTTCTACACTCTGATAATTGAAAACCAAGAAAGACTTCAATTTTCTTTAATGGAAAACGCCACACTAGAGCTGTGACGTTTTTCCAATCACTACATGGCGACCGTGACAGGACAAAGAACAACAAAATACAAAAAACAATCGCATAAGGACACAAGCAAACAACAGTGCAGAAACACCCAATAACAACATCAACAGTGCCAACAAACATTTCCAACTATTATACAACTTAAGAGCAGCTGCAGTAACGACAACAGCATCACCTCCAACAATAAGCAACAGCAGCGGCAAGCACGCGGCACTAACAACCACAAATACAATAAAACTACATCTCTACATGGCAACAACTGGAATACCAAACAAAAAGCTGAGTGAGTAGAGTATAGTGAGTGTTATGGGTCGCGGTGGCCGGGTCAAGAAATTGAATAAAGAAATTGCTCACATTAAGTGGCAATTATATTCACCCGAAGCCAACACACCCGAAGGCAACAGCAAGGCTGCAGGCCATGCTTGACCTTTATCAGCAAGAACTGATACACATAAAAGAAAAACCCAACACCGCATACTCACTCAGTAAGAAATATTAAAGTTGTTGCGGAAAAAACATTAATTACGACTCCTCCACCAAAGCCGAAAGATATAAGCAAAATCAAGAAGACCTGCCCCAACGACTGCGAGGGACCATTGTTCACTACGCACTGTGAATACACTTGTGCAGCCAGCACCGGTGCCCCACCAAGGAAATAATGACCTGTGCAGACCAAGGATAAGTGATCCAACAGCGCTACCAAGGGCGCATAATTTTTTTTAATTTGCACTGCGTTGCATATTTTTTTTTATATTGCACTGCGTTGCATATTTTTTTTATTATTATAAGAAACTATGTAAAATTGAGCAGAATATTTTTTGCCCAATTAGAAGTGAGGCCCATAAAGCCAAACAAAAACATTAGGCAGGTCAATATGTACAATTTTGTTTAAAAAATTAACTAATAATTACCGTCTCTGGCACTGGGTAAATTACCCAGTAGCAACGTTTTAAAATTCCATGGCTAGTCTAATAACTAGCTAAATAAATTCAAATCAAATATTCAAATAATGACAATGTTTTCAGTCATTTATTTTCAAGTTTTCAGTTCAGTTTTAAACTAAGCCTTAGGAAAGAAAACTGTTCCATTTATGGACAGTAATGCCATAAGCAAATCGGCAGAAGAGTTTATACCGAATATAGTTTATAAACAGTATCCCATAATGGGATTAGTAGACGTTAAGTCAGTGGATTCCACTGCTAACGTTATAAATAAAGTAGAATCTAGTGAAGTGGACTTAGAATTAACAAATATTCTGCTAATAATAATTGTTGTTATAATGTGTGCAAATTGTTTTTACAAATTGTATAAGCTCCACAACAAGTGTCTTAAGAAAAGATACATGAGCCAAGCAAACGACTTGGACAACATCTAAAAAATAAAAGAGAGCAAAAAGCACATTATACAATATTATTAAATAAAAAAGAATATAACGAATACATATTAGAGTATGGATACCCAAAGAGCTATAAGTTAAACATATGAAAGGGATCCATACTTTAGTAGAAGAGTTCAGCAGTTAGAATCCACAATACCAATTAGTGTATACGAGCTAGAAGTCCTCTACGTAGAAACATTTAACTGTCATTTCTCGCCCTTAATTCCGGGTGTGCAAGTTAGATTCAGGATAGATGATCATCCAACTTTAGGTAGAGTGATTGTTATGATGGTATCCAAGATATAATTATAACTAATCCCGGGCAGAGTATGACAAATGCATTAAACAAAAAGTAGCTTGTCAATATTATGGAATGGCCAGAACTTTCTGAGCGAATCCAAGATATTAAAACAAGATTTGACAAAGCGTATAAATGTCTAACACAAAATAGACAAACGCATATAGATACAGTTAATAGGCACGCCTTAACATTAATCGACAGCTTTAACGAAGCTCGTTTATTAATATATCAACATAAAGACGTATTAACCAATGAACATTGGTCAGAAACGTCAAGGCTCCTAATAAAACTGAGAAATAATATCCAAACAGTAAAAGACAAGCACAGTTTAAATCTAATTTTGCCTTCTATCCTGAATACACCCGTAAAGTTGGAGCTTGGTTAAAAACTTTGAAGTTCGGACTGGGGATATTCAATTAGAGGAAGAAGATTTAACAAACTTGACAATCCCCGCTGTTATCACACTGGATTCCAAAGATATTTTATCTGAAAGTGAAGAAAGTGCTGATAACAGCCTGATAATGGTTGACACAGCCGCTGCCCAGAGGGCATATATTAGGGAAATTGCACAAGCAGTCCCAGAATTTGACGGAACGAAACCCCGTCTTGAAAAATTCTTAACGGCATTAAGACTTGTCAATTTAACTAAAGGAAATTATGAGGAAATTGCCATAGAGGTGATTAAATAAAAAATAACCGGTACAACCATTAATAAAATAAAAAATGAAACCACAATAGATGGAATCATTGCTAAATTAAAAGCCGTAGTTGTCGGTGAAACACCCGCCAACATAAAGGCAAAAATGGATACCTTAACGCAAAGAGGCAAAACGGCCACTCAGTTCACAAATGAACTAGAAAGTCTGCGGCAGCTTTTTGAACCTGCTTATATTGACCAAGGTATTCCATCTGAAAATGCTGACATGCTCAGCACTACAGAAGCTGTTAACACAATGATTAGTAAAACTAGTCACGAGAGTGTTAAAACCGTTCTGGAGTCTGGTGTTTTCACTACCATAGATGCTGCCGTTAGCGCATACATCCGTACCAGTACAAGAATTACTGGTAGCGTGAATACAGTGATGTACTCCAGAAGAGGAAATAATAATGCCTACCGCGGTAGTAACAATCGTGGAAACTATCGTGGTAGAGGCAATGGTAACTATCAAAATAGAGGATATTACCAAAATAATAACTACGGAAATCAAAACAACAATTACGGTAGAGGCCGAGGAAATGGAAACAACATTTCCAACCGAGGCCGAGACAATACCAATACAAATAATGTGAGAGTAGCCCGAAAAAATCAGGGAAACTCCCAGCAACCCTCAGATGTTCTACAGTAAGAAATCATACTGTTCATACAATCAATCTTAGTTTAAATATATTTGTAAATTTCTTCAATGTAAAAACAAATAAAAAACTTGTATTTCTAATAGATACTGGTGCAGATATATCACTCTTAAAAGAAAATTCTGATATCTTTCATGATATCCAAGTAAACAAGAAAATAAATATTCAAGGCATAGGCCAAGATATAATACAGTCCCAAGGACTGATTTCAATAGAGATACAGACAGGTAAATACATAATTCCACACGATTTTCACTTAGTAGATTTGCATTTCGCAATACCTTGTGATGGAATAATACGCATTGACTTCATTAAGAAATTCAATTGCCAGTTAGATTTCAAGCCAAATGAAGATTGGCGCATAATGAGACAAAATAATCTAAATTTTCCCATTTATGTTCCAATAACATACAGTTCTGGTAATAATTCCATTGTTCTACCAGCAAGATCCCAAGTAGTAAGAAAAATTCATCTATCATCAGATGAAGATAGCGTTTTAATTCATAACCAGGAAATTAAAGAAGGCATTTATGTGGCAAATACAGTTGCAACAACCAAAAATGCATTTGTCCATTTGATCAAGTAGTAGATATTAAAAATTTAGCATATGAACCACTTTCGAACTATGACATAGTTCAAAACAATCCATTAAATAGAGAAAAAGCTGTCTTATCTCAATTATCTAAAAACTTTCCACCACAATTCAAAAACGAATTGACCCATTTATGCACCCAGTTCAGTGACGTATTCGGACTAGAAACCGAATCAATCACTACAAATAATTTTTACAAACAAAAACTAAGATTGAAAGATGATGAACCAGTTTATATAAAAAATTATAGAAATCCTCAAAGCCAAATAAGCGAGATACAAGTACAAGTTCAAAAGTTAATCGACAATAAAATAGTCGAACCGTCTGTATCACCTTACAACAGCCCACTTTTGTTAGTTCCGAAGAAATCTCTTCCAGGGACTGACAAGAAAAAATGGCGATTTGTAATTGACTATCGTCAAATTAATAAAAAACTGTTGTCGGATAAATTCCCGCTCCCTAGAATTGATGACATTTTGGATCAACTAGGAAGAGCAAAATACTTTTCATGCCTTGACTTAATGTCAGCATTTCATCAAATCGAACTCGAAAAAAGTTCAAGAGATATAACGTCTTTCTCAACAAGTAATGGCTCATATCGCTTCACGCGATTGCCATTCGGCTCAAAAATAGCGCCAAATTCTTTCCAGAGAATGATGACTATTGCATTCTCCGGATTAGAACCTTCTCAAGCTTTCCTTTATATGGATGATTTAATAGTCATTGGTTGTTCCGAAACGCATATGCTCAAAAAATTAAATGATGTTTTTTTGAGAAATGTAGGAAATACAATCTTAAATTACATCCTGAAAAATGTTCATTTTTCATGCATGAGGTCACATTTTTGGGACACAAATGCACGGATAAAGGAATCTTGCCTGACGACAAAAAATACGACGTCATTAAAAATTACCCAATCTTACATGATGCGGACAGCGCTAGACGATTCATTGCATTCTGAAATTACTATAGACGTTTTATCAAAAATTTCGCCGACTATGCTCGTCACATAACAAGATTATGTAAAAAAGATGTAAAATTCGAATGGACAGCTGATTGTCAGCATGCCTTCGAACATCTCAAATCGACACTAATAAATCCGAATTTATTACGATACCCAGATTTCAGCAAAGAATTCTGCTTAATAACAGATGCAAGTAAGCAAGCATGTGGAGCAGTTTTACTTCAAAACAAAAATGGACTCCAACTTCCAGTTGCTTATGCATCAAGATCGTTTACTAAGGGTGAAAATAATAAAAGTACAATAGAACAAGAATTGGCAGCAATTCATTGGGCAATAACTTATTTTAGACCATATATTTATGGTAGACACTTCACTGTCAAGACAGATCACAGACCATTAACATACTTGTTCTCAATGGTAAATCCAAGCTCAAAACTAACACGTATGAGACTTGAATTAGAGGAATATAATTCTACAGTAGAATATCTGAAGGGTAAGGTCAATTTTGTAGCGGATGCGTTATCAAGAATAACCATCCAACAGCTACAGCAAATAAACGGATCAGTAAAAAAAGTCACTACAAGATACCAAAGTAGACAAAATTCCTGCGCAGGAAAAGAAAAAATAGAATTGCCAAGGCAATCTATAAAAAAAGCTTCAAAGCCCAACGTATATGAAGTCATCAATAATGACGAAGTACGCAAAGTAGTGACCTTGCAAGTAAAAAATATGCTATGTTTTTCAAACATGGTAAGAAAATTACTGCAAGATATGATGTTAGCGATTTATATACCAATGGAAATCTCGACTTAGGTAAATTTTTCCAAAGGCTTGAAACGCAAGCCGGTATAAACAAAATCAGCCAACTCAAAGTGGCACCGTGGGAAAATATCATTGAACATGTTTCAATCGATAATTTCAAAAGTATGGGCAATAAAATATTAATTTCATTGAGAGTAGCGCTACTCAACCCGGTGACCCAAATAAAAACAATAAAAGAAAAAGAAGCTATACTGTCTACATTACACAATGATCCAATACAAGGAGGTCACACAGGCATTTCAAAAACCTTGGCCAAGGTCAAAAGACATTATTACTGGAAAGGTATGACTAAAGATATTACTGAGTACATACGAAAATGTCCAAATTGCCAAAAATCAAAAGTGACAAGAAAAATAAAAACTCCTTTAACAATAACTGATACCCCAATACATGCTTTCGACAGGGTTATAGTAGACACTATTGGTCCACTACCCAGGTCAGAAAATAGAAATGAATACGCAGTCACATTAATTTGTGATTTGACTAAATATTTAGTTGCGATTCCAATCCAAAACAAAAATGCTAACACAGTAGCAAAGGCGATATTTGAGAATTTTATTCTAAAGTACGGTCCAATGATGACGTTCATAACGGACATGGGAACAGAATACAAAAATTCTATTATCAATGATTTGTGCAAGTATTTAAAAATAAATAAAATAACATCAACTGCACACCACCACCAGACAGTTGGAACAGTCGAAAGAAGTCATAGAACTTTCAATGAGTACATACGATCATATATATCGGTTGATAAAACTGATTGGGTCGTATGGATCCAATATTTCGTATACTGTTTCAACACAACCCCATCTATTGCGCATGATTATTGCCCATATGAGCTAGTTTTTGGTAAAACAAATAATTTACCAAAACATTTTAATAGCATAGAGAACATAGAACCTATATATAATATAGATGATTATGCTAAGGAAAGTAAATATAGATTAGAAATAGCATATAAAAGAGCTAGAATTATGTTAGAAAAAAATAAGAGATCTAATAAGCTAATATATGATAGGAAAGTAATAAACGTAGATATATCGGTAGGAGATAAAGTCCTACTCAAAAATGAAACTGGACATAAGTTAGACAAAACTTATTTAGGACCCTATACAGTAGAAAAGCTAGAAGATAATGATAATATAATAATTAGGGATAATAAAAATAAAAAGCAGAAAGTACATAAGGATAGATTAAAAGTTTATCATAATTGAATTGAAAACTATAATAAAAACAATCAAATGTTCGATAGATTAAAAGTTTATCATAATTGAATTGAAAACTATAATAAAAACAATCAAATGTTCGAACAAATAATAAAAAAAAATAATAATGAAAAAACAAAAAAAAAAATGGAATTTAAAAAAAAAGAAAAAGACGGTAACTAAAATTAAATATAATTTTTTAATACAAATAGTCTTAAATATATACATTTAGAAGTACACATTAAGATACAAATTTTATATACATACATATTATACATATTATAAGCAAAAAAAAAAAAAACAAAACAAAAAAAAATAAATATAATAATAATTAGCACATAAAATAACTTCATAAATTACGTTATTTTTTAAAAGGAGGGAGATGTAGCAGGCGTACATATGTATATACATAGATATAAATAAGGCCGCAACACTTTGTTGTTATGTCAACACAGTGCATGCATAAGCAGTGACTTCGTCGCTGCTCGCCTAAAGATCAGTGCCCTCTGCACATACTCAGTGCAGACGAAATATAATCCGCACTTGATAACAGCGACCGCCCAAATGGCTAAGTCAGCGTTATTACGTCTGACCGTCGCTCTGTATGCATATGTGCGCGCGTGACTCTCTCAGCTAGCCAGCAACGCTTTCGATGCTGTACTTAATAAGCAAAAGACAATGTATGTAAAACGGCTGCTCACTGCTTCACAGTGGACAGCACTAAACTTAAGAATTCATTCAATAAATATTCACCAGAGTGGACTGACGTCCCTCTTTCAACCAAGCATAAAGAAGACTTCTTAATACATATATGAGAGACGACACAAGATAGCAACTCTTCACATTACATGGCGACCGTGACATCGCGGGAAGGCGAAAAAAATATATATATATATCAATTTGATCATCATCATTCATCATGCTGCTCGATCAATAAAGATCTATATATATATATATATATCAATTGGATAATCATCATTCATGCTGCTTGATCAATAAAGATCTGGTGTGGATTGGTACCGAATTACAAAGGCTATAATCTGAGTGAGTACAGGGCTAATGCAAAGTGTCAAAGAAAAAAAACTAGACGCAGTGACGTAAAAGAACGCATCAGGCAAAGAAAGTCTGAGTTAGTGCCCGTTATATAAAAACGCCAGTCCCCTATCGTGGGACACTGCAGTCAAGCTACACAGCGAACTCGAACATCTCGAGTCGCTGCTAAAAATACCGAGCCCAAAGCCCTGTGCCCCAGAATTAATGAAAGCCAATATTAACAATTATACCAATCGCCCAGAGCCAGCCGAGATCCCGCGGAAACCAAAGACCTGCCCAGCAGACGGCGAGGGACCATTATTCAGCCCCACCTGTTTAGGAACGTGCCAGAAGCCGTCACCGTCACATGCATGAGAGGCAGACCGCCGCTTGTGCCAACGTGGGAGTACACAAAAGAAGTACAGATGCAAATGCACGAGAGGCAAACCGCCGCTTATGCCAACGGTGGACCCCAATGACAGTAGATGCATGAGAGGCAGGCCGCCCCTTATGCCAACGGTGGAGATCTGACCGACACCGCTATGAAGAGCGCACACCGTATATTTAAATTAATTATAAAATATATTTAAAATATCAAACATTGTAATGCCGGAGACAATTGAGTCGACCGGCAAGAAGTTTCGCCCGTAAAGCTAAACTAAAACATTAGGCAGGTCACTCAGTACAATTTCTTTTGGAAATTTAACTGATAACTACACGTCTCTGGCACTGGGTAAATTACCCAGTAGCAATATTTTAAAATTCCACAAAATACATTCAATTCATTCAATCTAAATCCAAAAGTTTTCAGTTCAGTTTTAAACTAAGGCGTAGGAAAGAAAACTGTTCCATTTATGGACAGTAATGCCATAAGCAAATCGGCAGAAGAGTTTATACCGAATATATTTTTTAAAAACAGTATCCCAAAATGGGATTAGTAGACGTTAAGTCAGTGGATTCCACTGCTAACGTTATAAATAAAGTAGAAGTGGACTTAGAATTAACAAATATTCTGCTAATAATCATTGTTGTTATAATGTGTGCAAATTGTTTTTACAAACTGTACAAGCTCCACAACAAGTGTCTTAAGAATAGATACATGAGCCTGTAGTGTGTGCTGCAGTGGAGTCGGAGCTAGGCTCTCTGCCTTACTCACTTGCAGGGTGTGTTGCTTGTGCAATTCTTGCTTCGGTCCATTTTGGTTTAGCTCGCCGGATGGGGTATGGGTCTTTGTACACACTCACTCACACACACATAATGCTAAGTGCACTTTCATAAAAAAAAAACAAACTATACTGGATGACAATAAGAGCCTGTTCGCCGATACAATATACGTAGGGTAACCACGGTATCACTGTACCCTACTTTCTGAACCCACCCAACCTTAAATTCTTTATCCCGACTTCGCAAGTTGTATCGCCGAGCATTGATCTCATGTGTATTACTTATGTTCGCTTTTGCCAATCCCCGCGCTATCGCCAGCGCATCAGCCCTACTCAAAAGAGTATCGTCACTCACGCTGTCTATACTTCGCAAAAGAGCGTAATCGCGTCCACTCAAATTCATATTTTGACCGAAACATAAAAAGTACGGAGAATAGCCAGTACTTCGGTGAACCGAAGCTCGTAGCGAACCACTTATTTCCATCAAATGAAGGTCCCAATTGGTATGATCCGATTAAGACGCTCACTTGCATTAGCTTGTGGCGAGTAAATCGCAGTACACACATGCGAAATACCAAATCGGGTCAGGAAGGCTTTGAAATACCCGGATTTAAACTGGGATCCGTTGTCCGTCAGTATTGTTTCCGGTACCCCGAAGGTGTAAAATACGTGCCTCTCCAAGTAATCGCAAATCAAAGGGGAAACAAATTTCTTTAGAGGATGCAAAAAATGAAATTTAGTGTTGTGATCAACAATACTCAAAAGTCCAATATTCCCACTCTTGGAACGTGGATATGGTCCTAACAAGTCCATATACAACTTTTGAAACGGGCGTTCAGATGTAAGAGGTTTGCCCATAGGCGGTCTTAAAATACAATTTGGACTCTTTCTAGAACGACAAACTGTGCAACTTGCCACATAGCTCCTAATTTGCGTCACCATCCCAGGACAAAAGAGAAATCGCTTCACACACTCTATAATTTTCCCGGTACCGCGGTGTGCTGCATCTGGAGGATCATGAGCTCTCTGCAAGACGCTTGCCACCAATCCTGATGGAATCCAGAGTTTCCACGCACTTGACTCTTGCACCTCATTTCCACTAGCGAACTCTATTCGCTTATATACGAACTTATCTATGACCTTAACATCTGGGAGCCTAACCTGGTTCTGCTTGATTCGATTTATCAATTCTAAATACTCCGACGATTCAAACTCCTTCGAAGATAAATCAACGATCGGTTCACAAGCTGAAAGCTCATTCAACGTCAGTTCATCTCGTCGCGATAAGGTGTCAGCGACAACGTTCTGAGAACCTTTTCGATGTTTGATCACAAACGAAAATCCTTGTAGCCTAATTGACCATCGAGCTAGTCGGCCTGAGAGATCTTTCTGTCTCATCAACCACAAGAGTGAAGCATGATCAGTGATTACGACAAAATGCTGCCCCTCAATGTAAGCTCGAAACTTTTGGATGCCTTTAATGACCGCAAGACACTCCAGTTCCGTTACAGCATAGTTACGTTGGGCCTTTGATAGCTTAATTGACATGTATGCTATCGGCATCTCCGTCCCATCCTCACTCTCTTGAGCTAACACACAACCAAGTCCATACGAACTGGCATCACAGATCAAAAGAAACGTCTTTGAAAAGTTTGGGGAACTTAAAACGGGTGCTGAAGTCAACTTCGTTTTAAGATGAACAAAAGCTTCTTGAGCAGCATCGTTCCAGGTGAAAGATTTGCTCTTCTTTAACAGATCAGTCAAAGGCACGCTAACGCTGGCGTAGTTCTCTACGAAACGGCGGTACCAGCCTGCAAGCCCTAAGAATCTACGGAGCTGCTTAACAGTTGACGGAGTCGGGAAATTCTGAATAGCACTGACCTTGCCAGGATCAGTACGTAGCTTCCCATCACCTATTATGAAACCTAAGTACTTTATCTCCTT
This sequence comes from Drosophila rubida, assembly GCA_035046165.1. NCBI lineage: Eukaryota > Metazoa > Arthropoda > Insecta > Diptera > Drosophilidae > Drosophila > Drosophila rubida. Next base: position 369,014 of record JAWNOF010000011.1, read on the forward strand.
TATGCAAAACTTCGACTTGGCAATATTAATTGTCAAGTTGGCCTATCTAAAGCATTGCGCTACCTCGGTCAAGAGTCTCATATGTGATTCAAAATCGTCGGACAACAGAAGCAAATCGTCAAGGTACACGAAAACTCTAGTGCGAAGATGTGGCAGAATCACACGATCCATTAACCGACAAAGTCTGTGCAGCGTTGCATAAACCAAATGGCATCACTTTATACTGATATAGTGGCCGATTCGGAATGGTAAATGCAGTACACTCACGAGACTTCTCTTCCAGCGGAATCTGCCAAAAAGCATGCTTCATGTCCAAACCAGTTATGAAACGCGCCGGGGGTAATCTGCTTAAGATTCCATCTATATGAGGAAGTGGATACGCATCTTTTCGGGTACACTTGTTGACTTCCCTAGAATCCAAACACAACCGAACTTTGGCCCCTTTCTTCACGAGAACGCAATTGCTGCTCCATGGACTTTTGGACTCTTCTATTACTCCAAGTGCCAACATGTGCTCCACTTCAGCAAACATATCCTTCTCTTTCGCGGGAGACACTGGCCAATGCCGTTGCTTAATGGGAACTGTGTCGCCAACATCAATCGAATGCTCAATCAAGTCGGTGCGCCCTAGTCCCTCCTTCTCATAAGACGGAATCAAGTTGATCACGCCTTTCAAAACTACCTGCTGCTCTTCACTCAAAATGTGAATTTTCGGTGACTCTTCGTCATCGTCTTCTCTACCAACATCTAACTCAGCGATCGTGCTTGTACTACCTCCACTCATGATTTTAGACAATAACCCGAAATCTTTCCAGAAGTCGACACCGAGGTAAACGTCTTGCTTCATATCCGGAATTATATAAAAGTCCACTGCTTTAGTAGCACCGCGATAAGTCACTTCTGATAACAACCGACCCCTTACTGAACACTCTGAATTGTTGGCAGTTCGAATCCGACCTGAACACTTCTTAACCTTTGGGTGCTTCATCAGCTGCTCAGCAGCTTTCGCACCTAGGCAGCTTATGGTAGCTCCCGAATCTAGCAGCGCGATGTATTCGTTACCTTCAACTTTAATTTCTGTAAATATGCGATTATCGGTACTAAGAAATATCGAAGAAATTAGCTTTTTACGATCAGAACGAACGCTTCTCCAAAAGGTGCGCATACGCATTGTAGAACGTTTGCCAGCCGAACATGGAATGGTTGGCAATGACTGTTAATAGGCTTAGCCTCGACACCTGAATTAGCTGACGCGGCCGAACTCTGATCTGAACCGACACTGGATTCAGATTGTGACGAATTGTTGATCATCATTACTTGGGATGTCCCAGAAGATCTCTCTTCTGAACATCCCTTGGTACGTTTCCCGCTGGGTTACAAACACCACACTTCGGCTTGAATGTGTCCTTAGCGCCGCATCCGTAACAAAATATTGTGCGCTGTTCCAAGCAATCGTCAAAACGATGTCCCGGTTGACCACAATTCCAGCACTTTAAAACCTTCCGTTGGATAGCACACACCTCCTCTGAATTTTCTACTTCAGACACCCCTGCACGGTATGAGAACCCGCTCTTCTGAACAGGTAGCTTCTGCAGCCCACAGAACTGTTCATGCGTGCGAATTTCCTCTCTCAAATGTGATAAGGTCCCTATGCCCAAATGCATCAACTCGTATCTTAATGACACTTTCGCATTCCTAATAAGAAGTCTTACTAACGAACTTTCCGAAATTGGGTTTCGCAAACGTCCTACCAACTTCTCGACCATGAACTGATACTCCTCAAAAAGTTCTTTCTCACCCTGTTTCCTAGAGTTTATTAACTCCCAAATGTCCATGTCGGTATCGATATCTTCAAACTTCTTTCGGAAGTTTATGCAAAACTGGTCCCAAGAAAAATTGGGATTGGCTTGGTGAAATTTCCAAAACCAATCGCTGGCACGGTTGGCAAACAACAGGTGAAGATGGTCGCACAATAAACTATAATCGCTACGCAAATTTTGTCTGGTAAGTGCTCGGACTCGGTATAGAAATTCTTCTGTTTGAAGACCTTCTTTGGAACCGTCAAACTTTATACGCCAACTTTGAATAATGCTACTCACTTTCTCGGGTGGAATAGCACTCCGATTTATAATGTGGTGGTGACTGCTAGGTGATTCGCTAACCTGACCTGATCTTACTGGCTCCTCCAACTGCACAGGCGATTCCGCTCTAGGAACCGACTCACTCGAGTTAGAACTCCTCACTTGAAGGGCGGAAAATTGCGTTTGTATGAAAGCAGTCAGCTGCTGCATCATAAGCTGTTGCTGAGACTGAATAGCTTCTTGCACGATATTCACGACGTCGTTAGTATCTCGCTCAATGGAAACATTCGCTGATCTGACCCCTGCTATGGTATCCGTATTGTCCTCTGAAGCCAAGCTCCGGTTGGTCTTTCTCGTTGACATACCTCTGCGCACGTTGCTCCCCTTTCCACGATTTTCAGTGCCTCCCCGACTATTTCTACTTACGCCTACGTTTGCCAGAGGATTTACTGCGTGGCTGGTTTGAAGACGGGTTTCAGTGGGTATGGCTGAACCACTGGCTTCTCCTAATTCGGCTGCCAGGTTATTGTTGGAGAGCGATAACTGTCTTGAAGTACACGCTTTCTTACAAACTGGACATGCATTGGTACTTTTCAACGCCTAATCCTATTGACATCCAAAACACAAAACCTTTTTCCTATATTGTTTATCGGTTAACGCATAAAGAGCTGCTGCCTAGCAGTCACCACCACATTATAAATCGGAGTGCTATTCCACCCGAGAAAGTGAGTAGCATTATTCAAAGTTGGCGTATAAAGTTTGACGGTTCCAAAGAAGGTCTTCAAACAGAAGAATTTCTATACCGAGTCCGAGCACTTACCAGACAAAATTTGCGTAGCGATTATAGTTTATTGTGCGACCATCTTCACCTGTTGTTTGCCAACCGTGCCAGCGATTGGTTTTGGAAATTTCACCAAGCCAATCCCAATTTTTCTTGGGACCAGTTTTGCATAAACTTCCGAAAGAAGTTTGAAGATATCGATACCGACATGGACATTTGGGAGTTAAAAAGAACTTTTTGAGGAGTATCAGTTCATGGTCGAGAAGTTGGTAGGACGTTTGCGAAACCCAATTTCGGAAAGTTCGTTAGTAAGACTTCTTATTAGGAATGCGAAAGTGTCATTAAGATATGAGTTGATGCATTTGGGCATAGGGACCTTATCACATTTGAGAGAGGAAATTCGCACGCATGAACAGTTCTGTAGGCTGCAGAAGCTACCTGTTCAGAAGAGCGGGTTCTCATACCGTGCAGGGGTGTCTGAAGTAGAAAATTCAGAGGAGGTGTGTGCTATCCAACGGAAGGTTTTAAAGTGCTGGAATTGTGGTCAACCGGGACATCGTTTTGACGATTGCTTGGAACAGCGCACAATATTTTGTTACGGATGCGGCGCTAAGGACACATTCAAGCCGAAGTGTGGTGTTTGTAACCCAGCGGGAAACGTACCAAGGGATGTTCAGAAGAGAGATCTTCTGGGACATCCCAAGTAATGATGATCAACAATTCGTCACAATCTGAATCCAGTGTCGGTTCAGATCAGAGTTCGCCGGCCGCGTCAGCTAATTCAGGTGTCGAGGCTAAGCCTATTAACAGTCATTGCCAACCATTCCATGTTCGGCTGGCTCAATATTTGGCTGCACGGAAGCGAATTTTTGGTGAATTAAATTATATTAGACAACCTAAATCACCCAAACGTTCTACAATGCGTATGCGCACCTTTTGGAGAAGCGTTCGTTCTGATCGTAAAAAGCTAATTTCTTCGATATTTCTTAGTACCGATAATCGCATATTTACAGAAATTAAAGTTGAAGGTAACGAATACATCGCGCTGCTAGATTCGGGAGCTACCATAAGCTGCCTAGGTGCGAAAGCTGCTGAGCAGCTGATGAAGCACCCAAAGGTTAAGAAGTGTTCAGGTCGGATTCGAACTGCCAACAATTCAGAGTGTTCAGTAAGGGGTCGGTTGTTATCAGAAGTGACTTATCGCGGTGCTACTAAAGCAGTGGACTTTTATATAATTCCGGATCTGAAGCAAGACGTTTACCTCGGTGTCGACTTCTGGAAAGATTTCGGGTTATTGTCTAAAATCATGAGTGGAGGTAGTACAAGCACGATCGCTGAGTTAGATGTTGGTAGAGAAGACGATGATGAAGAGTCACCGAAAATTCACATTTTGAGTGAAGAGCAGCAGGTAGTTTTGAAAGGCGTGATCAACTTGATTCCGTCTTATGAGAAGGAGGGACTAGGGCGCACCGACTTGATTGAGCATTCGATTGATGTTGGCGACACAGTTCCCATTAAGCAACGGCATTGGCCAGTGTCTCCCGCGAAAGAGAAGGATATGTTTGCTGAAGTGGAGCACATGTTGGCACTTGGAGTAATAGAAGAGTCCAAAAGTCCATGGAGCAGCAATTGCGTTCTCGTGAAGAAAGGGGCCAAAGTTCGGTTGTGTTTGGATTCTAGGGAAGTCAACAAGTGTACCCGAAAAGATGCGTATCCACTTCCTCATATAGATGGAATCTTAAGCAGATTACCCCCGGCGCGTTTCATAACTGGTTTGGACATGAAGCATGCTTTTTGGCAGATTCCGCTGGAAGAGAAGTCTCGTGAGTGTACTGCATTTACCATTCCGAATCGGCCACTATATCAGTATAAAGTGATGCCATTTGGTTTATGCAACGCTGCACAGACACTTTGTCGGTTAATGGATCGTGTGATTCTGCCACATCTTCGCACTAGAGTTTTCGTGTACCTTGACGATTTGCTTCTGTTGTCCGACGATTTTGAATCACATATGAGACTCTTGACCGAGGTAGCGCAATGCTTTAGAAAGGCCAACTTGACAATTAATATTGCCAAGTCGAAGTTTTGCATGAAGGAGATAAAGTACTTAGGTTTCATAATAGGTGATGGGAAGCTACGTACTGATCCTGGCAAGGTCAGTGCTATTCAGAATTTCCCGACTCCGTCAACTGTTAAGCAGCTCCGTAGATTCTTAGGGCTTGCAGGCTGGTACCGCCGTTTCGTAGAGAACTACGCCAGCGTTAGCGTGTCTTTGACTGATCTGTTAAAGAAGAGCAAATCTTTCACCTGGAACGATGCTGCTCAAGAAGCTTTTGTTCGTCTTAAAACGAAGTTGACTTCAGCACCCGTTTTAAGTTCCCCAAACTTTTCAAAGACGTTTCTTTTGATCTGTGATGCCAGTTCGTATGGACCTGGTTGTGTGTTAGCTCAAGAGAGTGAGGATGGGACGGAGATGCCGATAGCATACATGTCAATTAAGCTATCAAAGGCCCAACGTAACTATGCTGTAACGGAACTGGAGTGTCTTGCGGTCATTAAAGGCATCCAAAAGTTTCGAGCTTACATTGAGGGGCAGCATTTTGTCGTAATCACTGATCATGCTTCACTCTTGTGGTTGATGAGACAGAAAGATCTCTCAGGCCGACTAGCTCGATGGTCAATTAGGCTACAAGGATTTTCGTTTGTGATCAAACATCGAAAAGGTTCTCAGAATGTTGTCGCTGACACCTTATCGCGACGAGATGAACTGACGTTGGATGAGCTTTCAGCTTGTGACCCGATCGTTGATTTATCTTCGACGGAGTTTGAATCGTCGGAGTATTTAGAATTGATAAATCGAATCAAGCAGAACCAGGTTAGGCTCCCAGATGTTAAGGTCATAGATAAGTTCGTATATAAGCGAATAGAGTTCGCTAGTGGAAATGAGGTGCAAGAGTCAAGTGCGTGGAAACTCTGGATTCCATCAGGATTGGTGGCAAGCGTCTTGCAGAGAGCTCATGATCCTCCAGATGCAGCACACCGCGGTATCGGGAAAATTATAGAGTGTGTGAAGCGATTTCTCTTTTGTCCTGGGATGGTGACGCAAATTAGGAGCTATGTGGCAAGTTGCACAGTTTGTCGTTCTAGAAAGAGTCCAAATTGTATTTTAAGACCGCCTATGGGCAAACCTCTTACATCTGAACGCCCGTTTCAAAAGTTGTATATGGACTTGTTAGGACCATATCCACGTTCCAAGAGTGGGAATATTGGACTTTTGAGTATTGTTGATCACAACACTAAATTTCATTTTTTGCATCCTCTAAAGAAATTTGTTTCCCCTTTGATTTGCGATTACTTGGAGAGGCACGTATTTTACACCTTCGGGGTACCGGAAACAATACTGACGGACAACGGATCCCAGTTTAAATCCGGGTATTTCAAAGCCTTCCTGACCCGATTTGGTATTTCGCATGTGTGTACTGCGATTTACTCGCCACAAGCTAATGCAAGTGAGCGTCTTAATCGCTCTGTTTTAGCTGCCATACGAGCATACATAGGAACGGATCATACCAATTGGGACCTTCATTTGATGGAAATAAGTGGTTCGCTACGAGCTTCGGTTCACCGAAGTACTGGCTATTCTCCGTACTTTTTATGTTTCGGTCAAAATATGAATTTGAGTGGACGCGATTACGCTCTTTTGCGAAGTATAGACAGCGTGAGTGACGATACTCTTTTGAGTAGGGCTGATGCGCTGGCGATAGCGCGGGGATTGGCAAAAGCGAACATAAGTAATACACATGAGATCAATGCTCGGCGATACAACTTGCGAAGTCGGGATAAAGAATTTAAGGTTGGGTGGGTTCAGAAAGTAGGGTACAGTGACACCGTGGTTACCCTACGTATATTGATCGGCGAACAGGCTCTTATTGTCATCCAGTATAGTTTGTTTTTTTTTATGAAAGTGCACTTAGCATTATGTGTGTGTGAGTGAGTGTGTAGAAAGACCCATACCCCATCCGGCGAGCTAAACCAAAATGGACCGAAGCAAGAAGTGCACAAGCAACACACCCTGCAAGTGAGTAGGGCAGAGAGCCTAGCTCCGACTCCACTGTAGCACACACTACAAGCCAAGCAAACGACTTGGACAAAATCTAAAAAATAAAAGAGCAAAAAGCACATTATACAATATTATTAAATAAAAAAGAATATAACGAATACATACTAGAGTATGGATACCCAAAGAGCTATAAGCCAAACATATGAAAGAGATCCATACTTTAGTAGAAGAGTTCAGCAGTTAGTATCCACAATACCAATTAGTGTATACGAGCTAGAAGTCCTCTACGTAGAAACATTTAACTGTCATTTCTCGCCCTTAATTCATTGCACTGCAACCCAAAAAGGAATCGTATTAACAACCATTCCGGTTTGTGAGTGATTGTTATGATGGTATCCAAGATATAACTATAACTAATCCCGGGCAGAGTATGACAGATTAAATGCATTAAACAAAAAAGGTAGCTTGTCAATATTATGGAATGGCCAGAACTTTCTGAGCGAATCCAAGATATTACAACAAGATTTGACAAAGCGTATAAATGTCTAACACAAAATAGACAAACGCATATAGATACAGTTAGTAGCCACGCCTTAATATTAATTGACAGCTTTAACGAAGCTCGTTTATTAATATATCAACATAAAGACGTATTAACCAATGAACATTGGTCAGAAACGTCAAGGCTCCTAGTAAGACTGAGAAATAATATTCAAACAGTCAAAGACAAGCATAATTTAAATCTAATTTTGCCTTCTATCTTGAATACACTCGTAAAGTTGGAACTCGGTGAAAACCTTGAAGTTCGGACTGGGGATATTCAATTAGAAGAAGAATATTAACAAATTTGACAATCCCCGCTGTTATCACACTGGATTCCAAAGATATTTTATCTGAAATTGAAGAAAGTGCTGATAACAGCCTAATAATGGTTGACACAGCCGCTGCCCAGAGGGCGTATATTAGGGAAATTGCACAAGCAGTCCCAGAATTTGACGGAACGAAACCCCGTCTTGAAAAATTCTTAACGGCATTAAGACTTGTCAATTTAACTAAAGGAAATTATGAGGAAAATGCCATAGAGGTGATTAAATCAAAAATAACCGGTACAACCATTAATAAAATAAAAAATGAAACCACAATAGATGGAATCATTGCTAAATTAAAAGCCGTAGTTGTCGGTGAAACACCCGCCAACATAAAGGCAAAAATGGATACCTTAACACAAAGAGGCAAAACGGCCACTCAGTTCACAAATGAACTAGAAAGTCTGCGGCAGCTTCTTGAAGCTGCTTATATTGACCAAGGTATTCCATCTGAAAATGCTGACATGCTCAGCACTACAGAAGCTGTTAACACAATGATTAGTAAAACTAGTCACGAGAGTGTTAAAACCGTTCTGGAGTCTGGTGTTTTCACTACCATGGATGCTGCCGTTAGCGCATACATCCGTACCAGTACAAGAATTACTGGTAGCGTGAATACAGTGATGTACTCCAGAAGGGGAAATAATAATAATGCCTACCGCGGTAGTAACAATCGTGGAAACTATCGTGGTAGAGGCAATGGTAACTATCAAAATAGAGGATATTACCAAAACAATAATAAACAAAACAATAATTACCGTAGAGGCCGAAACAATACCAATACAAATAATGTGAGAGTAGCCCGAAAAACTCAGGGAAACTCCCAGCAACTCCAGATGTTCCACAGTACGAAATTATACTGTTCATACAATCAATCTTAGTTTAAACATATTTGTAAATTTCTTCAATGAAAAAACAAATAAAAAACTTGTATTTCTAATAGATACTGGTGCAGATATATCACTCTTAAAAGAAAATTCTGATATCTTTCATGATATCCAAGTAAACAAGAAAATAAATATTCAAGGCATAGGCCAAGACATAATACAGTCCCAAGGACTGATTTCAATAGAGATACAGACAGGTAAATACATAATTCCACACGATTTTCACTTAGTAGATTTGCATTTCGCAATACCTTGTGATGGAATAATAGGCATTGACTTCATTAAGAAATTCAATTGCCAGTTAGATTTCAAGCCAAATGAAGATTGGCTCATAATGAGACAAAATAATCTAAATTTTCCCATTTATATTCCAATAACATACAGTTCTGGTAATAATTCCATTGTTCTACCAGCAAGATCCCAAGTAGTAAGAAAAATTCATCTATCATCAGATGAAGATACCGTTTTAATTCCCAACCAGGAAATTAAAGAAGGCATTTATGTGGCAAATACAGTTGCAACAACCAAAAATGCATTTGTCCATTTGATCAAGTAGTAGATATTAAAAACTTAGCATATGAACCACTTTCGAACTATGACATAGTTCAAAACAATCCATTAAATAGAGAAAAAACTGTCTTATCTCAATTATCTAAAAATTTTCCACCACAATTCAAAAACGAATTGACCCATTTATGCACCCAGTTCAGTGACGTATTCGGACTTGAAACCGAATCAATCACTACAAATAATTTTTACAAACAAAAACTAAGATTGAAAGATGATGAACCAGTTTATATAAAAAATTATAGAAATCCTCAAAGCCAAATAAGCGAGATACAAGTACGCTCTTGCGCTCTTTTGCGAAGTATAGACAGCGTGAGTGACGATACTCTTTTGAGTAGGCCTGATGCGCTGGCGATAGCGCGGGGATTGGCAAAAGCGAACATAAGTAATACACATGAGATCAATGCTCGGCGATACAACTTGCGAAGTCGGGATAAAGAATTTAAGGTTGGGTGGGTTCAGAAAGTAGGGTACAGTGACACCGTGGTTACCCTACGTATATTGATCGGCGAACAGGCTCTTATTGTCATCCAGTATAGTTTGTTTTATTTTTATGAAAGTGCACTTAGCATTATGTGTGTGTGAGTGAGTGTGTACAAAGACCCATACCCCATCCGGCGAGCTAAACAAAAATGGACCGAAGCAAGAAGTGCACAAGCAACACACCCTGCAAGTAAGTAGGGCAGAGAGCCTAGCTCCGACTCCACTGCAGCACACACTACAAGCCAAGCAAACGACTTGGACAAAATCTAAGAAATAAAAGAGCAAAAAGCACATTATACAATATTATTAAATAAAAAAGAATATAACGAATACATACTAGAGTATGGATACCCAAAGAGCTATAAGCCAAACATATGAAAGGGATCCATACTTTAGTAGAAGAGTTCAGCAGTTAGTATCCACAATACCAATTAGTGTATACGAGCTAGAAGTCCTCTACGTAGAAACATTTAACTATCATTTCTCGCCCTTAATTCATTGCACTGCAACCCAAAAAGGAATCGTATTAACAACCATTCCGGGTGTGCAAGTTAGATCCAGGATAGATGATCATCCAACTTTAGGTAGAGTGATTGTTATGATGGTATCCAAGATATAACTATAACTAATCCCGGGCAGAGTATGACAGATTAAATGCATTAAACAAAAAGGTAGCTTGTCAATATTATGGAATGGCCAGAACTTTCTGAGCGAATCCAAGATATTAAAACAAGATTTGACAAAGCGTATAAATGTCTAACACAAAATAGACAAACGCATATAGATACAGTTAGTAGCCACGCCTTAATATTAATTGACAGCTTTAACGAAGCTCGTTTATTAATATATCAACATAAAGACGTATTAACCAATGAACATTGGTCAGAAACGTCAAGGCTCCTAGTAAGACTGAGAAATAATATTCAAACAGTCAAAGACAAGCATAATTTAAATCTAATTTTGCCTTCTATCTTGAATACACTCGTAAAGTTGGAACTCGGTGAAAACCTTGAAGTTCGGACTGGGGATATTCAATTAGAAGAAGAATATTAACAAATTTGACAATCCCCGCTGTTATCACACTGGATTCCAAAGATATTTTATCTGAAATTGAAGAAAGTGCTGATAACAGCCTAATAATGGTTGACACAGCCGCTGCCCAGAGGGCATATATTAGGGAAATTGCACAAGCAGTCCCAGAATTTGACGGAACGAAACCCCGTCTTGAAAAATTCTTAACGCCATTAAGACTTGTCAATTTAACTAAAGGAAATTATGAGGAAATTGCCATAGAGGTGATTAAATAAAAAATAACCGGCACAACCATTAATAAAATAAAAAATGAAACCACAATAGATGGAATCATTGCTAAATTAAAAGCCGTAGTTGTCGGTGAAACACCCGCCAACATAAAGGCAAAAATGGATACCTTAACGCAAAGAAGCAAAACGGCCACTCAGTTCACAAATGAACTAGAAAGTCTGCGGCAGCTTCTTGAACCTGCTTATATTGACCAAGGTATTCCATCTGAAAATGCTGACATGCTCAGCACTACAGAAGCTGTTAACACAATGATTAGTAAAACTAGTCACGAGAGTGTTAAAACCGTTCTGGAGTCTGGTGTTTTCACTACCATGGATGCTGCCGTTAGCGCATACATCCGTACCAGTACAAGAATTACTGGTAGCGTGAATACAGTGATGTACTCCAGAAGGGGAAATAATAATAATGCCTACCGCGGTAGTAACAATCGTGGAAACTATCGTGGTAGAGGCAATGGTAACTATCAAAATAGAGGATATTACCAAAACAATAATAAACAAAACAATAATTACCGTAGAGGCCGAAACAATACCAATACAAATAATGTGAGAGTAGCCCGAAAAACTCAGGGAAACTCCCAGCAACTCCAGATGTTCCACAGTACGAAATTATACTGTTCATACAATCAATCTTAGTTTAAACATATTTGTAAATTTCTTCAATGAAAAAACAAATAAAAAACTTGTATTTCTAATAGATACTGGTGCAGATATATCACTCTTAAAAGAAAATTCTGATATCTTTCATGATATCCAAGTAAACAAGAAAATAAATATTCAAGGCATAGGCCAAGACATAATACAGTCCCAAGGACTGATTTCAATAGAGATACAGACAGGTAAATACATAATTCCACACGATTTTCACTTAGTAGATTTGCATTTCGCAATACCTTGTGATGGAATATAGGCATTGACTTCATTAAGAAATTCAATTGCCAGTTAGATTTCAAGCCAAATGAAGATTGGCTCATAATGAGACAAAATAATCTAAATTTTCCCATTTATATTCCAATAACATACAGTTCTGGTAATAATTCCATTGTTCTACCAGCAAGATCCCAAGTAGTAAGAAAAATTCATCTATCATCAGATGAAGATACCGTTTTAATTCCCAACCAGGAAATTAAAGAAGGCATTTATGTGGCAAATACAGTTGCAACAACCAAAAATGCATTTGTCCATTTGATCAAGTAGTAGATATTAAAAATTTAGCATATGAACCACTTTCGAACTATGACATAGTTCAAAACAATCCATTAAATAGAGAAAAAGCTGTCTTATCTCAATTATCTAAAAACTTTCCACCACAATTCAAAAACGAATTGACCCATTTATGCACCCAGTTCAGTGACGTATTCGGACTAGAAACCGAATCAATCACTACAAATAATTTTTACAAACAAAAACTAAGATTGAAAGATGATGAACCAGTTTATATAAAAAATTATAGAAATCCTCAAAGCCAAATAAGCGAGATACAAGTACAAGTTCAAAAGTTAATCGACAATAAAATAGTCGAACCGTCTGCATCACCTTACAACAGCCCACTTTTGTTAGTTCCGAAGAAATCTCTTCCAGGGACTGACAAGAAAAAATGGCGATTTGTAATTGACTATCGTCAAATTAATAAAAAACTGTTGTCGGATAAATTCCCGCTCCCTAGAATTGATGACATTTTGGATCAACTAGGAAGAGCAAAATACTTTTCATGCCTTGACTTAATGTCAGGATTTCATCAAATCGAACTCGAAAAAAGTTCAAGAGATATAACGTCTTTCTCAACAAGTAATGGCTCATATCGCTTCACGCGATTGCCATTCGGCTCAAAAATAGCGCCAAATTCTTTCCAGAGAATGATGACTATTGCATTCTCCGGATTAGAACCTTCTCAAGCTTTCCTTTATATGGATAATTTAATAGTCATTGGTTGTTCCGAAACGCATATGCTCAAAAAATTAAATGATGTTTTTTTGAGAAATGTAGGAAATACAATCTTAAATTACATCCTGAAAAATGTTCATTTTTCATGCATGAGGTCACATTTTTGGGACACAAATGCACGGATAAAGGAATCTTGCCTGACGACAAAAAATACGACGTCATTAAAAATTACCCAATCTTACATGATGCGGACAGCGCTAGACGATTCATTGCATTCTGCAATTACTATAGACGTTTTATCAAAAATTTCGCCGACTATGCTCGTCACATAACAAGATTATGTAAAAAAGATGTAAAATTCGAATGGACAGCTGATTGTCAGCATGCCTTCGAACATTTCAAATCGACACTAATAAATCCGAATTTATTACGATACCCAGATTTCAGCAAAGAATTCTGCTTAATAACAGATGCAAGTAAGCAAGCATGTGGAGCAGTTTTACTTCAAAACAAAAATGGACTCCAACTTCCAGTTGCTTATGCATCAAGATCGTTTACTAAGGGTGAAAATAATAAAAGTACAATAGAACAAGAATTGGCAGCAATTCATTGGGCAATAACTTATTTTAGACCATATATTTATGGTAGACACTTCACTGTCAAGACAGATCACGGACCATTAACGTACTTGTTCTCGATGGTAAATCCAAGCTCAAAACTAACACGTATGAGACTTGAGTTAGAGGAATATAATTTTACAGTTGAATATCTGAAGGGTAAAGACAATTTTGTAGCGGATGCGTTATCAAGAATAACCATCCAACAGCTACAGCAAATAAACGGATCAGTAAAAAAAGTCACTACAAGATACCAAAGTAGACAAAATTCCTGCGCAGGAAAAGAAAAAATAGAATTGCCAAGGCAATCTATAAAAAAAGCTTCAAAGCCCAACGTATATGAAGTCATCAATAATGACGAAGTACGCAAAGTAGTGACCTTGCAAGTAAAAAATATGCTATGTTTTTCAAACATGGTAAGAAAATTACTGCAAGATATGATGTTAGCGATTTATATACCAATGGAAATCTCGACTTAGGTAAATTTTTCCAAAGGCTTGAAACGCAAGCCGGTATAAACAAAATCAGCCAACTCAAAGTCGCACCGTGGGAAAATATCATTGAACATGTTTCAATCGATAATTTCAAAAATATGGGCAATAAAATATTAATTTCATTGAGAGTAGCGCTACTCAACCCGGTGACCCAAATAAAAACAATAAAAGAAAAAGAAGCTATACTGTCTACATTACACAATGATCCAATACAAGGAGGTCACACAGGCATTTCAAAAACCTTGGCCAAGGTCAAAAGACATTATTACTGGAAAGGTATGACTAAAGATATTACTGAGTACATACGAAAATGTCCAAATTGCCAAAAATCAAAAGTGACAAGAAAAATAAAAACTCCTTTAACAATAACTGATACCCCAATACATGCTTTCGACAGGGTTATAGTAGACACTATTGGTCCACTACCCAGGTCAGAAAATAGAAATGAATACGCAGTCACATTAATTTGTGATTTGACTAAATATTTAGTTGCGATTCCAATCCAAAACAAAAATGCTAACACAGTAGCAAAGGCGATATTTGAGAATTTTATTCTAAAGTACGGTCCAATGATGACGTTCATAACGGACATGGGAACAGAATACAAAAATTCTATTATCAATGATTTGTGCAAGTATTTAAAAATAAATAAAATAACATCAACTGCACACCACCACCAGACAGTTGGAACAGTCGAAAGAAGTCATAGAACTTTCAATGAGTACATACGATCATATATATCGGTTGATAAAACTGATTGGGTCGTATGGATCCAATATTTCGTATACTGTTTCAACACAACCCCATCTATTGCGCATGATTATTGCCCATATGAGCTAGTTTTTGGTAAAACAAATAATTTACCAAAACATTTTAATAGCATAGAGAACATAGAACCTATATATAATATAGATGATTATGCTAAGGAAAGTAAATATAGATTAGAAATAGCATATAAAAGAGCTAGAATTATGTTAGAAAAAAATAAGAGATCTAATAAGCTAATATATGATAGGAAAGTAATAAACGTAGATATATCGGTAGGAGATAAAGTCCTACTCAAAAATGAAACTGGACATAAGTTAGACAAAACTTATTTAGGACCCTATACAGTAGAAAAGCTAGAAGATAATGATAATATAATAATTAGGGATAATAAAAATAAAAAGCAGAAAGTACATAAGGATAGATTAAAAGTTTATCATAATTGAATTGAAAACTATAATAAAAACAATCAAATGTTCGATAGATTAAAAGTTTATCATAATTGAATTGAAAACTATAATAAAAACAATCAAATGTTCGAACAAATAATAAAAAAAAATAATAATGAAAAAACAAAAAAAAAAAATGGAATTTAAAAAAAAAGAAAAAGACGGTAACTAAAATTAAATATAATTTTTTAATACAAATAGTCTTAAATATATACATTTAGAAGTACACATTAAGATACAAATTTTATATACATACATATTATACATATTATAAGCAAAAAAAAAAAAAACAAAACAAAAAAAAATAAATATAATAATAATTAGCACATAAAATAACTTCATAAATTACGTTATTTTTTAAAAGGAGGGAGATGTAGCAGGCGTACATATGTATATACATAGATATAAATAAGGCCGCAACACTTTGTTGTTATGTCAACACAGTGCATGCATAAGCAGTGACTTCGTCGCTGCTCGCCTAAAGATCAGTGCCCTCTGCACATACTCAATGCAGACGAAATATAATCCGCACTTGATAACAGCGACCGCCCAAATGTGCGCGCGTGATTCTCTCAGCTAGCCAGCAACGTTTCCGTTGCTGTATATAATAAGCAAAAGACAATGTATGTAAAACGGCTGCTCACTGCTTCACAGTGGACAGCACTAAACTTAAGAATTCATTCAATAAATATTCACCAGAGTGGACTGACGTCCCTCTTTCAACCAAGCATAAAGAAGACTTCATAATACATATATGAGAGACGACACAAGATAGCAACTCTTCACATGACAGTACAAAAAATGAGCACTTCATACACCATAGTAAAACTAATGTAAGGTGCATTAAGCGAGCCTTGTTTGCATACACATCCATGCAAACACACACACGCACACACACACACACACACACACACACACACACACACACACACACACACACACACACACACAAACACACACACACGCACACAAACACACACACACGCACACACACAAACACGCACACACGCACACACACACACACACACACACACACACACTCACACATATACACGCACACACCCACACACACACACACACACAAAACCACACACGCGCACACACACACACACACACACACACACACACGCACTCACACTGACACACACACACACACACACACACACACACACACTCACACACACACAGACTCACACACACACACACACACACACACACACGCACTCACACACACACCGTCGATCGTTTGCTCACACCCCGCCATTTTTCGACACTTGACACGTGCCCGTTGCATCCGAGCGCGTTTTCCCACTCCATCGATCGCGGCACGTGCCCGTTGCGAGTACTTATCATAATCGTATGCGAGTACTTATCATAATCGTACCCCGACTCCGTTGGCGGATCGTTACCCCAATCAATCGTCACGAGCCCTCACACCACAAAACTATTGACCCTAATTAAATGCACTTTTTATTATCCTGATCCTTTATTGACAACTTGACAGCTAACATTTTTATTACCCTTTTTTTGACAGCTGACCGTAATTAATTTTAATTTATGACACCCATTAAGTGGCGTGAAAGTGAGGTTTCCATACTACTCGTTTAACTAAAAAAGTTAAAGCTGTTGTGTCAGCATGCCTGACGTGCAAATAGTCGAAGTATGATCGACATCCACCACAGGCATTGATCCGAGAATCACCAATCCCAGGGTATCCAGGAGAGATTGTCCACATTGACCTGTATCTTACACAAAATCGAGTCATATTAACAAGAATCGACAAATTTTCAAAATATGCCCAAACCAGGATAGTGAATACTAGAGCATCAGAAGACTTAAAATTCCCTCTGCGAGAATTATTGATTGCATTTGGTATCCCAAAGCAGATAATTGGTGATAACCATAGAGCCTTAAGATCAGATTCCATAAAATCTCTACTCGAAGATCAAATGGGAATATACACATTCACAACACTTCCATACAACTCTACTAGCAACGGCCAAGTAGAACGTTTTCACTCCACGGAGTTAATGAATATAGAATATCCAGAAATGCAATTTGGGGATTTATTGTGTAAGCAGTACAGGAATATAACAACTCTATCCATTCTACAACAGGCAAAAAGCCCATTGGCATATTCTTCGGATTAACGCGTTTAACCGATCCGAACCAAGTAGAAATTGAACGGAAAAAGATTGGAAGATAAGAGACAAGCAAACAACCGACCTAGAATGTCATAATGCAACTAAGAAAGGTGCAAAAGACTACAAGGTTGACGAAGTAGTTTATGTTCGAGTAGATAAAAGAATAGACTCCAAAATAACTCCCCGTTATAAACCTGAAATTGTAGCAGCAAGCCAAAAATCTATTATTAAAACCAAATCAGGCTGTTCTTCCTGACAGAACACAAGAATAACTTAAAATCTTAAATTTTAAATTTTTCAGAAGCCACTGTTTTGGATTATGCAAACTCCCAAATGGTTATGGTTTCCATCAACATGGGACTCGCGGCAGCGCAAAATAACACTTTTAAGATTATCCATGTCATAGATTTAAAGGCTTATGAGAGTACTTTAAAAATGCTAGGGGAATCTATTGAAAATATATCAAGTAGAACAAATGAAAAACGACCTACATAAATTAAAACCCTTAAACTTAAAAACTAAAGATCACTTAATTCAATAGGCTCAGCATGGAAATGGTTAGCAGGTACTCCAGATCACCAGGATCATGAAGTAATAATCAAGAAAATTAATGAACAGCTAGAACATAATAATCGTCAAGTCGTTATAAATAAAGTCACAAATCAAAGAATAAACGAACTCACTGATCTCACGAATGCAATAGTTAAATTCACCCAGGAAAGCAAAGAAGTATAAATGGAAAAAATAGCTATACTTAAGTACAAAATGCAACTATTCAACGAGGAAATCAGAAACATTGTTCATTTAATAAGATGGGATACGACCGATATCGTTAATTCAGTTATTTTAACTAAATATGAACTAAAATTAAAATTTTTAATTTTAGAAAATGATAAATTAACTTTTTTTAACCTAGAAGAAATGCTTGAATTTGCTAATATCAAAATAGCCTCAAATGGAATTATACTCATTTATATCATAAGTACCTGTCACTAGCGATGAAAATTGTAACAAAATGTTAGTAAAACAAATAAAAAATGGTAATTTAATAAACCAGTTCAGTTTGCAGTGTAGAAATAATATCTGGTATGGTATAATAAAGCCTTGAATAACCCATAACGATAAGACAATCTGTAAACACGAAGATTTGGTAGATTTAAGTAAAGATAACTGTATTTCGGCTCTATGTCGGTATGTAAAAATTCAAATACATGTTTATACTTGCTAATGCGTACATAGTCGCCCATTTTCAGATGGCTACCCGAAAAAATTTTAATGTTATTATAAGCCGTTTCCAAGATTTGTTTCTCATTCCCACTATTCACATTAATGGGTGCAATTTTTATTGTTCTATGCACTCTGTTGTTGTAAACGGAAATTAACCTTTTGTAGACATCAATCCACTTGTATGCTCCATTGAAACTGAATTCCCGCCACATGAGCTCTTTCAAAGTCGTGTTGAATCGCTCTACAATTGATGCCTTTAGGGTACTAAATGTTGAATAGTGGTTGATTCTATAGCGTTTACTCAATCCCTTAAACAGAGTGTTAAAGAACTCTTTACCACCATCTGTTTGGAGATTCTTAGGTACTCCACGTTCTGACTTAAATATTTTCTCCATTGCCAGAGCTACATCATTTGCTTGTTTTGATTACTGTTAACAGATAGCGATATCCATTGTTCGACTGTGCATACTTCCCCATTTCAACCAAGTCTGCTTGACCAAATCGTTTATTCCTTTTTAATGACTCTTCGTCGTAGGAAATTCTTGCGTGAGAGAGCATGTAATTCATTAATAATCTCTCGTCTGCTCATCGTATTTATATGATATTTAATCACAGCACAAACTCTATAAATGGGAGTGATGAAATGACTTGATGTGATAATAATTTCTTAAAAGTGTCCTATATATCAGAGTTTTAAAGCATGTACAATATTTTTTATGGATATCTGCAACAGCCCTTTCAATTCTATACAATCTCTCTTCAATGTCATTAATTGAGAGGAGTGTTGATTCATTGTCTACATCTCGATTTTGTGGAATCAATGATGATAGAGATTCTCGAAGTTCGTTTATTTTCCTATCCACATATGCTTTAATAACAATGTCCGTGTTCTCTTTGGGATTACTCCCATTTTTTACACGTTTTTGATGAATGTTAAAGTTACCATCTGCATCAATGAAAATTCTTGATAAATTTTGCTCGTATCTCTTTAAATGGTCAGAGCTCTGCTTATCAGTTATGTAATGTCCAAACTTGTCAACAGACATGATGATTATAAATTTAATTGAATAACAACACCTTGTTATATACCGTCTTAATGTATAATTTGTGAATCTCTCAATTCTTCAATTATAGACGTAATTTCGATACTATGACTACTATTGCCTGCCGATTGTGAGGCTATTAAGAGTTGTAGTCGCTCAACCACCTCATTAGGGTCATCCCAGTACACATAATTGGGTTTGTTCATGTCAAGTGTCATGAATCCAGACCCAGATACACTTGTTTTGGAGCGTTTGGGTGTAGATTCAGCATTGGATGATTTAGCTTAAAGTGGTTTTATAATTTTCGAATATTTCAGTGCTCTTGTTCCTTTCACCTGTCCATTTGGTTGAAAGTTTCTTCAGTGTACACATGTTTTTAATAAAATTTCTCTATATATTTCCAACTCGTTCTCGTTGTAATTTTGAGGGTGGTGATGGAATATTAAAGAATATAATCCTCTAGTGAGTCGCCAGTTTTGTCCATCATCAAATTCAATGTTATTGTTGGTCACATTGATGCGACTATTCCCCAACATTAATTGCCCACTTTCATTTTTGTGTGGTCCATACGACTTGTCCAAGAGAAATTCACGTGCCAGTTCACTAATATCTAAATTTTTTAGAGTCTCATCATGTAGTGCTGTTTGAGGTGATATTGAAGCTGGTGATTGAAGTACTCTAAATGATGAGCTCTCTTCATTTAGTGGTTGTGCTGGTGATGGTGGGAGGGTTTGTCTTGATAACACTCTCGATGAGTGAGGTGCATCAGGTAGTGTAAATGATGTATCCTCAATGGCCGGTTGAGAATAGAATTGATCATCATCATCATCATCATTCTCTTGCTTACTATTCAAGCTCCAATTTGATGACTTGTAATCATTAGGCTTTTTAAGTTTCTTCATCTTCTTTGTCATATGTTGTGTCTCTATTTCAGCTTTAATATTTCGAAACTCTTTGGGTATCATGTGTTGTAATTGTTTGTTGTCATGAACGAGTTCATATAAAGGTTCAGTAATAGGCTTGAATGTTTCCTCCAAACCAATAGTATTTAAACCTCTGAGTTGTTTAATCTCACAAAACTTTTTTTTTAAAGCATTTCGACTTTTAGTCAGTTGAGTTAGAATATGTTGATTCATTGTATTCAAATTTGAAATTACAATACTTCACTGCTCTGGTTATGACTCCTCTCTGGTGTTAGATAGTAGACTGTGTTTACCAGGTCTGGTAAACGGACCTGGTTGTAGAGACCAGGTCTGATAAACGGATCTGGTCGTGTAGACCATGTCTGATAAACGGATCTGGTTGTATAGACCAAGTCTGATAAAAGGATCTGGTCGTATAGAGCAGGTCTGGTAAACAGAGCTGGCTGCGTAGCTGAAAATTAATGGAAAATCTGAAATAAAAAAATACCCAATTTCCTATCAAATATAAATGAATAGAATATCTATATATATTTTTTTTTCTTTAATTTTTATTTAAATTTTGATTTAAAAGCTGAAATTTAGTTTTCCCAGATTCCCATTTCCCATTGAAAAGTAATATAGTTTAAATTTTTAAATCAATATTTTATTCAATTTATATATTCATGTATAAATTTATAAAGTGATTTTCAAATTAATGTCAACTTTATAATCATCCCTCTTCGTTAGGATGTACTATTTATTTTTAAATTCTTTTAAAATATTATCATCAGTGTCATCAAATCTTGATGGCAGATAAACGTGATGGTTGGGTAGTTCAACCATCACGTTTGTACCAAACTTTCCCTTTACCTTTTTCGCTCCCACCACATAATAAGATGTGTTTAGTGGGAGCTCCTTAAATTGGAGCTTATGTTTAACTCTTCGAAAGTTGAAGTCTTCCATCACCGGGTCCTCTTCAATATCCTTTAGCAACGCGTTGATATCCTCCTGTGTGATGCCAACGATGGGCATCTCCACTTCACCAAAATTAATTGGTGTGGAGGTGGTGGTGGTGGTGTTGCTGGTAATGTTGGTGGTTGGGTTGCTCATTATGCTGATGCTGGTGTGGATGCGGATGATGGTGTGGATGCGAATGTTGGTGTGGATGCGGATGCTGGTGTGGATGCAGATGCGGGTGTGTATGCGGATGCTGGTGCTGATGCCGGTGTGGATGCTGGTGCTGATTGTGATGCTAGTGCTGGTACTGATGTTGCTGCTGGTGCTGGTGCTGGTGCTGTTGACGAACTCGAGAGAGTTGGTGACC
This sequence comes from Drosophila rubida, assembly GCA_035046165.1. NCBI lineage: Eukaryota > Metazoa > Arthropoda > Insecta > Diptera > Drosophilidae > Drosophila > Drosophila rubida. Next base: position 390,910 of record JAWNOF010000011.1, read on the forward strand.
AAATGATATTTTCCTTCAAGGAACTGGCTGATTTTATACCCATCGGCGAACGAATTTCTCCCCATCCTCTGCTATTTGTGACTATGTCGGTAATCGTCAAGTGTTGATGGACAAAGGGACACGTAGTTTTCTCATTGTCAAGTGCACTCCTTCAAAGAACACGCACACACACTCGAGATAAGAAATATACCGACTTTAGTGAAACGAATGGGTTTGCAACAAAAATTGTACACACAAATGACCACAGTTTACAGTCCCAAATTTTTGAAAACGTCGATAATTGTACTTGATGTTCTTTCCCAAATATCTTATTACTTCTAAAGGCGGTTGTAAATTTCCAAAACTATCAAAATAATAGCATTGTGATTCTCTCTTGTAATAAGCTACCCAATGATGATGTCGAGTCTGCTAGGTTTATTATTCCACACTCAAGTTGTAATGGGAATTTGGGTAATTCATCCTTCAAGTAAACCCCCCGAAAATGTGGAATATTTTTAATTGCAAACCTCATTATATCAAAGTTTGATAATGCTCTTTTGGGTAGCTCACTTATCAGTTTTTTGATTTTCGTTTATTTTTACTTAATGTTATACCATACCCTTTCTTATATGGTTGTAAATACAACCCCGCCCCCAATGCAACCGTTTCCATTTTTTTATTATGTCTCTTGTTCTCTTCAAATTGTTGTTTTGCCATTTTTTCATTGTTAATTGACTTTACTATTGCTGCACTACCTGAGGCTAAGCTACCTACAGCACTAAGGGCTGTTAAAATTGGTACAAGTGGTAAGAAATCACCTACTTTGGGTACAGTTATAACCCGTGGAATTACAATGTTTTTCTTACAACCCATCGAGTTAGAGACTGCTTTGCGCGCAACTTTGATTGCATTCAGTGTATCAAGTGGTTTATTCTTTTTCAATTCCTTGTTTGCCTTTTTTATTATTGTGGAGAGAGAGGTTTTCAATACTTTCTTTTTTCCCTGCTTTGCACCCATCCCAAATTTTTTCTTCGCCTTCATCATGTTTGTTACAAAATATGCTGCTGCTCTCTCTCCAAGAGTACTATCCCACGCTTTCACACGATTCCAAGCCCTCTCTATCAAAGTTGAGTCAGCTTTATGACGTTCGTTCAAGTCCTTGCTTTGTGAATATGCAATATCGTGCTCCCTACAAGCCTCATCCAATGCATTGATTCCGCGATCACCGCGAGCCAAACGTTTCTCCAACTTTGTGCCGGGGCCACAGTAATTGTATCCAGGTATATGCGCTTCAAAGGGAAGAGCGTCTATTATATTGTTCACAAGACCACCACCCTCTTTGATATCTGATTTTCGAGTGATTATATTATAGAAGTGTTTGCCCATTTTATAACGACCTCAATCAACCAACGTCATCCATTGAATGAAGTGCTTTATCCATTAACATGCGATTATTAAGACAAAAAAAAAGCATTGTAGTTAAAAACATTGAGGGTAGGGGCCATGGAAATGATAATAAACATCCTCGTCATAGTACTTTGTTGCCTAACACAATTAGAGGTTTGACTGTTGGACCGTCCAATTGTGGAAAATCCAATGTGATGCTTAGCCTTATAGAGAGTCCGAATGGACTTAAATTTGAAAATATTTATGTATTTTCAAAGAGTCTATATCAACCAAAATATTAGTATTTGTAAAAACTTATAAAACCAATCCGAGGAATGGGATATTTTACATTATCTGCAAATGATTTAGTTTTAGCACCTCAAGAAGCTAAAACTAATTCGATTATGATATTTGATGATGTTGCGTGTGAGAAGCAAGATAATATTCGAAACTATTTTTGCATGGGTCGACATAAGAATCATTCTATTTATGTCAAACTTATACACATATACCAAAACATTTAATACGTGATAATGCAAATTTTATTATAATGTTTAAGCAAGATGATTTAAACATCCGGCATATATATCGAGATCATGTGAACAGTGATATGGATTATGATTCTTTTATGGAAATTTCACGAAAATGTTGGGAGGACAAATTTGGATTTCTGAGGACTATAAGAAAGTCATTTTAAATTGTAAACATGAACTCATCCTCTTGTTGGCCAAAAATACAGATGATGTGTATGTTAAATCAGTTGGAGGTATACCACATACAATTGAGATACATAGCATTAGTTGGAAAGTTCCACACATAGTTCCGAGCGACAGCACTAAAATTAAAATGTTTAATATAGTAAAAATTGGTGCTACACTACCACTCGCATTTCGCAGCTGGGATTAAATACACTCCTCTGAGTGGATTAGTTCAACGTCTCGTCTAAGAATCTAACACGAATTTCCTCATTCAAATTTGAAATTCTTCAGAAGAAGACATTCACGCGTTTTAATTAAAAAAAAAGAAAAAATGTTCTCATCCATTGATAAAACCATTGATATAAACAACACGATATTTCAACTTATAAACAAAATAAAAAATTTCGTTACAACGTTTAATGGGAAAATTTTTCCTGAGCACATGAAATATCTGGAGAAATCATTAAACTATTTCTATGGTAGAATTAATGACAGTCCACTTGTTTCAACTGTACATGGAGATCATTTCTCTTCATGTTCTTGGGCTCGCGAGGATGTGTACGATGGAGCTGATACATGTGCCTGCCACTTCTATACTGTACGCTTAAACAAATCACTTAAAATCATGAAAATGTATCTAAATTTAGAACATCGTTTCTAATCAATGTGTATGAAATAAAAAATTATATTACAAGAAAATAAATATATGTATTATTTTGGTTGGGTAATGGGAAATGAACATTTGATTTTGAGCATGGCGGTATGAGTGTACGTATCGTCTCTGCACGTTCATTGGTGGGATGAACGACCGCTTTCGTCTCTAAACGATCGTCGGTGGTACGAGCACTCGTTTTCCTCCCATCCCTTTCGTTGTGTTGGACCGAGCGTCTTTCCAAAGAGCATGTTTTCCTCCTCTATTGGCCGATCGTTTGCCTGCGCTATGAGCGTGCGTATCCGTTTACACCTCCGTCCCATTCGTTGCGTTGGGTATGCCGAGCGCCTTTTCCCACTTCATCGATCGCTTGCTCACACCCCGACCTTTTCCGACACTTGGCACGTAGCCGTTGCGAGTACTTATCATAATGGTACCCCGACTCCGTTGGCGTTGACTATTGACCCTAATTAAATGCACTTTTTATTATCCTAATCCTTTATTGACAACTTGACAGCTAACATTTTTATTACCCCTTTTTCGACAGCTGACCGTAATTAATTTTAATTTATGACACCCATTAAGTGGCGTGAAAGTGAGGTTTTCATACTGTTTCATAGCAAGGCGTCTATACAATTGTGATTGGGACGGCTGGCAAAATATATATTACACAATATCTGCAAACACAAATTTAAAATTTCGCACAGACTTGAAATTTATAATGATGTGCAGTCAGAAACCAGTACGAATTACAACTTTTAAATTTTCAACATTATCCCTTCAAAGCTTTACTGCGGTAAGTCTGACATATATTAATAAGATTCTTAACGGCTAAAAAACTAAGTTCAGATTCTTAGCACATCATTGAGCTATTTTACATTGCTGCGTTCACTTTACGATGACAACAAATTATTAGAGATTTTAAACTAAATATCGTCAATTCTCGAATTAATGCATTCAATAGTTAATTGGTGAATTTGTGGGAATCTAAAGAAAACTTCTTATCCTGTAATATGATATTTTTAAAACAAGAAATATTTTAAATTGATCTATATAAGAATATACGATATATTACGTTTTAAAAATTAAAAAATATATAATTCTAATATACATAAATAAACATATTTGATTTTCGTGCTTCCAAATGCAGCCACGTGGAAGCAATTTTAGTACTGTCTTATGTTATCTATTGCATAAGCTTGGTTCGAGTAAATGCCTCCAAATATAATCGCTTTTAGATTTAAATTAAATTAAAATTAAAATTAATTATTGTCAGCAGTCAATTAAGGGTAAATAAAAATGTAACTAATTAGGGTTAACTGTCAAGATTTCAATAAAGGGTCAGGGTAATAAAAGGTGCGATCAATTAGTGACGATCATGTGCGGAAATGATCCGCTAACGTAGCCAGGCACATGGCGAAAAAGGACGGGGCACTAAAGGAAAACCACTCAACGCCTGAGATCAATGGAAAGGGAAAAGACGCTCGGAATACCCAACGCAACGAAAGGGACGGTGGCGCAAACAGGTGCTCGTAGCGCGGACGCACGATCGATCGGTGAAGTGGGTAAAGACGGGGGCATGAACGGGTAATCGCAACGTCACCTAACGATTTATCGATCAATGGAAGAAGAAAAGGCGCACTCAATGTTCATCACCACGAAAATGGATGGGATATTGAAGGGCGGTAGGAACGATGAATAACGAAAAAGGACGCACCGCAATGTTTAAAGTGGGATATGCTAATGACCACCTTAATGAAAAAGGTAGGAGCGAAAAGGGCACTCATAACGCTAGCGAACGATCAAAGTCGAAACGGACACCCACCATACACTCGTACAACAAACACTTGTCTTCCTCGAATCCTGGCCGAATCCACATCAAACAAGTGAGAACGGGTACAGTCGAGCTAGCCCGACTGTAATATACCATGTACCATTTGATAAAATAAAATGTAAAATATGTAAAATTGTAATCGCCTTAATTTACTTCTAATTAAAATAGTAATACATAAAACACAGCGAATACTAAAATTCAGCCAATGTAAAAAAAATCACATCAAATAACATTCATATCATTTCATTGGAAAAGCAGCAGTCCAGCTCTGTCGATGAAATACACATACAAGTTATCACACAGCTCACCAAAGCAATCTTATATTAAATATAAACAACTTCCTAATTTCAATTCCAATTGCTGACTTGGGCGCTATTGTACTAGAAAACTTATAAACACAGCAGCGTGGCCACTAAACGTAAAAGCCCTGATTCTTCTGCGTCACTCTTAAGAAAAACATAACAGCGCGATCACTTAACGTAACAGTCCAGATTCAATCGCGCCATTCTTAATATAAACATAGAAATGTCACCACTTAACGTAAAAGGCAAGATTCTTCTGCGCCACGCTTAACGTAAATATAACAGCGGTCACTTAACGCTAGCGTCAAGATCACCCTTTGTAAACACAATTGCCTTTGACACTTTAGGCTTGAGGAAGAAGCTTTTTCATACCTTAGCTGACTTGCAGCATAAGTCCACTTTTGTACTTTAGTTCTAATTTGACAAACGGATAAAGCGGACGCACTCGTGCTCCCACAAATAAAATATATTTTTTTGGATAATATTCCGGTATATTCATTAATTGGCGCTCAACGTTGGGCCCACGTTTAAAAACATCACAAATAAGGATCAAATAAAATAAAAACATCCCAAGAAGCAACACTCGTACTTAATAATAAAAGAGCGATTGTTCAAATTTAATAACTCCAAAAAAGGAAGTGTTGATTTTTCAACAAATAAAACCTAAACTCACAAAGTTCAAACACTCATATTAAACCTGAAAAAAACAGAGGAGTGAATGTTCAAACAAAATAATTCCAAAAAAAAGGAATCATTGTGTAAAAAAGAGAACAATGAACTTAAATATCGCGAAGTAAAGCAAAAATCATAACCAATCAAACAGTGGAAAAAGTGAACGAAAACATTCCACTGAACACAAAACAATCAACAATATAACGAACTAGAAGTGAAAACCCAAACAAGGCAAAAAAGCAAGCCAGTGCAGAAGGAAGCCAATTATACCTGTGAAAAAATCCCATCAACGGAGATCACGTGAGCGGCAGAAACTCTAAGTTAAGTTAACAATAATTATAAATTTAAAACCTAAACATTGTTAATATAACACTATTTTAAAACTGGATGAAATAATATCAAAATTTCAAAACTTAAAAATGGCTCAAAATAATAATCTTACTGCAGATTTAGTAGCTCAGCTAATAGCTACCCAAACCATAGCTCTTCACGAGCAAATTGCAGAATTAAAACTACTATTAAGTTCCAACTTAAATACTGTGGAAGAATTTAGAGCAACACAAATTAACGATACAATAATATGCAATGAATCATTTAATGTCATCAAATCTGTACCTGAATTCCCAGGCAATCTTAACAGTTATGTCAGTTGGCGTGAAGCTGCTTGCGGTGCCATGAAAATGTATAAAGAAAATAGTAGGAGATACGTAGGCGCTCTTTCAATTTTACGAAACAAAGTCACAGGAACAGCAAATGACATTTTAACAAATCATGCGACAGTTTTGAACTTAGATGCCATCCTTGCTAGGTTAGATTTCACTTATAGCGACAAACGACCAATGTATATAATAGAACAGGAATTAAGCATTCTCAGGCAAGGCAAGATGACAGTACTTGAATACTAGAATTTGGTGAATAAAAAACTGACCCTTTTAATAAACAAAACTATAATGACATATGGTGACAAAGCCAGCATAGTTGCGGAAATGAATAAGAAAAATAGAGACAACGCGTTACGTATTTTCATAACGGGACTAAATTGTTCATTATCATAGATATTATTCCCATTAAAACCAAGTGACTTGCCCAATGCTTTAGCACAGGCGCAAGAACTCGAAGCTAACCATCAAAGAGCAAATTTTGCTTATGTCTATTCAAATTCGATTTCAAACCAAAATAGCAACCAAACTGTTAGGAATCAAGACAATATTAAACAATTTCCTAATCAAGAAAATAAATTTTTCAAAAAAGATGATAAAAATTTGCGCTTTAATCAGAAACCTGAAAATCATAATTTCACGTGAAGAAATCAACCAGCACCGGAACCGATGGATGTTGATTCATCGATTCAAATTCTAAATAGACCTCGCAACGCTATAAACAATAATCATTTTGATTATCGTAGTAATAATCCTCCCAAGAAACGAGAGGCCGCGCCTGCCTCATTGCAACAGCCAAACAAATACATGCGCATCAATAACCTCAAGGAAGATAATTTTTTAGAGATAGAGAAGGAGGACGACTTCTCTTCGTCTTCAGAATAGACAAAAAAATTAATCAAAAATTAAAAATATTAATCGACACCGGAGCAACCGCGTGTTACATCAAAAAGGGCATTTATCATGATGCTCAAGAATTAGCTATTAAAAAAAGAGTACAAACAGTATACGGATATTATTAATTACTCATTTTTATGATATAAACATATTCGGAGTATTTCACAGATTCTATGAAATCAAGAATCTGGATGCAGATCTATTAGTCGGTTATAATTTGCTCAAGAAAATTGAGGCCGTCATCAACCTATGAAAAAGGAACCCTTATTTATAACGACAGAATAGAAAAGTTAAACTGAAAAATTATTAAACCAGATACTGAAGTAAGCTCAAGTGAGTCTTCTGCCCATGTATCACATATTGAATACAAACATGAAATGGCTAAGCCATTCCCCTTATTTCAAGTGTCCAATTATGAATCATCGTTATCCAGTGACGAAGATGGTCATGAAGAACACCGAAAAGTAAAATGCTTAAAAAAGAAGTTAAAAAAGAGCAGATGCCAAAAGATGTCAGTATCCTCTGATTCTAATGCTTCCTTAAGCAAATTAAATCATTCCGTTAATCAAACGGAAACACTAAACACTCTTGAGCAAAAAATTGTTCAAGAAATAAATAAAAAACATTCTAAGATTCAAACGTATCTTCCCTTTAGAACTGATATTAAAGGAGAAATAAGAACGTTGAATGAGGATGCAATATATAGTAAACAATATCCTTATCCACATTCGGTTAGCCACTTTGTTAACCAGGAAATAAAAATGATGTTGGCAGAAAACATAATAAGGCCCAGCAGAAGTCCTAACAATGCCCCTGTATGGGTTGTAGGAAAAAAAGGCTTTAATAAAGATGGTTCCCCAAAAAATCGTTTAGTTATTGATTACAAAAAATTAAACGACAATACAATTCCGGATAGGTATCCTATGCCTGATCCTACAGTTATTCTATCTAACCTAGGAGATTCAAAATTCTTTTCAACCATTGATCTAGAGTCTGGTTTTCATCAAATCTTAATGAAAGATGATGATATTGAAAAAACAGCATTTTCCATTGACAATGGTAAATATGAATTCCTACGTTTGCCATTTGGACTTGCAAATGAACCTAGAATCTTCCAAAGGGCAATGGATAACATTTTGCGCAATAAAGTAGGTAAAACATGTCATATCTACGTTGATGACATTATAGTTTTCTCTAAAACAGCAGAACAACATTTCAAAGACTTACAAGAAATTATTGAGATATTATTCAAAGCAAATATGAATATATCATTAGACAAATCAAAGTTTTTCCGGGAAGAAACGGAATTTCAGACCATCAACCACTTTCTTTTGCGGTATCTGCACGAAACCCCAATTCAAAAATGAAAAGATAGCATGCTTTCATAGAGGAATATCTTCTAAAATATTTTATAAACCTGGTTCAACAAACGTCTTCGCTGACGCTTTATCAAGAGTAGTTATCAACCACATAACAAACCAAAACAATGAGGAATCTTCTTCCGACAATGAAACTAGTAAACCATTAAACCAATTTAAACAACAGCTTCGAAGTATTTAATAAAATCAGACATATCATTGAATATGACACAGTTGATAACCTATTTATAATTCTGAAGGAATTTCTTCAGCCAAATATTACTACTGGCATTCATTGTTCCCCTGAAGATTTATATGAAAATCAAAATATCTTAATGAACACTTTCACAAATAAATTCTGTTACACTAAAAAGTTTGTAAAGAAGACCAAGAAATAATCATAGAAGAAACGCATGCTCGCGCTCATAGAGGGTTCGACGAAAATCTTAAGCAAATCCTCAAATATTATTATTGGCCAACCCTATAAAAAAAACTAAAACAACACATACGCAATTGAGAAATCTGTAGTAAGAACAAATATAATATACATCCCAAGCTAATTCCAATCTCCGAAGCCCCAGTCCCAGAAAGAGAAGGTGAACAACTACACCTTGATGTTTTCTATGCAGAAACATTAATATTTATTACTTGCATCGATGCTTACTCCAAATTCTTAATAATAAAGCAAATTGAAGACAAGTCCAACATAGAAAATAAAGTGCTGGATTTAATTAAAACACTCACTTTTGCAAAATCCATTATGACATCCATTATCCTAACGACATATTATTCAATAAAATAGATCACAAAGACTTGCCAGCCAATCTTAAAATCGCCCAATTAAAAATGTTGACGTATCATAATGAAAAAAGGTCACCCAAAAATTATCATGTAGGAGAGGTCATTTACGAGAAAAAGTATGGCGAAAGAAATAAATTACAGCCCAGATATCGGAAACAAATAGTTAAAGAAGATTTAGGAAATAAAATCAAAATAAATAATAGAAATCGTTTAAGACATAAGGACAATTTAAAATTTTAAGATATATTTCTTATTTCTTTTTTTACATTTTTTTCCCCTTTCATTCAGCATGAATGCTTTTTTCCTATTCTACATTATATTACCCATTTTCCAAATGTAAATTATTAACTATTCCAACGAGGATTACGTTTTAATTAAGGATACAGACAATCTGTTATTGTACGAAAACTACGGCGAAGTCTTTCACGTCACCAACCTAAGTTTCTATAACGATATTTTTGAAAAAGAGTTAGCTTTTTTCAAAAATGAAAACAGTACCATAGATTGGGAAATAACCATGGAACTTAACCTAATAAAAACATTGCTCTCTGAACTTAAGTAGTATGAAAACCTCACTTTCACGCCACTTAATGGGTGTCATAAATTAAAATGAATTACGATCAGCTGTAAAAAAAATGGTAATAAAAATGTTAGCTGTCAAGTTGTCAATAAAGGATCAGGATAATAAAAAGTGCATTTAATTAGGGTCAATAGTTTTGTGGTGTGAGGTACGATTATGATAAGTACTCGCAACGGGCACGCGCCGCGATCGATGGAGTGGCAAGAGGCGCTCGGATGCAACGGGCACGTTTCGATTGTCGAAAAAAGGCGGGGTGTGAGCAAGCGATCGACGGAGTGGGAAAGGCGCTCCGAACACCCAACGCATCCAAAGGGACTGGGTGTAAACGGACGCTCATAGAGCAAGTGATAAAGGCGCTCGGAACACCCAACGCAACGAAAGGGACGGGGGTGTAAACGAACGCTCATATCGATGGAGTGGGAAAATGTGCTCGGAATACCCAACGCAATGAAAGGGACGGAGGTGTAAACGGACGCTCATATCGCAAGTGATTAAGGCGCTCGGAACACCCAACGCAACGAAAGGGACGGGGGTGTAAACGGACGCTCATAGCGCAAGTGATAAAGGCGCTCGGAACACTTAACGCAACGATAGGGACGGGGGTGTAAACGAATGCTCATAGGACGCTCGTAGCGTAAGCGATAACGGACGCTCATAGGACGCTCATAGCGCAAGCGATAATAGCGTTGACGAACAAGCGATCGATGGAGTGGGAAAATGTGCTTGGAATACCCAACACAACGAAAGGGACGGAGGTGTAAAAGGACGCTCATAGGACACTCATAGCGCAGCGATCGATGGAGTGGGAAAATGCGCTCGGAACACCCAATACAACGAAAGGACGGGGGTGGAAACGAATACGCACACTCAATGGTCAATGGAGAATAGAATTGATCATCATCATCATCATCATCATCATCATCATCATCATCATCATCATCATCATCATCATCATCATCATCATCATCATCATCATCATCATCATCATCATTCTCTTGCTTACTATTCAAGCTCCAATTTGATGACTTGTAATCATTAGGCTTTTTAAGTTTCTTCATCTTCTTTATCATATGTTGTGGTGTACCACCATCAGTCTCTCTTTCAGCTTTAATATTTCTAAACTCTTTGTGTATCATGTGTTGTAATTGTTTGTTGTCATGAACGAGTTCATGTAAAGGTTCAGTAATAGGCTTGAATGTTTCCTCCAAACCAATAGTATTTAAACCTCTGAGTTGTTTAATCTCACAAATTTTTTTTTTAAAGCATTTCGACTTTTAGTCAGTTGAGTTAGAATATGTTGATTCATTGTATTCAAATTTGAAATTAAAATACTTCACTGCTCTGGTTATGACTCTCTCGTGTTAGATAGTAGACTGTGTAAGATATATATATATATATATATATATATATATATATATATGGTAAACGGACCTGGTCGTATAGACCAGGTCTGGTAAACGGAGCTAGTCATATAGACCAGGTCTGGTAAACGGACCTGGTTGTATAGACCAGGTCTGGTAAACGGAGCTGGTCGTATAGACCAGGTCTGGTAAACAGACCTGGCTGAATAGACCAGGTGTGATAAACGGATCTGGTCGTATAGACCAGGTCTGGTAAATGGATCTGATCGTATAGACCAGGTCTGGTAAACGGAGCTGGTCGTATAGACCAGGTCTGATAAACGGATCTGCTCGTATTGAACGGATCTGGTCGTATAGACCAGGTCTGGTAAACGGATCTGATCGTATAGACCAGGTCTGGTAAACGGATCTGATCGTATAGACCAGGTCTGATAAACGGATCTGGTCGTATAGAGCAGGTCTGGTAAACGGACCTGGGTGTATAGACCAGGTCTGGTAAACGGATCTGATCGTATAGATCAGGTCTGGTAAACGGAGCTGGTGGCGTAGCTGAAAATTAATGGAAAATCTGAAATAAAAAAATACCCAATTTCCCATCAAATATAAATGAATAGAATATCTATATATATTTTTTTTTCTTTAATTTTTATTTAAATTTTGATTTAAAAGCTGAAATTTAGTGTTCCCAGATTCCCATTTCCCATTGAAAAGTAATATAGTTTAAATTTTTAAATCAATATTTTATTCAATTTATATATTCATGTATAAAATTATAAAGTGATTTTCAAATTAATGTCAACTTTATAATCATCCCTCTTCGTTAGGATGTACTATTTATTTTTAAATTCTTTTAAAATATTATCATCAGTGTCATCAAATCTTGATGGCAGATAAACGTGATTTTCAAATTAATGTCAACATTATAATCATCCCTCTTCGTTAGGATGTACTATTTATTTTTAAATTATTTTAAAATATTATCATCAGTGTCATCAAATCTTGATGGCAGATAAACGTGATGGTTGGGTAGTTCAACCATCACGTTTGTACCAAATTTTCCCTTTACATTTTTCGCTCCCACCACATAATAAGATGTGTTTAGTGGGAGCTCCTTAAATTGGAGCTTATGTTTAACTCTTCGAAAGTTGAAGTCTTCCATCACCGGGTCCTCTTCAATATCCTTTAGCAACGCGTTGATATCCTCCTGTGTGATGCCAACGATGGGCATCTCCAATTCACCAAAATTAATTGGTGTGGAGGTGGTGGTGGTGGTGTTGCTGGTAATGTTGGTGGTTGGGTTGCTCATTATGCTGATGCTGGTGTGGATGCGGATGATGGTGTGGATGCGAATGCTGGTGTGGATGCGGATGCTGGTGTGGATGCAGATGCGGGTGTGTATGCGGATGCTGGTGCTGATGCCGGTGTGGATGCTGGTGCTGATGGTGATGCTAGTGCTGGTACTGATGTTGCTGCTGGTGCTGGAGCTGGTGCTGTTGACGAACTCGAGAGAGTTGGTGACCAAATGATATTTTCCTTCAAGGAACTGGCTGATTTTATACCCATCGGCGAACGAATTTCTCCCCATCCTCTGCTATTTGTGACTATGTCGGTAATCGTCAAGTGTTGATGGACAAAGGGACACGTAGTTTTCTCATTGTCAAGTGCACTCCTTCAAAGAACACGCACACACACTCGAGATAAGAAATATACCGACTTTAGTGAAACGAATGGGTTTGCAACAAAAATTGTACACACAAATGACCACAGTTTACAGTCCCAAATTTTTGAAAACGTCGATAATTGTACTTGATGTTCTTTCCCAAATATCTTATTACTTCTAAAGGCGGTTGTAAATTTCCAAAACTATCAAAATAATAGCATTGTGATTCTCTCTTGTAATAAGCTACCCAATGATGATGTCGAGTCTGCTAGGTTTATTATTCCACACTCAAGTTGTAATGGGAATTTGGGTAATTCATTCTTCAAGTAAACCCCCCGAAAATGTGGAATATTTTTAATTGCAAAACTCATTATATCAAAGTTTGATAATGCTCTTTTGGGTAGCTCACTTATCAGTTTTTTGATTTTCGTTTATTTTTACTTAATGTTATACCATACCCTTTCTTATATGGTTGTAAATACAACCCCGCCCCCAATGCAACCGTTTCCATTTTTTTATTATGTCTCTTTTTCTCTTCAAGTTGTTGTTTTGCCACTTTTGCATTGTTAATTGATTGTACTATTGCTGCACTGCCTGAGGCTAAGCTACCTACAGCACTAAGGGCTGTTTAAATTGGTACAAGTGGTAAGAAACCACCTACTCTGAGTACAGTTATAACCCGTGGAATTACAATGTTTTTCTTACAACCCATCGAGTTAGAGACTGCTTTGCGCGCAACTTTGATTGCATTCAGTATATCAAGTGGTTTATTCTTCTTCAATTCCTTGTTTGCCTTTTTTATTATTGTGGAGAGAGAGGTTTTCAATACTTTCTTTTTCCCCTGCTTTGCACCCATCCCAAATTTTTTCTTCGCCTTCATCATGTTTGTTACAAAATATGCTGCTGCTCTCTCTCCAAGAGTACTATCCCACGCTTTCACACGATTCCAAGCCCTCTCTATCAAAGCTGAGTCAGCTTTATGACGTTCGTTCAAGTCCTTGCTTTGTGAATATGCAATATCGTGCTCCCTAGAAGCCTCATCCAATGCATTGATTCCGCGATCACCGCGAGCCAAACGTTTCTCCAACTTTGTGCCGGGTCCACAGTAATTGTATCCAGGTATATGCGCTTCAAAGGGAAGAGCGTCTATTATATTGTTCACAAGACCACCACCCTCTTTGATATCTGATTTTCGAGTGATTATATTATAGAAGTGTTTGCCCATTTTATAACGACCTCAATCAACCAACGTCATCCATTGAATGAAGTGCTTTATCCATTAACATGCGATTATTAAGACAAAAAAAAGCATTGTAGTTAGAAACATTGAGGGTAGAGGCCATGGAAATGATAATAAACATCCTCGTCATAGTACTTTGTTGCCTAACACAATTAGAGGTTTGACTGTTGGACCGTCCAATTGTGGAAAATCCAATGTGATGCTTAGCCTTATAGAGAGTCCGAATGGACTTAAATTTGAAAATATTTATGTATTTTCAAAGAGTCTATATCAACTAAAATATGAGTATTTGGAAAAACTTATAAAACCAATTCGAGGAATGGGATATTTTACATTATCTGCAAATGATTCAGTTTTAGCACCTCAAGAAGCTAAAACTAATTCGATTATGATATTTGATGATGTTGCGTGTGAGAAGCAAGATAATATTCGAAACTATTTTTGCATGGGTCGACATAAGAATATTGACTCATTCTATTTATGTCAAACTTATACACATATACCAAAACATTTAATACGTGATAATGCAAATTTTATTATAATGTTTAAGCAAAATGATTTAACCATCCGGCATATATATCGAGATCATGTGAACAGTGATATGGATTATGATTCTTTTATGGAAATTTCACGAAAATGTTGGGAGGACAAATTTGGATTTCTATTAATTTCAAAAGATGATGATATGCAAACTGGACGGTATAGAAAAGGATTCGATCAATTCATTGTGCTCTAATTAACAATCATTTAAGTGCAATGGGATGAGTGATGATAAAACAGTGTCGATCCAGGATCAAAATGTCAACAACATTAATGAACTGAAGTAGTATGATCTAAATGATGCAGTGAAAATTGAAAGCAACAACAACACTCTGCAAATTCAAATTTACACTAGAAATGAAACAATATTTTTCAATCGTGATCGAAGTATTGGGAAGCTATTCGGACTCAGTAAAGAGTGCTAACCCCAAACGCTAAAAAAAATGCACACATCTGATAATCCTGTGAATATTTTAAATATAAATACAATTAGGGTTGAGTGTAACATTATTAGTGGATCGTATGTGCGGAATAGGCCGAATCATGTGCTTCACGAATTTGGAATAAACGTGCCACCCGGATATAAAATGAACATTACACCAAGAAACCTGATTTATTTACCTGTCAACACTAGAGAAATAAGCACGCTCGAAGTACGGATAACGGATCAGGACGGGAATTTAGTTAATTTACGTGGAGAAACTGTGTCGATTCGACTACACCTACGGTCAATAGAATGATTATTTAAAATAAAAAGTCTTCACATCGCCCCACACTCCACATTAGTGAACATAAAGTCATCATCATCTCAACTACCCTCAAATCAACGACCAGTGCTTACACTAAAAAATAAATTAATTTTAAAATCATTGGGATTCAATACTCGATAAAATTTAAGTAAACACTTTCAAATAAATTACATTTTTTTCGTGCAAGATAAGCCTCACATCGATGAGAGTATATCGTAAAAGGAGTATCAAACTTATTTCCCATATCAACAAAACTTCAAGACAAATGATGAAGTTCGCATCGCAATACAGAACTAGGATTTGTATTTGTTACCGTTTGAGAGTTTTCTTCACATTGAAGGAACACTTTGCAAAATTACTGACGTTAATACAGGAGCAAGTAGCAGGAGTGATGTTAATGGTTTGCTCAAAAATAATTGCATGGCCAATTTTCTGGATGAAATAAGATATGAGTTGAATGGATGTGAGCTGGACAGAACACGGTTTACCGGTATTACATCAACGCTCAAGAACTTTCTCTCTGTGGGTCAACAGGAAGGAGTAGTTTATCGCAATGCTGGGTGGAGTGGTGGAGAGAATATCCCTTCGGGAGGATATTTTAGTTTCTCTGTACCACTAAAAATGCTAATGGGATTTGCTGAGGACTATAAGAAAGTCATTTTAAATTGTAAACATGAACTCATCCTCTTGTTGGCCAAAAATACAGATGATGTGTATGTATAGTACTAAAATCAAAATGTTTAATGTTGTAAAAAGTGGTGCCACACTACCACTACCACACTAGTGCAAGGAACCCATCATGTATGGAATGTTAAGTTGGCTGCAAACAGAGAACGCCCGCGTTTTGCAATCATTGCATTTACATTGAATGGAAATCTAATTACAAACAATTTACGAAATGCAAAAGTATATCTAAATTCAGAAGTCTATCCGTATGAGGATTTAAATATTAAATACAATGAGAACCGGTTTGCTGTCTTGTATGACATGTATGTGAGATTTCAGGAGAGTTACTACAACCGGGAGGCTCGAGCTCTTCTATCTTCAACGGAATTCAAAACAAAGGCTCCTATTGTTGTTGTGGATCTCTCATATCAGAATGAGTCGGTTAAATCAGGACCGATTGATGTTAAAATTTCCACCGAACTAACTACAGCTAGCGAGATGAATACAAAAGTATATTGCCTTCTCATTCATGATCGTCTAGTTGAATACACTCCTCTGAGTGGATTAGTTCAGCGTCTCGTCTAACAATCTAACACGAATTTCCTCATTCAAATTTGAAATTCATCAGAAGAAGACTTTCATGCATTTAAATTAAACAAAAAAAACGAAAAAATGTTCTCATCCATTGATAAAACCACTGATATAAACAACAAGACAATTCAACTTATAACCAAAATAAAAAGGGAAAATTTTTCCTGAGCACATTAAATATCTGGAGGAATCATTAAACTATTTCTATGGTAGAACAAATGATAGTCCACTTGTTTCAACTGTACATGGAGATCATTTCTCTTCATGTGCTTGAGCACGTGAGGATGTGTACGATGGAGCTGATACATGTGCCTGCCACTTCTATACTGTACGCTTAAACAAATCACTTAAAATCATGAAAATGTATCTAAATTTAGAACATCGATTCTAATCAATGTGTTTGAAATAAAAAATTATATTACAAGAAAATAAATATATGTATTGTTTTGGTTGGGTAATGGGAAATGAACATTTGAATTTCAACATGGCGGTATGAGTGTACGTATCGTTTCTGCACGTTCATTGGTGGGATGAACGACCGCTTTCGCCTCTAAACGATCGTCGGTGGTACGAGCACTCGTTTTCTTCCCATCCCTTTCGTTGTGTTGGACCGAGCGTCTTTCCAAAGAGCATGTTTTCCTCCTCTATTGGGCAATCGTTGCCTGCGCTATGAGCGTACGTATTCGTTTCCACCCCCGTCCTTTCGTTGCATTGGGTGTTCCGAGCGCATTTTCCCACTCCATCGATCGCTTGTTCGTCAACGCTATTATCGCTTGCACTATGAGCGTCCTATGAGCGTCCGTTATCGCTTGCGCTACGAGCGTCTTATGAGCGTCCGTTTACACCCCCGTCCCTTTCGTTGCGTTGGGTGTTCTGAGCGCCTTTTCCCACTCCATCGATCGCTTATTCGTCAGAGCTATTATCGCTTGCGCTATTAGCGTTCGTTTACACTCCCGTCCCTTTCGTTGCGTTGGGTGTTCCGAGCGCGGCACGTGCCCGTTGCGAGTACTTATCATAATCGTATCCTGACTCCGTTGGCGGATCGTTACCCCAATCAATCGTGACGAGTCCTCACACCACAAAACTATTGAGCCTAATTAAATGCACTTTTTATTATCCTGATCCTTTATTGACAACTTGACAACTAACATTTTTATTACCCCTTTTTTGACAGCTGACCGTAATTAATTTTAATTTATGACACCCATTAAGTGGCGTGAAAGTGAAGTTTTCATACTACTAACTTACACCTCACAAAATTTCAAAACGCAGCATTAATGAGCTAGGCACTATTTTTAAATGGATAACAGGAACACCAGATCATGATGACATGATAACAATTTAAACAAAAATTAACGAACTTGTTCAAAACAATAACCAACAAAATAAAATTAATTCTGCAATTTTCAAAGAAGTAGCAAAGGTAACAAATATTCTGAATTATTTAAAATTCAATCAAGAAATACAACTAGAAAAGTATCGACTTAAATTATTGTCCATAGACCTACAAAATCTAATAGACACCATTACATTCTCAAAAGCCAAAATATTAAACCCAAAAATTTTCAATAAAGAAGACATGATAAAAATATTCAACCGCGAAAAATTAAACATAACTTTAATTGATCTTTTAGACATCTCACCTTTTTTAATTGTATCATTCCAACGTCTAAAAATAATCTTTATAAAATACCCAACTATAAACCATAACTGCGAATTATATCATGCTAAAGCAATATCTGAAAAAGATGGAAAATTAATTTTAAATGATAAAGTTGCTAAATGTAAAGATACTTTTTACCTAATACAAAATTTCAAAAGATAAATTTACAATAATTTTGCGGAAATAATTGTTGATACAAATTGTTTTATAGATCTACTTAATAAAAGATTTACAAGCTGTACAAAAATAACTGAAAAAACTATTCTAGTATCTGGAACAAATTGTATAAATGAAACATGGTTCTCAGGCACACATCTTGTTACTTTTAAAAATACTGTAATCATTAATAACATAACATACACTAATGAAAAAGAAAAACTCTTAAATTACGTAAAACATAATAAATTCACAAATTACTTAATAACAGAATATCAGCCTTCAAATGACACAGAACTTCAAATACAAAATACAAATGTCCTATCAGAAATTGTTATTAAGCTAGAAAATAATCATTCAAAAATTACATTTGTATTATTTTTAATCATTTTTGTATTTATTATGACAAAGCTTCTTAAACAATGCCCCATTTATGGAAGTCAATTAAAATTAATAAATACAAGACTCCCAAGTAACAAAAATAAGAAATCAAATGATCAAGAAACTGATTTTGACTTGCTAAACAAACTTAATCAACAAATCGAATTATTATCGAGTTATCACCCAGCTCACCAAAGCAATCTTATAGGAAATATAAACAACTTCCTAATTTCAATTCCAATTGCTAACTCGGGCGCTATTGTACTAGAAAACTTATAAACACAGCAGCGTGGCCACTAAACGTAAAAGCCAAGATTCTTCTGCGCCACGCTTAACGTAAATATAACAGCGGTCACTTAACGCAAGCGTCAAGATCACCCTTTGTAAACACAATTGCCTTTAACACCTTAGGCTTGAGGAGGAAGCTCTTGCGCTTGCTTTGCGTATGTCAAATTGTTTCCCTTATACCAAAGCTAGATTTTATCCGATTTGAACCATATTTTGGAGTTCGGTTAATATGACAAATATCTACATATTGCACTTTAAATTAACTTTCTAGCTCAAAGGATTCCAGAGTAGCTTGCGGTTTTGGGCAAGGGGAAAGAGGAAAGGAGGAAAAAAAACATAAACTTACCATCTCTGAGATCTAGGTGTTCATACGGACAGACGGACGGACGGACAGACAAACAGACGGCATGGCTAAATCGATATTATTTTCGATTCTGATCATTTCGGTTGTAACATATGGTATGCGTCGTCTCCTTCAACCTGTTACATACATTCGAACGAACTTAATATACCTTTGAACTTGTAGGTACATGGTATAAAAAATTTTTAAAAAAATGGAGAAAGTTATTTTATTGAATTTTGTGATTACGATTGTAATCAAATTGGTTACGTTGCTATGGACTGGTTACTGTACAAGAATACATACGATCTGGGTTATTCGATTTCTTACTGCCTATTTCAATATTATTTTCAAAGATAATAATAATTAACATTTTTTTCACAAGTTTTAATGAAATGTCGAATACATATTATATTTCTATCAAAAAGGCTTTTAAATATCTTTGTTAAATAAAAGTGTAGAAATTGATATGTTAACCGTGTTGATTAAATCAATAATATATTCAAATGCTATAACAATAAGTTTTGATAAAAAATACAGCTTAAAAGCTGAAAAAAGAAATAAATTTAAGTCAGTTGAAAAGAAATACATAAAAGTATTTAAAGACTTACATAAAAAATATGTCGCAAAATGTGTCCAATTTATAAAATAAAAATTTCAAATGTAAAAATATCATGAGGCCCTAGTTCATTTTGGTGTAGAATAATTGTCTTTTGCTTTTGCAGCTGTCTATATTTATTTATTTCTGAACATTTTTACAAAATTTTTTGTTAAATTCATTTGAGCTTATTACTGAACCTTTGAATGAAATTGCCAATAACCATTAACAAATAGAGTGCATTCCATTTAAAGAGTATAAAATTTATGTTTGGTATCAGCTCAAAGTATGATGAGAAATAAAAGAACAGCTCAGACACCACCTTCCACATTTCGCTCAAGCAGTGAACATGCAACGATAATATCCAAATGAGAGCACATAAATTAAAGAAAAACTGGAAGAAAAACCATAAACGAGCTGCTATATTATACATAAATAATAGAGAGAATGGTGGTGTTGGGATCCGAACAGAATATAACGTTGCCCAAGCAAGTGAGAAAAACAATCAGTATAATAAGTACCAAAGAATCTACAATGACGGTTTAACTTTCAATCCGATTAAGTACTTTTATATAATAAAGAATTGAAATGTCTAAGTTTTCTTAGTTAAAAAATGTTTAAAAAAGAAAAGTAATAGAACTCTTGTGTGTGGCTAAAGGTCTATTAAGCCAAAAACAGTTGAATTCATAAATATGAAATTTTGTAATTACATAAGCAGAAGCTAACTTTTTTTCACCATTATTTGCAATATTTTTAACAATTTTATTCGTTAATAACTACATATAATCTATACATATATTCATAATTGATTTTTAAATAAAATATTTAAATATAACAATAATAATATTGTCATTATTATTTTATTTCATTTTTTTAAACGCGCTACACGTGGGGTTCAAGGGTATAAAGTGTATAATTTGTGTTACCAGGAAAATAATGTAACTGCTAGAGAAGCATCGCAGACTGGATAAACTGTATATATTCTAAATCAGCCGGGATGATAAAGATATGTCTGTCTATTAGTCAGAGACTATCAGAGCTAGAAAAATTTAATAACAACATATGTCACGCGCAGATCAAATTTATTTTAAATCGTCGTTATTTTGTCCCCTCAATTAATAAACAAATATTCGTCACCTGACCCGTACAGCCGTTTTTAAGCTAATAATAGTATAACTAACGCGACTTTATTTTGTATATGTTGTAGAGTCGGTACTTTTCCTTTCCAACGCTGCGAGTTTCGGTGTTCACTTTCTGAGTTCGACTGACGATCTATGTTTGACTCACTTCAATTTATACTGCATTTCTTATGCCTACCACAGAACCAAACTATTATTTTCCTAGCTACAAGACTCAGCCAGACAATCACATCTCTTGCTAACTCTAATTGATCATCTAGCACGTACTACAATTGATGCTAAGCTACACTTCTGATAAAATCATTATGGTGATGGATTACCAATACTCACCAACACTATTATGATGAAATACTAATACTTTTTACACAACGACATACGAATACCCTTTATTCTCCGACATACCTATACCATATACAGTGGCTCACACCTTATTTCGTGGAGAGCAAATGTTGATTTTCAATGTTGAATACCTTTGTAAATAAAAGGAATTTTACAAAACGCAGTTTTGTTCATTGGACAACTATTTTATATAAAGTAACGTAAGTATAACAATTAACTAAAAAAAATGTGTCTATAAGCTCACTGCTTATTTCGTGCAAGCAACATAGTATAAAAATGTAATACTAAAACTGAAAAATTCAAATCTGGTGTAGCCTTTCTTCTATTAAATGATGTATTTTAAAGCTATTTCAAATGATAAAATTAACTTTTATTATAAAAGTTTTATATAGTTTCTTTGGGGGTTTTGAACCATTTTTCTATGAGAACTTGTTTCAATTAATTTTTGCTGGATATAGGCCTATTGCAAATAGCGAAATCAAGAATTGCCCAACAATTCTCAATCACAATACAAACAATAGTGTTTGGCGACTGGGATGGTGAAATAATGGCATGGGAGCAATTCCAGATCAACCAGGTCTACACAATAGTCATATTGTGTTTTGGGTAATTTTCCTGATACCAACCAAACCGCCTTCCCACGCCCATTATGACAGAGCTTTAAATTAGTTAATAATTGAAGGTAATTGAAGGTGTGTAACCTTGTTCACATCAATAAAAACCAGATTCCGCACTTCTGATGCCGACGTATAAGTCCAAACATTGACACTCCCGCTTTTGTGTTTTCTTGTTGGTCATAGGTGACCCGTTTGGAGCTCTGTATTCGGTTGTAGTCAATTATATTCCATCCCATTCTGCTGAAATGTATTTAATTTGGACTCGTCCACAGAAATATCATCATTCCATTAGCCGATCTAACTATTTTTAATTTTGGTGTTGAATTTAAGTCCACATAACAGGTTCTGCTTATTTATAAACGGCTTTTTCCGAGTTACTTGACCATTAATGTTGTGATTCCGAGGTATATGCTCCACAGTTTCTATTGAACATTACTTCCACATTTATTATTTACCTATGGCATACATTTTGGATCCGATAATTTTCGATTGGCTCTATATTTTCAGGCAATTCGTCATTCCTCTACCTCCCTGAATATTTTATTTGGTGTATTCTAGGCCATTTTTGTCATCCAATTTTACCAGACTAAACGTTGAATGATATATTGTACTATAGTGGGACGTTATTTAACTATCCTGATGATTTTTCGCTAAATCCACCCATTTTAAAGTGTCTTAACACTAATTGCCGTTTTGCAATAATAGTGCGCGGTTTCATTTTCCAAAATTGCCAATAAAATGAATTTGTAAAGTGCAAAATTATAAAAAAATATAATAAAATGCCACTTAACAATGTAACTAATACAATATTTAAATAAATTCCCATTTTTAAACTCCAATTTTATAAGAAAATTACACTCAAAAATTTTGATCGATATGAGCTGCGAGCTCATAGATGAAAAAATATTTAGTTATATACACTTTATAGTGTTATTTAGCTAAAATGAAAAGCAGTTCAGAAAGTATATATTAAATAATTATCTAATGAACAAAACTGCGTTTACATTTTTGTAAAATTCCTTCTAGGTCAAAAGTTATTCAACATTAAAAATCAACATTTGCTTTGCACGAAATAAGGTGTGAGCTACTTGTATATAGATTTAAGAAAGCAAATATTATTGTACAGAATTACAGCTATGCAAGCAGCACCCAAGACATTGGTTCAACTCTAGCCGCAATCTCTATTGTTGTAAATTATTCATTAATTATATAATTATATTTTAATTTTATTAACCATTGATAAACTATCCTTAATGAAAAGTCTATTAGAAAACTTAAAGTTTTTTGCATGATAACATGATAACTAATCTAAACAAAATTATTGAACTTGTATAATAATAATCAAACAGAATAAAATTAATTCTTTAATTTTAAAAGAAGTGTCTAAGGTAACAAATATTCTAAAACATTTTTGTTGTAATTTAACCACTTTAAGTAATGAAAACTCAGTTGTTGATGTTGTATTATTTAGTTTTATATTATTCAGTTGAAGCGCATACAACCAGCCACTTTGACAGTTTCAACAAAAGAGAAAGAGATATCGATAAACACATATTGAAATAGAGATCGGGCAGTGTGACCAAACTTTGTTAAGTTGGTTTTGGCAACATATTTCAACGCGCCCTCCTCAAAATTAACGTTACAATATTAAATGTGTACTGGTGTGCATTCTGGGAAGTTGCAATATAACGATCCAGCATTTGCTGCGGGAATTGGGGAAAACCCAAAAAAACCCAATTAGATCATTCTTAACAATTATTAAATCATAAATAACAATTTCATTTCATATGAATAATAACAATAATAAACTTAATTTTTGCAAACATCTAAGTTAGATTAAAATATAGATATAAAACTTAATTAAAAATATAGAAATAAATATCAATATATACCCAATAGAAACAGTATTATTCTAAACTTGTTCTCTAGAGAAATGATATTTTATATCAATATGCTTGGATCTGTTATGGCATGAGGGATTATTAACAATACTTATGCAACCTTGATTGTCTTCGAAAATTTTTATTGGTTTGTCAAGTTTAATATTAACACTTTCTTATAGAAATTTCAACCAATTAGCTTCCCTTACAGTTTCCAACAAAGCCATATACTCTGCCTCTGCCTCAGTCGATGAGACTGCTACTGAATTTTTTCGATTTGTATTAAAGCATATTAGGTTGGAATTAAACATTTTAAACATATATCCTGTCGTACTCTTTCTATCAATCGCATTTCCATCCCAATCAGAATCAACATATCCTGTAAATATATTTTCATAATTTGTATTTTTTTTTAAAACTAATTTTATATCTAGAGTTTCCTTAAGGCATCATAAACATTGCCATAATTTGACGTTATTTTTATTCGCATAACAATATCTGGTCGTGTACACAACATAATGTACATTAAGCAACCTATCCGAATTTAACAACTCATAATTACTGTTTGTTGGGAGAGGCGTACTCATTGCTTTACAATCATACATATTAAATTTACTTAAAATCTTTTTATATATGCAGACTGACTTAAAAATATTTCATCCTTTCATATCTCAATTCTCATTCCAATAAAATACTTTATTGGGTTCATGTCAGTCATTCTGAATTTATTCATTAAATAGCCTTTAAAACTATTCATTCTTACTATGTCTGCTGTTGCTATCACTAAATCATCGACATATAGTAATACTTATATGTTTTTCTTGATGTCCTTTTTATCAAGAATGTAAATACAGCGGTCAACTGGTGAATTTACAAATCCACATTCTCTTAGTGATTTCTCAAACACTTCAAACCAGAATCTTGCTACTTGCTTGAGTCCACAAATCGCTTTATTAAATTCACAAACCTTGTCTTTTCCACATAAAACTCCATCAGAAATTTTCATGTATATTTCTTCTTTCAATGTACCATTCAGAAAAGCAGTTTTTACATCCATATGATGTACTTTAAAACTATATTCATTTAATAATGACATTATAAATCGAAAACTGGAAATTTTGGCAACTGGTGCAAATGTTTCATCATAATAAATTTGAAATTTTTGCACAAATCCACGTGCAACTAATCTTGCCTTATATTTTATTGGGTTTCCAAACTCATCGTTTTTTAAAGTAAACATTCATTTGCTATCAACTATATATTTGTTATCAGGCCTTTTAACAATAAACCAGGTGTTATTTAATTCAAGAGCATTTAATTCAGTTTTGATGGCTTCTTCAGATAAAATCTTATCACTTCTATTTTGTATTTCATCATAAGATTGAGGAGCATCATTAAGAATGGTACAACCATTTAATACGTAATTATGAAGATCTTTTGGTAAGTTCTTCAATCTGTTACTTCTTCTCATCACACTTTCTTCTTTATCTGTATTTAAGTTTTTGTCTGAATTCCGTACTTTCATTACGGCTAGTATTACCATATTACTTCTTACTATCATTCAGGAACTCAATGTGACCACCATCCTTACTCTCATTCAGGACATCTTTCTTAATAACGTTCGGGAAGTTTAATTTATCAGATTTATCATTATCCTTACTCTTATTCGGGATAACTGTGTGACTATTTTCCTTATTCTGATTCAGGACAAGGACAAGTTAACAGATCTATCATCATCATCCTTACTCTCATTCAGGATATCTGTGTGACTATTTTCCTTTTTCTCATTCAGGAATTTTAAGTTAACAGATCTTTCATCATCCTTACTCTCTTTCAGGATACCTGTGTCATTCACCACAGCTCTACAATTTATCATATTAGATTCGTCTAATATAATAATTTCCCATAATTTAAAACTATTCTGTTCATAACCCACAAGTATTGTTTTAAATGACTTTTCGTGAAATTTCCTTTTTCTATTTTTGTTATGAACATAAACTGTTGAACCAAAAATTCTTAGATCTTTTAAATTTGGCTTCTTATCATGCCACATTTCGTATGGTGTTTTTGTGCAATTACCACGTGCTCTACTAGGAATTCTGTTAGTTAAATATGTGGCTGTTAATACAGTTTCATCCCAGAAGGTTTTTGCTAACTTTGCACCATTCACTATAGCCCGTGCTTTTTCAGTCAGTGTTCTCATCATGCGTTCAGAAACGCCAGGTGTATGTGACACTGTTAAAATATAAGAAGTGCCTTTTGTTACACAAAACTGACGCATTTCGTTGGAAAGGTATTCCCTTCCATTGTCTATATATAGATTGACAACCTTAAGATTAAATTGAGCTTCACTTAAATACGTCAGATTTATGTTTCTATAAATAAGTTACAGAGTAATATGCAATCTGGTCTACGAAGATTACATATTCATTTTTGTCATCTAGAGTGATTGGTAAAATTGGCCACATACATCTTAATGTATGACAAACAAGGATCTTTTAATTTGACTTTTATCTTTGATTTTATTAATCCAATCTATCCTGTTTACCATTTAAACAAGGTTTGCATAGCTGATCTGACAATTTCAATCAATTTCAATCACTAAATACATGATTGCGTTTTATTTCTAACAATTTGCTATTGCTAACAACTCACTCACTGTCTCATCAAAATTATTAAAATGACTTAACAGTGGCTGCTCACTCGAAAGTTTCAATAAAGGATCAGGGTAATAAAGGGCTCGTGACGATTGATTGGGGTAACGATCCGCCAACGGAGTCGGGGTACGATTATGATAAGTGTAGTGTAAACGAACGCTAATAGCGCAAGCGATAATAGCTCTGACGAATAAGCGATCGATGGAGTGGGAAAAGGCGCTCAGAACACCCAACGCAACGAAAGGGACGGGGTTGTAAACGGACGCTCATAGGACGCTCGTAGCGCATGCGATAACGGACGCTCATAGGACGCTCATAGCGCAAGCGATAATAGCGTTGACGAACAAGCGATCGATGGAGTGGGAAAATGCGCTCGGAACACCCAATGCAACGAAAGGACGGGGGTGGAAACGAATACGCACGCTCATAGCGCAGGCAACGAACGCCCAATAGAGGAGGAAAACATGCTCTTTGGAAAGACGCTCGGTCCAACACAACGAAAGGGATGGGAGGAAAACGAGTGCTCGTACCACCGACAATCGTTTAGAGACGAAAGCGGTCGTTCATCCCACCAATGAACGTGCAGAGACGATACGTACACTCATACCGCCATGCTGAAATCCAAATGTTCATTTCCCATTACCCAACCCAAATAATACATATATTTATTTTCTTGTAATATAATTTTTTATTTCATCCACATTGATTAGAAACGATGTTCTAAATTTAGATACATTTTCATGATTTTAAGTGATTTGTTTAAGCGTACAGTATAGAAGTGGCAGGCACATGTATCAGCTCCATCGTACACATCCTCACGAGCCCAAGCACATGAAGAGAAATGATCTCCATGTACAGTTAAAACAAGTGGACTATCATTTGTTCTACCATAGAAATAGTTTAATGCTTCCTCCAGATATTTCTTATGCTGAGGAAAAATTTTCTCGTTAAACATTTTAATAAAAATTTTTATTTTGGTTATGAGTTGAATTGTCGTGTTGCTTATATCATTGCTTTTATCAATGGATGAGAAGAATTTTTCTTTTTTTCATTTAAACGCGTGAATGTCTTCTTCTGATGAATTTCAAATTTGAATGAGGAAATTCGTGTTAGATTGTTAGACGAGACGTTGAACTAATCCCCACTGAGGAGTGTATTTATTCCCAGCTGCGAAATGCTAGTGGAAGTATAGCACCACTTTTTACAACATTAAACATTTTAATTTTAGTGCTGTCGCTCGGAACTATGTGTGGAACTCTCCAACTATTGCTATGTATCTCAATTGTATGTGGAATACCTCCAACTGATTAAACATACACATCATCTGTATTTTTGGCCAACAAGAGGATGAGTTCACGTTTATAATTTAAAATGACTTTCTTACAGTCCTCAGCAAATCCCATAAGCATTTAAAGTGGGACAGAGAAACTAAAATATCCTCCCGAAGGGATATTCTCTCCACCACTCCACACAGCAGCATCCGAATAGCTTCCCAATACTTCGATCACGATTGAAAAATATTGTTTCATTTCTAGTGTTGTTGTTGCTTTCAATTTTCACTGCATCATTTAGATCATACTCCTTCAGTTTTTCGAGAATATATTTTGTAATCTCATCAAGTTCATATGAGCCCACAGGAATTTCTATGACTTTATCTCCAATATGAAATAGATTGTTCCCGCCATCAACGTTTGGTATAGAATTATATGTGTAAAAGTTTTAGTTCAATTTGCGGGAAAAAGTTTTCCGTTATAACAGATCTGTTTCCATTTAATGCAATTGTTAATGATGTTGACATTTTGAAGCCTGGATTGATACTGTTTTAACATCATTCATCTCATTACACTTAAATGATTGTTATTTAGAGCACAATGAATTGATCGAATCATCTATCGTCCAGTTTGCATATCATCATCTTTTGAAATTAATAGAAATCTAAATTTGTCCTCCCAACATTTTCGTGAAATTTCCATAAAAGAATCATAATCCATATCACTGTTCACATGATCTCGATATATATGCCGGATGGTTAAATCATTTTGCTTAAACATTATTATAAAATTTACATTATCACGTATTAAATGTTTTCGTATATGTGTATAAGTTTGACATAAATAGAATGAGTCAATATTCTTATGTCGACCCATGCAAAAATAGTTTCGAATATTATATTGCTTCTCACACGCAACATCATCAAATATCATAATCGAATTAGTTTTAGCTTCTTGAGGTGCTAAAACTGAATCATTTGCAGAGAATGTAAAATATCCCATTCCTCGGATTGGTTTTATAAGTTTTTCCAAATACTCATATTTTAGTTGATATAGACTCTTTGAAAATACATAAATATTTTCAAATTTAAGTCCATTCGGACTCTCTATAAGGCTAAGCATCACATTGGTTTTTCCACAATTGGACGGTCCAACAATCAAACTTCTAATTGTGTTAGGCAACAAATTACTATGACGAGGATGTTTATTATCATTTCCATGGCCACTACCCTCAATGTTTCTAACTACAATGCTTTTTTTTGTCTTAATAATCGCATGTTAATGGATAAAGCACTTCATTCAATGGATGACGTTGGTTGATTGAGGTCGTTATAAAATGGGCAAACACTTCTATAATATTATCACTCGAAAATCAGATATCAAAGCGGGTGGTGGTCTTGTGAACAATATAATAGACGCTCTTCCCTTTGAAGCGCATATACCTGGATACAATTACTGTGGACCCGGCACAAAGTTGGAGAAACGTTTGGCTCGCGGTGATCGCGGAATCAATGCATTGGATGAGGCTCGTAGGGAGCACGATATTGCATATTCACAAAGCAAGGACTTGAACGAACGTCATAAAGCTGACTCAGCTTTGATAGAGAGGGCTTGGAATCGTGTGAAAGCGTGGGATAGTACTCTTGGAGAGAGAGCAGCAGCATATTTTGTAACAAGAATGATGAAGGCGAAGAAAAAATTTGGGATGGGTGCAAAGCAGGGGAAAAAGAAAGTATTGAAAACCTCTCTCTCCACAATAATAAAAAAGGCAAACAAGGAATGGAAAAAGAATAAACCACTTGATATACTGAGTGCAATCAAAGTTGCGCGCAAAGCAGTCTCTAACTCGATGGGATGTTAGAAAAACATTGTAATTCCACGGGTTATAGCTGTATCCAAGGTAGATGGTTTCTTACCACTTGTACCAATTTAAACAACCCTTAGTGCTGTAGGTAGCTTAGCCTCAGGTAGTGCAGCAATAGTAAAGTCAATTAACATTGCAAAAATGGCAAACAACAACTTGATGAGAACAAGAGACATAACAAAGAAATGAAAACGGTTGCATTGGGGGCGGGGTTGTATTTACAACCATATAAGAAAGGGTATGTTATAACATTAAGTAAAAATAAACGAAAATCAAAAAACTGATAAGTGAGCTACCCAAAAGAGCATTATCAAACTTTGATATAATGAGTTTTGCAATTAAAAATATTCCACATTTTCGGGGGGTTTACTTGAAGGATGAATTACCCAAATTCCCATCACAACTTGAGTGTGAAATAATAAATTTAGCAGACTCGACATCAAAAGGAACACATTGGGTAGCTTATTACAAGAGAGAATCACAATGCTATTATTTTGATAGTTTTGGAAATTTACAACCGCCTTTAGAAGTAATAAGATATTTGGGAAGGAACATCAAGTACAATTATCGACGTTTTCAAAAATTTGGGACTGTAAACTGTGGTCATTTGTTTTTACAATTTTTGTTGCAAACCCATTCGTTTCACTAAAGTCGGTATATTTCTTATCTCGAGTGTGTCTGCGTGTTCTTTGAAGGAGTGCACTTGACAATGAGAAAACTATGTGTCCCTTTGTCCATCAACACTTGACGATTACCGACATAGTCACAAATAGCAGAGGATGGGGAGAAATTCGTTCGCCGATGGGTATAAAATCAGCAAGTTGCTTGAAGGAAAATATCATTCGGTCACCAACCCTCTCGAGTTCGTCAACAGCACCAGCACCAGCACCAGCAGCAACATCAGTACCAGCACCAGCATCAACATCAGCACCAGCATCCACACCGGCATCAGCACCAGCATCCGCATCCACACCAGCATCTGCATCTACACCAGCATCCGCATCCACACCAGCATTCACATCCACACCAATATCTGCATCCACACCAGCATCCGCATCCACACCAGCATTCACATC
This sequence comes from Drosophila rubida, assembly GCA_035046165.1. Taxonomy (NCBI): domain Eukaryota; kingdom Metazoa; phylum Arthropoda; class Insecta; order Diptera; family Drosophilidae; genus Drosophila; species Drosophila rubida. The sequence continues at coordinate 421,804 of JAWNOF010000011.1, forward strand.
CACACCAGCATCCGCATCCACACCAGCATCAGCATAATGAGCAACCCAACCACTAACATTACCAGCAACACCACCACCACCTCCACACCAATTAATTTTGGTGAATTGGAGGTGCCCATCGTTGGCGTCACACAGGAGGATATCAACGCGTTGCTTTAGGATATTAAAGAGGACCCTGTCATGGAAGCCTTCAATTCCCGTAGAGTAAAACATAAGCTCCAATTTAAGGAGCTCCCACTAAACAAATCTTATGATGTGGTGGGAGCGAAAAAAGGTAAAGGGAAAGTTTGATACAAACGTGATGGTTGAACTACCCAACCATCACGTTTATCTGCCATCAAGATTTGATGACATTGATGATAATATTTTAAAAGAATTTAAAAATAAGCAGTATATCCTAACGAAAAAGGATGAATATAATTTTGACATTGATTTGAAAATCACATTATAAATTTATTCATGAATATGTATATTGAATAAAATATTGATTTTAAAATTTAAACTATATTACTTTTCAATGGGAAATGGGAATCTGGGAAAACTAAATTTCAGCTTTTAAATCAAAATTTAAATAAAAATTAAAGAAAAAAAATATATATAGATATTCTATTCATTTATATTTGATGGGAAATTGGGTATTTTTTTATTTCAGATTTTCCATTAATTTTCAGCTACGCAACCAGCTCTGTTTACCAAACCTGGTCTATACAACCAGGTCCGTTTACCAGACCTGGTCTATATAAACAGGTCTGTTTACCAGACCTGGTCTATATGACCAGCTCCGTTTACCAGGCGTGGTCTATACGACCAGGTCCGTTTACCAGATATATGTATATATATATATATTTACTATCTAACACGAGAGAGTCATAACCAGAGCAGAGAAGTATTGTAATTTCAAATTTGAATCAACATGTTCTGACTCAACTGACTAAAAGTCGAAATGCTTTAAAAAAAATATTTTGTGAGATTAAACAACTCAGAGGTTTAAATACTAATGGTTTGGAGGAAACATTCAAGCCTACTACTGAACCTTAACATGAACTCGTTCACGACAACAAACAATTACAACACATGATACCCCAAGAGCTTAGAAATATTAAAGCTGAAATAGAGACTGATGGTGGTACACCACAACATATGACAAAGAAGATTTAAAAGCCTAATGATTACAAGTCATCAAATTGGAGCTTGAATAGTAAGTAAGAGAATGATGGTTATGATGATGATGATGATCAATTCTATTCTCAACCGGCCATTGAGGATACATCATTTACACTACCCGATGAAGATCCGCCTCACTCATCGAGAGTGTTATCAAGACAAACCCTCCCACCATGACCATCACAACCACTAAATGAAGAGAGCTCATCATTTGAAGTACCTCAAACACCAGCTTCAATATCACCTCAAACAGCACTACATGATGAGAGTCTAAAAAATTTAAATATCAGTGAACTGGCACGTGAATTTCTCTTGGACAAGTCGTATGGGCCTCACAAAAATGCAAGTGTGACCCTCAATAACATTGAATTTGATGATGGACAAAACTGGCGACTCACTCGAGGATTATATTCTTTAATATTCCATCACCACCAACAAAATTACAATTTAAACGAGTTGGAAATATATAGAGAAATTTTATTAAAAACATGTGTACACTGAAGAAACTTTCAACCAAATGGACAGGTGAACCACTTTTAGCTAAATCACCCAATGCTGAATCTACACCCAATCGCTCCAAAACAAGTGTATCTGGGTCTGGATTCATGACACTTGACATGAACAAACCCAATTATGTGTACTGGGATGACCCTAATGAGGTGGTTGAGCGACTACAACTCTTAATAGCCTCACAATCGGCAGGCAATAGTAGTCATAATAACGAAATTACGTCTATAATTGAAGAATTGAGAGAGGCAGAAATAATACATTAAGACGGTATATAACAAGGTGTTGTTATTCAATTAAATTTATAATCATCATGTCTGTTGACAAGCTTGGACATTACATAACTGATAAGCAGAGCTCTGACCATTTAAAGAGATACGAGCAAAGTTTATCAAGAATTTTCATTGATGCATGTGGTAACTTTAACATTCATCAAAAACGTGTAAAAAATGGGAGTAATCCCAAAGAGAACACGGACATTGTTATTAAAGCATATGTGGATAGGAACATAAACGAACTTCGAGAATCTCTAACATCATTGATTCCACAACATCGAGATGTAGACAATGGAGCAATACTCCTCACAATTAATGACATTGAAGAGAGATTGTATAGAGTTGAAAGGGCTGTTGCAGATATCCATCAAAAAATTGTACATGCTTTAAAACTCTGATACTTTTAAGAAATTATTATCACATTAAGTCATTTCATTACTCACTACGATGAGCAGACGAGAGATTATTAATGAATTACATGCTCCCTCACGCAAGAGTTTCCTACGACGTAGAGTCATTACAAAAGGAATAAACGATATGTGGCAAGCAGACTTGGTTGAAATGGGGAAGTATGCACAGTCGAACAATGGATATCGCTATCTGTTAACAGTAATTGATACGTTTTCGAAATTTGCCTGGGCTGAAGCTATAAAATCAAAACAAGCAAATGATGTAGCTCTGGCAATGGAGAAAATATTTAAGTCAGGACGTGGAGTACCTAAGAATCTCCAAACAGATGATGGTAAAGAGTTCTTTAACACTCTGTTTAAGGGATTGAGTAAACGCTATGGAATCAACCACTATTCAACATTTAGTACCCTAAAGGCATCAATTGTAGAGCGATTCAACAGGTCTTTGAAAGAGCTCATGTGGCGGGAATTTAGTTTCAATGGATCATCTCGTCTACAAAAGTTTAATTTCCGTTTACAACAACAGAGTGCATAGAACAATAAAAATTGCACCCATTAATGTGAATAGTGGGAATGAGAAACAAATCTTGGAAACTGCTTATAATAACATTAAAATTTTTTCGGGTAGCCAACTGAAAATGGGTGAATATGTACGCATTAGCAAGTACAAACATGTATTTGAAAAAGGGTATACCCCCAATTGGACAACCGAAATTTTTAAGATAATCAAACTACAAAATACCTATCCAACAACATACTTACTCCAAGACTTGAATGGGAATCCAATTAGATGAGGTTTTTATAAAGAAGAAATGAAAAAAAAACAAGTTTTCCCGATACCTATCTAGTTGAGAAAGTCTTGAGAAAGAAAGGCAACAGAGCACTTGTACGCTGGTTGGGTTTCCATAAATCCGAAGATAGTTGGGTTTATAAAACAGAAATTTTGTAAGAAAATAAACAAAGAATGATTCGATTTTATTATATAATTTATTTTCTTTTTATTTCAAATATTTTTAACAAATATTGTAGCTTAAAATTATACATTTGTTGTTTTTTTAAATATAGAATTATATTTTAATTATAACAATATTTCGAGTTTTATATATATTTATATATATATATATTTATATTTTATTTTTACATTTTAATTATTACTATTTTTTTTTTCTTTTAAATGTCTCTAATAACATTTTGTGCATTACTAATTCTCCGTCAAAAATGTTGATTGCACTTTCGTTAGTTTCCAACTTCCTTTTGAGGTTATTTATCTTAGTCGCACTACTCTGAGTATTGTGTGAGAACTCTAGAACACTCATTTGGCTATGCCAAACACTTGATTGTGTCTCTAGAGCTGATATTTTCTCCTCAATTTCGATTTCTAACGAACTATAATGTCCTATAGCGAGAGTTGAGACTCCATCACCACATATTAGTCTTTTGTCGTCTTTGTTGTCTAATACGACTTTGGTGGTATTTAAAGTACTAATTGTATGCACTCTAGACCTAAACATAGACAATTTTTATACACTTCAAAGGTAATTTTTTTAAGGCAACTTCGATTAACGCCCTTATTTTTTTCACACAATGCTCTGTATTGGGACCTGATTCCGACTTGTAGGCATACATTTTTGAGCGTAGACCAACAAACTCTGTCATTGGCCTACCATGTAGCTCATCTTTAAAGAAGCCCAAACGCTTCTTGTTGCATTGTTTGAAATTATAAAGGGACGCCAATTCATTTGAATATTCTGATGTATCGAATTTGTATTCAACATCTTGCCGAATATCTCGATATAAGTTTTCGGTCTTTATTGAATATATAAATGAATCAGTGTCCATATAATTAAGTTTCAGGGCTTCCCTAAATTGGGGCTTCATATAATTGTAGTGGAAATCATACATTTTATATTTCGATAATTCCAAAACTACAAAGCCTAAATATATTGGCTTATCGTAAATGTTGTGTAGCCTTTTCATTTGAATTGCATACATAGTTTCAGAAAACTTGGATGCGCTATGAAAATTAGATCTTGAAATCAGGTCCCTTGCACATCATTTTGGACGTCCGCCTTGTGAGCCTACAATGGGAGTTTCCCACTCCGTGACGATACGAACTTCAACCCTCTGCTCACTGTTCTCCATGGTTTTACCATATACAGCGTTATTTAGAAGTTTGAAAAAATCTTTTTCGAATGAATTTTTTTGCCCTCGTCCTATGCTCAGTGTTTATATCAATGTATTTTTTAAGCTAGGGCTTTTGCTTAAATTCCAACACACTGTGGATTTTTCTTTTATTTTAAGCCGTTCAATATACAGTGATTTGGCATGTATAATGTACTTCTCCTTATCACGGAGATCGGCTATCAATTTTGGGACCTTTTCGTCTTTTGACGCCAACTTGTTGGCCGGACAGAATGGGAGGTCATTGTTTGTGTCGTGTAGCGAGTATGGGTATTCCAGGTCCACTTCCAGAATATAGCCATACTCGCTGTTGTCACAAATCGTCTCAACATTATATGTTTTGACTTCCTCCGGTTCAAGCCATTTGATCTCACCATATGGTAGTGAGTAGTATGAAAACCTCACTTTCACGCCACTTAATGGGTGTCATAAATTAAAATTAATTACGGTCAGCTGTCGAAAAAGGGGTAATAAAAATGTTAGCTGTCAAGTTGTCAATAAAGGATCAGGATAATAAAAAGTGCATTTAATTAGGGTCAATAGTTTTGTGGTGTGAGGGCTCGTGACGATTGATTGGGGTAACGATCCGCCAACGGAGTCGGGGTACGATTATGATAAGTACTCGCAACGGGCACGTGCCGCGATCGATGGAGTGGAAAAAGGCGCTCGGATGTAACGGACAAGTGTCAAGTGTCGAAAAAAGGCGGGGTGTGAGCAAGCGATCGATGGAGTGGGAAAATGCGCTCCGAACACCCAACGCAACCAAAGGGACGGGGGTGTAAACGGACGCTCATATGACGCTCATAGCGCAATTGATAATAGCACTGACGAAAAAGCGATCGATGGAGTGGGAAAAGGCGCTCGGAACACACAACGCAACGAAAGGGACGGGGGTGTAAACAAATGCTAATAGCGCAAGCGATAATGGCTCTGACGAATAAGCGATCGATGGAGTGGGAAAAGGCGCTCAGAACACCCAACGCAACGATAGGGACGGGGGTGTAAACGAACGCTCATAAGACGCTCGTTGCGTAAGCGATAACGGACGCTCATAGGACGCTCATAGCGCAAGCGATAATAGCGTTGACGAACAAGCGATCGATGGAGTGGGAAAATCCGCTCAGAACACCCAACGCAATGAAAGGGACGGGGGAGTAAACGAATGCTCATAGGACGCTCGTAGCGTAAGCGATAACGGACGCTCATAGGACGCTCATAGCGCAAGCGATAATAGCGTTGACGAACAAGCGATCGATGGAGTGGGAAAATGAGCTCAGAACACCCAACGCAATGAAAGGGACGGGGGTGTAAACGGACGCTCATAGGACGCTCGTAGCGCAAGCGATAACGGACGCTCATAGGACGCTCATAGCGCAAGCGATAATAGCGTTGACGAACAAGCGATCGATGGAGTGGGAAAATGTGCTTGGAATACCTAACACAACGAAAAGGACGGAGGTGTAAACGGACGCTCATAGGACGCTCATAGCGCTCGGAACACCCAATGCAACGAAAGGACGGGGGTGGAAACGAATACGCACGCTCATAGCGCAGGCAACGATCGCCCAATAGAGGAGGAAAACATGCTCTTTGGAAAGACGCTCGGTCCAACACAACGAAAGGGATGGGAGGAAAACGAGTGCTCGTACCACCGACGATCGTTTAGAGGCGAAAGCGGTCGTTCATCCCACCAATGAACGTGCAGAAACGATACGTACACTCATACCGCCATGTTGAAATTCAAATGTTCATTTCCCATTACCCAACCAAAACAATACATATATTTATTTTCTTGTAATATAATTTTTTATTTCATACACATTGATTAGAAACGATGTTCTAAATTTAGATACATTTTCATGATTTTAAGTGATTTGTTTAAGCGTACAGTATAGAAGTGGCAGGCACATGTATCAGCTCCATCGTACACATCCTCACGTGCTCCAGCACATGAAGAGAAATGATCTCCATGTACAGTTGAAACAAGTGGACCATCATTTGTTCTACCATAGAAATAGCTTAATGATTCCTCCAGATATTTAATGTGCTCAGGAAAAATTTTCCCTTTAAACATTGTAATGAAAAATTTTTATTTTGGTTATGAGTTGAATTGTCTTGTTGTTTATATCAGTGGTTTTATCAATGGATGAGAACATTTTTTCGTTTTTTTTGTTTAATTTAAATGCGTGAACGTCTTCTTCTGATTTCAAATTTGAATGAGGAAATTCGTGTTAGATTGTTAGACGAGACGCTGAACTAATCCACTCAGAGGAGTGTATTCAACTAGACGATCATGAATGAGAAGGCAATTTACTTTTGTATTCATCTCGCTAGCTGTAGTTAGTTCGGTGGAAATTTTAACATCAATCGGTCCTGATTTAACCGACTCATTCTGATATGAGAGATCCACAACAACAATAGGAGCCTTTGTTTTGAAATCCGTTGGAGATAGAAGAGCTCGAGCCTCCCGGTTGTAGTAACTCTCCTGAAATCTCACATACATGTCATACAAGACAGCAAACCGGTTCTCATTGTATTTAATATTTGAATCCTCATACGGATAGACTTCTAAATTTAGATATACTTTTGCATTTCGTAAATTGTTTGTAATTAGATTTTCATTCAATGTAAATGCAATGATTGCAAAACGCGGTCGTTCTCTGTTTGCAGCCAACTTAACATTCCATACATGATGGGTTCCTTGCACTAGTGTGGGGTTTATATAACAATCCCAGCTGCGAAATGCTAGTTGTAGTGTGGCACCACTTTTTATCACATTAAACATTTTGATTTTAGTACTGTCGCTCGGAACTATGTGTGGAACTTTCCAACTAATGCTATGTATCTCAATTGTATGTGGAATACCTCCAACTGATTTAACATACACATCATCTGTATTTTTGGCCAACAAGAGGATGAGTTCATGTTTACAATTTAAAATGACTTTCTTATAGTCCTCAGCAAATCCCATTAGCATTTTTAGTGGTACAGAGAAACTAAAATATCCTCCCGAAGGGATATTCTCTCCACCACTCCACCCAGCATTGCGATAAACTACTCCTTCCTGTTGACCCACAGAGAGAAAGTTCTTAAGCTTTGATGTAATACCGGTAAACCGTGTTCTGTCCAGCTCACATCCATTCAACTCATATCTTATTTCATCCAGAAAATTGGCCATGCAATTATTTTTGAGCAAACCATTAACATCACTCGTGCTACTTGCTCCTGTATTAACGTCAGTAATTTTGCAAAGTGTTCCTTCAATGTGGAGAAAACTCTCACACGGCAACACATACAAATCCTGGTTCTGTATTGTGATGCGAACTTCATCATTTGTTTTGAAGTTTTGTTGATATGGGTAATAAGTATGATACTCCTTTTTCGTGATACTCTCATCGTTGTGAGGCTTATCTTGCACGAAAAAAATGTCATTCATTTGAAAGTGTTTAGTTAAATTTTATCGAGTATTAAATCCCAATGATTTTAAAATTAATTTATTTTTCAGTGTAAGCACTGATCGTTGATTTGAGGGTAGTTGTGATGATGATGATGATGATGATGATGCTTTCACTTCAACTTTATGTTTACTAATGTGGAGTGTGGGGCGATGTGAAGACTTTTTATTATAAATAATCATTCTATTGACCGTAGGTGTAGTCGAATCGACACAGTTTCTCCACGTAAATTAACTAAATTCCCGTCCTGATCCGTTATCCGTACTTCGAGCGTGCTTATTTCTCTAGTGTTGACAGGTAAATAAATCAGGTTTCTTGGTGTAATGTTCATTTTATATCCAGGTGGGACGTTTATTCCAAATTCGTGAAGCACATGATTCGGTCTATTCCCCACATACGATACACTAATAATGTTACACTCAACCCTAATTGTATTTATATTTAAAATATTCACAGGATTATCAGATGTGTGCATTTTTTTAGCGTCTGGGGTTAGCACTCGTTTACTGAATCCAAATAGCTTCCCAATACTTCGATCACGATTGAAAAATATTGTTTCATTTCTAGTGTAAATTTGAACATGCAGAGTGTTGTTGTTGCTTTCAATTTTCACTGCATCATTTAGATCATACTACTTCAGTTCCTTAATGTTGTTGACATTTTGATCCTGGATCGACACTGTTTTATCATCACTCATCCCATTGCACTTAAATGATTGTTAATTAGAGCACAATGAATTGATCGAATCCTTTTCTATACCGTCCAGTTTGCATATCATCATCTTTTGAAATTAATAGAAATCCAAATTTGTCCTCCCAACATTTTCGTGAAATTTCCATAAAAGAATCATAATCCATATCACTGTTCACATGATCTCGATATATATGGCGCATGTTTAAATCTTCTTGTTTAAACATTATAATAAAATTTGCATTATCACGTATTAAATGTTTTCGTATATGTGTATAAGTTTGACATAAATAGAATGAGTCAATATTCTTATGTCGACCCATTCAAAAATAGTTTCGAATATTATCTTGCTTCTCACACGCAACATCATCAAATATCATAATCGAATTAGTTTTAGCTTCTTGAGGTGCTAAAACTGAATCATTTGCAGAGAATGTAAAATACCCCATTCCTCGGATTGGTTTTATAAGTTTTTCCAAATACTCATATTTTGGTTGATATAAACTCTTTGAAAATACATAAATATTTTCAAATTTAAGTCCATTCGGACTCTCTATAAGGCTAAGCATCACATTGGTTTTTCCACAATTGGACGGTCCAACAATCAAACCTCTAATTGTGTTAGGCAACAAAGTACTATGACGAGGATGTTTATTATCATTTCCATGGCCACTACCCTCAATGTTTCTAACTACAATGCTCTTCTTTTGTCTTAATAATCGCATGTTAATGGATAAAGCACTTCATTCAATGGATGACGTTGGTTGATTGAGGACGTTATAAAATGGGCAAACACTTTTATAACATAATCACTCGAAAATCAGATATCAAAGAGGGTGGTGGTCTTGTGAACAATATAATAGACGCTCTTCCCTTTGAAGCGCATATACCTGGATACAATTACTGTGGCCCCGGCACAAAGTTGGAGAAACGTTTGGCTCGCGGTGATCGCGGAATCAATGCATTGGATGAGGCTTGTAGGGAGCACGATATTGCATATTCACAAAGCAAGGACTTGAACGAACGTCATAAAGCTGACTCAACTTTGATAGAGAGGGCTTGGAATCGTGTGAAAGCGTGGGATAGTACTCTTGGAGAGAGAGCAGCAGCATATTTTGTAACAAGAATAATGAAGGCGAAGAAAAAATTTGGGATGGGTGCAAAGCAGGGGAAAAAGAAAGTATTGAAAACCTCTCTTGCCACAATAATAAAAAAGGCAAACAAGGAATGGAAAAAGAATAAACCACTTGATATACTGAATGCAATCAAAGTTGTGCGCAAAGCAGTCTCTAACTCAATGGGTTGTAAGAAAAACATTGTAATTCCACGGGTTATAACTGTACCCAAAGTAGGTGGTTTCTTACCACTTGTACCAATTTTAACAGCCCTTAGTGCTGTAGGTAGCTTAGCTTCAGGCAGTGCAGCAATAGTAAAGTCAATTAACATTGCAAAAATGGCAAACAACAACTTGAAGAGAACAAGAGACATAATAAAAAAATGGAAACGGTTGCATTGGGGGCGGGGTTGTATTTACAACCATATAAGAATAGGTATGGTATAACATTAAATAAAAATAAACGAAAATCAAAAAACTGATAAGTGAGCTACCCAAAAGAGCATTATCAAACTTTGATATAATGAGGTTTGCAATTAAAAATATTCCACATTTTCGGGGGGTTTTCATGAAGGATGAATTACTCAAATTCCCATTACAACTTGAGTGTGGAATAATAAACCTAGCAGACTCGACATCAAAAGGAACACATTGGGTAGCTTATTACAAGAGAGAATCACAATGCTATTATTTTGATAGTTTTGGAAATTTACAACCGCCTTTAGAAGTAATAAGATATTTGGGAAAGAACATCAAGTACAATTATCGACGTTTTCAAAAATTTGGGACTGTAAACTGTGGTCATTTGTGTTTACAATTTTTTATGCAAGCCCATTCGTTTCACTAAAGTCGGTATATTTCTTATCTCGAGTGTGTGTGCGTGTTCTTTGAAGGAGTGCATTTGACAACAGCAACATCAGTACCAGCACCAGCATCACCATCAGCACCAGCACCGGCATCAGCATCAGCATCCACACCGGCATCCACACCAGCATCCACACCGGCATCAGCACCAGCATCCGCATCCACTCCAGCATTCGCATACACACCAGCATCTGCATCCACACCAGCATCCGCATCCACATCAGCATCCGCATCCACACCAGCATCCGCATCCACATCATGAGCAACATTTCCAGCAACACCACCACCACCTTCACACCAATTAATTTTGGTGAATTGGAGATGCCCATCGTTGGCGTTACACTGGAAGATATGGATGCATTACGCGGCGAATTAAACAGAAGCTGCAATTTAAGGAGCTCCCACTAAACACATCTTATGATGTGGTGGGAGCAAAAGAGGTGAAGGGAAAGTTTGGCACAAACGTGATGGTGGAACTACCCAACCATCACGTTTATCTGCCATCAAGATTTGATGATATAGACGATGATATTTTAAAGGAATTTAAAAATAAGCAATATACCCTTACGAAAAGGGATGAATATAACTTTGATATTGATTTGAAAGCCACTTTATAAATTTATACATTTATAAATGAATATATCAAATAAAACATTAATTTGAAATTTAAACTATATTACTTTTTAATGGGAAATGGGAATCTGGGAAAATTAATTTTCAGGCTTTAAATCAATATTTAAATAAAAATTAAAAAAAAAAATATAGATATTCTATTCATTTATATTTGATGGGAAATTGGGTATTTTTTTATTTCAGATTTTCCATAAATTTTCAGCTAAGCCACCAGCTCCGTTTACCAGACCTCGTCTATACAACCAGGTCCGTTTACCAGACCTGGTCTATACACCCAGGTCCGTTTACCAGACCTGGTCTATACAACCAGGTCTGTCTACCAGACCTGCTCTATACGACCAGATCCGTTTATCAGACCTGGTCTATACAACCAGGTCTGTTTACCAGACCTGATCTATACGACCAGCTCCGTTTACCATACCTGGTCTATACAACCAGGTCTGTTTACCAGACCTGATCTATACAACCAGGTCCGTTTACCAGACCTGATCTATACAACCAGGTCCGTTTACCAGACCTGGTCTATACAAACAGGTCCGTTTACCAGACCTGGTCTATACAACCAGATCCTTTTATCAGACCTGGTCTATACAACCAGGTCCGTTTACCAGACCTGGTCTATACAACCAGGTCCGTTTACCAGACCTGATCTATACAACCAGGTCCGTTTACCAGACCTGGTCTATACAACCAGATCCGTTTACCAGACCTGGTCTATACGAGCAGATCCGTTTATCAGACCTGGTCTATACAACCAGGTCTGTTTACCAGATATATGTATATATATATATATATGTCGAAGAATTACAGATCTAGATATGTTTAGTTTGAAAGTTAACGGACAGTATGTTAGGTAACATAATGTTAAATGGACAGAGCATCAATTGATACAAGCTCAAATGAGCATGGCGCTTGCAGTTCTTTGGCTGATGCAATAGAGACAATGTTAGAAGGATGATGAAATAGATGTGGTGAAATAGAAGAATTGGCGGAGAGAGACAGATGGCTTGCGAGTCAGTCTGCTTCAAGTCACGAGACGAAGAACATTGCAAGCGACTTGCTGGGCGAAGTGCCATTATAAACATCATGGAAGGAGATGAAGAGCCAATCACTCCAGTGCAAAATCGTTATACTCCGACATCAGAAGTGGGATCGGTCTCGCCCCAAAATTTATCGAACGATCAATGGCGTGCATTATTTGAAGCGCAAAACAAATCTTTTCGGGAATTAATTAAATCGATGCAGATTCCCAGAACAGCGACGCAACCCAGTGGAAAAGTAACGCTTCCAAAGTTTTGTCCCGATACTGCGAACGCAGATGCTGCTGCTTGGTGTAAAACTGTTGACATAATCATGGCAGAGAACATGTTGGAGGGTAGCGCTCTCGTCATGGCGTGAAGCAACTCTTTGGAAGGAGGGGCATCTCAGTGGCTGTCACAAATCTGTTACAGTGGAATAAAGTGGCTGGAATTCCGAGAATTGTTTATCCAAAGATATGAAGGTGTAGAGACGTCAGCTGCCATATTGCTTAATATGTTCAGCAGTAAACCAAGGCCAAGCGAGTGTTTGTCTGTGTATGCCTGCAGACAAGTAACGGCTTTACTGTCAAAGTGGAAAAATGTGAGCAGCGAAGAAATTGCCGTATCGATCGTGTTAGCGCATGCTGCGCAAATAGATAAACGACTGCAGCGATTATTGTTTACGACGAACATCAAAACCCGAAGCGAACTGGAGCAACAATTGCGTGCCTATGCGTTGGCAAGCGCAATGACTACGAGACACCAGACTATACCAGTGTCCTGAACAAAAGAAGCGGAGAACATCGTGGCAAGGAAAGTGCCACTCTTGTGGCAAACCTGGCCATAAAATGGCAGAATGTCGAAGCAGAAAACCGGGAGACGCAAGTGAGACAAAATTCAACTCGACTCGCGGCAACGCCACACCAAAGAGGGATATGTCAACTTTAACCTGCTATAAGTGCGGCCAGTTAGGTCATATTGCAACCAAATGCCCGACCTGTTCATCTTCAAGCAAGGGTAACACTTATGAGAAGCGAGTGGATGTGTGCACCGTCGACGACCCAAAGGGGATCATGTACCAACATGGTGAGCCCGTTCCGTACTTTTTTGATTCAGGGGCAGAGTGCTCCCTATTAAAAGAAAAATTAGCTAATAAGTTCATGGGCAAGAGAATGAATAACACTGTACTTATAGGTGGCATAGGTGAAGGATCAGTCACATGTTCAATGCAAATTCTGACCACTGTTAAGATATGTGAGTTTTCGATAGAGATCCTGTTTTACGTTGTCATGGACAAATATTTGAAGCACGATGCACTGATTGGCCGTGAAATTTTAGGTCAGGGCTTTGGCGTAACTATAGATGCCAATAAGTTTATTTTACACAAAATTAATACTGTTAATACCCTGTCTAGCACTGTTGAGTGGAATTTTATGGACTCCATAAATAGTAATGTTAATCTAAATCAGTCTGACCGAGCCGAACTGGCAGAAATATTAAAACCTCACGCATCAACATTCATAAAGGGTATACCTAACCGACGAGTCAACACAGGTGAATTGGAGATCCGTCTGATTGATGCCAATAAAACGGTAATGAGGCGTCCGTATAGATTAAGCGTGGAAGAAAAGATATTGATGAGAGATAAAATACAAGAACTTCTAGCAGCAAAAGTCATACGTCCCAACTGTTCCCCTTTCGCGAGTCCAATGCTGCTGGTAAAGAAAAAGGACGGCAGTGATCGTTTATGTATCGATTATCGTGAGTTGAATGCCAATACGGTCTCCGATAAATATCCGTTACCATTAATATCGGACCAAATTGATAGACTGCGTGGTAGCAAGTATTTTACAAGTCTTGACATGGCGAGTGGCTTTTACCAAATACCAATACATCCCGAGTCAATAGAACGCACAACATTTGTTACGACAGAAGGCCAATATGAATTTACAGCTATGCCATTTGGCTTGAAGAACGCTTCATCTGTGTTTCAGCGAGCCATAATGCGTGCTTTGGGTGAAGTGGCCTATTCGTATGCAATTGTTTACATTGATAATGTCTTAATTGTTTCTAGTACAAAAGAGGAGGCCTTTAATAGAATTAAGGAGGTATTGCAAAGGTTGTCTAATGCCGGCTTCTCTTACAATATTAATAAGTGTTCCTTCTTGCAGCCAAGTGTTGAATACTTGGGGTATAAAATTGAAAACGGCGAAATAAGACCAAACCCGCGAAAAATTCAGGCATTGGCTGCATTGCAACCCCCACAGACAAGTACGCAACTAAGACAATTTATTGGCTTATCTTCCTACTTCCGACAATTCGTTCCTCGATTTTCTGAATTAATGAAGCCCCTATATTTGTTAACGTCAAAAAACAGCAAATTCGAGTGGCATGAGAAGCATGAGCAGGTACGCCAAGAAATAATATCTGCATTGGTTAGCGACTCAGTTCTTATCATCTATGACCCACAATACCCGGTTGAACTCCATACTGACGCTAGTGCAGACGGCTATGGAGCTATCTTAATGCACAAGATAAACGGCAAACCAAGAGTTATAGAATATTATAGCAAGTGTACTACAGGTGCTGAAACAAGATACTACTCATATGAACTGGAGACACTGGCAGTGTACAACGCAGTGAAACATTTTCGTCATTATTTGCAGGGTCGTCCATTTGTCGTTACCACGGATTGTAATTCGCTCAAAGCTAGCCGCAATAAAATAGAATTAACGCCAAGGGTCCATCGCTGGTGGGCATATCTGCAGTCCTTTGAGTTTGAGGTAGAATATAGAAAAGGAAACAGTATGGCACATGTAGATTTCCTTTCGCGCAATCCACTACCAATTGACAAGGTTACTAAGTCTACCAAAATAACGGAAGTACGTATATGCATGGCAGACATTACAGATAACTGGCTACTTGCTGAACAGCAGCGAGATATAGAGATTACGGACTTAATAGCAAAGTTGCAAAATAACGAACTGAGACCTGAAGATGCAAAGACGTACGAAATGCGGTCAGGCATGTTGTATAGAGTAATACAGAGAAACGGACAAAGTCGATGTCTGCCGGTAATACCGCGAGCATTTAGGTGGTCCGTGATCAATCACGTACATGAGGCCATAATGCATTTGGGATGGGAGAAAACACTAGATAAGGTATATACGCAGTATTGGTTCCCAAATATGTCCAAATATGTGCGAAAATTTGTTGAGAATTGCATCGCCTGCAAGCTTTCAAAGCCAACGTCGGGAAAGGCCCAAATAGAACTACACCCCATACCCAAAGTTTCCATACCATGGCATACCGTGCACATGGATATAAGTGGCAAGTTGAGTAGCAAAAATGACATCAAAGAATACGTGATAGTGCAAATAGATGCTTTCACTAAATATGTTCATCTACACCACGCTCTTTGCCTCGACACTAATAGTTGCTTAGAGGCATTGAAGTCCACTATCTGTATGTTTGGGGTACCCACTCGTATCATTGCCGATCAAGGTCGCAGTTTTGCGAGTGGTGATTTCAGGCAATTTTGCTTATCACAAAAAATTGAGTTGCATCTGATAGCGACCGGTGCAAGCCGGGCGAATGGACAGGTTGAGCGCGTTATGAGTACCATGAAAGCAATGTTGACGGCAGTTGAGACAAGCAAGCGATCTTGGCAGGATGCCTTAAAAGAAGTGCAGTTGGCCATGAATTGCACGGCCAATAGAGTCACAAAGCTTAGTCCATTGGAGTTATTAATTGGTAAAGAGGCAAGACCAATGGGCATGATGCCAATGGTAGAAGAAGTGGACATTGACATAGAAAATGTTAGATCGAAGGCCTTGCAAAATATAAAGAATAGTGCTGAATATGAGAAGCAACGCTATGACAAGAATAAGGCTAAGATTGTAAGTTACAACGTAGGTGACCATGTCCTGCTCAAAAATGAAGAACGGCACCAAACAAAGCTAGATCCAAAGTTTAAAGGACCGTTTGTCATAATAGAGAAGCTTGATGGTGACCGTTATATGTTGAAATCTCTTACAAGCAAGCGAACATATAAGTATGCCCACGAGCAGCTGCGTGCGATGCCTAATGAAGTAGAGGCAGATGAGTGCGAGAGATCGCCGACTGAGGCACTCGTAGGTACCATGAGCTCAGATTAAATCAATTACAAAGGCTATAGCCGTGTCATGTAGTAATCTGCGCAGTTACTGCATGGCGGGGGGCTATGTGGGTCCAGAGGGGCCAGTACGCAGAGTGTGTGTGTGAGCGTTGCAGTGTGTGCAGCAAGAGCCTAAGAGTGTAAAGTGATGAAGAGTTGTTGAGAGAAGGAGTCATGGTACACAGAGATGAAAAAAGATAAAAAAAAAGAAATGGCGCTGTGGCGGTAGATATGTTCGATAAAATTAAGTTAAAAAAAAAGGAAGTTGAGCAGGGCAAGGGACACCACTGAACTACAATGCATTTGATGAATTTATGAATTATGTTGTTGATTTTAATTTTCACTTTGTAATGGAGAATACTTTTACTTTTTTTATTGCTACAAGATAGAAATTAGTGGAAAATTAATGTAAAATAGAATTTTAAGTTACAAGAAATGAATGAAATTGAAATATTGAATAAAAGTTATTATTATGATGAATCTTATTGAGAAGCATGATACGCGAGGACGCGTAAAGGTCAGGATGGCCGTGTCGAAGAATTACAGATCTAGATATGTTTAGTTTGAAAGTTAACGGACAGTATGTTAGGTAACATAATGTTAAATGGACAGAGCATCATTTGATACAAGCTCAAATGAGCATGGCGCTTGCAGTTCTTTGGCTGATGCAATAGAGACAATGTTAGAAGGATGATGAAATAGATGTGGTGAAATAGAAGAATTGGCGGAGAGAGACAGATGGCTTGCGAGTCAGTCTGCTTCAAGTCACGAGACGAAGAACATTGCAAGCGACTTGCTGGGCGAAGTGCCATTATAAACATCATGGAAGGAGATGAAGAGCCAATCACTCCAGTGCAAAATCGTTATATTCCGACATATATATATCTTACACAGTCTACTATCTAACACGAGAGAGTCATAACCAGAGCAGTGAAGTATTGTAATTTAAAATTTGAATACAATGAATCAACATATTCTTACTCAACTGACTAAAAGTCGAAATGCTTTAAAAAATTTTTTTGTGAGATTAAACAACTCAGAGGTTTAAATACTATTGGTTTGGAGGAAACATTCAAGCCTATTACTGAACCTTTACATGAACTCGTTCATGACAACAAACAATTACAACACATGATACACAAAGAGTTTAGAAATATTAAAGCTGAAATAGAGACTGATGGTGGTACACCACAACATATGACAAAGAAGATGAAGAAATTTAAAAAGCCTAATGATTACAAGACATCAAATTGGAGCTTGAATAGTAACCAAGAGAATGATGATGATGATGATGATGATGATGATGATGATGATGATGATGATGATGATGATGATGATGATGATGATGATGATGATGATGATGATGATGATGATGATGATGATGATGATGATGATGATGATGATGATGATGATGATGATGATGATGATGATCAATTCTATTCTCAACCGGCCATTGAGGATACATCATTTACACTACCCGATGAAGATCCGCCTCACTCATCGAGAGTGTTATCAAGACAAACCCTCCCACCATCACCAGCACAACCACTAAATGAAGAGAGCTCATCATTTGGAGTATCTCAAACACCAGCTTCAATATCACCTCAAACAGCACTACATGATGAGAGTCTAAAAATTTTAAATATTAGTGAACTGGCACGTGAATTTCTCTTGGACAAGTCGTATGGACCACACAAAAATGCAAGTGGGCAATTAATGTTGGGGAATAGTCGCATTAATGTGACCAACAATAACATTGAATTTGATGATGGACAAAACTGGCGACTCACTAGAGGATTATATTCTTTAATATTCCATCACCACCCACAAAAATACAACGAGAACGAGTTGGAAATATATAAAGAAATTTTATTGAAAACATGTGTACACCGAAGAAACTTTCAACCAAATGGACAGGTGAAAGGAACAAGAGCACTGAAATATTCGAAAATTATAAAACCATCTATAACTAAATCACCCAATGCTGAATCTACACCCAAACGCACCAAAACAAGTGTATCTGGGTCTGGATTCATGACACTTGACATGAACAAACCCAATTATGTGTATTGGGTTGAGCGACTACAACTCTTAATAGCCTCATAATCGGCAGGCAATAGTAGTCATAGTAACACAATTACGTCTATAATTGAAGAATTGAGAGAGGCACAAATTATACATTAAGACGGTATATAACAAGGTGTTATTCAATTAAATTTATAATCATCATGTCTGTTGACAAGTTTGGACATTACATAACTGATAAGCAGAGCTCTGACCATTTAAAGAGATACGAGCAAAACTTATCAAGAATTTTCATTGATGCAGATGGTAACTTTAACATTCATCAAAAACGTGTAAAAAATGGGAGTAATCCCAAAGAGAACACGGACATTGTTATTAAAGCATATGTGAATAGGAACATAAACGAACTTCGAGAATCTCTAACATCATTGATTCCACAAAATCGAGATGTAGACAATGGAGCAATACTCCTCACAATTAATGACATTGAAGAGATATTGTATAGAGTTGAAAGGCTGTTGCAGATATCCATGAAAACATTGTACATGCTTTAAAACTCTGATATATAGGACACTTTTAAGAAATTATTATCACATCAACTCATTTCATCACTCACTACTATGAGCAGACGAGAGATTATTAATGAATTACATGCTCCCTCACGCAAGAGTTTCCTACGACGTAGAGTCATTACAAAAGGAATAAACGATATGTGGCAAGCAGACTTGGTTGAAATGGGGAAGTATGCACAGTCGAACAATGGATATCGCTATCTGTTAACAGTAATTGATACGTTTTCGAAATTTGCCTGGGCTGAAGCTATAAAATCAAAACAAGCAAATGATGTAGCTCTGGCAATGGAGAAAATATTTAAGTCAGGACGTGGAGTACCTAAGAATCTCCAAACAGATGATGGTAAAGAGTTCTTTAACACTCTGTTTAAAGGATTGAGTAAACGCTATGGAATCAACCACTATTCAACATTTAGTACCCTAAAGGCATCAATTGTAGAGCGATTCAACAGGTCTTTGAAAGAGCTCATGTGGCGGGAATTTAGTTTCAATGGATCATCTCGTCTACAAAAGTTTAATTTCCGTTTACAACAACAGAGTGCATAGAACAATAAAAATTGCACCCATTAATGTGAATAGTGGGAATGAGAAACAAATCTTGGAAACTGCTTATAATAACATTAAAATTTTTTCGGGTAGCCAACTGAAAATGGGTGAATATGTACGCATTAGCAAGTACAAACATGTATTTGAAAAAGGGTATACCCCCAATTGGACAACCGAAATTTTTAAGATAATCAAACTACAAAATACCTATCCAACAACATACTTACTCCAAGACTTGAATGGGAATCCAATTAGATGAGGTTTTTATAAAGAAGAAATGAAAAAAAAACAAGTTTTCCCGATACCTATCTAGTTGAGAAAGTCTTGAGAAAGAAAGGCAACAGAGCACTTGTACGCTGGTTGGGTTTCCATAAATCCGAAGATAGTTGGGTTTATAAAACAGAAATTTTGTAAGAAAATAAACAAAGAATGATTCGATTTTATTATATAATTTATTTTCTTTTTATTTCAAATATTTTTAACAAATATTGTAGCTTAAAATTATACATTTGTTGTTTTTTTAAATATAGAATTATATTTTAATTATAACAATATTTCGAGTTTTATATATATTTATATATATATATATTTATATTTTATTTTTACATTTTAATTATTACTATTTTTTTTTTCTTTTAAATGTCTCTAATAACATTTTGTGCATTATTAATTCTCCGTCAAAAATGTTGATTGCACTTTCGTTAGTTTCCAACTTCCTTTTGAGGCTATTTATTTTAGTCACACTACTCTGAGTATTGTGTGAGAACTCTAGAACACTCATTTGGCTATGCCAAACACTTGATTGTGTCTCTAGAGCTGATATTTTCTCCTCAATTTCGATTTCTAACGAACTATAATGTCCTATAGCGAGAGTTGAGACTCCATCACCACATATTAGTCTTTTGTCGTCTTTGTTGTCTAATACGACTTTGGTGGTATTTAAAGTACTAATTGTATGCACTCTAGACCTAAACATAGACAATTTTTATACACTTCAAAGGTAATTTTTTTAAGGCAACTTCGTTTAACGCCCTTATTTTTTTCACACAATGCTCTGTATTGGGACCTGATTCCGACTTGTAGGCATACATTTTTGAGCGTAGACCAACAAACTCTGTCATTGGCCTACCATGTAGCTCATCTTTAAAGAAGCCCAAACGCTTCTTGTTGCATTGTTTAAAATTATAAAGGGACGCTAATTCATTTGAGTATTCTGATGTATCGAATTTGTATTCAACATCTTGCCGAATATCTCGATATAAATCTTCGGTCTTTATTGAATATATAAATGAATCAGTGTCCATATAATTAAGTTTCAGGGCTTCCCTAAATTTGGGCTTCATATAATTGTAGTGAAAATCATACATTTTGTATTTCGATAATTCCAAAACTACAAAGCCTAAATATATTGGCTTATCGCAAATATTGTGTAGCCTTTTCATTTGAATTGCATACATAGTTTCAGAAAACTTGGATGCGCTATGAAAATTAGATCTTGAAATCAGGTCCCTTGCACATCATTTTGGACGTCCGCCTTGTGAGCCTACAGTGGGAGTTTCCCACTCCGTGACGATACGAACATCAACCCTCTTCTCACTGTTTTCCATGGTTTTACCATACACAGCGTTATTCAGAAGTTTAAAAAAATCTTTTTCGAATGTATTTTTTGCCCTCGTCCTATGCTCAGTGTTTATATCAATGTATTTTTTAAGCCAGGGCTTTTGCTTAAATTCCAACACACTGTGGATCTTTTTTAATTTTAAGCCGTTCAATATACATTGATTTAAAGTTTTATAATGTATAATATACTTCTCCTTATCACGGAGATCGGCTATCAATTTTGGGACTTTTGCGTCTTTTGACGCCAACTTGTTGGCCGGGCAGAATGGGAGGTCATTGTTTGTGTCGTGTAGCGAGTATGGGTATTCCAGGTCCACTTCCAGAATATACCCATACTCGCCGTTGTCAGAAATCGTCTCAACATTAAATGTTTCAACTTCCTCCGGTTCAAGCCATTTGAACTCACCATATGGTAGTGGTTCAGACATGGCCCAACCATACAAATTGTTGGCATCCACATACATTAAATATTCTGATTCTCTTGTAGAATCATAATCTTTTAGGTACTTGTGGTTTGCCTTTGTATGCCTGTGACTACATTGTACTAATCCGCCTCGAATTCCATACTGAATAAATCTTATCATATCTATATCACTGAGTAATTCGAGGCGAATCTCTGTAGTTTTCAGCATTACATCCCAAGACAAACCAGGCGTTGTATAATAATGGGCAGGATCAAGCTGATAAATGCCTGAGCAAATTGCCCTAAAGTTTTGAAAAACGTCTGTTAACAATAAAACATCAGTTTTCAAATACAACTCCATGTAGTCCCGAAGTGTTTTACACTTGAAATGATCCCACACTTGACAGGCATGAATGTAGCCTGCCTCAGAACATTCAGATTCCGATAAATGACTAAGAACTTGCTCGTTGGTGGGAGACAAGTTTCTTCCAGCCTCTTTAATGAATCTAAATATTCATAGCGAAACACACCTTTCCTACGAACGAGAGCAAAATCTAACAAGTTTGGGTATTGTTTCTTCAATACAATGAAATTTCCCTCATCAAGGTTCCCGGCAAGAGTGTCTAGGCTAGAGGGCATGAATGTAATCGTATCTAAAAACCTAATTTCCAGTGTGATTTGTTGAAGGGGAATATATTTTGAAATAGAAATATACAATTTCTTATTCAAGGGAATCACTTTTATTTCACCTTCAACCTCACTGAGGTTTACGAATAAATGAGCGTCATATTTGGAAAAATTATGAAAAAAGACGGGTATGAAATTATTTGTTTTGTAGTTTAGATTGCACGCACTGTGTGCTGAACCTCTGTATTTGCCAGTGAAATGGCAGTGGTCTCGCACTCTATCATTGCCTAAAATACCCTGACAAATATGACAATTTAAAGCCTCATCAAAATCGAATGAGTCTTGTGGACTCATTTGAAGGAGTACCACACGTTTCATGTGGTTTTCATAAAGTTCGGACAAATCGGACGTTAGTTTCCTAACGAAAGTGCTTTCAACATTTTTGCTTGTCTCTAAAACAAACTAATCTAACGTCGAGTCAAATGCACACTTGATGTAGTATGCAAATGCTACGGGAATATGCTTATTAATAATTGTTGTTGATGAAACACTCGCATCTGCTGATGATGATGATGATGATGATGATGTTGGTTCCAATACGCATTCGAAGTCGGCATACACCACAAATGGAACCTCTAGCTGGCGATGTTGATTGATGAAATACAGTTCGCCTGCATCCGGTTTGGGGGGCTCCGTGACAATTTTGCTGCATCTCTCAGCATGTCGATGTGCCCTCTCCTCGCTGGTGGAGTATCTCAAACATTGGTTGCAAAACCAACGTCGCGTACGTTGTCTTCCCAATTGTTGTGATAATACACTGTAGATAAAGAAATTGTATGTGTTAGCTATTTGCTCTATGTATATATATATATATATATATTTAAGTGTTTTAACTTACGCTGACATGTTTTTTATCCATACAAAGTGCCCGTGAGCACCAGCTGTCGGTCCATCGATGAACATTAGATTAATGTGGAGCTCCTTCTCCACGCCAGCACTGTAAAGTGGTCCATACACTTTATTGCTCTCCTCATCATATCCAAATACATTAATGCTGATTTGATGGTTTTGATCAGCAAAATGATTTATATTTTTTAATTCCATCGGGAATGTTAGTCCCGAAAAATCGAGCTTAATGTTGATGTTGTCAAGGTGAATTATGGGTAAATTAATATTTACACCATAACTACTACAGCGATCAGGTTTTGTAGATGGTTTCAGGGCTGAATTATTGCCCACTTGAAACAGAAAATGTCATTGTTTCGCACATTGAAAACACCTTTTCGCTTTTTCAGCTTCAGTGGAAGCTCGAAATGCTCGGATCCTTTCAGAGGATCACATTGGAGCATATTCATTTCAAGCCGAATCAGACGTGTCATTGTCCATCCACTGTCTTTTTCTTGAAACTCACCCATTTTGGATGTTATATCATCTGCATGGGTTTTGAAAACTTCCGTTGTGTTGCTCCCAATCGTAACCAGAGTCATCTTACTCTGGAACGATTTCACATCAATTAGAGTATCATGATCTTTCACCATCATGTACTCTGCAAACATTTCAAAGTTTGTCTTTGATGCAAAATGAAAGGTCATCACCCTTTCCAAGTGAGGGAGCAGTGCTAGTCCCGCTTCATTTAAAAATTCTGTTGGAAGCCTAACAGCAGCTCCCTCATTTAAAAACATATACTGAAGGATACGTCCCTTGTATCCATCAATAATTTGTTTCACATTCCCATCGAGCGGTCGCATAGCATTGTATTTATGCTGCTCAGTACGTGCATGATGATGCCATTGCATACCCGCAGGTAAAAATTGGCTGCAGGAGTTGCAATATGCACCGTTCATGGTGTTTCCATTGTTGATGGTGGAGATGGAGTTGGAGTAGTTGGCCATTTTGGTTGTGTTTATTTTGGTTGTGCTGGGGGTGTTGGCGGTGGCGAAAGTGGTGATGGTGCTGGTGGTGTTGGCGGGGTGGGGCTCGTTTGGGTGTTGGCGATGGTGCTGGTGTTACTTGTAGTGGCGCTGATCGTTGTGGTGGTGGCGATGTTGTTGGTAGTGGTGTGTTGTTTTATTTCAACTTTTAATAATTTTTAAAAATTTTTAAGAATTTTTAAATTTTCAGTTGAAAGTATTGAGATCGCGGCGTGTGGATGACTATGAACGACAATAAGTAGTGATTCTTAAGGCTTCTAGGAGGCTAGACGAAGACTCAGAAAAAGTGATTTTTTAATTTGGGTTCGGCATTTCACTTTTCTCCATATTCAAGTATTTCACTTCAAGAGTACAGAAAATGAGCACTTGATACACCATAGTAAAACCAATGTAGGGTGCATTAAGCGAGCCTTGTTTGCATACACATACATACACACACACATTATTGATCCATCAAGTAGTGTTTAGAGTGAGTCAAGTGTTCACCAACTTTTTGAGCACCCGTTCACACCCCCCTTCCCTTTTCCCAATCCATCGATGCGCTATGATCGCCTGTGTTGCGACGGGTATTCCGAGCGCCTTTTCCCACTCCTCCGAGCGCCTTTTCCCACTCCATCGATCACTTGTTCGTCAGCGCTATGATTGTCTGCGCTGGGACGGGTATTCCGAGCGCCTTTTCCCACTCCATCGATGCGTGCGCTATGATCGCCTGCGCTATGAGCGTCCGTTTACGCCTCCGTCCCTTTCACTTTCTCACTCCATCGATCGCTTGTTCGTCAGCGTTATGATTGGCTGCGTTATGAGCGTTCGTTTACACCCCCGTCCCTTTCGTTGCGTTGTGTGTTCCGAGCGCCTTTTCCCACTCCATCGATCGCTTTTTCGTCAGCGCTATTATCACTTGCGCTATGAGCGTCATATGAGCGTCCGTTTACACCCCCGTCCCTTTGGTTGCGTTGGGTGTTCGGAGCGCATTTTCCCACTCCGTCGATCGCGGCACGTGCCCGTTGCGAGTACTTATCATAATCGTACCCCGACTCCGTTGGCGGATCGTTACCCCAATCAATCGTCACGAGCCCTCACACCACAAAACTATTGACCCTAATTAAATGCACTTTTTATTATCCTAATCCTTTATTGACAACTTGACAGCTAACATTTTTATTAGCCTTTTCTTGACAGCTGACTGTAATTAATTTTAATTTATTACACCCATTAAGTGGCGTGAAAGTGAGGTTTTCATACTACTTCGTCTGCTCATCGTATATATATGATATTCAATCACAGCACAAACTCTATAAATGGGAGTGATGAAGTGACTTGATGTAATAATAATTTCTTAAAAGTGACCAATATATCAGAGTTTTAAAGTAAGTAAAATTTTTTTATGGATATCTGCAACAGCCCTTTCAACTCTATACAATCTCTCTTCAATGTCATTAATTGTGAGGAGTATTGCTCCATTGTCTACATCTCGATTTTGTGGAATCAATGATGTTAGAGATTCTCGAAGTTCGTTTATGTTCCTATCCACGTATGCTTTAATAACAATGTCCGTGTTCTCTTTGGGATTACTCCCATTTTTTACACGTTTTTGATGAATGTTAAAGTTACCATCTGCTTTAATGAAAATTCTTGATAAACTTTGCTCGTATCTTTTTAAATGGTCAGAGCTGTGGTTATCAGTTATGTAATGTCCAAACTTTTCAATAGTCATGATGATTATAAATTTAATTTAAGATCGACATCTAATTACATAAAGTTTTAGCGTATTAATTGTGCCTCTCTCAATTCTTCAATTATAGACGTAATTTCATTACTATGACTACAATTGCCTTCCGATTGTGAGGCTATTAAGTGTTGTAGTCGCTCAACCATCTCATTTGGGTCATCCCAGTACACATAATTGGGTTTGTTCATGTCAAGTGTCATGAATCCAGACCCAGATACACTTGTTTTGGAGCGTTTGGGTGTAGATTCAGCATTGGGTGATTTAGTTATAGATGGTTTTATAATTTTCGAATATTTCAGCGCTCTTGTTCCTTTCACCTGTCTATTTGGTTGAAAGTTTCTTCGGTGTATACATGTTTTTAATAAAATTTCTCTATATATTTCCAACTCGTTCTCGTTGTAATTTTGTGGGTGGTGATGGAATATTAAAGAATATAATCATCGAGTGAGTCGCCAGTTTTGTCCATCATCAAATTCAATGTTATTGTTGTCCAAGAGAATTTCACGTGCCAGTTCACTGATATTAAAAGTTTTTTAGACTCTCATCATGTAGTGCTGTTTGAGGTGATATTGAAGCTGGTGTTTGAGGTACTTCAAATGATGAGCTCTTTTCATTTAGTGGTTGTGCTGATGATGGTGGGAGGGTTTGTCTTGATAACACTCTCGATGAGTGAAGCGGATCTTCATCAGGTAGTGTAAATGATGTATCCTCAATGGCCATCATCATCATCGTCATCGTTCTCCTGCTTACTACTCAAGCTCCTATTTGATAACTTGTAATCATTACCCTTTTTATACCATGTACCTATAGGTACAAAGGTATATTAAGTTCGTTCGAATGTTTATACCATGTACCTATAGGTACAAAGGAATATTAAGTTCGTTCGATTGTATGTAACAGGGTGAAGAAGACGTCGCAGACCACATGTTGTTACAACCAAAATGATCAGAATCGAAAATAAAATCGATTTAGCCATGTCCGTCTGTCTGTCTGTCCGTCTGTCCGTATGAACACCTAGATCTCAGAGATGGTAAGAGCTAGAGTAACCAAACTTTGGATGTAGGTGTAATATGCAACTACGCAGATCAAGTTTATGTTTTTTTCCTCCCCCGCCTTTCCCCTTGCCCAAAAACCGCAAGCTACTCTGGAATCCTTTGAGCTTTAAAGTGCAGTATGTTGATATTTATGATATTCACCGAAATCCAAAATATGGTTCAAATCGGATAAAATCTAGCTTTGGTATAAGCGAAAGAAGTTTGACATACGCACAGCAAGCGCAAGAGGCGGGCGCAACGACAACAACAACAACAAGAACAAGCATTAGACTTCTAGCGTATTCGTGCGCATGCATACACGCATACAGGTTTGCTTGTATGTGTGTGTAAGCACGCGTATTTCAACGAAAGAGCTGGACTGTTGCTTTTCCAATGAAATAATATGAATGTCATTTGATGTGATCTCTTTTGCATTGGCTGAATTTTAGTATTCGCTTACAATTTTACATATGTTTGTTTTAAATTTTATTTTGTCAAATGGTACATGGTATACTACAGTCGGCTTAGGTCGACTGTAGACGTTCTCACTTGTATAATTTAGATCTTCTTCTTTGTCATATGTTGTAGTGTACCACCATCAGTTTCTATTACAGCTTTAATATTTCTAAACTCTTTGGGTATCATGTGTTGTAATTGTTTGTTGTCATGAACGAGTTCATGTAAAGGTTCAGTAATAGGCTTGAATGTTTCCTCCAAACCAATAGTATTTAAACCTCTGAGTTGTTTAATTTCACAAAACTTTTTTTTTAAAGCATTTCGACTTTTAGTCAGTAGAGTTAGAATATGTTGATTCATTGTATTCAAATTTGAAATTACAATACTTCACTGCTCTGGTTATGACTCTCTCGTGTTAGATAGTAGACTGTGTAAGATATATATATGTCGGAGTATAACGATTTTGCACTGGAGTGATTGGCTCTTCATCTCCTTCCATGATGTTTATAATGGCACTTCGCCCAGCAAGTCGCTTGCAATGTTCTTCGTCTCGTGACTTGAAGCAGACTGACTCGCAAGCCATCTGTCTCTCTCCGCCAATTCTTCTATTTCACCACATCTATTTCATCATCCTTCTAACATTGTCTCTATTGCATCAGCCAAAGAACTGCAAGCGCCATGCTCATTTGAGCTTGTATCAAATGATGCTCTGTCCATTTAACATTATGTTACCTAACATACTGTCCGTTAACTTTCAAACTAAACATATCTAGATCTGTAATTCTTCGACACGGCCATCCTGACCTTTACGCGTCCTCGCGTATCATGCTTCTCAATAAGATTCATCATAATAATAACTTTTATTCAATATTTCAATTTCATTCATTTCTTGTAACTTAAAATTCTATTTTACATTAATTTTCCACTAATTTCTATCTTGTAGCAATAAAAAAAGTAAAAGTATTCTCCATTACAAAGTGAAAATTAAAATCAACAACATAATTCATAAATTCATCAAATGCATTGTAGTTCAGTGGTGTCCCTTGCCCTGCTCAACTTCCTTTTTTTTTAACTTAATTTTACCGAACATATCTACCGCCACAGCGCCATTTCTTTTTTTTTATCTTTTTTCATCTCTGTGTACCATGACTCCTTCTCTCAACAACTCTTCATCACTTTACACTCTTAGGCTCTTGCTGCACACACTGCAACGCTCACACACACACTCTGCGTACTGGCCCCTCTGGACCCACATAGCCCCCCGCCATGCAGTAACTGCGCAGATTACTACATGACACGGCTATAGCCTTTGTAATTGATTTAATCTGAGCTCATGGTACCTACGAGTGCCTCAGTCGGCGATCTCTCGCACTCATCTGCCTCTACTTCATTAGGTATCGCACGCAGCTGCTCGTGGGCATACTTATATGTTCGCTTGCTTGTAAGAGATTTCAACATATAACGGTCACCATCAAGCTTCTCTATTATGACAAACGGTCCTTTAAACTTTGGATCTAGCTTTGTTTGGTGCCGTTCTTCATTTTTGAGCAGGACATGGTCACCTACGTTGTAACTTACAATCTTAGCCTTATTCTTGTCATAGCGTTGCTTCTCATATTCAGCACTATTCTTTATATTTTGCAAGGCCCTCGATCTAACATTTTCTATGTCAATGTCCACTTCTTCTACCATTGGCATCATGCCCATTGGTCTTGCCTCTTTACCAATTAATAACTCCAATGGACTAAGCTTTGTGACTCTATTGGCCGTGCAATTCATGGCCAACTGCACTTCTTTTAAGGCATCCTGCCAAGATCGCTTGCTTGTCTCAACTGCCGTCAACATTGCTTTCATGGTACTCATAACGCGCTCAACCTGTCCATTCGCCCGGCTTGCACCGGTCGCTATCAGATGCAACTCAATTTTTTGGGATAAGCAAAATTGCCTGAAATCACCACTCGCAAAACTGCGACCTTGATCGGCAATGATACGAGTGGGTACCCCAAACATACAGATAGTGGACTTCAATGCCTCTAAGCAACTATTAGTGTCGAGGCTAAGAGCGTGGTGTAGATGAACATATTTAGTGAAAGCATCTATTTGCACTATCACGTATTCTTTGATGTCATTTTTGCTACTCAACTTGCCACTTATATCCATGTGCACGGTATGCCATGGTATGGAAACTTTGGGTATGGGGTGTAGTTCTATTTGAGCCTTTCCCGACGTTGACTTTGAAAGCTTGCAGGCGATGCAATTCTCAACAAATTTTCGCACATATTTGGACATATTTGGGAACCAATACT
Source organism: Drosophila rubida (assembly GCA_035046165.1). Lineage (NCBI taxonomy): Eukaryota > Metazoa > Arthropoda > Insecta > Diptera > Drosophilidae > Drosophila > Drosophila rubida. The sequence continues at coordinate 451,521 of JAWNOF010000011.1, forward strand.
GCGTATATACCTTATCTAGTGTTTTCTCCCATCCCAAATGCATTATGGCCTCATGTACGTGATTGATCACGGACCACCTAAATGCTCGCGGTATTACCGGCAGACATCGACTTTGTCCGTTTCTCTGTATTACTCTATACAACATGCCTGACCGCATTTCGTACGTCTTTGCATCTTCAGGTCTCAGTTCGTTATTTTGCAACTTTGCTATTAAGTCCGTAATCTCTATATCTCGCTGCTGTTCAGCAAGTAGCCAGTTATCTGTAATGTCTGCCATGCATATACGTACTTCCGTTATTTTGGTAGACTTAGTAACCTTGTCAATTGGTAGTGGATTGCGCGAAAGGAAATCTACATGTGCCATACTGTTTCCTTTTCTATATTCTACCTCAAACTCAAAGGACTGCAGATATGCCCACCAGCGATGGACCCTTGGCGTTAATTCTATTTTATTGCGGCTAGCTTTGAGCGAATTACAATCCGTGGAAACGACAAATGGACGACCCTGCAAATAATGACGAAAATGTTTCACTGCGTTGTACACTGCCAGTGTCTCCAGTTCATATGAGTAGTATCTTGTTTCAGCACCTGTAGTACACTTGCTATAATATTCTATAACTCTTGGTTTGCCGTTTATCTTGTGCATTAAGATAGCTCCATAGCCGTCTGCACTAGCGTCAGTATGGAGTTCAACCGGGTATTGTGGGTCATAGATGATAAGAACTGAGTCGCTAACCAATGCAGATATTATTTCTTGGCGTACCTGCTCATGCTTCTCATGCCACTCGAATTTGCTGTTTTTTGACGTTAACAAATATAGGGGCTTCATTAATTCAGAAAATCGAGGAACGAATTGTCGGAAGTAGGAAGATAAGCCAATAAATTGTCTTAGTTGCGTACTTGTCTGTGGGGGTTGCAATGCAGCCAATGCCTGAATTTTTCGCGGGTTTGGTCTTATTTCGCCGTTTTCAATTTTATACCCCAAGTATTCAACACTTGGCTGCAAGAAGGAACACTTATTAATATTGTAAGAGAAGCCGGCATTAGACAACCTTTGCAATACCTCCTTAATTCTATTAAAGGCCTCCTCTTTTGTACTAGAAACAATTAAGACATTATCAATGTAAACAATTGCATACGAATAGGCCACTTCACCCAAAGCACGCATTATGGCTCGCTGAAACACAGATGAAGCGTTCTTCAAGCCAAATGGCATAGCTGTAAATTCATATTGGCCTTCTGTCGTAACAAATGTTGTGCGTTCTATTGACTCGGGATGTATTGGTATTTGGTAAAAGCCACTCGCCATGTCAAGACTTGTAAAATACTTGCTACCACGCAGTCTATCAATTTGGTCCGATATTAATGGTAACGGATATTTATCGGAGACCGTATTGGCATTCAACTCACGATAATCGATACATAAACGATCACTGCCGTCCTTTTTCTTTACCAGCAGCATTGGACTCGCGAAAGGGGAACAGTTGGGACGTATGACTTTTGCTGCTAGAAGTTCTTGTATTTTATCTCTCATCAATATCTTTTCTTCCACGCTTAATCTATACGGACGCCTCATTACCGTTTTATTGGCATCAATCAGACGGATCTCCAATTCACCTGTGTTGACTCGTCGGTTAGGTATACCCTTTATGAATGTTGATGCGTGAGGTTTTAATATTTCTGCCAGTTCGGCTCGGTCAGACTGATTTAGATTAACATTACTATTTATGGAGTCCGTAAAATTCCACTCAACAGTGCTAGACAGGGTATTAACAGTATTAATTTTGTGTAAAATAAACTTATTGGCATCTATAGTTACGCCAAAGCCCTGACCTAAAATTTCACGGCCAATCAGTGCATCGTGATTCAAATATTTGTCCATGACAACGTGAAACAGGATCTCTATCGAAAACTCACATATCTTAACAGTGGTCAGAATTTGCATTGAACATGTTACTGATCCTTCACCTATGCCACCTATAAGTACAGTGTTATTCATTCTCTTGCCCATGAACTTATTAACTAATTTTTCTTTTAATAGGGAGCACTCTGCCCCTGAATCAAAAAAGTACGGAACGGGCTCACCATGTTGGTACATGATCCCCTTTGGGTCGACGACGGTGCACACATCCACTCGCTTCTCATAAATGTTGCCCTTGCTTGAAGATGAACAGGTCGGGCATTTGGTTGCAATATGACCTAACTGGCCGCACTTGTAGCAGGTTAAAGTTGACATATCCCTCTTTGGTGTGGCGTTGCCGCGAGTCGAGTTGAATTTTGTCTCACTTGCGTCTCCCGGTTTTCTGCTTCGACATTCTGCCATTTTATGGCCAGGTTTGCCACAAGAGTGGCACTTTCCTTGCCACGATGTTCTCCGCTTCTTTTGTTCAGGACACTGGTATAGTCTGGTGTCTCGTAGTCATTGCGCTTGCCAAACGCATAGGCACGCAATTGTTGCTCCAGTTCGCTTCGGGTTTTGATGTTCGTCGTAAACAATAATCGCTGCAGTCGTTTATCTATTTGCGCAGCATGCGCTAACACGATCGATACGGCAATTTCTTCGCTGCTCACATTTTTCTACTTTGACAGTAAAGCCGTTACTTGTCTGCAGGCATACACAGACAAACACTCGCTTGGCCTTGGTTTACTGCTGAACAAATTAAGCAATATGGCAGCTGACGTCTCTACACCTTCATATCTTTGGATAAACAATTCTCGGAATTCCAGCCACTTTATTCCACTGTAACAGATTTGTGACAGCCACTGAGATGCTCCTCCTTCCAAAGAGTTGCTTAACGCCATGACGAGAGCGCCACCCTCCAACATGTTCTCTGCCATGATTATGTCAACAGTTTTACACCAAGCAGCAGCATCTGCGTTCGCAGTATCGGGACAAAACTTTGGAAGCGTTACTTTTCCACTGGGTTGCGTCGCTGTTCAGGGAATCTGCATCGATTTAATTAATTCCCGAAAAGATTTGTTTTGCGCTTCAAATAATGCACGCCATTGATCGTTCGATAAATTTTGGGGCGAGACCGATCCCACTTCTGATGTCGGAGTATAACGATTTTGCACTGGAGTGATTGGCTCTTCATCTCCTTCCATGATGTTTATAATGGCACTTCGCCCAGCAAGTCGCTTGCAATGTTCTTCGTCTCGTGACTTGAAGCAGACTGACTCGCAAGCCATCTGTCTCTCTCCGCCAATTCTTCTATTTCACCACATCTATTTCATCATCCTTCTAACATTGTCTCTATTGCATCAGCCAAAGAACTGCAAGCGCCATGCTCATTTGAGCTTGTATCAAATGATGCTCTGTCCATTTAACATTATGTTACCTAACATACTGTCCGTTAACTTTCAAACTAAACATATCTAGATCTGTAATTCTTCGACATATATATATATATATACATATATCTGGTAAACAGACCTGGTTGTATAGACCAGGTCTGGTAAACGGATCTGGTTGTATAGACCAGGTCTGGTAAACGGACCTGGTTGTATAGACCAGGTTTGATAAAAGGACCTGGTTGTATAGATCAGGTCTGGTAAACAGGCCTGGTTGTATAGATCAGGTCTGGTCAACGGACCTGGTTGTATAGACCAGGTCTGGTAAACGGACCTGGTTGTATACATCAGGTCTGGTAAACGGACCTGGTTGTATAGACCAGGTCTGGTAAACGGACCTGGTTGTATAGATCAGGTCTGGTAAACAGACCTGGTTGTATAGACCAGGTATGGTAAACGGAGCTGGTCGTATAGATCAGGTCTGGTAAACGGACCTGGTTGTATTGACCAGGTCTGATAAACGGATCTGGTCGTATAGGCCAGGTCTGGTAAACAGACCTGGTTGTATAGACCAGGTTTGATAAAAGGACCTGGTTGTATAGATCAGGTCTGGTAAACAGACCTGGTTGTATAGATCAGGTCTGGTCAACGGACCTGGTTGTATAGACCAGGTCTGGTAAACGGACCTGGTTGTATACATCAGGTCTGGTAAACGGACCTGGTTGTATAGACCAGGTCTGGTAAACGGACCTGGTTGTATACATCAGGTCTGGTAAACGGACCTGGTTGTATAGACCAGGTCTGGTAAACAGACCTGGTTGTATAGACCAGGTCTGGTAAACGGATCTGCTCGTATAGACCAGGTCTGGTAAACGGACCTGGTTGTATAGACCAGGTTTGATAAAAGGACCTGGTTGTATAGATCAGGTCTGGTCAACGGACCTGGTTGTATAGACCAGGTCTGGTAAACGGACCTGGTTGTATACATCAGGTCTGGTAAACGGACCTGGTTGTATAGACCAGGTCTGGTAAACAGACCTGGTTGTATAGACCAGGTCTGGTAAACAGACCTGGTTGTATAGACCAGGTCTGATAAACGGATCTGGTCGTATAGACCAGGTCTGGTAAACGGAGCTGGCTGCGTAGCTGAAAATTAATGGAAAATCTGAAATAAAAATATACCTAATTTCCCATCAAATATAAATGAATAGAATATCTATATATATATATTTTTTTTTTGAATTTTTTTTTAAATTTTGATTTAAAAGCTAAAATTTAATTTTCCCACATTCCTATTTCCCATTAAAACGTAATATGGTTTAAATTTTGAAATCAATATTTTATTTATTATATATATGTATGTATAAATTTTATAAAGTGACTTTCAAATCAATGTCAAAATTATATTCATCTCTTTTCGTTAGGATATACTGCTTATTTTTAAATTTTTTCTTTTTCTTATCAAATCTTGATGGCAGATAAACGTGATGGTTGGGTAATTCAACCATCACCTTTGTACCAAACTTTCCCTTTACCCATTTTCGCTCCCACCACATAATAAGATGTGTTTAGTGGGAGCTCCTTAAATTGGAGCTTATGTTTTACTCGTCGGGAGTTGAAGTCTTCCATCACCGGGTTCTCTTCAATATCCTTTAGCAACGCGTTGATATCCTCCTGTGTGATGCCAACGATGGGCATCTCCACTTCACCAAAATTAATTGGTGTGGAGGTGGTGGTGGTGGTGTTGCTGGTAATGTTGGTGGTTGGGTTGCTCATTATGCTGATGCTGGTGTGGATGCGGATGATGGTGTGGATGCGAATGCTGGTGTGGATGCGGATGCTGGTGTGGATGCAGATGCGGGTGTGTATGCGGATGCTGGTGCTGATGCCGGTGTGGATGCTGGTGCTGATGCTGATGCTGGTGCTGGTACTGATGTTGCTGCTGGTGCTGGTGCTGGTGCTGTTGACGAACTCGGTAGAGTTGGTGACCGAATGATATTTTCCTTCAAGGAACTGGCTGATTTTATATCAATCGGCGAACGAATTTCTCCCCATCCTCCGCTATTTGGGTCTATGTCGGTAATCGTCAAGTGTTGATGGTCAAAGGGACACGTAGTTTTCTCATTGTCAAGTGCACTCCTTCAAAGAACACGCACACACACTCGAGATAAGAAATATACCGACTTTAGTGAAACGAATGGGCTTGCAACAAAAATTGTAAACACAAATGACCACAGTTTACAGTCCCAAATTTTTGAAAACGTCGATAATTGTACTTGATGTTCTTTCCCAAATATCTTATTACTTCTAAAGGCGGTTGTAAATTTCCAAAACTATCAAAATAATAGCATTGTGATTCTCTCTTGTAATAAGCTACCCAATGTGTTCCTTTTGATGTCGAGTCTTCTAGGCTGCCGGATTTGTTATAACGGAAAACTTTTTCCCGCAAATTGAACTAAAACGGAATTATGAGTGTGCTCTCATTGACTTTTACACATATTATTCTATACCAAACGTTAATGGCGGGAACAATCTATTTCATATTGGAGATAAAGTCATAGAAATTCCTGTGGGCTCATATGGACTTGATGAGATTACAAAATATATTCTCGACAAACTGAAGGAGTATGATCTAAATGATGCAGTGAAAATTGAAAGCAACAACAACACTCTACATGTTCAAATTTACACTAGAAATGAAACAATATTTTTCAATCGTGATCGATGTATTGGGAAGCTATTCGGATTCAGTAAACGAGTGCTAACCCCAAACGCTAAAAAAAATGCACACATCTGATAATCCTGTGAATATTTTAAATATAAATACAATTAGGGTTGAGTGTAACATTATTAGTGGATCGTATGTGCGGAATAGGCCGAATCATGTGCTTCACGAATTTGGAATAAACGTGCCACCCGGATATAAAATGAACATTGCACCAAGAAACCTGATTTATTTACCTGTCAACACTAGAGAAATAAGCACGCTCGAAGTACGGATAACGGATCAGGACGGGAATTTAGTTAATTTACGTGGAGAAACTGTGTCGATTCGACTACACCTACGGTCAATAGAATGATTATTTATAATAAAAAGTCTACACATCGCCCCACACTCCACATTAGTAAACATAAAGTTAAAGTGAAAGCATCATCATCATATCAACTACCCTCAAATCAACGACCAGTGCTTACACTGAAAAATAAATTAATTTTAAAATCATTGGGATTCAATACTCGATAAAATTTAACTAAACACTTTCACATAATTGACATTTTTTTCGTGCAAGATAAGCCTCACAACGATGAGAGTATCACGAAAAAGGAGTATCACACTTATTACCCATATCAACAAAACTTCAAGACAAATGATGAAGTTCGCATCACAATACAGAACCAGGATTTGTATGTGTTGCCGTGTGAGAGTTTTCTCCACATTGAAGGAACACTTTGCAAAATTACTGACGTTAATACAGGTATTCCACATACAATTGAGATATATAGCATTAGTTGGAAAGTTCCACACATAGTTCCGAGCGATAGCACTAAAATCAAAGTGTAAAAAGTGGTGCTACACTACCACTAGCATTTCGCAGCTGGGATTGTTATATAAATCCCACACTAGTTCAATGAACCCATCATGTATGGAATGTTAAGTTGGCTGCAAACAGAGAACGCCCGCGTTTTGCAATCATTGCATTTACATTGAATGGAAATCTAATTACAAACAATTTACGAAATGAAAAAGTATATCTAAATTCAGAAGTCTATCCGTATGAGGATTTAAATATTAAATACAATGAGAACCGGTTTGCTGTCCTGAAACTATTTATATGCAACAAAAGATAATACTCAACTTATTTTGTGTTCTTGGTCTCGCGAGGATGTGGACGATGGAGTTGATACGTGTGCCTGCCATTTCATTTCTGTATGCTCAAACAAATCACTTAAAATCATGAAAATGTATGTAAATTTAGAACATCGCTTCTAGTCAATGTGGATAAAATAAAAATTATATTACAAGAAAATAATTATATGATTTATTTTAGTTGACGAATGCGAAATGAATATTTAAATTTCAGCATTTTATTTTGTAGCGTGTGCTACGGTGGAGTCGGAGCTAGGCTAGTTTGTCTACTCACTTGTAGGGTGTGTTGCTTGTGCACTTCTTGCTTCGGTCCTTTTTGGTTTAGCTCGCCGGATGGGGTACGGGTCTTCCTACACACTCACTCACATAGACATATTCCTAAGTGCACTTTTACAAAAAACAAGTGAGAACGGCTACAGTCGAGCTAGCCTAACTGTAATATACCATGTACCATTTGACCAAATAAAATTTAAAACAAACATATGTAAAATTTTAATCGCCTAAATTTACTACAAGAAACACAGCGAATACTAAAATTCAGCCAATGTAAAAGAGATCATGCGAGCATGCGAACGAATACGCTAGAAGACTAATACTTGTTCTTGTCGTTGTTGTTGTTGTTTTTGTCGCGCGCTCCTCTTCCGATTGCTTTGCGTATGTCAAACTTCTTTCGCTTATACCAAAGCTAGATTTTATCCGATTTGAACCATATTTTGGATTTCGGTTAATATGATAGTCAATAGGTGCGCTTCAATTTTTTTCCAATAGGGACGGCGAACGACGCCATATTTTTCCTTGTTCTCTTGACATATGAAACTTCATTAGTATACATTTCATCATGGAACGCTACACACTTGAACAGCGATTGCAAATTGTGCAAATTTTTTATCAAAATAATCGTTCTGTTGCTGCCACTTTAAGAGCATTACGGCCATTTTACGGTCCATTTAACAAGCCAGCCCGTTCGACAATCGACCGTCTAGTGGCAAAATTTGAGTCTACGTTTTCGCTACATAATGTTCCGGTGCCCGTGAGAGCAAGAAGTGCTCGAAGTGATGAAAACATCGCAGCCGCCAGCGCTTCAGTTCAAGAAGACGCGAATGTGTCGCTCACACGACGTTCCCAACAATTGGGCCTTTCTGTGACGTCATTGTGGCGAATTTTGCGTAAAGATCTTGGCTTACATCGATATAAGATCAAGCTGACACAAGAACTAAAGCCGTTTGACCATTTGAAGCGACGCCGATTCGTGAATAGGGCTCAAGAGCAATTCGAAAATGATGCAGATTTTCACCGAAAAATCATCTTCAGCGATGAGGTTCACTTTTGGCTAAATGGATTTGTCAACAAGCAAAATATGCGTTACTGGCCAGGAAGCAACCCATACGTGGTTCGGCACGATTTTTTTTAAACGATTTTTTTTTGCCGCAATTGGATGGAATGGACGTGGACGACATTTATTTTCAACAAGACGGGGCCACATGCCACACAGCACACGCTACAATCGCAATATTGAAAACTAAGTTCAATGAGCGTGTTATTTCGCGAAATGGACCGGTCGAGTGGACGCCGCGCTCGTGTGATTTGACACCTCTAGACTATTTTCTTTGGGGTTACGTGAAGTCATTGGTCTATGCCGGCGACGTTGCAGGAGCTCAGAGCCAATATTGAACGCGAAATTGCTGGAATTTCGACCGATTTATGCGAAAATGTGGTTGAAAATTGCGTTCAACGATTGGACTTCGTAAAACGTGCACGCGGTGGTCATACGAAAGAAATCGAGTTTCATAATTAAATGTATATGTTCAAATTCGATAATAAAAAAAAAAGTTAGTTGAAAAGTCAAACCATTTGTGTTTTATTAAAAAAAAAAAGGTTGAAGCGCTCCTATTGGAAAACCCTTTATATACTTCTCTATCTTTTTCTTAGCTTGCTGTTACACAATTTAAATAATAACATAAATTCCATACCATTTTGCCGATACTATAATACAATATAGTCATAATCTATTGCTTACGTCAATACCTTCTAATTATTAACTAGAATTTATAAATAGATGAAGATGCTACATCTTTTTAAATTTACTTTTATTTACTTACAGTTTTGCTAATCAACTGGAAGATTTTTTTAGTCCCATCTTACTTATAAACCTGATAATTTCCGCTCTACTCATATGCATGGTGGGATTTCAGCTGGTCACTGTAAGCTTTTGTTTTCGAAGTATTTCATAAAAGTTGAATTTATATCTTCCTTAAAGAGTAAATACATGTTTATTGGAGACTATCTGAAGTTTGTTATTTACATATCATCGGCAATATCACAGTTGTACATAATATGTAAAAATGGCGATTTGTTAATAGAGCACGTAAGTGATAACAAAATATTTGTTTCCATTAATAACTAAGATTTTATATTACGAGTAGTTTAAGCGTACGTAATTATAATAAAAAAACAAGTGAGAACGGCTACAGTCGAGCTAACCCGACTGTAATATACCATGTACCATTTGGCAAAATAAAATTTAAAACAAACATATGTAAAATTGTAATCGCCTAAATTTACTTATAATTAAAATAATAATTCATGAAACCCAGCGAATACTAAAAATCAGCCAATGTAAAATAGATAACATCAAACGACATTTATATCATTTCATTGGAAAAGCAGCAGTTCAGCTCTGTTGTTGAAATACGCAAGCACACGCACACATTCAAGCAAACCTGTATGTGTGTGTGCATGCGTACGAATACGCTAGAAGACTAATGCTTGTTGTTGTTGTTGTTGTGTCCGCCTCTTGGGCTTGCTTTGCGTATGTCAAACTTCTTTCGCTTATACCAAAGCTAGATTTTATCCGATTTGAATCAAATTTTGGATTTCGCTGAATATCATGAATATCTACATAATGCACTTTAAATTAACTTTCTAGCTCAAAGCATTCCAGAGTAGCTTGCGGTTTTTGGGCAAGGGGAAAGGCGGGGGAGGAAAAAAACATAAACTTGATTTGCGTAGTTGCATATTACACCTAAATCCAAAGTTTGGTTACTCTAGCTCTTACCATCTCTAAGATCTAGGTGTTCATATGGACAGACGGACAGACTGACAGACGGACGGACAGACAGACAGACAGACGGGCATGGCTAAATCGATTTTATTTTTAATTCTGAACATTTAGGTCGTAACAACATATGGTCTGCGACGTCTACTTCACCCTGTTACATACATTCGAACGAACTTAATATACCTTTCTTCCTATAGGTACATGGTATAAAAAAACACGAAACTATAAATAGAGGAGAAAGTAATTAACAAATACCAAGAAACTGTTTGCTAAAATTTCTTTTGATTATTTAACTTGTGCAGACATGCTAAGTATATAGAGACAGCACAAAAAAAAGGAATCTAATGTTGTGCTTAAGTTATCAAAATATAGCCTTGAAATGTTTCGACAGACTAGATTTTATCTGATTTGGACCATATTTTGGATTTCGGGTACTATGATAATCTACATATTGCACTATAAATTAACTTTCTAGTTCAAAGGATTCCAGAGTAGCTTGCAGTTTGTGGGCAAGGGGAAGGGCGGGGAGGAAAATAACATAAATATGATCTGCGAAGTTGCATATTACACCTAAATCCAAAGTTTGGTTACTCTAGCTCTTACCATCTCTGAGATCTAGGTGTTCATACGGACAGACGGACAGACGGACGGACGGACAGACAGACATACGGGCATAGCTAAATCGATATTATTTTCGATTCTGATAATTTCGGTTGTAACAACATATGGTCTGCGTCGTCTCCTTCAACCTGTTACATACATTCGAACGAACTTAATATACCTTTGTACCTATAGGTACATGGTATAATTATTGAACTTGTATAAAACAATAATCAAACAGAATAAAATTAATTCTGTAATTTTAAAAGAAGTGTCTAAGGTAACAAATATTCTACAACATTTTTGTTGTAATTTAACCACTTTAAGTAATAAAATTTATTTAGCTTTATATTATTCAGTTTAAGCGCACACAACCAACCACTTTGACAGTTTCAATAAAAGAGAAAGAGATATCGATAAACACATATTGATATAGAGATCGGGCAGTGTGACCAAACTCTGTTAAGTTGGTTTTGACAACATATTTCAACGCATCCTCCTCAAAATTAACGTTACAATATTAAATGTGTACTGGTGTGCATTCTGGGAAGTTGCAATATAATGATCCAGCATTTGCTGCGGGAATTGGGGAAAACCCAAAAAAACCCAATTAGTTCATTCTTAACAATTATTAAATAATAAATAACAATTTCATTTCATATGAATAATAACAATAATAAACTTAATTTTTCAAACATCTAAGTTAGATTAAAATATAGATATATAGATATAAAACCATTTGATTCCTCAGGGCGATAAACCTCTCGGTAGCCAGCGGCTTGGTAAATATATCAGCCAGTAAATATATCTGTGGGTATATACCCAATAGAAACAGTATTATTCTTAGCTTGTTCTCTAGAGAAATGATATTTTATATCAATATGCTTGGATCTGTTATGGCATGAGGGATTATTAACAATACTTATGCAACCTTGATTGTCTTTGAAAATTTTTATTGGTTTGTCAAGTTTAATATTAACACTTTCTTATAGAAATTTCAACCAATTAGCTTCCCTTACAGTTTCCAACAAAGCCATATACTCTGCCTCTGCCTCAGTCGATGAGACTGCTACTGAATTTTTTCGATTTGTATTAAAGCATATTAGGTTGGAATTAAACATTTTAAACATATATCCTGTCGTACTCTTTTTATCAATCGCATTTCCATCCCAATCAGAATCAACATATCCTGTAAATATATTTTCATAATTTGTATTTTTCTTGAAAACTAATTTCATATCTACAGTTCCCTTAAGGTATCTTAGAATCCTTTTTAAACATTGCCATAATTCGACGTTATTTTTATTCGCATAACGACTTAAGATATTCACTGCTGTAGCAATATCTGGTCGTGTACACAACATAATGTACATTAAGCAACCTATCAGAATTCAACAACTCATAATTAATTTTTGTTGGTAGAGGCGTACTCACTGCTTTACAATCATCCATATTAAATTTACTTAAAATCTTTTTTATATATGCAGACTGACTTAAAAATATTTCATCCTTGCATATCTCAATTCTCATTCCAATAAAATACTTTATTTGGTTCATGTCAGTCATTCTGAATTTATTCATTAAATAGCCTTTAAAACTATTCATTCTTACTATGTCTGCTGTTGCTATCACTAAATCATCGACATATAGTAATACATATATGTTTTTCTTGATGTCCTTTTTATCAAGAATGTAAATACAGCGGTCAACTGGTGAATTTACAAATCCACATTCTCTTAGTGATTTCTCAAACACTTCAAACCAGAATCTTGCTACTTGCTTGAGTCCACAAATCGCTTTATTAAATTCACAAACCTTGTCTTTTCCACATAAAACTCCATCAGAAATTTTCATGTATATTTCTTCTTTCAATGTACCATTCAGAAAAGCAGTTTTTACATCCATATGATGTACTTTAAAACTATATTCATTTAATAATGACATTATAAATCGAAAACTGGAAATTTTGGCAACTGGTGCAAATGTTTCATCATAATAAATTTGAAATTTTTGCACAAATCCACGTGCAACTAATCTTGCCTTATATTTTATTGGGTTTCCGAACTCATCGTTTTTTAAAGTAAACATTCATTTGCTATCAATTATATATTTGTTATCAGGCCTTTTAACAATAAACCAGGTGTTATTTAATTCAAGAGCATTTAATTCAGTGTTGATGGCTTCTTCAGATAAAATCTTATCACTTCTATTTTGTATTTCATCATAAGATTGAGGAGCATCATTAAGAATGGTACAATCATTTAATACGTAATTATGAAGATCTTTTGGTAAGTTCTTCTTTATCTGTATTTAAGTTTTTGTCTGAATTCCGTACTTTCATTACGGCTAGTATTACCATATTACTTCTTACTATCATTCAGGAACTCAATGTGACCACCATCCTTACTCTCATTCAGGACATCTTTCTTAATAACGTTCGGGAAGTTTAATTTATCAGATTTATCATTATCCTTACTCTTATTCGGGATAACTGTGTGACTATTTTCCTTATTCTGATTCAGGACAAGGACAAGTTAACAGATCTATCATCATCATCCTTACTCTCATTCAGGATATCTGTGTGACTATTTTCCTTTTTCTCATTCAGGAATTTTAAGTTAACAGATCTTTCATCATCCTTACTCTCTTTCAGGATACCTGTGTCATTCACCACAGCTCTACAATTTATCATATTAGATTCGTCTAATATAATAATTTCCCATAATTTAAAACTATTCAGTTCATAACCCACAAGTATTTTTGTTATGAACATAAACTGTTGAACCAAAAATTCTTAGATCTTTTAAATTTGGCTTCTTATCATGCCACATTTCGTATGGCGTTTTTGTGCAATTACCACGTGCTCTACTAGGAATTCTGTTAGTTAAATATGTGGCTGTTAATACGGATTCATTCCAGAAGGTTTTTGCTAACTTTGCACCATTCACTATAGCCCGTGCTTTTTCAGTCAGTGTTCTTATCATGCGTTCAGAAACGCCAGGTGTATGTGACACTGTTAAAATATAAGAAGTGCCTTTTGTTACACAAAACTGACGCATTTCGTTGGAAAGGTATTCCCTTCCATTGTCTATATATAGATTGACAATCTTAAGATTAAACTGAGCTTCACTCTTCGCAACAAAATTTTTAAACATGATAACTACGTCAGACTTATGTTTCAATAAATAAGTTACACAGTAATGTGTAAACTGGTCTACGAAAATAACGTATTAATTTTTGTCGTCTAGAGTGGTTAGTAAAATTGTGCCACATTCGTCTGAATGTATGACAAACAAGGGTCTAGAATATTGTTATCACTAAATACATGATAGGGTTTTATTTCTAACATTTTTCAATTGCTAATATGCCCCAACCTCTCATGCAATAATTGAAAATTATTGTTTTTTGTATAGCTAGCAGTAAATGCTTTCAATTTAATAATTGGAATATTATTTAACATACCTGTATTTTGTATGACAATCAAACCATCTTTAGATATATTTACTCCAGTTTGATGAAATGTGACAGTCATTCCTACCTCTTGCAGTCTTTTGATTGAAATTAAATTGCCTGCAGCTTGCTTGCAATATAGGACGTCTTCCAGTGTGATTGCATTGCTATTTTGCAATCATACAATTCCTCGCTGGTGGCATATATATATTAACCTTCTTTCGCAATGGCGATCTTCAGTGGCTGCTCCAGCTCCATACTATCAGCAAACAATGATTATATGACCACTTGCGCCGGAATCAAGATTAAATAATAATCGTATTTGTTTAACACCGAATTATTTTGTATTTTGATCATGAATGCGAAACCGTGGCGTGATGTTGCAGTTTGAGCTAGCTATTAAAAACTACTGCCTTTAATATCTTCCTGCTTGTGTCATTGCTATCATTTTTTATTCATGGTTAATTTCATGGTCTAATAATCTATTTTTAACAAAGGCTAACGTTAAGTTTTCTTCCAACAAAGTTTCTATTGCTGTGACTACGCCATCATATGATGAAGGCAAAGTTAACAACAAATGAGATACTTTGTCCATTTCGTCTATTCCTGCACCCGCAGCTAACAACTCACTCACTGTCTCATCAAAATTATTAAAATGACTTAACAGCGGCTGCTCACTCGAAAGTTTCAATAAAGGATCAGGATAATAAAAAGTGCATTTAATTATGCTCAATAGTTTTGTGGTGTGAGGGCTCGTGACGATTGATTGGGGTAACGATCCGCCAACGGAGTCGGGGTACGATTATGATAAGTACTCGCATACGATTATGATAAGTACTCGCAACGGGCACGTGCCGCGATCGATGGAGTGGGAAAATGCGCTCCGAACACCCAACGCAACGAAAGGGGGTGTAAACGGACGCTCATAGCGCAAGTGATAAAGGCGCTCGGAACACCCAACGCAACGAAAGGGACGGGGGTATAAACGGACGCTCATAGCGCAAGTGATAAAGGCGCTCGGAACACCCAACGCAACGATAGGGACGGGGGTGTAAACGAACGCTCATATCGATGGAGTGGGAAAATGTGCTTGGAATTCCCAACGCAACGAAAGGGACGGGGGTGTAAACGGACGCTCATAGCGCAAGTGATAAAGGAGCTCGGAACACCCAACGCAAGCGATAATAGCTCTGACGAATAAGCGATCGATGGAGTGGGAAAAGGCGCTCAGAACACCCAACGCAACGAAAGGGACGGGGGTGTAAACGGACGCTCATAGGACGCTCGTAGCGCAAGCGATAACGGACGCTCATAGGACGCTCATAGCGCAAGCGATAATAGCGTTGACGAACAAGCGATCGATGGAGTGGGAAAATGCGCTCGGAACACCCAATGCAACGAAAAGAGGAAAACATGCTCTTTGGAAAGACGCTCGGTCCAACACAACGAAAGGGATGGGAGGAAAACGAGTACTCGTACCACCGACGATCGTTTAGAGGCGAAAGCGGTCGTTCATCCCACCAATGAACGTGCAGAAACGATACGTACACTCATACCGCCATGCTGAAATTCAAATGTTCATTTCCCATTACCCAACCAAAATAATAAATATATTTATTTTCTTGTAATATAATTTTTTATTTCATACACATTGATTAGAAACGATGTTCTAAATTTAGATACATTTTCATGATTTTAAGTGATTTGATTAAGTGTACAGTATAGAAGTGGCAGGCACATGTATCAGCTCCATCGTACACATCCTCACGAGCCCAAGCACATGAAGAGAAATAATCTCCATGTACAGTTGAAACAAGTGGACCATCATTTGTTCTACCATAGAAATAGTTTAATGATTCCTCCAGATATTTAATGTGCTCAGGAAAAATTTTCCCTTTAAACATTGTAATGAAAATTTTTATTTTGGTTATGAGTTGAATTGTCTTGTTGTTTATATCAGTGGTTTTATCAATGGATGAGAACATTTTTTCGTTTTTTTTGTTTAATTTAAATGCGTGAACGTCTTCTTCTGATTTCAAATTTGAATGAGGAAATTCGTGTTAGATTGTTAGACGAGACGCTGAACTAATCCACTCAAAGGAGTGTATTCAACTAGACGATCATGAATGAGAAGGCAATATACTTTTGTATTCATCTCGCTAGCTGTAGTTAGTTCGGTGAAAATTTTAACATCAATCGGTCCTGATTTAACCGACTCATTCTGATATGAGAGATCCACAACAACAATAGGAGCCTTTGTTTTGAATTCCGTTGGAGATAGAAGAGCTCGAGCCTCCCGGTTGTAGTAACTCTCCTGAAATCTCACATACATGTCATACAAGACAGCAAACCGGTTCTCATTGTATTTAATATTTAAATCCTCATACGGATAGACTTCTGAATTTAGATATACTTTTGCATTTCATAAATTGTTTGTAATTAGATATCCATTCAATGTAAATGCAATGATTGCAAAACGCGGGCGTTCTCTGTTTGCAGCCAACTTAACATTCCATACATGATGGGTTCCTTGAACTAGTGTGGGGTTTATATAACAATCCCAGCTGCGAAATGCTAGTGGTAGTGTGGCACCACTTTTTACAACACTAAACATTTTGATTTTAGTGCTATCGCTCGGAACTATGTGTGAAACTTTCCAACTAATGCTATGTATCTCAATTGTATGTGGAATACCTCCAACTGATTTAAAATACACATCATCTGTATTTTTGGCCAACAAGAGGATGAGTTCATGTTTACAATTTAAAATGACTTTCTTATAGTCCTCAGCAAATCCCATTAGCATTTTTAGTGGTACAGAGAAACTAAAATATCCTCCCGAAGGGATATTCTCTCCACCACTCCACCCAGCATTGCGATAAACTACTCCTTCCTGTTGACCCACAGAGAGAAAGTTCTTGAGCGTTGATGTAATACCGGTAAACCGTGTTCTGTCCAGCTCACATCCATTCAACTCATATCTTATTTCATCCAGAAAATTGGCCATGCAATTAGTGCTACTTTCTCCTGTATTAACGTCAGTAATTTTGCAAAGTGTTCCTTCAATGTAGAGAAAACTCTCACACGGCAACACATACAAATCCTGGTTCTGTATTGTGATGCGAACTTCATCATTTGTCTTGAAGTTTTGTTGATATGGGTAATAAGTGTGATACTCCTTTTTCGTGATACTCTCATCGTTGTGAGGCTTATCTTGCACGAAAGAAATGTCATTCATTTGAAAGTGTTTAGTTAAATTTTATCGAGTATAGAATCCCAATGATTTTAAAATTAATTTATTTTTCAGTGTAAGCAATGGTCGTTGATTTGAGGGTAGTTGAGATGATGATGATGCTTTCACTTCAACTTTATGTTTACTAATGTTGAGTGTAGGGCGATGTGTAGACTTTTATTATAAATAATCATTCTATTGACCGTCGAATCGACACAGTTTCTCCACGAAAAATAACTAAATTCCTGTCCTGATCCGTTATCTGTACTTCGAGCGTTCTTATTTATCTAGTGTTGACAGGTAAATAAATCAGGTTTCTTGGTGTAATGTTCATTTTATATCCGGGTGGCACGCTTATTCCAAATTCGTGAAGCACATGATTCGGCCTATTCCCCACATACGATCCACTAATAATGTTACACTAAACCCTAATTGTATTTATATTTAAAATATTCACAGGATTATCAGATGTGTGCATTTTTTTTAGTGTCTGCGGTTAGCACTCGTTTACTGAATCCAAATAGCTTCCCAATACTTCGATCATGATTGAAAAATATTGTTTCATTTCTAGTGTAAATTTGAACATGCAGAGTGTTGTTGTTGCTTTCAATTTTCACTGCATCATTTAGATCATACTCCTTCAGCTTCTCGAGAATATATTTTGTAATCTCATCAAGTTCATATGAGCCCACAGGAATTTCTATGACTTTATCTCCAATATGAAATAGATTGTTCCCGCCATCAACGTTTGGTATAGAATTATATGTGTAAAAGTCAATGAGAGCACACTCATAATTCCGTTTTAGTTCAATTTGCGGGAAAAAGTTTTCCGTTATAACAGATCTGTTTCCATTTAATGCAATTGTTAATGATGTTGACATTTTGAAGCCTGGATCAATACTGTTTTAAAATCACTCATCCCATTACACTTAAATGATTGTTAATTAGAGCACAACGAATTGATCGAATCCTTTTCTATACCGTCCAGTTTGCATATCATCATCTTTTGAAATTAATAGAAATCCAAATTTGTCCTCCCAACATTTTCGTGAAATTTCCATAAAAGAATCATAATCCATATCACTGTTCACATGATCTCGATATATATGGCGCATGTTTAAATCTTCTTGTTTAAACATTATAATAAAATTTGCATTATCACGTATTAAATGTTTTCGTATATGTGTATAAGTTTGACATAAATAGAATGAGTCAATATTCTTATGTCGACCCATTCAAAAATAGTTTCGAATATTATCTTGCTTCTCACACGCAACATCATCAAATATCATAATCGAATTAGTTTTAGCTTCTTGAGGTGCTAAAACTGAATCATTTGCAGATAATGTAAAATATCTCATTCCTCGGATTGGTTTTATAAGTTTTTCCAAATACTCATATTTTGGTTGATATAGACTCCTTGAAAATACATAAATATTTTCAAATATAAAGTCCATTCGGACTCTCTATAAGGCTAAGCATCACATTGGTTTTTCCACAATTGGACGGTCCAACAATCAAACCTCTAATTGTGTTAGGCAACAAAGTACTATGACGAGGATGTTTATTATCATTTCCATGGCCACTACCCTCAATGTTTCTAACTACAATGCTTTTCTTTTGTCTTAATAATCGCATGTTAATGGATAAAGCACTTCATTCAATGGATGACGTTGGTTGATTGAGGACGTTATAAAATGGGCAAACACTTTTATAACATAATCACTCGAAAATCAGATATCAAAGAGGGTGGTGGTCTTGTGAACAATATAATAGACGCTCTTCCCTTTGAAGCGCATATACCTGGATACAATTACTGTGGACCCGGCACAAAGTTGGAGAAACGTTTGGCTCGCGGTGATCGCGGAATCAATGCATTGGATGAGGCTCGTAGGGAGCACGATATTGCATATTCACAAAGCAAGGACTTGAACGAACGTCATAAAGCTGACTCAGCTTTGATAGAGAGGGCTTGGAATCGTGTGAAAGCGTGGGATAATACTCTTGGAGAGAGAGCAGCAGCATATTTTGTAACAAACATGGTGAAGGCCAAGAAAAAATTTGGGAAGGGTGCAAAGCAGGGGAAAAAGAAAGTATTGAAAACCTCTCTTGCCACAATAATAAAAAAGGCAAACAAGGAATTGAAAAAGAATAAACCACTTGATACACTGAATGCAATCAAAGTTGCGCGCAAAGCAGTCTCTAACTCGATGGGTTGTAAGAAAAACATTGTAATTCCACGGGTTATAACTGTACCCAAAGTAGCTGGTTTCTTACCACTTGTACCAATTTTAACAGCCCTTAGTGCTGTAGGTAGCTTAGCCTCAGGCAGTGCAGCAATAGTAAAGTCAATTAACAATCAAAAGTGGCAAAACAACAACTTGACATAATACATAATAAAAAAATGGAAACGGTTGCATTGGGGGCGGGGTTGTATTTACAACCATATAAGAAAGGGTATGGTATAACATTAAGTAAAAATAAACGAAAATCAAAAAACTGTTAAGTGAGCTACCCAAAAGAGCATTATCAAACTTTGATATAATGAGGTTTGCAATTAAAAATATTCCACATTTTCGGGGGGTTTTCATGAAGGATGAATTACCCAAATTCCCATTACAACTTGAGTGTGGAATAATAAACGTAGCAGACTCGACATCAAAAGGAACACATTGGGTAGCTTATTACAAGAGAGAATCACAATGCTATTATTTTGATAGTTTTGGAAATTTACAACCGCCTTTAGAAGTAATAAGATATTTGGGAAAGAACATCAAGTACAATTATCGACGTTTTCAAAAATTTGGGACTGTAAACTGTGGTCATTTGTGTTTACAATTTTTGATGCAAGCCCATTCGTTTCACTAAAGTCGGTATATTTCTTATCTCGAGTGTGTGTGCGTGTTCTTTGAAGGAGTGCATTTGACAACAGCAACATCAGTACCAGCACCAGCATCACCATCAGCACCAGCACCGGCATCAGCATCAGCATCCACACCGGCATCCACACCAGCATCCACACCGGTATCAGCACCAGCATCCGCATCCACTCCAGCATTCGCATACACACCAGCATCTGCATCCACACCAGCATCCGCATCCACATCAGCATCCGCATCCACACCAGCATCCGCATCCACATCATGAGCAACATTTCCAGCAACACCACCACCACCTCCACACCAATTAATTTTGGTGAATTGGAGATGCCCATCGTTGGCGTTACACAGGAGGATATGGATGCATTACTTAAGGATATTGAAGAAGACCCGGTAATGGAAGCCTTTAATTCGCGGCGAATTAAACAGAAGCTGCAATTTAAGGAGCTCCCACTAAACACATCTTATGATGTGGTGGGAGCAAAAGAGGTGAAGAGAAAGTTTGGCACTAACGTGATGGTTGAACTACCCAACCATCACGTTTATCTGCCATCAAGATTTGATGATATAGACGATGATATTTTAAAAGAATTTAAAAATAAGCAATATACCCTTACGAAAAGGGATGAATATAACTTTGATATTGATTTGAAAGACACTTTATAAATTTATACATTTATAAATGAATATATCAAATAAAACATTAATTTGAAATTTAAACTATATTACTTTTTAATGGGAAATGGGAATCTGGGAAAATTAATTTTCAGGCTTTAAATCAATATTTAAATAAAAATTAAAAAAAAAAAAATATAGATATTCTATTCATTTATATTTGATGGGAAATTGGGTATTTTTTTATTTCAGATTTTCCATTAATTTTCAGCTACGCCACCAGCTCCGTTTACCAGACCTCGTCTATACAACCAGGTCCGTTTACCAGACCTGGTCTATACACCCAGGTCCGTTTACCAGACCTGGTCTATACAACCAGGTCTGTCTACCAGACCTGCTCTATACGATCAGATCCGTTTATCAGACCTGGTCTATACAACCAGGTCTGTTTACCAGACCTGATCTATACAACCAGGTCCGTTTACCAGACCTGGTCTATACAACCAGGTCCGTTTACCAGACCTGATCTATACAACCAGGTTCGTTTACCAGACCTGGTCTATACAACCAGGTCCGTTGACCAGACCTGATCTATACAACCAGGTCTGTTTACCAGACCTGATCTATACAACCAGGTCCTTTTATCAAACCTGGTCTATACAACCAGGTCCGTTTACCAGACCTGGTCTATACGAGCAGATCCGTTTATCAGACCTGGTCTATACAACCAGGTCTGTTTACCAGATATATGTATATATATATATATATGTCGAAGAATTACAGATCTAGATATGTTTAGTTTGAAAGTTAACGGACAGTATGTTAGGTAACATAATGTTAAATGGACAGAGCATCATTTGATACAAGCTCAAATGAGCATGGCGCTTGCAGTTCTTTGGCTGATGCAATAGAGACAATGTTAGAAGGATGATGAAATAGATGTGTTGAAATAGAAGAATTGGCGGAGAGAGACAGATGGCTTGCGAGTCAGTCTGCTTCAAGTCACGAGACGAAGAACATTGCAAGCGACTTGCTGGGCGAAGTGCCATTATAAACATCATGGAAGGAGATGAAGAGCCAATCACTCCAGTGCAAAATCGTTATACTCCGACATCAGAAGTGGGATCGGTCTCGCCCCAAAATTTATCGAACGATCAATGGCGTGCATTATTTGAAGCGCAAAACAAATCTTTTCGGGAATTAATTAAATCGATGCAGATTCCCAGAACAGCGACGCAACCCAGTGGAAAAGTAACGCTTCCAAAGTTTTGTCCCGATACTGCGAACGCAGATGCTGCTGCTTGGTGTAAAACTGTTGACATAATCATGGCAGAGAACATGTTGGAGGGTGGCGCTCTCGTCATGGCGTTAAGCAACTCTTTGGAAGGAGGAGCATCTCAGTGGCTGTCACAAATCTGTTACAGTGGAATAAAGTGGCTGGAATTCCGAGAATTGTTTATCCAAAGATATGAAGGTGTAGAGACGTCAGCTGCCATATTGCTTAATATGTTCAGCAGTAAACCAAGGCCAAGCGAGTGTTTGTCTGTGTATGCCTGCAGACAAGTAACGGCTTTACTGTCAAAGTAGAAAAATGTGAGCAGCGAAGAAATTGCCGTATCGATCGTGTTAGCGCATGCTGCGCAAATAGATAAACGACTGCAGCGATTATTGTTTACGACGAACATCAAAACCCGAAGCGAACTGGAGCAACAATTGCGTGCCTATGCGTTTGGCAAGCGCAATGACTACGAGACACCAGACTATACCAGTGTCCTGAACAAAAGAAGCGGAGAACATCGTGGCAAGGAAAGTGCCACTCTTGTGGCAAACCTGGCCATAAAATGGCAGAATGTCGAAGCAGAAAACCGGGAGACGCAAGTGAGACAAAATTCAACTCGACTCGCGGCAACGCCACACCAAAGAGGGATATGTCAACTTTAACCTGCTACAAGTGCGGCCAGTTAGGTCATATTGCAACCAAATGCCCGACCTGTTCATCTTCAAGCAAGGGCAACATTTATGAGAAGCGAGTGGATGTGTGCACCGTCGTCGACCCAAAGGGGATCATGTACCAACATGGTGAGCCCGTTCCGTACTTTTTTGATTCAGGGGCAGAGTGCTCCCTATTAAAAGAAAAATTAGCTAATAAGTTCATGGGCAAGAGAATGAATAACACTGTACTTATAGGTGGCATAGGTGAAGGATCAGTAACATGTTCAATGCAAATTCTGACCACTGTTAAGATATGTGAGTTTTCGATAGAGATCCTGTTTCACGTTGTCATGGACAAATATTTGAATCACGATGCACTGATTGGCCGTGAAATTTTAGGTCAGGGCTTTGGCGTAACTATAGATGCCAATAAGTTTATTTTACACAAAATTAATACTGTTAATACCCTGTCTAGCACTGTTGAGTGGAATTTTATGGACTCCATAAATAGTAATGTTAATCTAAATCAGTCTGACCGAGCCGAACTGGCAGAAATATTAAAACCTCACGCATCAACATTCATAAAGGGTATACCTAACCGACGAGTCAACACAGGTCCGTCTGATTGATGCCAATAAAACGGTAATGAGGCGTCCGTATAGATTAAGCGTGGAAGAAAAGATATTGGTGAGAGATAAAATACAAGAACTTCTAGCAGCAAAAGGCATACGTCCCAACTGTTCCCCTTTCGCGAGTCCAATGCTGCTGGTAAAGAAAAAGGACGGCAGTGATCGTTTATGTATCGATTATCGTGAGTTGAATGCCAATACGGTCTCCGATAAATATCCGTTACCATTAATATCGGACCAAATTGATAGACTGCGTGGTAGCAAGTATTTTACAAGTCTTGACATGGCGAGAGGCTTTTACCAAATACCAATACATCCCGAGTCAATAGAACGCACAACATTTGTTACGACAGAAGGCCAATATGAATTTACAGCTATGCCATTTGGCTTGAAGAACGCTTCATCTGTATTTCAGCGAGCCATAATGCGTGCTTTGGGTGAAGTGGCCTATTCGTATGCAATTGTTTACATTGATGATGTCTTAATTGTTTCTAGTACAAAAGAGGAGGCCTTTAATAGAATTAAGGAGGTATTGCAAAGGTTGTCTAATGCCGGCTTCTCTTACAATATTAATAAGTGTTCCTTCTTGCAGCCAAGTGTTGAATACTTGGGGTATAAAATTGAAAACGGCGAAATAAGACCAAACCCGCGAAAAATTCAGGCATTGGCTGCATTGCAACCCCCACAGACAAGTACGCAACTAAGACAATTTATTGGCTTATCTTCCTACTTCCGACAATTCGTTCCTCGATTTTCTGAATTAATGAAGCCCCTATATTTGTTAACGTCAAAAAACAGCAAATTCGAGTGGCATGAGAAGCATGAGCAGGTACGCCAAGAAATAATATCTGCATTGGTTAGCGACTCAGTTCTTATCATCTATGACCCACAATACCCGGTTGAACTCCATACTGACGCTAGTGCAGACGGCTATGGAGCTATCTTAATGCACAAGATAAACGGCAAACCAAGAGTTATAGAATATTATAGCAAGTGTACTACAGGTGCTGAAACAAGATACTACTCATATGAACTGGAGACACTGGCAGTGTACAACGCAGTGAAACATTTTCGTCATTATTTGCAGGGTCGTCCATTTGTCGTTACCACGGATTGTAATTCGCTCAAAGCTAGCCGCAATAAAATAGAATTAACGCCAAGGGTCCATCGCTGGTGGGCATATCTGCAGTCCTTTGAGTTTGAGGTAGAATATAGAAAAGGAAACAGTATGGCACATGTAGATTTCCTTTCGCGCAATCCACTACCAATTGACAAGGTTACTAAGTCTACCAAAATAACGGAAGTACGTATATGCATGGCAGACATTACAGATAACTGGCTACTTGCTGAACAGCAGCGAGATATAGAGATTACGGACTTAATAGCAAAGTTGCAAAATAACGAACTGAGACCTGAAGATGCAAAGACGTACGAAATGCGGTCAGGCATGTTGTATAGAGTAATACAGAGAAACGGACAAAGTCGATGTCTGCCGGTAATACCGCGAGCATTTAGGTGGTCCGTGATCAATCACGTACATGAGGCCATAATGCATTTGGGATGGGAGAAAACACTAAATAAGGTATATACGCAGTATTGGTTCCCAAATATGTCCAAATATGTGCGAAAATTTGTTGAGAATTGCATCGCCTGCAAGCTTTCAAAGTCAACGTCGGGAAAGGCCCAAATAGAACTACACCCCATACCCAAAGTTTCCATACCATGGCATACCGTGCACATGGATATAAGTGGCAAGTTGAGTAGCAAAAATGACATCAAAGAATACGTGATAGTGCAAATAGATGCTTTCACTAAATATGTTCATCTACACCACGCTCTTAGCCTCGACACTAATAGTTGCATAGAGGCATTGAAGTCCACTATCTGTATGTTTGGGGTACCCACTCGTATCATTGCCGATCAAGGTCGCAGTTTTGCGAGTGGTGATTTCAGGCAATTTTGCTTATCCCAAAAAATTGAGTTGCATCTGATAGCGACCGGTGCAAGCCGGGCGAATGGACAGGTTGAGCGCGTTATGAGTACCATGAAAGCAATGTTGACGGCAGTTGAGACAAGCAAGCGATCTTGGCAGGATGCCTTAAAAGAAGTGCAGTTGGCCATGAATTGCACGGCCAATAGAGTCACAAAGCTTAGTCCATTGGAGTTATTAATTGGTAAAGAGGCAAGACCAATGGGCATGATGCCAATGGTAGAAGAAGTGGACATTGACATAGAAAATGTTAGATCGAGGGCCTTGCAAAATATAAAGAATAGTGCTGAATATGAGAAGCAACGCTATGACAAGAATAAGGCTAAGATTGTAAGTTACAACGTAGGTGACCATGTCCTGCTCAAAAATGAAGAACGGCACCAAACAAAGCTAGATCCAAAGTTTAAAGGACCGTTTGTCATAATAGAGAAGCTTGATGGTGACCGTTATATGTTGAAATCTCTTACAAGCAAGCGAACATATAAGTATGCCCACGAGCAGCTGCGTGCGATGCCTAATGAAGTAGAGGCAGATGAGTGCGAGAGATCGCCGACTGAGGCACTCGTAGGTACCATGAGCTCAGATTAAATCAATTACAAAGGCTATAGCCGTGTCATGTAGTAATCTGCGCAGTTACTGCATGGCGGGGGGCTATGTGGGTCCAGAGGGGCCAGTACGCAGAGTGTGTGTGTGAGCGTTGCAGCGTGTGCAGCAAGAGCCTAAGAGTGTAAAGTGATGAAGAGTTGTTGATAGAAGGAGTCATGGTACACAGAGATGAAAAAAGATAAAAAAAAGAAATGGCGCTGTGGCGGTAGATATGTTCGGTAAAATTAAGTTAAAAAAAAAGGAAGTTGAGCAGGGCAAGGGACACCACTGAACTACAATGCATTTGATGAATTTATGAATTATGTTGTTGATTTTAATTTTCACTTTGTAATGGAGAATACTTTTACTTTTTTTATTGCTACAAGATAGAAATTAGTGGAAAATTAATGTAAAATAGAATTTTAAGTTACAAGAAATGAATGAAATTGAAATATTGAATAAAAGTTATTATTATGATGAATCTTATTGAGAAGCATGATACGCGAGGCACGTAAAGGTCAGGATGGCCGTGTCGAAGAATTACAGATCTAGATATGTTTAGTTTGAAAGTTAACGGACAGTATGTTAGGTAACATAATGTTAAATGGACAGAGCATCATTTGATACAAGCTCAAATGAGCATGGCGCTTGCAGTTCTTTGGCTGATGCAATAGAGACAATGTTAGAAGGATGATGAAATAGATGTGGTGAAATAGAAGAATTGGCGAAGAGAGACAGATGGCTTGCGAGTCAGTCTGCTTCAAGTCACGAGACGAAGAACATTGCAAGCGACTTGCTGGGCGAAGTGCCATTATAAACATCATGGAGGGAGATGAAGAGCCAATCACTCCAGTGCAAAATCGTTATACTCCGACATATATATATCTTACACAGTCTACTATCTAACACGAGAGAGTCATAACCAGAGCAGTGAAGTATTGTAATTTCAAATTTGAATACAATGAATCAACATATTCTTACTCAACTGACTAAAAGTCGAAATGCTTTAAAAAAAATTTTTTGTGAGATTAAACAACTCAGAGGTTTAAATACTATTGGTTTGGAGGAAACATTCAAGCCTATTACTGAACCTTTACATGAACTCGTTCATGACAACAAACAATTACAACACATGATACACAAAGAGTTTAGAAATATTAAAGCTGAAATAGAGACTGATGGTGGTACACCACAACATATGACAAAGAAGATGAAGAAACTTAAAAAGCCTAATGATTACAAGTCATCAAATTGGAGCTTGAATAGTAAGCAAGAGAATGATGATGATGATGATGATGATGATCAATTCTATTCTCAACCGGCCATTGAGGATACATCATTTACACTACCTGATGCACCTCACTCATCCCACCATCACCAGCACAACCACTAAATGAAGAGAGCTCATCATTTGGAGTACTTCAATCACCAGCTTCAATATCACCTCAAACAGCACTACATGATGAGAGTCTAAAAAATTTAAATATTAGTAAACTGGCACGTGAATTTCTCTTGGACAAGTCGTATGGACCACACAAAAATGCAAGTGGGCAATTAATGTTGGGGAATAGTCGCATCAATGTGACCAACAATAACATTGAATTTGATGATGGACAAAACTGGCGACTCACTAGAGGATTATATTCTTTAATATTCCATCACCACCCACAAAATTACAACGAGAACGAGTTGGAAATATATAGAGAAATTTTATTAAAAGCATGTGTACACCGAAGAAACTTTCAGCAAAAATAGACAGGTGAAAGGAACAAGAGCGCTGAAATATTCGAAAATTATAAAACCATCTTTAACTAAATCACCCAATGCTGAATCTACACCCAAACGCTCCAAAACAAGTGTATCTGGGTCTAGATTCATGACACTTGACATGAACAAACCCAATTATGTGTACTGGGATGACCCAAATGAGATGGTTGAGCGACTACAACTCTTAATAGCCTCACAATCGGCAGGCAATAGTAGTCATAGTAACGAAATTATGTCTATAATTGATGAATTGAGAGAGGCAGAAATAATACATTAAGACGGTATATAACAAGGTGTTGTTATTCAATTAAATTTATAATCATCATGTCTGTTGACAAGCTTGGACATTACATAACTGATAAGCAGAGCTCTGACCATTTAAAAAGATACGAGCAAAGTTTATCAAGAATTTTCATTGATGCATGTGGTAACTTTAACATTCATCAAAAACGTGTAAAAAATGGGAGTAATCCCAAAGAGAACACGGACATTGTTATTAAAGCATATGTGGATAGGAACATAAACGAACTTCGAGAATCTCTAACATCATTGATTCCACAACATCGAGATGTAGACAATGGAGCAATACTCCTCACAATTAATGACATTGAAGAGAGATTGTATAGAGTTGAAAGGGCTGTTGCAGATATCCATCAAAAAAATGTAAATGCTTTAAAACTCTGATACTTTTAAGAAATTATTATCACATTAAGTCATTTCATTACTCACTACGATGAGCAGACGAGAGATTATTAATGAATTACATGCTCCCTCACGCAAGAGTTTCCTACGACGTAGAGTCATTACAAAAGGAATAAACGATATGTGGCAAGCAGACTTGGTTGAAATGGGGAAGTATGCACAGTCGAACAATGGATATCGCTATCTGTTAACAGTAATTGATACGCTCTCGAAATTTGCCTGGGCTGAAGCTATAAAATCAAAGCAAACAAATGATGTAGCTCTGGGAATGGAAAAAATATTTAAGTCAGGACGTGGAGTACCTAAGAATCTCCAAACAGATGATGGTAAAGAGTTCTTTAACACTCTGTTTAAGGTATTGAGTAAACGCTATGGAATCAACCACTATTCAACATCTAGTACCCTAAAGGCATCAATTGTTGAGCGATTCAACAGGTCTTTGAAAGCTCAATGGAGCATACAAGTGGATTGATGTCTACAAAAGGTTAATTTCCGTTTACAACAACAGAGTGCATAGAACAATAATAATTGCACCCATTAATGTGAATAGTGGGAAAGAGAAACAAATCTTGGAAACTGCTTATAATAACATTAAAATTTTTTCGGGTAGCCAACTGAAAATGGGTGAATATGTACGCATTAGCAAGTACAAACAAGTATTTGAAAAAGGGTATACCCCCAATTGGACAACCAAAATTTTTAAGATAATCAAACTACAAAATACCTATCCAACAACATACTTACTCCAAGACTTGAATGAGAATCCAATTAGAGGAGGTTTTTATAAAGAAGAAATGAAAAAAACAAGTTTTCCCGATACCTATCTAGTTGAGAAAGTCTTGAGAAAGAAAGGCAACAGAGCACTTGTTCGCTGGTTGGGTTTCCATAAATCTGAAGATAGTTAAGTTTATAAAGCAGAAATTTTGTAAGAAAGTAAACAAAGAATGATTTGATTTTATTATATAATTTATTTTCTTTTTATTTCAAATATTAACAAATATTGTAACTTAAAATTATACATTTGTTCTTTTTTTAAATAAAGAATTATATTCTAATTATAACAATTTTTCGAGTTTTATATATATATATATTTATAGTTTGGCTATGCCAAACACTTGATTGTGTCTCTAGAACTGATATTTTGTCCTCAATTTCCTTTTCTGACGAACTATAGTGCCCTATAGCGAGAGTTGAGACTCCATCACCACATATTAGCCTTTTGTCGTCTTTGTTGTCTAATACAACTTTGGTGGTTTTTAGAGTACTAATTTCATGCCCTCTAGACCTAAACATATACATGCTATCACGCTCTTGCTGGCCTGTCACTAGACAATTTTTATACCCTTCAAAGGTTTTTTTTTTAAGGCAACTTCGTTTCACGCCTTTATTTTTTTTTTACACAATGCTCTTCTGTATTGGGACCTGATTTTGACTTGTAGGCATACATTTTTGAGCGTAGACCAACAAACTCTGTCATTGGCCTACCATGTAGCTCATCTTTAAAGAAGCCCAAACGCTTCTTGTTGCATTGTTTAAAATTATAAAGGGACGCTAATTCATTTGAGTATTCTGATGTATCGAATTTGTATTCAACATCTTGCCGAATATCTCGATATAAATCTTCGGTCTTTATTGAATATATAAATGAATCAGTGTCCATATAATTAAGTTTCAGGGCTTCCCTAAATTTGGGCTTCATATAATTGTAGTGGAAATCATACATTTTGTATTTCGATAATTCCAAAACTACAAAGCCTAAATATATTGGCTTATCGCAAATATTGTGTAGCCTTTTCATTTGAATTGCATACATAGTTTCAGAAAACTTGGATGCGCTATGAAAATTAGATCTCGAAATCAGGTCCCTTGCACATAATTTTGGACGTCCGCCTTGTGAGCCTACAGTGGGAGTTTCCCAATCCGTGACGATACGAACATCAACCCTCTTCTCACTGTTCTCCATGGTTTTACCATATACAGCGTTATTTAGAAGTTTGAAAAAATCTTTTTCGAATGAATTTTTTTGCCCTCGTCCTATGCTCAGTGTTTATGTCAATGTATTTTTAAGCTAGGGCTTTTGCTTAAATTACAACACACTGTGGATTTTTCTTTTATTTTAAGCCGTTCAATATACAGTGATTTGTCATGTATAATGTACTTCTCCTTATCACCATATGGTAGTGAGTAGTATGAAAACCTCACTTTCACGCCACTTAATGGGTGTCATAAATTAAAATTAATTACGGTCAGCTGTCGAAAAAGGGGTAATAAAAATGTTAGCTGTCAAGTTGTCAATAAAGGATCAGGATAATAAAAAGTGCATTTAATTAGGGTCAATAGTTTTGTGGTGTGAGGGCTCGTGACGATTGATTGGGGTAACGATCCGCCAACGGAGTCGGGGTACGATTATGATAAGTACTCGCAACGGGCACGTGCCGCGATCGATGGAGTGGAAAAAGGCGCTCGGATGTAACGGACAAGTGTCAAGTGTCGAAAAAAGGCGGGGTCTGAGCAAGCGATCGATAGAGTGGGAAAATGCGCTCCGAACACCCAACGCAACCAAAGGGACGGGGGTGTAAACGGACGCTCATATGACGCTCATAGCGCAATTGATAATAGCGCTGACGAAAAAGCGATCGATGGAGTGGGAAAAGGCGCTCGGAACACACAACGCAACGAAAGGGACGGGGGTGTAAACAAATGCTAATAGCGCAAGCGATAATAGCTCTGACGAATAAGCGATCGATGGAGTGGGAAAAGGCGCTCAGAACACCCAACGCAACGAAAGGGACGGGGGTGTAAACGAACGCTCATAGGACGCTCGTAGCGTAAGCGATAACGGACGCTCATAGGACGCTCATAGCGCAAGCGATAATAGCGTTGACGAACAAGCGATCGATGGAGTGGGAAAATGAGCTCAGAACACCCAACGCAATGAAAGGGACGGGGGTGTAAACGGACGCTCATAGGACGCTCGTAGCGCAAGCGATAACGGACGCTCATAGGACGCTCATAGCGCAAGCGATAATAGCGTTGACGAACAAGCGATCGATGGAGTGGGAAAATGTGCTTGGAATACCCAACACAACGAAAGGGACGGAGGTGTAAACGGACGCTCATAGGACGCTCATAGCGCAGCGATCGATGGAGTGGGAAAATGCGCTCGGAACACCCAATGCAACGAAAGGACGGGGGTGGAAACGAATACGTACGCTCATAGCGCAGGCAACGATTGCCCAATAGAGGAGGAAAACATGCTCTTTGGAAAGACGCTCGGTCCAACACAACGAAAGGGATGGGAAGAAAACGAGTGCTCGTACCACCGACGATCGTTTAGAGGCGAAAGCGGTCGTTCATCCCACCAATGAACGTGCAGAAACGATACGTACACTCATACCGCCATGCTGAAATTCAAATGTTCATTTCCCATTACCCAACCAAAATAATAAATATATTTATTTTCTTGTAATATAATTTTTTATTTCATACACATTGATTAGAAACGATGTTCTAAATTTAGATACATTTTCATGATTTTAAGTGATTTGATTAAGTGTACAGTATAGAAGTGGCAGGCACATGTATCAGCTCCATCGTACACATCCTCACGAGCCCAAGCACATGAAGAGAAATGATCTCCATGTACAGTTGAAACAAGTGGACCATCATTTGTTCTAGCATAGAAATAGTTTAATGATTCCTCCAGATATTTAATGTGCTCAGGAAAAATTTTCCCTTTAAACATTGTAATGAAATTTTTTATTTTCGTTATGAGTTGAAATGTCTTGTTGTTTATATCAGTGGTTTTATCAATGGATGAGAACATTTTTTCGTTTTTTTTGTTTAATTTAAATGCATGAAAGTCTTCTTCTGATGAATTTCAAATTTGAATGAGGAAATTCGTGTTAGATTGTTAGACGAGACGCTGAACTAATCCACTCAGAGGAGTGTATTCAACTAGACGATCATGAATGAGAAGGCAATATACTTTTGTATTCATCTCGCTAGCTGTAGTTAGTTCGGTGGAAATTTTAACATCAATCGGTCCTGATTTAACCGACTCATTCTGATATGAGAGATCCACAACAACAATAGGAGCCTTTGTTTTGAATTCCGTTGGAGATAGAAGAGCTCGAGCCTCCCGGTTGTAGTAACTCTCCTGAAATCTCACATACATGTCATACAAGACAGCAAACCGGTTCTCATTGTATTTAATATTTAAATCCTCATACGGATAGACTTCTGAATTTAGATATACTTTTGCATTTCATAAATTGTTTGTAATTAGATATCCATTCAATGTAAATGCAATGATTGCAAAACGCGGGCGTTCTCTGTTTGCAGCCAACTTAACATTCCATACATGATGGGTTCCTTGAACTAGTGTGGGGTTTATATAACAATCCCAGCTGCGAAATGCTAGTGGTAGTGTGGCACCACTTTTTACAACACTAAACATTTTGATTTTAGTGCTATCGCTCGGAACTATGTGTGAAACTTTCCAACTAATGCTATGTATCTCAATTGTATGTGGAATACCTCCAACTGATTTAAAATACACATCATCTGTATTTTTGGCCAACAAGAGGATGAGTTCATGTTTACAATTTAAAATAACTTTCTTATAGTCCTCAGCAAATCCCATTAGCATTTTTAGTGGTACAGAGAAACTAAAATATCCTCCCGAAGGGATATTCTCTCCACCACTCCACCCAGCATTGCGATAAACTACTCCTTCCTGTTGACCCACAGAGAGAAAGTTCTTGAGCGTTGATGTAATACCGGTAAACCGTGTTCTGTCCGGCTCACATCCATTCAACTCATATCTTATTTCATCCAGAAAATTGGCCATGCAATTAGTGCTACTTTCTCCTGTATTAACGTCAGTAATTTTGCAAAGTGTTCCTTCAATGTAGAGAAAACTCTCACACGGCAACACATACAAATCCTGGCTCTGTATTGTGATGCGAACTTCATTTTTTGTCTTGAAGTTTTGTTGATATGGGTAATAAGTGTGATACTCCTTTTTCGTGATACTCTCATCGTTGTGAGGCTTATCTTGCACGAAAGAAATGTCATTCATTTGAAAGTGTTTAGTTAAATTTTATCGAGTATAGAATCCCAATGATTTTAAAATTAATTTATTTTTCAGTGTAAGCAATGGTCGTTGATTTGAGGGTAGTTGAGATGATGATGATGCTTTCACTTCAACTTTATGTTTACTAATGTTGAGTGTAGGGCGATGTGTAGACTTTTATTATAAATAATCATTCTATTGACCGTCGAATCGACACAGTTTCTCCACGAAAATTAACTAAATTCCTGTCCTGATCCGTTATCTATACTTCGAGCGTTCTTATTTATCTAGTGTTGACAGGTAAATAAATCAGGTTTCTTGGTGTAATGTTCATTTTATATCCGGGTGGCACGTTTATTCCAAATTCGTGAAGCACATGATTCGGCCTATTCCCCACATACGATCCACTAATAATGTTACACTAAACCCTAATTGTATTTATATTTAAAATATTCACAGGATTATCAGATGTGTGCATTTTTTTAGTGTCTGCGGTTAGCACTCGTTTACTGAATCCAAATAGCTTCCCAATACTTCGATCACGATTGAAAAATATTGTTTCATTTCTAGTGTAAATTTGAACTTGCAGAGTGTTGTTGTTGCTTTCAATTTTCACTGCATCATTTAGATCATACTCCTTCAGTTTGTCGAGAATATATTTTGTAATCTCATCAAGTTCATATGAGCCCACAGGAATTTCTATGACTTTATCTCCAATGTGAAATAGATTGTTCCCGCCATCAACGTTTGGTATAGAATTATATGTGTAAAAGTCAATGAGAGCACACTCATAATTCCGTTTTAGTTCAATTTGCGGGAAAAAGTTTTCCGTTATAACAGATCTGTTTCCATTTAATGCAATTGTTAATGATGTTGACATTTTGAAGCCTGGATCGACACTGTTTTAAAATCACTCATCCCATTACACTTAAATGATTGTTAATTAGAGCACAATGAATTGATCGAATCCTTTTCTATATCGTCCAGTTTGCATATCATCATCTTTTGAAATTAATAGAAATCCAAATTTGTCCTCCCAACATTTTCGTGAAATTTCCATAAAAGAATCATAATCCATATCACTGTTCACATGATATCGATATATATGGCGCATGTTTAAATCTTCTTGTTTAAACATTATAATAAAATTTGCATTATCACGTATTAAATGTTTTGGTATATGTGTATAAGTTTGACATAAATAGAATGAGTCAATATTCTTATGTCGACCCATGCAAAAATAGTTTCGAATATTATCTTGCTTCTCACACGCAACATCATCAAATATCATAATCGAATTAGTTTTAGCTTCTTGAGGTGCTAAAACTGAATCATTTGCAGAGAATGTAAAATATCCCATTCCTCGGATTGGTTTTATAAGTTTTTCCAAATACTCATATTTTGGTTGATATAGACTCCTTGAAAATACATAAATATTTTCAAATTTAAGTCCATTAGGACTCTCTATAAGGCTAAGCATAACATTGGTTTTTCCACAATTGGACGGTCCAACAATCAAACCTCTAATTGTGTTAGGCAACAAAGTACTATGACGAGGATGTTTATTATCATTTCCATGGCCACTACCCTCAATGTTTCTAACTACAATGCTTTTCTTTTGTCTTAATAATCGCATGTTAATGGATAAAGCACTTCATTCAATGGATGACGTTGGTTGATTGAGGACGTTATAAAATGGGCAAACACTTCTATAATATAATCACTCGAAAATCAGATATCAAAGAGGGTGGTGGTATTGTAAACAATATAATAGACGCTCTTCCCTTTGAAGCGTATATACCTGGATACAATTACTGTGGACCCGGCACAAAGTTCGAGAAACGTTTGGCTCGCGGTGATCGCGGAATCAATGCATTGGATGAGGCTTGTAGGGAGCACGATATTGCATATTCACAAAGCAAGGACTTGAACGAACGTCATAAAGCTGACTCAGCTTTGATAGAGAGGGCTTGGAATCATGTGAAAGCGTGGGATAGAACTCTTGGAGAGAGAGCAGCAGCATATTTTGTAACAAACATGGTGAAGGCCAAGAAAAAATTTGGGATGGGAGCAAAGCAGGGGAAAAAGAAAGTATTGAAAACCTCTCTTGCCACAATAATAAAAAAGGCAAACAAGGAATTGAAAAAGAATAAACCACTTGATACACTGAATGCAATCAAAGTTGCGCGCAAAGCAGTCTCTAACTCGATGGGTTGTAAGAAAAACATTGTAATTCCACGGGTTATAACTGTACCCAAAGTAGCTGGTTTCTTACCACTTGTACCAATTTTAACAGCCCTTAGTGCTGTAGGTAGCTTAGCCTCAGGCAGTGCAGCAATAGTAAAGTCAATTAACAATCAAAAGTGGCAAAACAACAACTTGAAGAGAAAAAGAGACATAATAAAAAAATGGAAACGGTTGCATTGGGGGCGGGATTGTATTTACAACCATATAAGAAAGGGTATGGTATAACATTAAGTAAAAATAAACGAAAATCAAAAAACTGATAAGTGAGCTACCCAAAAACGCATTATCAAACTTTGATATAATGAGGTTTGCAATTAAAAATTTTCGGGGGGTTTTCATGAAGGATGAATTACCCAAATTCCCATTACAACTTGAGTGTGGAATAATAAACCTAGCAGACTCGACATCAAAAGGAACACATTCGGTAGCTTATTACAAGAGAGAATCACAATGCTATTATTTTGATAGTTTTGGAAATTTACAACCGCCTTTAGAAGTAATAAGATATTTGGGAAAGAACATCAAGTACAATTATCGACGTTTTCAAAAATTTGGGACTGTAAACTGTGGTCATTTGTGTTTACAATTTTTGATGCAAGCCCATTCGTTTCACTAAAGTCGGTATATTTCTTATCTCGAGTGTGTGTGCGTGTTCTTTGAAGGAGTGCATTTGACAACAGCAACATCAGTACCAGCACCAGCATCACCATCAGCACCAGCACCGGCATCAGCATCAGCATCCACACCGGCATCCACACCAGCATCCACACCGGCATCAGCACCAGCATCCGCATCCACTCCAGCATTCGCATACACACCAGCATCTGCATCCACACCAGCATCCGCATCCACATCAGCATCCGCATCCACACCAGCATCCGCATCCACATCATGAGCAACATTTCCAGCAACACCACCACCACCTCCACACCAATTAATTTTGGTCAATTGGAGATGCCCATCGTTGGCGTTACACAGGAGGATATGGATGCATTACTTAAGGATATTGAAGAAGACCCGGTAATGGAAGCCTTTAATTCGCGGCGAATTAAACAGAAGCTGCAATTTAAGGAGCTCCCACTAAACACATCTTATGATGTGGTGGGAGCAAAAGAGGTGAAGAGAAAGTTTGGCACTAACGTGATGGTTGAACTACCCAACCATCACGTTTATCTGCCATCAAGATTTGATGATATAGACGATGATATTTTAAAAGAATTTAAAAATAAGCAATATACCCTTACGAAAAGGGATGAATATAACTTTGATATTGATTTGAAAGACACTTTATAAATTTATACATTTATAAATGAATATATCAAATAAAACATTAATTTGAAATTTAAACTATATTATTTTTTAATGGGAAATGGGAATCTGGGAAAATTAAATTGCAGGCTTTAAATCAATATTTAAATAAAAATTAAAAAAAAAAAATATAGATATTCTATTCATTTATATTTGATGGGAAATTGGGTATTTTTTTATTTCAGATTTTCCATTAATTTTCAGCTACGCAACCAGCTCTGTTTACCAGACCTGGTCTATACAACCAGGTCCGTTTATCAGACCTGGTCTATACAACCAGGTCCGTTTACCAGACCTGGTCTATACAACCAGGTCTGTTTACCAGACCTGGTCTATACGACCAGATCCGTTTATCAGACCTGGTCTATACAACCAGGTCTGTTTACCTGGCCTGGTTTATACGACCAGATCCGTTTACCAGATATATGTATATGTCGAATCACGATCGTTGTTGTTGTTGTTGTTGTTGTCGAATCACGATCGTTGTTGTTGTTGTTGTCTTCCATTGTGGCGCAACGAGTTTCGGCCTTGTACACACTTCAAGTTCTGGTACGCAACTGCCTGCGTCTAATTCTCTACCTACTGTGCATTCTACCGAACCACGATCGGCGACAGCGACACAGCGCTGTCGCCTCGCTACAGCGGTACTTCTTAAAGCGACAACAACGGTCGCCTGACAACGGATGCCTGGCAACGGTTGCCTGGCAACCACACACTCACAGCGCAAGAGGCTGATGCAATATTATCACTCTGGTGAAATACCCGAAAATGTGTATTCGCATACACACACACCCATACATTCGCAACCACGCAGCCTCAATGCGCCGACACGGCCATCCTGACCCTAACACGACCTCGTGTAGAAAATAGCAACATTCGAATTTTCTTTCTTTCTTTTAATTATTAGACTGAACATTAAATAGTTTCATAACAAAATCCAATTTTCTTATCTTAATTCATAACAAATTATCATATTAACAGTTTCACAAAACAGTATTCAGTACCATAACCATAATTTTTTTATTTATTTATTTTTTTTTTTTTCAACAATTCAATTCAATTTTTCTTTCTTTCTTTTCATTTCTTTGTTTTTCTTCTTCTTTTATATATAATCCATTCTTCTTCATTATTCTCTCTTATAGTCGCATAATCAAATACCCCACACGCCATTATCAAAACAAACAATATGTTTTGCACTTGTGCTTGCATTATATTTTATGGACTCAGTACTCTGCCATTTTCATTGGCCAGCAGTACAACTTTGTCACCCTTATTGGTGTACTTCATTTTCTTCTTCAATACTCTCAGTATTTTCATTTTCACTCTTTTCTTCAATACTCTCAATATTTTCATTTTCACTCTCTTCTGTAGCGGTTACGTTTCTTTCATCTAAATTATTATAATCATCGTACACATTTAGCTCTTCGGGCAATTGCCCCTCTGGTAATTTTCTTAAATCCTCATGTGCATATTTATAATTTCTTTTATTAGTTAAAGACTTTAAAATGTACGTGTCACCTTCTAGAACTTTTACTATTTCAAAAGGCCCCCTAAATTTTGGACTTAGCTTGGTCTGGTGTCTTTTTTCGCTCTTAAGTAATACGAAATCTCCAATTTTGTGCCTTTTTACTTTTGCCTTATTTCTATCAAATCGTTCTTTATCATAAGCTGCACTGGCTAATACATTCTTTGCAGCTTGCGCTCTTACGTTTGGGAGATCAATAACATTTTCTATATCACTAGGTGGAAGTAATCCCAATGGGCGTGCTACCTTTCCCAATAACAGTTCTAAAGGACTTGCTTTCGTAGTGCGATTGGTTATACAATTGATTGCCAACTGCACCTCTTCCAACACATCCTGTCAAGACTGTGTTCCCGTTTCGACCGCCGTTAACAAATTTTTTAACGTGCTCATAGTTCGCTCCACTTGACCATTAGCTCGACTTGCACCAGTGGCTATCAAATACAAGTTTATTTTTTGATCTGAACAAAATTGACTGAACTTTGCGTCTGTAAAACACCTTCCCTGGTCAGCTATTATTCGGTTTGGTACTCCAAACAATGAAACGGCAGGTTGAACGGCCCTTATACAACTCTCACTGTCTAATTTAAGACTATGACTAAGATAGACATATTTGGTAAACGCGTCTATCTGAACAATAACATACTCCTTCTGATCACTCTTGCCACTTAATTTTCCTGTGATATCGATGTGGATAGTGTGCCAAGGAATAGTGACTTTTGGTGTTGGATGCAACTCCGCGTGTATTTTTCCTGAAGTGGATTTTGACATTTTACAAGTGATGCAGTTGTTGACAAATTTTTTTACGTATTTTGACATATTGTCAAACCAGTAGAAATCGTAAGTTTTATCTAATGTCTTTTCGAAACCCAAATGCATTATGGACTCATGCACTTGATTTATGACAGACCATCTGAAAGCTCGTGGCACCACTGGTAAGCAACGTGTTCTCCCATTTCTTTGTATCTTTCGATGAAGAGCTTCTGCCCTTAATTCATAGATTTTCGCAATATCTTCAGGCAGAGAAAAGTTTTTAAAATGTTTAACAATTTCGATTATGTCCAAATCTCGACGTTGTTCAGCAATAAGCCAGTTGCTTGAAATTTCAGCTAAATTTACTCTTTTCTCTTCGACTATTTTTGCGGTTGCAGTAGACTTTTTTGAAAAGGGATTTCTCGATAAAAAGTCAACGTGTGCCATCCTTTTCCCTTCTCTATACTGAATATCGAATGTGAATGACTGCAAATAAGCCCACCAACGCTGTGCTCTGGGGGTTAAATCTTGTTTATTTCTCGACGCCTTAAGCGAGTTGCAGTCAGTATAAACTACAAAGTTCCTGCCCAGCAAATAATGTCGAAAATGCTTAATGGCGTTCACGACAGCTAAGGTTGCCAACTCGTACGAGTGATATCTTGATTCTGCCAGTGAAGTAGTTTTGCTATAGTATTCTATTACCTGGGGTTTGTTATTAATTTTGTGTAATA
Organism: Drosophila rubida; assembly: GCA_035046165.1. Classification (NCBI taxonomy): domain Eukaryota; kingdom Metazoa; phylum Arthropoda; class Insecta; order Diptera; family Drosophilidae; genus Drosophila; species Drosophila rubida. The sequence continues at coordinate 491,757 of JAWNOF010000011.1, forward strand.
AAATTGCACCGTAGCCACTGCAACTGGCGTCTGTGTGCAATTCGATTGGGTAATAAGGGTCAAAAATAACAAGGACTGGTTTGTCGGTAAGAGTGGCAATGACCTTTTTCCGTATCTGTTCATGCTCTGTTTTCCAAATAAATTTGTTTTTATCTGCAGTTAAGAAATATAACGGTTTCATTAATTGTGAAAATCCCTTAATAAACTGTCCCTTAATAAAGTGAAGTGACTGACTGTGGAGGCGGAAGAGCAGTCAACGCTACAACTTTCTGTGGATTTGGACGAATCTCACCCGCACTTATATTGTAACCCAAGTACTGAACCGATGTTTTCATGAATGAGCACTTTGTAAGATTGAATGAAAACCCAGCCTTTGTCAAAACATCTAGAACGATCTGTAATCTTTCTAGCGCCTCGCATTTTGTTGAGGCGGCTATCATGATATCATCCATATAGACGATGACAAAGGAATTTGCTAGATCCCCTAGCGCCTGTATTACTAATCGTTGAAAAACAGAAGGTGCGTTTTTGAGCCCAAATGGCATGGACAGGAACTCGTATTGACCATCCGGAGTCACAAACGCCGTGTACTCGATAGAATCTGAATGTTTAGGAATTTGGTAATATCCGCTGGCCATGTCTAGACATGTAAAGTAATTAACTCCCCCAAGCCTATTGATTTGATTTTGTATAAGTGGTAAAGGGTATTTATCAGCGACCGTATTTGAATTCAGCTCTCTAAAGTCAACACAAAGTCTGTCCGTACCATTTTTTTTTCTTCACTAATAATATAGGGCTTGCATAGGGTGAGCAGCTTGGTCTAATTATATTGCATTTCAGCAGTTCATTAATTTTTTCCCGGACCAAATCTCGCTCGCATGGACTTAAACGATATGGTCTTCTTTGTACGGTTTTTGTTGGATCAATCAACCTAATTTTCATTTCGCCAATTCTGACTTTAGTACTTGGGATCCCAGTTATAAATGAATTTGAGTACTTTGCCAACAGTGAATGTAGTTTTATTTTATCTTGTCCCTCAAGCTCAGTATCAATATCGGCTGGCTCATTGCCGGTACACAAATTAGCTACTTTGGTCTTTGAGATCCTAAATTGGTTTGATGAAATGACAATATCAAAACCCTGATTTAATATCTCACGGCCAATTACAATGTCGTTTTGCATATCATCATCGCCTATTACGTGAAACAAAATTTCAATACAATAATCGTAAATTTTTACATTGCTTAATATTTGTACAGTACTACATATTCCATTGCTGCCGATACCTTTTAACTTAACAATATTATTGAATCTTTTACCGAGCATTCCGATCCCGAATCGAAGGTGATTTCAAAAATTTGGCCTCTATGGTTCAGGCATCCCTTTGGTACTGCAACGCTGCACTGTTCCACTCGCTTCTCCCGGTTGAATGCCTTGTTCTTATTAGCTTCCTTCTTTGTACTTTGGGTGGATATGTGACCCAATTCTCCGCACTTGTAGCAAGTTAAATTTGATTTTTCACGGTGATGAACATCATGCCTGCTATGTTGGGTTTTATCAGTCGCGAATTGATTCTGTTGTTTCCTGAATCTGCATTCAGACATTTTATGGCCCACTTTTCCGCAGAAATGGCACTCTATCGGTGATTGTTTTTGCCGTTTAGAATAAGTTTCCGACTGATGCTCCATAGCGCCGCTTTTCCTTTTAATAAAAGTGAATGCTTTTAATTCGGACTGTAGATCGCCTCTGGTTCGAACATTTGATGTGAAACTTAAACGCTGCAATCGGTGATCAAAGCTTGTCAGCAGCGCAAGGGTCACAGACACAGCAATCTCTTCGTTATCCATTTGGCGCCATTTCGTCGTTAATTCGGTAACCATGCGACTTGCATGAACAGCCAGACTCTCGCCATCAGTCGGTCGATTTGATAGCATATTAAGAAACATAGCGGCTGGTGTTTCTATAGTGTCGAAGCGTTGTATAAACAATTCTTTAAACTCAGGCCAAGTAATTTCACCATAGCACACTTGCGAAAGCCATTGCGAAGCACTTCCTTCTAAAGCCGAACTCAAAGCCATAACCAACGCACTGCTTCTCAATGTGTTTTCTTGTAAAATTATTTCCACAGTTGTGCACCACGATGATGCGTTGGCGCCTGGTTTGTCTGGGTTGAATTTGGGTAGTTGCACAGTTTTGTTCTGCCCTGCATCAGGTACAGTTGTTTTTATGGCTCTCACTAGTTCAATTAAATTTTTATTTTGCAATTCCATCAGGGTACGCCATGGTCCATCTAGTGTTGAAGGCTGGTGGCCAGATCCCACTTCTGATGTCGAATCACGATCGTTGTTGTTGTTGTTGTTGTCGAATCACGATCGTTGTTGTTGTTGTTGTCTTCCATTGTGGCGCAACGAGTTTCGGCCTTGTACACACTTCAAGTTCTGGTACGCAACTGCCTGCGTCTAATTCTCTACCTACTGTGCATACAATCGAACCACGATCGGCGACAGCGACACAACGCTGTCGCCTCGCTACAGCGGTACTTCTTAAAGCGACAACAACGGTCGCCTGACAACGGATGCCTGGCAACGGTTGCCTGGCAACCACACACTCACAGCGCAAGAGGCTGATGCAATATTATCACTCTGGTGAAATACCCGAAAATGTGTATTCGCACACACACACACATACATTCGCAACCACGCAGTTTCAATGCGCCGACATATATGTATCTTACACAGTCTACTATCTAACACGAGAGAGTCATAACCAGAGCAGTGAAGTATTGTAATTTCAAATTTGTATACAAAGAATCAACATATTCTAACTCAACTGACTAATAGTCGAAATGCTTTAAAAAAAAATTTTTGTGAGATTAAACAACTCAGAGGTTTAAATACTATTTGTTTGGAGGAAACATTCAAGCTCTGAACCTTTACATGAACTCGTTCATGACAACAAACAATTACAACACATGATACCCAAAGAGTTTAAAAATATTAAAGCTGAAATAGAGACTGATGGTGGTGCACCACAACATATGACAAAGAAGATGAAGAAACTTAAAAAGCCTAATGATTACAAGTCATCAAATTGGAGCTTGAATAGTAACCAAGAGAATGATGATGATGATGATGATCAATTCTATTCTTAACCGGCCATTGAGGATACATCATTTACACTACCTGATCAACATCCGCCTCACTCATCGAGAGTGTTATCTAGAAAAACCCTCCCACCATCACCAGCACAACCACTAAATGAAGAGCGCTCATCATTTGGAGTATCTCAAACACCAGCTTCAATATCACCACAAACAGCAGAGTCTAAAAAATTTAAATATCAGTGAACTGGCACGTGAATTTCTCTTGGACAAGTCGTATGGACCACACAAAAATGCAAGTGGGCAATTAATGTTGGGGAATAGTCGCATCAATGTGACCAACAATAACATTGAATTTGATGATGGACAAAACTGGCGACTCACTAGAGGATTATATTCTTTAATATTCCATCACCACCCTCAAAATTACAACGAGAACGAGTTGGAAATATATAGAGAAATTTTATTAAAAGCATGTGTACACCGAAGAAACTTTCAGCAAAAATAGACAGGTGAAAGGAACAAGAGCGCTGAAATATTCGAAAATTATAAAACCATCTTTAACTAAATCACCCAATGCTGAATCTACACCCAAACGCTCCAAAACAAGTGTATCTGGGTCTAGATTCATGACACTTGACATGAACAAACCCAATTATGTGTACTGGGATGACCCAAATGAGATGGTTGAGCGACTACAACTCTTAATAGCCTCACAATCGGCAGGCAATAGTAGTCATAGTAACGAAATTATGTCTATAATTGATGAATTGAGAGAGGCAGAAATAATACATTAAGACGGTATATAACAAGGTGTTGTTATTCAATTAAATTTATAATCATCATGTCTGTTGACAAGCTTGGACATTACATAACTGATAAGCAGAGCTCTGACCATTTAAAAAGATACGAGCAAAGTTTATCAAGAATTTTCATTGATGCATGTGGTAACTTTAACATTCATCAAAAACGTGTAAAAAATGGGAGTAATCCCAAAGAGAACACGGACATTGTTATTAAAGCATATGTGGATAGGAACATAAACGAACTTCGAGAATCTCTATCATCATTGATTCCACAAAATCGAGATGTAGACAATGGAGCAATACTCCTCACAATTAATGACATTGAAGAGAGATTGTATAGAGTTGAAAGGGCTGTTGCAGATATCCATAAAAAAAATTGTACATGCTTTAAAACTCTGATACTTTTAAGAAATTATTATCACATTAAGTCATTTCATTACTCACTACGATGAGCAGACGAGAGATTATTAATGAATTACATGCTCCCTCACGCAAGAGTTTCCTACGACGTAGAGTCATTACAAAAGGAATAAACGATATGTGGCAAGCAGACTTGGTTGAAATGGGGAAGTATGCACAGTCGAACAATGGATATCGCTATCTGTTAACAGTAATTGATACGCTCTCGAAATTTGCCTGGGCTGAAGCTATAAAATCAAAGCAAACAAATGATGTAGCTCTGGGAATGGAGAAAATATTTAAGTCAGGACGTGGAGTACCTAAGAATCTCCAAACAGATGATGGTAAAGAGTTCTTTAACACTCTGTTTATGGGATTGAGTAAACGCTATGGAATCAACCACTATTCAACATCTAGTACCCTAAAGGCATCAATTGTAGAGCGATTCAACAGGTCTTTGAAAGCTCAATGGAGCATACAAGTGGATTGATGTCTACAAAAGGTTAATTTCCGTTTACAACAACAGAGTGCATAGAACAATAATAATTGCACCCATTAATGTGAATAGTGGGAAAGAGAAACAAATCTTGGAAACTGCTTATAATAACATTAAAATTTTTTCGGGTAGCCAACTGAAAATGGGTGAATATGTACGCATTAGCAAGTACAAGCATGTATTTGAAAAAGGGTATACCCCCAATTGGACAACCGAAATTTTTAAGATAATCAAACTACAAAATACCTATCCAACAACATACTTACTCCAAGACTTGAATGGGAATCCAATTAGAGGAGGTTTTTATAAAGAAGAAATGAAAAAAAAACAAGTTTTCCCGATACCTATCTAGTTGAGAAAGTCTTGAGAAAGAAAGGCAACAGAGCACTTGTACGCTGGTTGGGTTTCCATAAATCCGAAGATAGTTGAGTTTATAAAACAGAAATTTTGTAGGAATGTAAACAAAGAATGATTTGATTTTATTATATAATTTATGTTCTTTTTATTTCAAATATTATTAACAAATATTGTAACTTAAAATTATACATTTGTTCTTTTTTTAAATAAAGAATTATATTCTAATTATAACAATATTTCGAGTTTTATATATATATATATATTTATAGTTTGGCTATGCCAAACACTTGATTGTGTCTCTAGAACTGATATTTTGTCCTCAATTTCCTTTTCTGACGAACTATAGTGCCCTATAGCGAGAGTTGAGACTCCATCATCACATATTAGTCTTTTGTCGTCTTTGTAGTCTAATAAGACTTTGGTGGTTTTTAAAGTACTAATTGTATGCTCTCTAGACCTAAACATATACATACTATCACGCCCTTGCTGGCCTGTCACTAGACAATTTTTATACACTTCAAAGGTAATTTTTTTAAGGCAACTTCGTTTAACGCCCTTATTTTTTTCACACAATGCACTGTATTGGGACCTGATTCCGACTTGTAGGCATACATTTTTGAGCGTAGACCAACAAACTCTGTCATTGGCCTACCATGTAGCTCATCTTTAAAGAAGCCCAAACGCTTCTTGTTGCATTGTTTAAAATTATAAAGGGACGCCAATTCATTTGAATATTCTGATGTATTCAACATCTTGCCGAATATCTCTATATAAGTCTTCGGTCTTTATTGAATATATATCAATAACAATATCGATATCAATGTCCATATAATTAGGTTTCAGGGCTTTCCTAATTTTGAAAATTAGATCTTGAAATCAGGTCCCTTGCCCATAATTTTGCGCGTCCGCCTTGTGAGCCTACAGTAGGAGTTTCCCACTCCGTGACGATACGAACATCAACCCTCTTCTCACTGTTCTCCATGGTTTTACCATACACAGCGTTATTTAGAAGTTTGAAAAAATCTTTTTCGAATGTATTTTTTGCCCTCGTTCATGCTCAGTGTTTATGTCAATGTATTTTTTAAGCCAAGGCTTTTGCTTAAATTCCAACACACTGTGGATCTTTTTTAATTTTAAGCCGTTTAATACACATTGATTTAAAGTTTTATAATGTATAATGTACTTCTCCTTATCACGGAGATCGGCTATCAACTTTCGGACCTTTGCGTCTTTTGACGCCAACTTGTTGGCCGGACAGAATGGGAGGTCATTGTTTGTGTCGTGTAGCGAGTATGGGTATTCCAGGTCCACTTCCAGAATATACCCATACTCGCCGTTGTCAGAAATCGTCTCAACATTAAATGTTTCAACTTCCTCCGGTTCAAGAGATTTGAACTCACCATATGGTAGTGGTTCAGACATGGCCCAACCATACAAATTGTTGGCATCCACATACATTAAATATTCTGATTCTCTTGTAGAATCATAATCTTTTAGGTACTTGTGGTTTGCCTTTGTATGCCTGTGACTACATTGTACTAATCCGCCTCGAATTCCATACTGAATAAATCTTATCATATCTATATCACTGAGTAATTCGAGGCGAATCTCTGTAGTTTTCAGCATTGCATCCCAAGACAAACCAGGCGTTGTATAATAATGGGCAGGATCAAGCTGATAAATGCCTGAGCCAATTGCACTAAAGTTTTGAAAAACGTCTGTTAACAATAAAACATCAGTTTTCAGATACAACTCCATGTAGTCCCGAAGTGTTTTACACTTGAAATGATCCCACACTTGACAGGCATGAATGTAGCCTGCCTCAGAACATTCAGATTCCGATAAATGACTAAGAACTTGCTCGTTGGTGGGAGACAAGTTTCTTCTAGCCTCTTCAATGAATCTAAATATTCATAGGGAAACACACCTTTCCTACGAACGAGAGCAAAATCTAACAAATTTGGGTATTGTTTTTTCAATACAATGAAATTTCCCTCATCAAGGTTCACGGCTAGAGTGTCTAGGCTAGAGGGCATGAATGTAATCGTATCTAAAAACCTAATTTCCAGTGTGTTTTGTTGAAGGGGAATATATTTTGAAATAGAAATATACAATTTCTTATTCAAGGGAATCACTTTTATTTCACCTTCAACCTCACTGAGCTCCTTTACGAAGAAATGAGCGTCATATTTAGAAAAATTATGAAAAAAGACGGGTATGAAATTATATGTCTTATATTTTAGGTTGCATGCATTGTGTGCTGAACCTCTGTATTTGGCAGAGAAATGGCGGTGGTCTCGCACTCTATCATTGCCTAAAATACCCTGACAAATATGACAATTTCAAGCCTCATCAAAATCGAATGAGTCTTGTGGACTCATATGAAGGGGTACCACATGTTTCATGTGGTTTTCATAAAGTTCGGACAAATCGGATGTTAGTTTCCAAACGAAAGTGCTTCCAACATTTTTGCCTGTTTCTAAAACAAACTTATCTAACCTCGAGTCAAATGCACACTTGATGTAGTATGCAAATGCTACGGGAATATGCTTATTAATAATTGTTGTTGATGAAACACTCACATCTGCTGATGATGATGATGATGATGATGATGATGATGATGATGTTGGTTCCAATACGCATTCGAAGTCGGCATACACCACAAATGGAACCTCTAGCTGGCGATGTTGATTGATGAAATACAGTTCGCCTGTAGTTAAAGAAATTGTATGTGTTAGCTATTTGCTCTTTATATAAATATATTTAAGTGCTTTAACTTACGCTGACATGTTTTTTATCCATACAAAGTGTCCGTGAGCACCAGCTGTCGGTCCATCGATGAATATTAGGTTAATGTGGAGCGCCTTCTCCACGCCAGCGCTGTAAAGTGGTCCATACACATTATTGCTCTCCTCATCATATCCAAATACATTAATGCTGATTTGATGGTTTTGATCAGCAAAATGTTTTATATTTTTTAATTCCATCGGGAATGTTAGTCCCGAAAAATCGAGCTTTAATGTTGATGTTGTCAAGGTGAATTATGGGTAAATTAGTATTTACACCATAACTACTACAGCGATCAGGTTTTGTAGATGGTTTCAGGGCTGAAATTATTGCCCACTTGAAACAGAAAATGTCATTGTTTCGCACATTGACAACACCTTTTCGTTTTTTCAGCTTCAGTGGAAGCTCGAAAAGCTCGGATCCTTTCAGAGGATCACATTGGAGCATATTCATTTCAAGTCGAATCAGACGTGTCATTGTCCATCCACTGTCTTTTTCTTAAAACTCACCCATTTTGGATGTTATATCATCCGCATGGGGATTGAAGACTTCCGTTGTGTTGCTCCCAATCGTAACCAGAGTCATCTTACTCTGGAACGATTTCACATCAATTAGAGTATCATGATCTTTCACCATCATGTACTCTGCAAACATTTCAAAGTTTGTCTTTGATGCAAAATGAAAGGTCATCACCCTTTCCAAGTGAGGGAGCAGTGCTAGTCCCGCTTCATTTAAAAATTCTGTTGGAAGCCTAACAGCAGCTCCCTCATTTAAAAACATATACTGAAGGATACGTCCCTTGTATTCATCAATAATTTGCTTCACATTCCCATCGAGCGGTCGCATAGCATTGTATTTATGCTGCTCAGTACGTGCATGATGATGCCATTGCATACCCACAGGTAGAAATTGGCTGCAGGAGTTGCAATATGCACCGTTCACGAGCGCCTTTTCCCACTCCTCCGAGCGCCTTTTCCCAATCCATCGATCACTTGTTCGTCAGCGCTATGATTGTCTGCGCTGCGAGGGGTATTCCGAGCGCCTTTTCCCACTCCATCGATGCGTACGCTATGATCGCCTGCGCTATGAGCGTCCGTTTACGCCTCCGTCCCTTTCACTTTCTCACTCCATCGATCGCTTGTTCGTCAGCGTTATGATTGGTTGCGTTATGAGCGTTCGTTTACACCCCCGTCCCTTTCGTTGCGTTGGGTGTTCCGAGCGCCTTTTCCCACTCCATCGATCGCTTTTTCGTCAGCGCTATTATCACTTGCGCTATGAGCGTCATATGAGCGTCCGTTTACACCCCCGTCCCTTTGGTTGCGTTGGGTGTTCGGAGCGCATTTTCCCACTCCATCGATCGCTTGCTCACACCCCGTCTTTTTTCGACACTTGACACTTGTCCGTTGCATCCGAGCGCCTTTTCCCACTCCATCGATCGCGGCACGTGCCCGTTGCGATACTTATCATAATCGTACCCCGACTCCGTTGGCGGATCGTTACCCCAATCAATCGTCCCGAGCCCTCACACCACAAAACTATTGACCCTAATTAAATGCACTTTTTATTATCCTGATCCTTTATTGACAACTTGACAGCTAACATTTTTATTACCCCTTTTTTGACAGCTGACCGTAATTAATTTTAATTTATGACACCCATTAAGTGGCGTGAAAGTGAGGTTTTCATACTACTGTTCCAATATTTTGGAAGAGAATCCAAATAAGGATCCAATTGTTCGATTTTTATTAAAATAGATTGGATCATTTGAAGAGAAGATTTCTTATTGTAGAGTGTTATAGTTTGGTGTTAGATAAAATTGGTTGTGGGCTCAAATTTTACTATTTAATTTAGCATATTCACGCGTCAACACATTATTAATATCATTGATTTCATATGAACCAACTGGAATTGTTATTACATCTTTTCCAATATGAAATAGGTTATTTTTAACATCAACGTTGGGAATCGAATGAAATGTATCCAAACTAATTAATCCACAATTATAGTTTCGACCAATATCTATTGGTGGAAAATAATTTGCGACAAGTACTGATATATTGCCCGTTAGTGTTAATGTTATCGACATATTAACGTCTCAGAAACGACTGAATTGTGAATAGTCTTTGCATATGACTACAAGTTAATCCATGAATTGTGTTCAGATGAGAATCCCAACCATTTGACAAATCCTCTACCATTTCGTTGTCTGATAACCTTTTCCACTAAATATGTATTGGGGAATTTAGTTTTCAATAACTCATATTCAAATCCTCCTTTAATAGAATGTCCTTGATAATCTTCTAATATATATATGATAGGATTGGTGTTTTGCACTGATTTGATTTTGAATATCTCAGTTGTCCAGTTTGGTGTATAACCTTGTTCACACACATGTTTATATTTACTTATACGCACATAATCATCAATTTGAAATTGTAGTTTGTGTGTAATTTTGAAATGATTATAAACAGTAACGAAGACCAATTTTTCATTTTTCAATTTTACATCGTTTGGCGCCATCTTTAGATTCTTGTAAATTGTAATCCATTTATAAGTCCCTTGATAGCTGAACTCTTTCCACATCATATGATTTATTGTTCTGTTAAATCGTTCAACTATACTTGCTTTTAAAATGCTGTACGTTGAATAATGATTAATATGATTTAATTTCATCAGATTTTGAAATGATGTAATAATGATCTGTTTGCAAGTTTTTTGGGTTTCGTTGTGTCATCGAAAATGCTTTTCATGCTTTTTGTAACGCTGTCCCCTGTCTTATTTTGAATAGCCACACCCCACGCGTGTTTCGAAAACGTATCAATAACATTTAAAAGATAACGATAGATTGCATTCATAATTTATCATTTCAACTAAATCAGCTTGCCGCAAATCATCAATACCTTTGATGATACCACGTCATCTAATAAAATTTGTTCGTCCTTGTTTATGCAAATCCTCAACGATTTGTCTCTTATTCTCATTCATGTTTGCTCTCATACTCGTTTATTTTCACTTGTGCTATAAATCTTTATATGATTTTTTTTTAAAATTTAATAATTGGAAATTTAATTTTAATTCTTTTCACTTCATCATCCTTGATTTTAGATAATGTGACTACTTGAAAGATAAGATTTTTTAGATTTTTAAGATTATTCTGTAATATTACTATATATTGTTTGTAAATTAAATTTAAGGATTCATCAAACGTTGATTTTATAAAATTTACATTGTCATCCAGATTCGTATCAAGTGATTGTCTTAGTTGAGTAATTTTACTATTGTTAATTCTTAACTCCTTTCTCAAGCTTGCAATATAATTTTCTATCTTTTGTTGCTGTATTATGTTTTTTTTTTCAGAGCTTCAATGTTTGGTGAATTTGATTGTGAAAAGGTTTCACCAAATTTGTTAATCAGATTCATTTTATTATATTTGCTTATCTAAGTTCTTCAATAATAGATACAATTGTGTTTTTATGATTCGTATTTCCGGCACTCTCAGAGGCTAATAATAAACGTAATCTCTCTATTATTTCATTTGGATCATCCCAATATTTATAACCTTTATCCCTTTTATACCACGTACCTATAGGTACAAAGGTATATTAAGTTCGTTCGAATGTATGTAACAGGGTGAAGGAGACGTCGCAGACCATATGTTGTTACAACCAAAATGATCGGAATCGAAAATAAAATCGATTTAGCCATGTCCGTCTGTCTGTCTGTCCGTCTGTCCATCCGTCCGTCCGTCCGTATGAACACCTAGATCTCAGAGATGGTAAGAGCTAGAGTACCCAAACTTTGTATTTAGATTTAGTATGCAACTGCGCAGATCAAATTAATTTTTTTTTTTTCTCCCCCCCCACAAACCGCAAGCGACACTGGAATCCTTTGAGCTAGAAAGTTAGTTTAAAGTGCAGTATGTAGATTTATCATATTCACCGAAATCCAAAATATGATTCAAATCGGATAAAATCTAGCTTTGGTATAAGCGAAAGAAGTTTGACATACGCAAAGCAAGCGCAAGAGGCGGGCGAGTTAACACGTCCCTCTTCCCGGCCACATACGAATAATTAAAGCTGACTCAAAACGCCAGTTGGCGACGACGAACAACACACGTTCGTAATCATTTTAGAATATAAGGGCAGTTCTATTATGATCTCGAAAGTGAACATCTCGTTTTGATTTCTGAATTTCTCGAGTAATACTACTCTCACTCGGCCACAGACTGTAACTGGCGCAGCCGGTCTTCGAACATCGGATTTTATTCCACTACGCTTATCGTTCCGATTTATTGTAGGTTGAGGTGAGTGAACAGTTGACAGCGGTGGTAACGGAAATTTTAGTCGTACAAAATAAATAAATAAAAAAAGAAAAATTAAGTTAATTTAAATTTAAAAATATATGTGTGCAAACGAAAAAAGTAACAAAAAGTGTGCAGACGAAAAAGTAACAAACAAAAATGTGTGCAAACGGAAAAACGTAACAAACACAAATGTGTGTGCAAAAAGGGAAAAACCTTACAAAATTAAATTTAAGTTGCAACGCAAGCGACCGTATATGTGTACATCAATCGCTGATAAGGCACCGGGATCGCTTGTGTGAGACAACTAGTTGCTAGTGTTTGATGACCGTATATGTGTACATCAATCGCTGATAAGGCACCGGGATCATCCTTACACAGCAACTCATAAATGAAAAAACAAATTCGAAATCTCAAACCGCTGCGTATGACCGAATATGTGTACATCAAACGCTGATAAGGCACCGGGATCTTACGCATATAGTGGTTTACTGAGATAAACGAAAGTTGTGTGATTAACGACCGTATATGTGTACAACAATCGCTGTTAAGGCACCGGGATCGTTTTCACTTATCAATTAACATAAAAGAATAAATAAATTAAACATGCACAAATGTTATACAAAAAGTCCACTACGCACTACGAAAACAGAGCCACATCAGAAGAATGAATAAATAAATTAAAAAAAAAAAACTAATGAAAAATAATACAAAATACGAAAAAGAAGAGTAAATTACAACACGATCTACAAACAACTAAATGTCCATTGTTGTCACATGTTCACTAACCTCTAAAATTACTAAGCTTATTTACTAAATTACTTACATTACAGCATTATAAGGAATACAGAATATATAAGGTTGAAGGAAACCGCTGTAACACGTATAGGAGCGGATCAAATTTATCCGAAACCGATCCCAAGGCAAAAACAACAACAAACATGATGGATTCTGGTGGCACATCAGGACTACTACCATTATAAACCAACGGCCGGAGACAATTGAAAAAGAGAACCGGTGTCGCGACAGCTCGACATACAGGAACCACCCATACACAGGAAGACAACCTAGTAATAATAACAAAAATGGACGCTACATACCACGAGATAACTCTAAGAATGAGCAACACGCCGCCACCTTTCTCCGATCCGGAGATCGGACTGGGGGGGGGGGGGAGGAGTTAACACGTCCCTCTTCCCGGCCACATACGAATAATTCAAGCTGACTCAAAACGCCAGTAGGCGACTACGACGAACAACACACGTTCGTAATCATTTTAGAATATAAGGGCAGTTCTATTTTGATCTCGAAAGTGAACATCTCGTTTTAATTTCTGAATTTCTCGAGTAATACTACTCTTACTCGGCCACAGACTGTAACTGGCGCAGCCGGTCTTCGAACATCGGATTTTATTCCACTACGCTTATCGTTCCGATTTATTGTAGGTTGAGGTGAGTGAACAGTTGACAGCGGTGGTAACGGAAATTTTAGTCGTAAAAAATAAATAAATAAAAAAAGAAAAATTAAGTTAACTTAAATTTAAAAATATATGTGTGCAAACGAAAAAAGTAACAAAAAGTGTGCAGACGAAAAAGTAACAAACAAAAATGTGTGCAAACGGAAAAACGTAACAAACACAAATGTGTGTGCAAAAAGGGAAAAACCTTACAAAATTAAATTTAAGTTGCAACGCAAGCGACCGTATATGTGTACATCAATCGCTGATAAGGCACCGGGATCGCTTGTGTGAGACAACTAGTTGCTAGTGTTTGATGACCGTATATGTGTACATCAATCGCTGATAAGGCACCGGGATCATCCTTACACAGCAACTCATAAATGAAAAAACAAATTCGAAATCTCAAACCGCTGCGTATGACCGAATATGTGTACATCAAACGCTGATAAGGCACCGGGATCTTACGCATATAGTGGTTTACTGAGATAAACGAAAGTTGTGTGATTAACGACCGTATATGTGTACAACAATCGCTGTTAAGGCACCGGGATCGTTTTCACTTATCAATTAACATAAAAGAATAAATAAATGAAACATGCACAAATGTTATTCAAAAAGTCCACTACGCACTACGAAAACAGAGCCACATCAGAAGAATGAATAAATAAATTAAAAAAAAAAAAAACTAATGAAAAATAATACAAAATACGAAAAAGAAGAGTAAATTACAACACGATCTACAAACAACTAAATGTCCATTGTTGTCACATGTTCACTAACCTCTAAAATTACTAAGCTTATTTACTAAATTACTTACATTACAGCATTATATGGAATACAGAATATATAAGGTTGAAGGAAACCGCTGTAACACGTATAGGAGCGGATCAAATTTATCCGAAACCGATCCCAAGGCAAAAACAACAACAAACATGATGGATTCTGGTGGCACATCAGGACTACTACCATTATGAACCAACGGCCGGAGACAATTGAAAAAGAGAACCGGTGTCGCGACAGCTCGACATACAGGAACCACCCATACACAGGAAGACAACCTAGTAATAATAACAAAAATGGACGCTACATACCACGAGATAACTCTAAGAATGAGCAACACGCCGCCACCTTTCTCCGATCCGGAGATCGGACTGGGGGGGGGAGGAGTTAACACGTCCCTCTTCCCGGCCACATACGAATAATTCAAGCTGACTCAAAACGCCAGTAGGCGACTACGACGAACAACACACGTTCGTAATCATTTTAGAATATAAGGGCAGTTCTATTTTGATCTCGAAAGTGAACATCTCGTTTTAATTTCTGAATTTCTCGAGTAATACTACTCTTACTCGGCCACAGACTGTAACTGGCGCAGCCGGTCTTCGAACATCGGATTTTATTCCACTACGCTTATCGTTCCGATTTATTGTAGGTTGAGGTGAGTGAACAGTTGACAGCGGTGGTAACGGAAATTTTAGTCGTACAAAATAAATAAATAAAAAAAGAAAAATTAAGTTAATTTAAATTTAAAAATATATGTGTGCAAACGAAAAAAGTAACAAAAAGTGTGCAGACGAAAAAGTAACAAACAAAAATGTGTGCAAACGGAAAAACGTAACAAACACAAATGTGTGTGTACAAAAAGGGAAAAACCTTACAAAATTAAATTTAAGTTGCAACGCAAGCGACCGTATATGTGTACATCAATCGCTGATAAGGCACCGGGATCGCTTGTGTGAGACAACTAGTTGCTAGTGTTTGATGACCGTATATGTGTACATCAATCGCTGATAAGGCACCGGGATCATCCTTACACAGCAACTCATAAATGAAAAAACAAATTCGAAATCTCAAACCGCTGCGTATGACCGAATATGTGTACATCAAACGCCGATAAAGCACCGGGATCTTACGCATATAGTGTTTTACTGAGATAAACGAAAGTTGTGTGATTAACGACCGTATATGTGTACAACAATCGCTGTTAAGGCACCGGGATCGTTTTCACTTATCAATTAACATAAAAGAATAAATAAATGAAACATGCACAAATGTTATTCAAAAAGTCCACTACGCACTACGAAAACAGAGCCACATCAGAAGAATGAATAAATAAATTAAAAAAAAAAAAAACTAATGAAAAATAATACAAAATACGAAAAAAAAGAGTAAATTACAACACGATCTACAAACAACTAAATGTCCATTGTTGTCACATGTTCACTAACCTCTAAAATTACTATTTACTAAATTACTTACATTACAGCATTATAAGGAATACAGAATATATAAGGTTGAAGGAAACCGCTGTAACACGTATAGGAGCGGATCAAATTTATCCGAAACCGATCCCAAGGCAAAAACAACAACAAACATGATGGATTCTGGTGGCACATCAGGACTACTACCATTATAAACCAACGGCCGGAGACAATTGAAAAAGAGAACCGGTGTCGCGACAGCTCGACATACAGGAACCACCCATACACAGGAAGACAACCTAGTAATAATAACAAAAATGGACGCTACATACCACGAGATAACTCTAAGAATGAGCAACACGCCGCCACCTTTCTCCGATCCGGAGATCGGACTGGGGGGGGGAGGAGTTAACACGTCCCTCTTCCCGGCCACATACGAATAATTCAAGCTGACTCAAAACGCCAGTAGGCGACTACGACGAACAACACACGTTCGTAATCATTTTAGAATATAAGGGCAGTTCTATTTTGATCTCGAAAGTGAACATCTCGTTTTAATTTCTGAATTTCTCGAGTAATACTACTCTTACTCGGCCACAGACTGTAACTGGCGCAGCCGGTCTTCGAACATCGGATTTTATTCCACTACGCTTATCGTTCCGATTTATTGTAGGTTGAGGTGAGTGAACAGTTGACAGCGGTGGTAATGGAAATTTTAGTCGTAAAAAATAAATAAATAAAAAAAGAAAAATTAAGTTAACTTAAAATTAAAAATATATGTGTGCAAACGAAAAAAGTAACAAAAAGTGTGCAGACGAAAAAGTAACAAACAAAAATGTGTGCAAACGGAAAAACGTAACAAACACAAATGTGTGTGTACAAAAAGGGAAAAACCTTACAAAATTAAATTTAAGTTGCAACGCAAGCGACCGTATATGTGTACATCAATCGCTGATAAGGCACCGGGATCGCTTGTGTGAGACAACTAGTTGCTAGTGTTTGATGACCGTATATGTGTACATCAATCGCTGATAAGGCACCGGGATCATCCTTACACAGCAACTCATAAATGAAAAAACAAATTCGAAATCTCAAACCGCTGCGTATGACCGAATATGTGTACATCAAACGCTGATAAGGCACCGGGATCTTACGCATATAGTGGTTTACTGAGATAAACGAAAGTTGTGTGATTAACGACCGTATATGTGTACAACAATCGCTGTTAAGGCACCGGGATCGTTTTCAATTATCAATTAACATAAAAGAATAAATAAATGAAACATGCACAAATGTTATTCAAAAAGTCCACTACGCACTACGAAAACAGAGCCGCATCAGAAGAATGAATAAATAAATTAAAAAAAAAAAACTAATGAAAAATAATACAAAATACGAAAAAGAAGAGTAAATTACAACACGATCTACAAACAACTAAATGTCCATTGTTGTCACATGTTCACTAACCTCTAAAATTACTAAGCTTATTTACTAAATTACTTACATTACAGCATTATAAGGAATACAGAATATATAAGGTTGAAGGAAACCGCTGTAACACGTATAGGAGCGGATCAAATTTATCCGAAACCGATCCCAAGGCAAAAACAACAACAAACATGATGGATTCTGGTGGCACATCAGGACTACTACCATTATGAACCAACGGCCGGAGACAATTGAAAAAGAGAACCGGTGTCGCGACAGCTCGACATACAGGAACCACCCATACACAGGAAGACAACCTAGTAATAATAACAAAAATGGACGCTACATACCACGAGATAACTCTAAGAATGAGCAACACGCCGCCACCTTTCTCCGATCCGGAGATCGGACTGGGGGGGGGAGGAGTTAACACGTCCCTCTTCCCGGCCACATACGAATAATTCAAGCTGACTCAAAACGCCAGTAGGCGACTACGACGAACAACACACGTTCGTAATCATTTTAGAATATAAGGGCAGTTCTATTTTGATCTCGAAAGTGAACATCTCGTTTTGATTTCTGAATTTCTCGAGTAATACTACTCTTACTCGGCCACAGACTGTAACTGGCGCAACAACAACAACAACAACAAGAACAAGCATTAGTCTTCTAGTTTATTTGTACTCATGCATACACACATACAGGTTTGCTTGCATGTGGTTAAGTGCATGTGTATATCAACAACAGAGCTGAACTGCTGCTTTTCCAATGAAATGATATGAATGTTGGTTGCTGTGATTTCTTTGTATTTTAGTATTCGCTGGGTTTCATGTATTATTATTTTAATTATAAGTAAATTTAGGCGATAACAATTTTACATATGTTTGTTTTAAATTTTATTTTGGTACATGGTATATTAAAGTCGGGCTAGCTCGATTGTAGCCGTTTTCACTTGTTTCCTTTGATCATCTTCTTGTGATTTGTTCTTTCGATTGTAGCTATTGTTTGAATGTGTTAATTTATTTATTTTTCTTCGATTACCTTCATTGGATTTATTCTTTCGTTTGTTGTTCGTAAAAATATGATTTAAATTTAAATTAACAGGATTTAATGCACTATAACTTCTACTATTGAGCAATATCACTATCATTTTGTATAGTTTTAGATAATTTACTTTAAACTATGTTACTATCAGAATCACTGTTATAAAATTTTTTTTATATTTTAAATTTTGTTTCATTTATTGTTTGTGTTTTGTGTTTTGCTATCATTGTTGTTGTTGTTTTTGTTGATGTTAACCGATTTTGTTAATAGTTCAGGATATTTTGCTTTTTTGATTCTCTAAAAAACTATCAAAGCTTTTAAAGATCTCATCAGAACTAACAGAATAGTCATTTGGAAGATCTGATAGTTCTTCTAGATCTCGCATTGCTGCTAGCCTATCAAAATCAATTTCATCATGTTTTATATCATCATTTTGATAATGTTGTGGTTGTTTTTGTTCGTTTGGAATGCTTCTTATTGGATCATGATATCTTTTTATCTGTTTATGCTTTTTGTTTTTCTCAATTGTGTATTTAATTCAATATCGCTGCTAACTGTGCTACCTATACTAACATTTCTTCGCTTGTATGTGGCATATTTTATTCGTTCATGTTGGTTTTTATGTTGTGTTTGTTGTTGTTGTTGATAAGAATTATTATTGTTGTTGTTGTTGTTGTTGCTGCTTTTGTTAATGTGGTATGCAGTTTTTTTCATCAAATTTTATGCAATTACATTTAAAGGTTTTGTAATTGGTTTGAAAGTATTTTCCAACATATTCATTATATCCATTTCATCTAACTTTATGCTCTTTAATTTTTTATTCAACACTATTTTTCACCTAAAAATAAAAAATAAGTACTCTGAAGGTGACCTAGAGCTGCTCAATAGCTGATCTAGACCTGATCAATAGCTGATCTGGACCTGTTCATTAGCTGATTCAAACTGATCAATAGCTGATCATAAATGTATAAAACTATCGAATTCTTTTCTATATCGTCCTTTGTCTATATCATTATCTTTACTTATCAGAACAAATTCATATTAATGTTTCCAACATTCCTCACAAATTTTTATGAGGAATGATCATTACATGATCATTATAAATATGCTTAATATACATTTTATATTGTTTAAATATTATAACTAAATTAGCATTGTCACGTATTAAATGTTTTGGTATTTTCGTATAAGTTTGACATAGATAGAAAGAGTCTATATGCTTATGACGTCCCATACAAAAATAATCTCTTATTGCAGTTTGTTTATCATAGATAACATCATTGAATATCATTATTCAATGTGGTCTAGCTTTATCTAGACTTAAGACCTTTTCCTTATCCGAAAACGTAAACAGTTGTATTCCCTTAATCGGCTTAATTAATTTCATTAAATATTGATACTTGGGTTGATACAATGATTTTGAATAGATGTAAATATTTTAAAATCTAAGACCATGGGGCTTTCACTTAAACTTATCATAACATTTTTCTTGCCACAATTAGAGGGTCCCACAATTCGATCATGTATCGGATTGGGTAATAACGGGCTATGTACAATTTTTTCACTTCTATCCTGCTCACCACAAACGTAATCAACATTTCGTATTTTGATTTGATATTGTTGCTTTATTAAACGCATTTTAATAACTAATAATAGAAACCACTATAAATATTCATATATATAGTGATTTTAATTTAATATATATTCATTCACGAAACAGATTAGACATACATTGCGTGTGTATGTATGCACACACACAGACACACACACACACACACACACACACACACACATACATATATATAAATATTAAACTGTAAACAAATAATTATTATTATAAATTATAACAAAAATTTCGATTCGAATCAGTGAAAAACTGGTGGTGGATTCGTTTATACCTTAATTAATAATTGCCTGGCTATCAATTTTGTGGGCCAGGCACAAAACTTAACGAACGTTTGAAACGTGGTGACAAAGGTATTAATCCGTTAGATGCAGCGTGGAGACAACACGATATCGCATATTCACAATTCAAAGACTTTGAAAATCGACATCGTGCTGATGATATATTAGGTACAAAAGCCTGGTAACGTATCAAAGCAAAAGACAGTGGTATCAAAGAGCGTGCTGCCGCTTGGTTTGTGACAAACGCGATGAAAACAAAAGTTAAATTCGGATTAGGCATGAGGAAGAACAACAAGAATAACAACAAGAAATCTCGTCAACGACGTAATGGAAAACCAATTAACAGAAAGCGTCGTCCTCATCGCCAGGCTGTAGTAGAAAATCATTTGCAAACATTGTGCGACAAACAACACAAATTTTGAAGCGAAAAAATCCAGTGGATATCAATGAAGCTATTCAGATATCACAACAATCGATTCCAACGAGTTTTCAACGACAACGACAACGAGGACAAAAGACAATCATTCCGAGAGTGATACCAATACCGACAATTGAAGGAGTCTTACCATTGATACCAATTATGGCCGCACTTTCGGCACTTGGTGGTCTTGCAAGTGGTGGATCAGCTATTGCCAAGGCTATAAATTATGTTAAAAATGGAAAAGAACAAGCTTAGGCGGCACGACACAATCGATATATGGAATCAATTGCTATGGGGAAGGGTATTATTTATAATCATGTATTGCTTAAGGTATATCTTTGTGACCCCATGCAAGAGTGTCTACATTATTATCTTTTATATATCGCTTATCATCTAAATAGTTTAATGTGACTTTTGTACACTCTTGAGTGAAAATTTGATGTAATATTGATTTGAATAAGTACATTGTTCCAACTTGTTTTTGTTTCCGATATAAACATTCACGAAAATCATCAATATTTAATTTTGCAGTTATACTCATCTTTACACCTTTTTTTATCTCTGTATTATCATTGTTGGTTAAATTACAGATTTTTTTGAATACATTTTTGATCTGAGTCCATTAAATTCTTTAATAATATTCCTTTTGCATTCATCTTTCATCAATCCTAGTTTTTTTTGTTTAACAAGGGTAAATTAAAAATATTGTCTTCATCATATTCTGATGTATCATAATGTTGAGCAATTTCATAACGAATATCATCATAAAAATCTATAGTTCTATAGATGAAAGAATCAGTTTTCATATACATTAAATTGATGTTTTCATGATATTTTGGTTTCATATAATCATAGTGAAAACTATACATTTTATATTTTGATAATTTTAGAACTGTGAAACCAATGTAAACTGGCTTATTATAGAGAACATGTGCTTTTCTCATTTGTATTGCAATCATATTATCGGTAAATTGTAATGCGTTTCTAAAATTAAATTTTGATACTAGATTCAAATTCATTAACAGCCAATGTTCTATGATGATTATTACACTCAATTTATGTTTTAAGCCAATCAGATTGATTAAATTGTAATATTCGATGAATTTTCTTTAAAGTCATTCCATGTTTAATTCATTGTTTTAAATTCCTATAGTGAAATACATATTTATACTTGTGTGTTAAATCGGCAATCAATTTTATGTACTGTACATTTTCATTTTTTTTTTTGTTTTGCGGATAAAATGGTAAATCATTATGAATGTTGTGTAAATTCCAAGTCTACTTCTAAGATATAACCAATTGCAGAATCTTCTAACCATTTAAAATTTTTATATGGAATTAATTGTGATATGGAATGTCCATATAAATTCTTAACATCTAAATATATGATATAATTTGATTGTTTGTTACTATCATAGTCTTTTAAATATTTATTATTTGCAATTGAATAACGTTTACTGCGTTGAACAAGACATCCTCTAATCCCCTTTATTACAAAGTTATACATATCAATGTCGGTTAGTAATTCTAATTATATTTCAGTTGTCTTTAGCATCGCATCCCATGATAGACCTGGTGTTGTATAATATTGACATGGATCTAAATTATAAATTTTTTTACATACTTTTCGAAAATTCTCAAAAATGTCACATAACAAAAGCACATCTACCTTCATTTATAACAATAAATAATCCAATAAATTTTCACATATAAAGACACTCCATACATTTTGAGCGTATTCGTAATTTTCGAGAGAACGGTTTTTATCTGTTAATTGATTATAAAAATGTTGACGCCATGGTAATTGTATATCTTTTAATCATTCAATTAAATTTAAATAGCTATAGGGAAATACACCCTTTCGTTTTTTTAAATTAATTTCTTCAGTTGTCCGAAAATATGATTTCATAGTACATAAATTTAAATCTGTTATATAACTTGCTAAGATATCTATACTTGATAGCATAAATCTAAATGAATCTAAAAATCGAAGTTAAATAATTTCATTTTTTTCTATGTAAATTTTATGGATATATAAAATTCTTTGTTTAACGGTATTATATTAATTTTATCATAAATTTTTGATAATTCTTTTATAAATAAATGACAATCATCATTATGAAAAAATATTGGCAAAACTTTTGGTAATTTAAATTATAATCATTATGAGCAGCACCTCTTTCTCCTGTTAAATGACAATGATCTAAAACTTTATCATCTTCAATAAATAACTTTCCACATATATGACAGTTTTGTTCTAAATTAAAGGAATTTAATTGCTCAATTGTTAGTTGAAGTGGTTGAATTTCTTTTAAATGATTTTCATATAGCATTAAACAAACATTATAAATGCTCTGTATAAATTGTGTTGGACAGTCTTCACCATGATATATTCGATATATATTCAAGTTATTACTGTTTGAACTTTTTATGTAATAGTTATATGCATATGGTATATGTTTTTGAATTCGATTTATATTATCTGATCTTCTAATATCTATCTCTTCTTATATACATTCAAAATCTGCATATACTACAAAAGAAACATCTAATTGCTTTTTAAAATTTGTAAACAAGTGTTGCACAAATAAATTTAAATATTTTAATGCTATCAACCGATGTTGGAAACTCTTATTCATTAAAATTTAATGTTGTGTTATTTATAGTAATTTTATTTGATTTAATGTCATGAATTCCTTTTTGCTTGTAGAGAGAAACTCTTTCGTTGTGATTGTGATCAACATTAAAGAAGGCCGATATTAATACCCATTTAAAACACTATACATCGTTATTTCGCACATTTAAACATGCTTTTTTATTTATTATTTGTCGTGGTAAGCAAATGTAATTTGTACCCTTTAGTGGTTGATATTTATTTATATTCACTTCCAAATGCACTATTTCATTTAATGACCAACCACTGTCTCGCTCTTGAAATTCACTCATTTCATTTTTTATATAATTATATCAATTATTAATCATTTCAGTTAACCCCTCATCATCGTTGTACACTGATGAGTGTAAAGTTTGCATTTTCGTTTGGTGTGACTTTAGATCAACTTTACAATAGGCTTCACTTTCTTTAATTAGTACAAAATTGCAAAATCGTTCGAAATTAAACTTTATATTTTTGTAGCGCATCTCTTATTAATTTTTTCGTTGTTCGTTGATTAATTAAAAAAATAATGTAATATTTGAGCAAATTTTATTGGGATTTTGAATTATATATGTTTCAATACGATTACGAAACGCATTTCTTAAACATCTTAAATTGTCATTTATTTGTAAGTTGGTACGTAAATGATGTGATCAGTTAACATTCGCAACATGTTCTTCATATACATGTACATCACAGTAAAGTGTTTCGCTGGACGTTGCATTGTCTGCATTATTTTTGCTTCTTATGTGTCGCCTTAGGGACGTGTGTTTGTGTTTTGTGTTTTGCTATCATTGTTGTTGTTGTTTTTGTTGATGTTAACCGATTTTGTTAATAGTTCAGGATATTTTGCTTTTTTGATTCTCTAAAAAACTATCAAAGCTTTTAAAGATCTCATCAGAACTAACAGAATAGTCATTTGGAAGATCTGATAGTTCTTCTAGATCTCGCATTGCTGCTAGCCTATCAAAATCAATTTCATCATGTTTTATATCATCATTTTGATAATGTTGTGGTTGTTTTTGTTCGTTTGGAATGCTTCTTATTGGATCATGATATCTTTTTATCTGTTTATGCTTTTTGTTTTTCTCAATTGTGTATTTAATTCAATATCGCTGCTAACTGTGCTACCTATACTAACATTTCTTCGCTTGTATGTGGCATATTTTATTCGTTCATGTTGGTTTTTATGTTGTGTTTGTTGTTGTTGTTGATAAGAATTATTATTGTTGTTGTTGTTGTTGTTGCTGCTTTTGTTAATGTGGTATGCAGTTTTTTTCATCAAATTTTATGCAATTACATTTAAAGGTTTTGTAATTGGTTTGAAAGTATTTTCCAACATATTCATTATATCCATTTCATCTAACTTTATGCTCTTTAATTTTTTATTCAACACTATTTTTCACCTAAAAATAAAAAATAAGTACTCTGAAGGTGACCTAGAGCTGCTCAATAGCTGATCTAGACCTGATCAATAGCTGATCTGGACCTGTTCATTAGCTGATTCAAACTGATCAATAGCTGATCATAAATGTATAAAACTATCGAATTCTTTTCTATATCGTCCTTTGTCTATATCATTATCTTTACTTATCAGAACAAATTCATATTAATGTTTCCAACATTCCTCACAAATTTTTATGAGGAATGATCATTACATGATCATTATAAATATGCTTAATATACATTTTATATTGTTTAAATATTATAACTAAATTAGCATTGTCACGTATTAAATGTTTTGGTATTTTCGTATAAGTTTGACATAGATAGAAAGAGTCTATATGCTTATGACGTCCCATACAAAAATAATCTCTTATTGCAGTTTGTTTATCATAGATAACATCATTGAATATCATTATTCAATGTGGTCTAGCTTTATCTAGACTTAAGACCTTTTCCTTATCCAAAAACGTAAACAGTTGTATTCCCTTAATCGGCTTAATTAATTTCATTAAATATTGATACTTGGGTTGATACAATGATTTTGAATAGATGTAAATATTTTAAAATCTAAGACCATGGGGCTTTCACTTAAACTTATCATAACATTTTTCTTGCCACAATTAGAGGGTCCCACAATTCGATCATGTATCGGATTGGGTAATAACGGGCTATGTACAATTTTTTCACTTCTATCCTGCTCACCACAAACGTAATCAACATTTCGTATTTTGATTTGATATTGTTGCTTTATTAAACGCATTTTAATAACTAATAATAGAAACCACTATAAATATTCATATATATAGTGATTTTAATTTAATATATATTCATTCACGAAACAGATTAGACATACATTGCGTCTGTATGTATGCACACACACAGACACACACACACACACACACACACACACACACACACACATACATATATATAAATATTAAACTGTAAACAAATAATTATTATTATAAATTATAACAAAAATTTCGATTCGAATCAGTGAAAAACTGGTGGTGGATTCGTTTATACCTTAATTAATAATTGCCTGGCTATCAATTTTGTGGGCCAGGCACAAAACTTAACGAACGTTTGAAACGTGGTGACAAA
Organism: Drosophila rubida; assembly: GCA_035046165.1. Taxonomy (NCBI): domain Eukaryota; kingdom Metazoa; phylum Arthropoda; class Insecta; order Diptera; family Drosophilidae; genus Drosophila; species Drosophila rubida. Next base: position 517,666 of record JAWNOF010000011.1, read on the forward strand.
GGTATTAATCCGTTAGATGCAGCGTGGAGACAACACGATATCGCATATTCACAATTCAAAGACTTTGAAAATCGACATCGTGCTGATGATATATTAGGTACAAAAGCCTGGTAACGTATCAAAGCAAAAGACAGTGGTATCAAAGAGCGTGCTGCCGCTTGGTTTGTGACAAACGCGATGAAAACAAAAGTTAAATTCGGATTAGGCATGAGGAAGAACAACAAGAATAACAACAAGAAATCTCGTCAACGACGTAATGGAAAACCAATTAACAGAAAGCGTCGTCCTCATCGCCAGGCTGTAGTAGAAAATCATTTGCAAACATTGTGCGACAAACAACACAAATTTTGAAGCGAAAAAATCCAGTGGATATCAATGAAGCTATTCAGATATCACAACAATCGATTCCAACGAGTTTTCAACGACAACGACAACGAGGACAAAAGACAATCATTCCGAGAGTGATACCAATACCGACAATTGAAGGAGTCTTACCATTGATACCAATTATGGCCGCACTTTCGGCACTTGGTGGTCTTGCAAGTGGTGGATCAGCTATTGCCAAGGCTATAAATTATGTTAAAAATGGAAAAGAACAAGCTTAGGCGGCACGACACAATCGATATATGGAATCAATTGCTATGGGGAAGGGTATTATTTATAATCATGTATTGCTTAAGGTATATCTTTGTGACCCCATGCAAGAGTGTCTACATTATTATCTTTTATATATCGCTTATCATCTAAATAGTTTAATGTGACTTTTGTACACTCTTGAGTGAAAATTTGATGTAATATTGATTTGAATAAGTACATTGTTCCAACTTGTTTTTGTTTCCGATATAAACATTCACGAAAATCATCAATATTTAATTTTGCAGTTACACTCATCTTTACACCTTTTTTTATCTCTGTATTATCATTGTTGGTTAAATTACAGATTTTTTTGAATACATTTTTGATCTGAGTCCATTAAATTCTTTAATAATATTCCTTTTGCATTCATCTTTCATCAATCCTATTTTTTTTTGTTTAACAAGGGTAAATTAAAAATATTGTCTTCATCATATTCTGATGTATCATAATGTTGAGCAATTTCATAACGAATATCATCATAAAAATCTATAGTTCTATAGATGAAAGAATCAGTTTTCATATACATTAAATTGATGTTTTCATGATATTTTGGTTTCATATAATCATAGTGAAAACTATACATTTTATATTTTGATAATTTTAGAACTGTGAAACCAATGTAAACTGGCTTATTATAGAGAACATGTGCTTTTCTCATTTGTATTGCAATCATATTATCGGTAAATTGTAATGCGTTTCTAAAATTAAATTTTGATACTAGATTCAAATTCATTAACAGCCAATGTTCTATGATGATTATTACACTCAATTTATGTTTTAAGCCAATCAGATTGATTAAATTGTAATATTCGATGAATTTTCTTTAAAGTCATTCCATGTTTAATTCATTGTTTTAAATTCCTATAGTGAAATACATATTTATACTTGTGTGTTAAATCGGCAATCAATTTTATGTACTGTACATTTTCATTTTTTTTTTTGTTTTGCGGATAAAATGGTAAATCATTATGAATGTTGTGTAAATTCCAAGTCTACTTCTAAGATATAACCAATTGCAGAATCTTCTAACCATTTAAAATTTTTATATGGAATTAATTGTGATATGGAATGTCCATATAAATTCTTAACATCTAAATATATGATATAATTTGATTGTTTGTTACTATCATAGTCTTTTAAATATTTATTATTTGCAATTGAATAACGTTTACTGCGTTGAACAAGACATCCTCTAATCCCCTTTATTACAAAGTTATACATATCAATGTCGGTTAGTAATTCTAATTATATTTCAGTTGTCTTTAGCATCGCATCCCATGATAGACCTGGTGTTGTATAATATTGACATGGATCTAAATTATAAATTTTTTTACATACTTTTCGAAAATTCTCAAAAATGTCACATAACAAAAGCACATCTACCTTCATTTATAACAATAAATAATCCAATAAATTTTCACATATAAAGACACTCCATACATTTTGAGCGTATTCGTAATTTTCGAGAGAACGGTTTTTATCTGTTAATTGATTATAAAAATGTTGACGCCATGGTAATTGTATATCTTTTAATCATTCAATTAAATTTAAATAGCTATAGGGAAATACACCCTTTCGTTTTTTTAAATTAATTTCTTCAGTTGTCCGAAAATATGATTTCATAGTACATAAATTTAAATCTGTTATATAACTTGCTAAGATATCTATACTTGATAGCATAAATCTAAATGAATCTAAAAATCGAAGTTAAATAATTTCATTTTTTTCTATGTAAATTTTATGGATATATAAAATTCTTTGTTTAACGGTATTATATTAATTTTATCATAAATTTTTGATAATTCTTTTATAAATAAATGACAATCATCATTATGAAAAAATATTGGCAAAACTTTTGGTAATTTAAATTATAATCATTATGAGCAGCACCTCTTTCTCCTGTTAAATGACAATGATCTAAAACTTTATCATCTTCAATAAATAACTTTCCACATATATGACAGTTTTGTTCTAAATTAAAGGAATTTAATTGCTCAATTGTTAGTTGAAGTGGTTGAATTTCTTTTAAATGATTTTCATATAGCATTAAACAAACATTATAAATGCTCTGTATAAATTGTGTTGGACAGTCTTCACCATGATATATTCGATATATATTCAAGTTATTACTGTTTGAACTTTTTATGTAATAGTTATATGCATATGGTATATGTTTTTGAATTCGATTTATATTATCTGATCTTCTAATATCTATCTCTTCTTATATACATTCAAAATCTGCATATACTACAAAAGAAACATCTAATTGCTTTTTAAAATTTGTAAACAAGTGTTGCACAAATAAATTTAAATATTTTAATGCTATCAACCGATGTTGGAAACTCTTATCCATTAAAATTTAATGTTGTGTTATTTATAGTAATTTTATTTGATTTAATGTCATGAATTCCTTTTTGCTTGTAGAGAGAAACTCTTTCGTTGTGATTGTGATCAACATTAAAGAAGGCCGATATTAATACCCATTTAAAACACTATACATCGTTATTTCGCACATTTAAACATGCTTTTTTATTTATTATTTGTCGTGGTAAGCAAATGTAATTTGTACCCTTTAGTGGTTGATATTTATTTATATTCACTTCCAAATGCACTATTTCATTTAATGACCAACCACTGTCTCGCTCTTGAAATTCACTCATTTCATTTTTTATATAATTATATCAATTATTAATCATTTCAGTTAACCCCTCATCATCGTTGTACACTGATGAGTGTAAAGTTTGCATTTTCGTTTGGTGTGACTTTAGATCAACTTTACAATAGGCTTCACTTTCTTTAATTAGTACAAAATTGCAAAATCGTTCGAAATTAAACTTTATATTTTTGTAGCGCATCTCTTATTAATTTTTTCGTTGTTCGTTGATTAATTAAAAAAATAATGTAATATTTGAGCAAATTTTATTGGGATTTTGAATTATATATGTTTCAATACGATTACGAAACGCATTTCTTAAACATCTTAAATTGTCATTTATTTGTAAGTTGGTACGTAAATGATGTGATCAGTTAACATTCGCAACATGTTCTTCATATACATGTACATCACAGTAAAGTGTTTCGCTGGACGTTGCATTGTCTGCATTATTTTTGCTTCTTATGTGTCGCCTTAGGGACGTGTTCAGCTGAAAACTTTTTCGACAATATTCACAAAGAAAAAACTTAATTTTCACTTTTAGTATTTATTGTATTACTTTCGTTTTTAAATTCAAATTTAAATGTTACTTTTGTTTTTAAGTTCGAATTTAAATTTATAATTGTTGGCACTAAGTTTTATATTAGTGAAATTATATTTTCCGGCAGCAAGACTAAGAATGGTTTCTCTCGACAAGCGATTGTAGCGTTCTGGCAGAAAAACTACAAAGTTCTCGCATGTCAACATAATTCTATCCCCGAATCGTGTAGTTACCCTTGACATGTTTAGAGTATGCCGGAGGAATAGCGTTCAACTCGTTTGTACAATTTGACATGATTTTTAGCAGAATTGCGAATGAGCCCTTAGCGAATCCGCTTTTGTTTTTTATATCGGTTTTTACTAATGTATATAATTTCACAATCAAATAAAATCCAAACCATATTTTCTACAATTTTTTGTTTTTGTTTCTCGCCATTGTTATGTGAAAGATCATGAATAAAAATATTTGCGGTTAAGAGCAATCAGTAAAATTCCCACCATAATGAATAAAAATATATGAGGTTATAAGCAATCATTAAAAATATTTGCGGTTAGCCGCAATCAGTAAAATTCCCATCATAATGTTTTAAGGATATCCGGTTTTATATGCTATATGCTGGTTGACAGTTTTTTTACAGTTAACAACAATCAAGGAATTTCACAATGAAATGAATTCAGTAATCAGTAATATCCGGCTTTATATGCTATATGCTGGTTGACAGTTTTTTTTTTACGGTTAACAACAATCAACAAATTTCACAATGAAATGAAATGTTTTAATGATAACCTATAAATAGTGCTTGATATTCGAGTTTGGAAGTTTTTACAAGTTCCTAACTATATATCATGGATTGTTCGAAAAATTCTTCGCAAAAGAATGATCTCGAACAGAATGAGCTCGAACTTTATAACACTCACGTGCTCTATTCTTGCTGTACGATATGAGTTACTGTTCTCAACGAATTGATCTTGATAACAATGACTTGTCTGAGACCATTAATGAGGTTGATGGTGTTCAAATAGAGGAAGAGGCCGATAACAGGAATATTATATAATATATATACATATATATATATATAATACACACACACACACATACATATATACACAATAAAAAAATTTATAAAACAACCTTGTCTTCTCATTCATGATTGTCTAGTTGAATACACTCTTATGAGCAGATTAGTGGTTATGAATAATATTATATAATATATACACACACACATACATTTACTGGAGAACTTTATTTTTCGGAAAACGAGTATAACAACGATCCGTATGAGCAAAGGCTTCTTAAATAACTAACTTTACAGTTTCTGTTAGCTTAACTGTATACTTCGTATTGCGACTTTCGTTTACTGAAAGTGAAGGTTCTCTTAAGTGTATGGGTGTAATAATGCTGAGTCCTCTAAAGTATTGGTTAAGTGATCTTTGAGCTCGTGTGCGCTCTCTTTATGGTTATTGGTTTTTTTTGTTTACATTGAAGTATGGGAGCGTTTGCATTCAGCTTTTTAAAATTTTTGGGTCTTGAGGATTTGTTTAGAGTTTGTGTATAATTTAATATGCGAGGGGTCTTATGTGTGGTATGAATGAGATCCTATCCATCCTATAGAGATTAACTTACATACAATTTCTAATAGTTCTTCAATTACATTTTTCTCTGTTTCATTTTTCTTTAAATATTTTTTTATAGTCGCTTTAGAGAGTGTTTAAGTTTTCTTATGTACTGAATAATGTATGATAATAATAAGGATTAGAATTAATACAATTGTGATTAAAGAATATTTATAAATTGTGTTTTCCTAATTATTGAACAAAATCATTTCCTTAATTTCTATGTGTGATATAGGATCAATTTTAGTAACATTATAGTCTGTAAATATTAATGTTGTGAATTGTTGAGCTTTAGTTGATAGTTTAATCTTTTCAAAATCAATTGTACAGTTAAATATTTTAATTATTTTGTTATTTTCTATGTAGATATCTTGTTTATTACAATTTGGATATAATTTGTATCGTGTTACATTCCAAATTATCATTATATTTGGTTCTACGACAGGTGTAAGATTTTGTTTACGGTATTTGTTAAATGTACAAATTGGTGGTTCATGTTTTATAATATTTGCGATACAATGATCGTTTATAATTTTCTTTGAAAGGGTATTTAAAACTAAATTGTTATGTAAGTAAAATTTGCCTTCAACATTTTCATTTATGATTTGTCCAGTTTCATCTGGATAGGGTATTATTTGAAATGTCTTGGTTTCAAAATTAGTGATAGGAATATGCGACATTATGAATATTTCGTTTGTTTGTGGGTTATGCCAGGCTGAAGTTTTTATGTTAATTAGCTTCTCATGATTATCATGTTCTATCTGGTTGTGCTTAAGTAATTTTGGGTTAAAAATTCCTAAACGTGTTAGCTGTAATCCTAATTCAATATCTTCAATATATTCTGTAAAATGTTCAATGTAAAAAATGAATGAATTTAATTGTCCTTCGTCTCTACTTTGATTATTAATTTTTTCCAAATTTAGATTAAAAGTGTTAATGAAGTTATTTAAAGTATTTGTCTGAATAGTGTTATGTGCAATGACATTTATTTGGTCTTCAAGTTGTTTTCTATCGTCGTTATCGAGCGTGCCGAAAAGGTATTTTAATGAGGAACCTACAAAATCAATGAGTCCGCGTTTAGTGCGTCTTGTATGCCGTTTAATTCATGTTTTAATTTTTCTATTAAGTATTTTACTTGTGGACGTGATTTAAAACATTGACTTTGGATTTGTAATATTTCAAATGATTGTTATATTTCTGTAATGTTAATGGTAACACAATGGTGTTCGAATGTCATCGGAATGTCAATTACTCCTGTTTCGAATATCATAAATCCTTGGTTATTCTGTATATGATTAACTTCAATACGCCGGGCTTTTACAGGTGTAAGAATGATTATAAGTGTGATGCACATTATCGATTTAAGCAGTTTCGTCACTTTTGTTGTTTTGCTGGAAATGTTGTATTTGCTATTATTAGTTATCTTTTTCTTTTTAAACTTTGATTGATAGTGAGTAAATTTTCTTCCTCTGTTTGTTACTTCGAAATGCTTTTCATCAAGCTTTTTAATATTTCCTGTCTTTTTAAAGGGTTTTGTTATTTTGGATTTTACCAATGGGGAATGTCTAAAATTTGTGTCTATATCAAAATCACTTCTACTTTTATTGAGATTGTTTATTTGTCTTTCTTTATTTTCTTGTGTATTATATTCTGGAGTTTCTGCGTATATTAAAATGTCTGCTGGGGTTCTATTAGTAGTTTTATGTTTAGTTTTATGATTGTAAGTATATAAAATTGTTTCAAATTTTGTTAATTTATTTTCTGTATCATTGTCGCTTGCAATTATTCGCAATTTTTCATTTATTGTCTTATTTGTAAAGCAGCGCTAATAAATGCAGCATCATTATCTGCTTTTATTTATATAAAATTATTAATAATGCTCTTTTAGCTTGTTACCAATCTCTACTTTGAACTTCAATTATTGATGCGATTTTGAATATATATCTATGCATGAAAGAAATTGTTTTTTATCAATCATATAAAAATCTATTACATATTTTTCTCTGACGTTGAAAACTTCTGGTGTTACTTCGAAAATAAGCTTTGTATTTCTATATTCTGTTTTAGCTACGTTACAAACTTCACATTCATTTATTAAATTTTGTATTAATTTTTAATAATCTGGATAATAATATTTTTCCTTAAACCACTTAGTTGTTTTTTTGATGCCAGGATGTTTTCAATATTAATTCTTTAAATTCGGCGAAGGTCTGAATATCAGTAAGTTTTAAACTTGTTTTCATTACTTTAGTTGCTGAAAGGTTGGGAAATCTGTTTCATTGTGAAAGTAAATTATACTGTTCTTTGAACCAAGATATTCTTTGATCATATCTCTGGCGTACTGATTTGTCATTTCTTTGTAACTAATTTTAATATTTAATTTATGGAAATAGTGAATTGTTTCAACTTTATTGTCATTGCCTTTTGCGAATTCTGGTTTAATGGTTCATTGTTTTTTCGTTAAGTTATGTGTGATATTGGCTATCTTTCTGTGCGCTAGTGTTTCTGTTGCTCTAGTGCTTATAGCATCTTCTCCTAAGAAGTTTTCTTCTATTTTAACGCGTGGAAGTGCATCTGCGACATTATTTTCTTTTCCAGGTAAATATTTGATTTGATAATTATATTCGTTTAATTTGATTTTCCATCTTTGTAATTTCATATTAGGTTCTTTTATGTTGCTCAGCCAGACTAATGGTTTATGATCACTTAATATTTGGAATTTTCTACCGAATAAATAGGATCGAAAGTATTTGGTTGCGCAAACAATAGCTAATAATTCTTTTTCAATTGTAGAATAATTTAATTCGTGTTCGTTAAGAGTTCGACTTGCATAGCAGATTGGTTTATGTTCTTGTGACAGAACGGCGGCTATAGCGATATTGCTAGCATCGGTTGTATGTGAGAATGGTTTCTCAAAATTTGGATAAATTAATATTGGGTCGGATGTAATAAGGACTTTGAATTTCTCGAATGCTGATACATATGTTGGGTCTTTTATATTTATAGTTGCGTTTTTCTTCAATCTGAGTGTCATCGGCTTTGCAATGTTGGCAAAGTTGGGAATAAATTTGCGATAAAATCCGCATAAACCTAAAAATGATTTAATTTCTTTGGTGGTTTTTGGTATGGGAAAATCAACTATGGCTTTAATTTTATTGGGATTTGGTTTAATACCTTCTGTGGTAATTATATGCCCAAGGAATTCAGTTTCTTTTTTCATGAATTCACATTTGTCAAGTTGTAACTTTAAATTAGCTTCTCTGAGTTTTGAAAATACTCTAGCTATAGATGAAATATGTTCCTCCAATGAAGTGGAGTAAATAATGATATCATCCAAGTACACAACACAGTCTTTGAAGATTAGATCTTCAAGTAAATTATTCATGCAACGTTGAAAGGTTGCTGAAGCATTTTTGAGCCCAAAGGGCATACGAGTAAATTCCTAATGACCGTGTTTTGTCGAGAAGGCTGTTTTTGATTTTGATTTTGGGTCCATTTGTATTTGGTGAAAACATTTTGCTAGATCAATTGTGGTAAAGTATTGGCATTTGCCTAATTTATCCAAAATTTCATCCATATTAGGTATTGGAAATTTGTCGTCAACGGTAATTTCGTTAATGTTCCTGTAGTCAATGACTACTCGGAATTTTTGTTTGCCTAAGGTATCCATTTTCTTTGGAACTATGCAAATTGGAGAACAATAGGGGGATTTAGATTTTCTAATTATGTCATGTTCTATCATTTCGTTTATTTGTGAATTGACCTCTTGATCATAAGTTTGTGGATATTTATAAGGTCTTTTGTATATTGTGTTCTCATGTTTTGTTTGAATTGCGTGTTTAATAGTACTTGTAAAGGTCAAATTGTCACCTTCTTTGTACTGAATATCACGGAATTCATAACTTCTTTAACTTTGTTATTTCTTCTGTGTTAAGACGTTTTAATCTAAACTCGTTACACTCTCTTAATTCGTCTTCAATTGCGAAATTGTGAGGTGGATTTTCTATTAATAGTGCTAATGCACAATCTTCTATGTAAATGTCTTCAAAATTTTCGTCGTTGTATTGAAATTTGAAATTATAATCTTCTAACGTGACTGTATCGTTTTGATAATTGATTTGTGAACTACTGGCTTTTAGGAATTCTCTTCCAATCAGAATGTCAAATTTTTCAGAACCATTATGAACATAAAAAGTTTGGCCTATGGGGCATATTCTACTGGATTGGAGTAAAATATTATCTGATAATTCAGTAATATAGTTTATTGTTTGTACTTTTATTAGATTTTTGTTAATTAAAAGTTTTCTTTAATGAGATTTATCGATAAGCATGTATCAATAATACACTTTAAATATTTTGAATACATTGTGAGTTTTATGAATGGGGTAGTTATTCTAAATCATGGTCCGAGGCATTTTGAAGAAAATTTTTGTGCAGTGTCCATTTTAAATTGGCCACTTTGGCTTTGTCTTTGTCTTTTAACTGGTGGGTTAGGACCATGACTGGTTGAAGTATCTCTTGAATAATTAGAAGCATTCTGAAGTTGTCCTTCCTTTAATTTGTGTTGAAATTCTTGATGGAGGCTTTGGTTTTGCTTACTAAAATTCTGATTTTGGTAATTCGCTTGTGGTTTGAAATAGGACGTGTCATAAGAATGAAAATGGTTTAATCTGAAGTTTGTATTAGGTTTATTATTATGTCTTTGATTACTATATTTTTCAACTTTAGACATATTATGATTTTCGGTATAAGTTTCGTAAATACCTTCTATTTGTGCAACTGTTTTTAATTTTGAAATTGTAGTTATGCCATGCCTTGCAAGGGTCATGAACATCCTATCAGGTAGTTTCTTAAAAATTACATCTTTCGTTGTGTTTGGATTGTTTTCTAAAGCTAACTTATTAGTAATGGTGTATGCTTTTCTTTCAAGCTCTTCTACGAACTTACGTAGGCTTCCATTCCAGTTTGTGTTGTAGAGACGTCTTAGTAATTCCTCGTAGGGGGTCTGGGTTTTGAATTCGTCGATGACTGCTGTCTTGAGTGCTGTCCAGGTGATAGTTTGAGAAATACGCAAGATTCTCAATGCCTCTCCGTCCAGTTGTCGTTCGATGGCTCCAAAGATGATACTTGTTTGCCGGGCGCATCTTTTCGGGTATAGAGATAGAATGAAATCTACTCTTTTTACAAATGCTGATAGAGCTTCAGCGCTTCTTTCGAATGTTGGTACGTGTTTAATTTGGTTTAAACATTGGTTTAAATGTTGTTCCGAGAGTTCGATGGCCATGTTTATAGTTTTTCACACACTTAGATTTTTCTTTTTGCGGGGGTGTATTTTGTGGTTAGAGTTCAATTTCGCGTTAACCTGAGGTAACTTTTATCCTTTAAGCGGTCACGACTGTTCATTGACTAACGCACGTAGATTTTTTTTGCGGATATGTATTTTTGGTTAGAGTTCAATTTCGCGTTAACCTGAGGTAACTTTTATCCTTTAAGCTGTCACGACTGGTGATTGACTAACACTTTTTAACATATCCTAACGGCTGCGCCAATTAGGTTTTTTGCTTGTGCAAACAGTAAAAAAAATAAAAGAGTATTATTATACCATGTACCTATGGGTACAAAGGTATATTAAGTTCGTTCGAATGTATGTAACAGGGTGAAGGAGACGTCGCAGACCACATGTTGTTACAACTAAAATGATAAGAATCGAAAATAAAATCGATTTAGCCATGTCCGTCTGTCTGTCTGTCCGTCCGTCCGTCTGTCCGTATGAACACCTAGATCTCAGAGATGGTAAGAGCTAGAGTAACCAAACCTTGGATTTAGGTGTAATATGCAACTACGCAGATCAAGTTTGTTTTTTCCTCCCCTGCCATTCCCCTTGTCCATAAACCGCAAGCTACTCTGGATTCCATTGAGCTAGAAAGTGCAGTATGTAGATATTCATGATATTCACCGAAATCCAAAATATGATTCAAATCGGAAAAAATCTAGCTTTGGTATAAGCGAAAGAAGTTTGACATACGCAAAGCATGCTCAAGAGACGGGCGCAACAACAACAAGAACAACAAGAACAAGCACTAGTCTTCTAGCGTATTCGTACGCATGCATACACACATACAGGTTTGCTTGTATCTATTGTCTAGTTGAATACGTTCCTCTGACTGGATTAGTTCAGCGTCTCATCTACACGCTTAAATAAAAAAAAAAGAAAAAAAATGTCCTCCTCTATTGATAAAAGCAATGATATAAACATCACGACAATTCATCTCATAAACAAAATAAAAAATTTCATTGAAATGTTTAAAGAGAACATTTTTCCCGAGCACATTAAATATCTGGAGGGATCATTAAACTATTTTCATGCTAGAACAAATGATAGTCCTATTACAACAATACATGGTGCACATTTCTCTTCATGTTGTTGGACTCACGAGGATGCATGCGAGGGAGTTGATACGTGTGCCTGCCACTTCTATACTGTACGTACAAACAAAACACTTCAAATCATGAAAATTTATCTAAATTTGGAACATCGTTTCTAATCAATCTGAGTAAAATAAAATTTAATTTCAGAAAAAAAAACACACAACTTATTTTTTTTCATTTTTCAACATTTTATTTATTTGTAAATTTATTTTTACATTTTACAACTTTTTATTTGATTTTAAAAATCATCATCGCCATCGACAACAACATTAACATTCTGGTCACTACCAACGGGTGGGGCGATGACAATGGTTGAGTAAACTTCTGATGACATTGAATGGAATCTATAATCCAGATAATACTCCTGTCTATCATCTGTTAACGCCAAGTAATGTGATGCGTCTAAATGCTGTTGTTTGCTTATTCGCAAATCATTCGATACTATCACATTTAATTCGTCATCACTTGATTTGAAAAGGTTTTCATCACTCTACTGTGTGTGTGCAATAATTTTTGAGTATTATTAGCACTCATGTTGATGGCGTGATGTTATTAGCTTAGCTTTTATGTTTCAATTTAAATTTGAATATCAAATAACATTTTTTAAGAACAATAACTCTCACTGCTCTTTTTAGAAATACAGCACACAACACACACACACACACACACACATCCCGCCACACATCCACACCACACCACAGCTCTCTTTCTAGAAATATCCCACAACTCACATTTTGTCACACCACACACCCACACATGCCCACACATACAGCCCACCTAACACTAGCTCCCACAGTCTCTCCACAACTTACATTTTATCACACCATAGACCGACACATACAGCCTCCCCAATAGCTCTCACAGTCCCCCACAGCTCTCCTTCTAGAAATACTCTCAACTTACATTTTTCGGTTAACCTTGAGCCAAAAAAAGCTCAGAATCCCCAATGCCAGAAAAGTGGCACAGAGTCCCCATATCCTCCCTACCTATATAAACTTATTAACCCACAACTATAGTTTCAACTAATATCTATTAGTGGAAAATAATTTGCAACAATTATTGATGTATAACCCGTTAGTGTTAATATTATTGACATCTTAACGTTTAACGAATAAATTGTGAATAGTCTTTACATATGGTTACAAGTTAATCCATGAATTGTGTTCAGATGAGAATACTAGCCATTTGACAAATGCTCTACCATTTCGTTGTCTGATAACCTTTTCCATTGGGGAATTTAGTTTTCAATAACTCATATTCATACAATCATTTTTTAATAGTATGACCTTGATAATCTTCTAATATATATGTGATAGGATTGGTGTTTTGTACTGATTTGATTTTAAATATCTCAGTTGCCCAGTTTGGTGTATAACCTTGTTCACACACATGTTTATATTTACTTATACGCACATAATCATCAATTTGAAATTGTAGTTTGTGTGTAATTTTGAAATGATTATAAACAGTAACGAAGACCAATTTTTCATTTCTCAATTTTACATTGTTTCGCGCCATCGTAATTGTTTTATGATATGTATTATATTTTTCAATTAGATGTAAATTGTAATCCATTTGTAAGTATCTTGATAGCTAAACTCTTTCCACATCATATTTTTTTGTTTTGTTCTTTTAAATTGTTCAACTATACTTGCTTTTAAAATGCTGTACGTTGAATAATGATTAATATGATTTAATTTCATCAGATTTTGAAATGATGTAATGATGATCTGTTTGCAAGTTTTTTGGGTTTCGTTGTGTCATCGAAAATGCTTTTCATGCTTTTTGTAACGCTGTCCCCTGTTTTATTTTGAATAGCCACACCCCACGCGTGTTTTGAAAACGTATCAATAACAGTTAAAAGATAACGATAGCTTGCATTATATAATTCATAATTTATCATTTCAACTAAATCAGCTTGCCGCAAATCACCAATACCTTTGATGATAACACGTCGTCTAATAAAATTTGTTCGTCCTTGTTTATGCAAATCCTCAACGATAATTCTCATTAATGTTTGCACTCATTCTCGTTTATTTTCACTTGTGCTATATATCTTTATATGATTTTTTTTTAAAAATTTAATAATTGAAAATTTAATTTTAATTTTTTACTTCATCATCTACGATTTTAGATAACGAGACTACTTGAAAGATAAGATTTTCAAGATTTTTAAACTTATTCTGCAATATATATAATTGATTGTAAAATAATTTTGAGAATCCATCAAACGTTGATTTTATAAAATTTACATTGTCATCGAGATTCATTTCAAGTGATTTACTTAGTTGAGTAATTATACTATTGATAGTTTTTATCCCCTTTCTCAAGATTGCAATATTATTTTCAATCTTTTGTTGTTGTGTAATGTTATATTTTTCCAGAGCTGTAATGTTTGTAGAATTTATTTGTGAAAAGGTTTTATCAAATTTGTTAATCTATTTCGTTTTATTATACTATTTGCGTCTCTAAGTTCGTCTATAATAGAGACACTTTCGGTTTTATGATTCGTATTTCCGGCACTCTCAGACGCCAATAGTAAACGTAATCTCTCTCTTATTTCATTTGGATCATCCTAACCTTTATGCTTTTAGACCATGTACAATGATATGTTAAGTTCGTTCGAATATATGTATCAGGGTGAAGGAGAGGTCGCAGACCATATGTTGTTACAACCAAAATGATCAGAATCGAAAATAAAATCGATTTTGCCATGTCCGTCTGTCTGCCTGTCCGTCTGTCTGTATGAACACCTAGATCTCAGAGATGGTAAGAGCTAGAGTAACCAAACTTTGGATTTAGATGTAATATGCAACTACGCAGATCAAATTTATATTTTTTTCCTCCTCCGCCCTTCCCCTTGCCCACAAACCGCAAGCTACTCTAGAACCCTTTGAGCTAGAAAGTAAATTTAAAGTGCAATATGTAGATATTTATCATATTAAACGAAATCAAAATATGGTTCAAATCGGATAAAATCTAGCTTTGGTATAAGCGAAAGAAGTTTGATATACGCACAGCAAGCGCAAGAGGCGGACGCAACAACATCAACAACAACAAGCATTTGTCTTCTAGCGTATTCCTACGCATGCATACACGCATACAGGTTTGCTTGTATGAATTAAGTTTTTAGATTGTTTTTCTTTTTAAAAAAAATTATGATTGTCGGTTTGACGGTTTATTTAGAACTGACTTAACAATGTTTTTAAAGTCTAAACGTAAGCTATCCCGCGGTGATCGGCGATGCGAGCAGAGGTGATGATTTGGTGATCCAGCCAATGGTAACGGGTGCAGCAGTAGCTTCGCTGCCTGTCTACACTGCAAAATGTTTTCTAATGTGAATTTGTTTATCAAATTACCATTTTTTATTGGTCTTAATAACATTTTGTTACAATTTTCTTCGCTAGTGACAGGTATGCTTATGATATCAATGAGGTTAATTCCATTTGAGGCTATTTTGATATTAGCAAATTCAAGCATTTCTTCTAGGTTAACGAAAGTTAATTTATCATTTTTTAAAATTAGTTCTATTGCCTCAAGTTCATATTTAGTTAAAATAACTGAATTAACGATATCGGTCGTTTCCCATCTTATTAAATGAACAATGTTTCTGATTTCCTCTTTGAATAGTTGCATTTTGTACTTTAGTATGGCTTCTTTTCCATTTTTACTTCTTTGCTTTCTAGAGTGAATTTAACTATTGCATTCGTGATTTCAGTCAGTTCGTTTATTCTTTGATTTGTGACTTTATTTATAACGACTTGACGATTATTATTTTCTAGTTGTTCATTAATTTTCTTGATTCATGATCTTGGTGATCTGGAGTACTTGCTAATCATTTCCATGCTGAGCCTATTGCATTAAGTGATCTTTTAGTTTTTAAGTTTAATGGTTTTAATTTATGTAGGTCGCTTTTTATTTGTGCTAATTCGTAACTGAGAAATGGATAGATCGGATTTCAACTTGATATATATTCAATAGATTCCCCTAGCATTTTTAAAGTACTCTCATAAGCCTCTAAATCTATGACATGGATAATCTTAAAAGTGTTATTTTGCTCTGCCGCGAGTCCCATGTTGATGGAAACCATAACCATTTGGGAGTTTGCATTATCCAAAACAGTGGCTTCACCTAGACTGCTTAGAGTAAGGGTTCTGAAAAATTTAAAATTTAAGATTTTAAGTTATTCTTGTGTACTGTTTTTCCTGATTTGGTTATAATAATGGATTTTTGGTTTGCTGCTACAATTTCAGGTTTATAACGGGGAGTTATTTTGGAATCTATTCTTTTATCTACTCGAACATAAACTACTTCGTCAACCTTGTAGTCTTTTGCACCTTTCTTAGTTGCATTATGACATTCTAGGTCGGTTGTTTGCTTGTCTCTTATCTTTTTCTCAATCTTTTTCCGTTCAATTTCTACTTGGTTCGGATCGGTTAAACGCGTTAATCCGAAGAATATGTCAATGGGCTTTTTGCCTGTTGTAGAATGGATAGAGTTGTTATATTCCTATATTGCATTACACAATTAATGCCCAAATTGCATTTCTGGATATTCTATTTTAAAACATCCACTCCGACAATGTGGAGTGAAAACGTTCTACTTGGTCGTTGCTAGTAGAGTTGTATGGAGGTGTTGTGAATGTGGAAATTCCCATTTGATCTTCGAGTAGAGATTTTATGGAATCTGAACTTAAGGCTCTATGGTTATCACCAATTATCTGCTTTGGGATACCAAATGCAATCAATAATTCTCGCAGAGGGAATTTTAAGTCTTCTGATGCTCTAGTATTCACTATCCTGGTTTGAGCATATTTTGAAAATTTGTCGATACTTGTTAATATGACTCGATTTTGTGTAAGGTACAGGTCAATGTGGACAATCTCTCCTGGATACCCTGGGATTGGTGTTTCTCGGAACAATGCCTGTGGTGGATGTCGATCATACTTCGACTATTTGCACGGCACGCATGCTGACACAACAGCTTTAACTTTTTTAGTCATATCGGGGAAAAAGTATTTGTTTAAGAGTTGGGCTTTGTTTTCTGATGCTTGCCTATGTGCTCTTCTATGTTCTTTCGAAATAAGATCTTGTGGCTTACTAACATCTTTTATATCTTCCATTTGCATTTGCGTATACCTTATTTTATGATTTGTGTGCGCCAAAATGTATGAGGTATATGTTTTGTATTTTTCCTATTACTCTTTCGGGTGTTGGCAAACCATTTATAATGTTGGGGACTAGTCGTTTTTTTTTTAGGGATTCGATTAATTCTTTTTCGTTGTAGCACTTCTGTTTAATAACATGTCTATGATAAGACGGAAATGGAGTTTCAAAATTGTAACTCGATTGGTCATCAATAAGTAGGAAGAGTTGATTTCGGAAAACGTTTATGGGTGTTTCTATAGTTGGTATGAGGTTATGACTTGATCTGTCACTACTATGGCATGTTGCGGTAGTACTATTCAGAGAGTGCATCTGCGACAACATTCGTAGTCCCAGGCTTGTAATTTAATTCGTAATAAAATTCTTCAAAAAAACTTTTCCAACGTTTGAATTTGCCATTGTGCTTTTTGTAGCTGAGATGAAATGTAATTGGCTGGTGGTCAGTGTGAATGGTTACTTCGGCGGCACCGTAAAGATACATTCTTAAGTTTTTGAGTGCCCATACAATTGCTAGCATTTCTTTCTCCTTGGCTGCATAGCTTTCTTCTGTCTTTGATAAAGTACGAGAAATGAAAGTAATAGGCTTGCCGCACTGTTCGAGAACTGCTCCTATAGCAAAGTTTGAGGCATATGTAGTTAAGTGAAAGTCTTTACTGAAGTCTGGGTATCTGAGCATTACGTCACCTGATGCTAGGCTGTTTTTGATTTTAGTAAAGGCATCCATTTCTTCGTAATTCAGATTTATATTGACCTTGTTTGACACATTCTTAGCTAACCGTCCTTTATCACCTCTCAGAAGGCTTGTCAATGGCTTGGCTAGTTTCGTATAATCGCGGATGAAACGCCTATAATATCCGGAAAGTCCAAGAAAAGATCTTAATTCTTTTAAAGAGACAGGCGGAGGGAATTTCTCGATAGCCTTCACTTTTTCAGGATTGGTTTTTATACCACTTTCAGAGATTGTAAAACCGAGGAAGTTAATTTCGGTTTTGAAGAATTCACTTTTGTCCATCTGGAGTTTCATGTTAGCTATCTGCAACGTTTTAAAGACGCTCTGGATATGATCTAAATGCTCTTTTTCTGACTTGCTGAAGATAATTATATCGTCAATGTACACGTAGCATGTCTTGCCAATGTGTTCTTTGAGGATATCGTCTAGAGTCCTTTGGAAAATAGATTGAGAGTTTCTAAGACCGAATGGTAGTCTTGTAAATTCGTATTTCCCGCCATTTACAGCGAATGCCGTTTTTTCTATGTCAGATTTTTTTAAAGGGATTTGATGAAATCCACTTTTCAGGTCTAGCACAGAGAAATATTTATTTTCACCTAACTGGGCAATGATTTCACCTATTTCGGGTATTGGATATCTGTCTAATATAGTGTATTCGTTTAACTTTCTGTAGTCGATAACAATTCTGTATTTTTTCTCACCGGATGCATCGAGTATTTTACGTACGATCCAAACTGGTGCATTATAGGGCGACCGTGAGGGTCGGATGATACCATCATCTATAAGTTCTTGTATTTGCTTTTCTACTATTTGTTTCAACGAGCTGGGGTATGGATAGTGTTTAGAGTAAACTGGTTGATCGGACTTGGTGCGGATCTCGCCAACGACTCTAGTTGTGTAGGTGAGTTTTTTTTGTGGTTCTGCGAAAAGATTTTTGTGTTCTGCTATTAACCCTTCGTACTTGTAACTTATTAATTGATTCACCTGGCATCTGATGAATCTTGATCTTCTTATTGCCGTCTATTAAGAGAGTGTCATTCTTGACATCTATAATCGCATTTAACTTTTTCATCGCATCGTTTCCTAATATACCATGAAAAGTTTTGAGCGTAGGTAGTAGATAGAATGGGATAGGTATCTCTCTTAGTCCAAATAAATTTAAGTCGACTTCTTGTGTTATTTTAGTTTGTCCTCCAACTGAACTGACAAAAAATAGTTTCTCTAAATGTTTGGGATTGGGTACTATTGTTGGTTGAATATAGTTTTTATTGGATCCAGTGTCTATTAAGAATTTATAAACTTCTCCGTTCTTCACCCTACACTGGAAGTATGGTAGTGAAGAACTGTTTATCCTAAAAAATGTAGTTCTGACTCATCTATGAGAGCTTGTTCATAGCTATCGTCATTCTGTTGGTCTTCGACTTCGTATAGATTCTAAACGCCTTCTTGTTCCAAATCATTAAATTAGTTCTGTTCCTCTTCAGGAACATGGCTATTTGCGTCGGCCGCCGGAACCATAGTTTCGATGTTGAACTGCCTTTGGAATTTATTGGGGGGACCGTATTGGGATGGGGGTCGTTTTCCCGAAAAGTCATTTCCTCTTGGTCTATTCATGTAATTTATATTTCTTGTTCGTACCGAGGGATCAATCTCCATGGGTACTGGTCTAGGTTGCGGCTTTGGGGCTGATGGACGAGGTGGAGGTTGCACAGAGATTCTTTGTGGTGGAATTGGGTATGGCACAAAAGGTGCATGGCGTGTGAATTGTGCATTATTATTAGGCCATGAAGTCTGAGGTTGTTGCAATGTTGGTGTACGGGCATTTGGAAAATAGTACAACTTAGGATCAAAACTTCTGCTCGTTAATGGATTGTTTCCTAAATATGCGTGGTTGGGTTGGATGGGTAACCGTCGAGGAGGCAATAGCGGTGGTGCTGTCTTGATCTTGGTACTGAATGTGTTCCTATGTTCTTGATTTTCCACTGTCTCGCATAGGTGTAGAGCATGGCTTAGGTCGCGTGGCTCTTTGATTACTAATAAACGTGGTAGGTCTCCATTGAGTCCGCGGATGAAAATATCTAGAGCCTTTTCCCTATAGCTTTGGGTTAGAGCTCTTATACTTTCGGGGGAGTGTTCTTGTACTCCAATTTGGTTCATAATCAGGGAAAGTTGATGATACACAGCCTGATAGAATTCGCTTATAGTGGATCTACCTTGCGAAAGACAGAAAAGTTGGTATTCTAACGTTTTCAAATCTCTTTTGTCCGCATAGTTTGACGTCAGACACTTCGAAATCGCTTTCCAATTCATAGGTGTGTTGTAAGATTCCAACACCGTGTCGGCTTCTCCAACTACCTTATTACGATAGTAGCTGTAGGTGTCTTCTTTACCTTCGTAAAGGCTCATAATCCTATCAACATTTTTTTTCCATGACCCAAACGAGGTTCGGTCTCCGGAAAATTCTCTAATTAGTTTCACTACTTCAGGTATCTTATCCTGTTCTGTAGCTCCTGGTCTCACTACTGGAACATCGAAAAATTTTCACTACGATTGTTTGTTTGGACGACTTCTTTAAGTTCTGGGGTTGTTCGTGGTGAACTGGATGCTACAGGCGCATGACCTTCTTGAACATTGAGTGTCAACCCAGCGATGGCATCGGCCAGAGTATCGGACATGCTTTCGGTCATGGTTGTTGTGTTTTGCTTTTTCACTTGGGTGTATTAATCTAAGCAATGAAATTTTTCTTCTAGTTTGTTCACTGAATTCACGAATGGGAAAATTTACTTTATGTATTTCGATATATTTTTAGATTTTGTAAAAAAAAATTTTTTATAAGTATTTCTATATTTATATTTTGAATTGTGTTTTTTTTCTCTTCGTGTTGTTAATTGTAATTTGACTTATCTTCTAAATTTTGATTTGTTAGTTTTTCGATCTTAAATCACTACGCTTACAGTAAGATTATAGTTAGGATGTCCGGTGCTCGCATCGCCGACTTCTTGGACGGGATCCCTTTTCTCCAACCTTGGGGCTACTTGGGAGTCCTTGGCTGCACTTCAGGGCGAAGGATCCTACGAGCGGATCTATAGGATCGGCAGCGATTTTTTTTTTCGTTTTGAGAACCCCGACGTTTATCACAAGATCGCGAGGATAATCTCCCACTATGAAGGAGAGGTCACTTTATCCTTTTACTTCGAAACTGTGGCTACTTGAGGCACCTGCGTTTTTTTTACCGGAGTCACGATTCTTGGATTTTTTCGCGGGCTCCCTGCTCGGGCGCCAAATAAGTTTTTAGATTGTTTTTCTTTAAAAATAATTATAATTGTCGGTTTGACGGTTTATTTAGAACTGACTTAACAATGTTTTTAAAGTGTAAACGTAAGCTATCCCGCGGTGATCGGCGATGCGAGCAGAGGCGATGATTTGGCGATCCAGCCAATGGTAACGGGGGCAGCAGTAGCTTCGCTGCCTGTCTTCTGTCTGATTGGCAGTCCCACGGTGCTGATATTGGACCTTGTCGTGACTTATTCCAATTGGCTAATTACTGCTGCGTCCGGTGCAACTGTCTCTGATTTCGTATGGGTGGTGCATTGAACTGACTGCAGGTATGCAGTCGTCGAATTTCTGCGCGTGTTCGCCTTTGGTGAGAACCGCTGACTTTGCGGCACGTGGAGTCGAAATGTGGAAACGGGCCGGGAGTTTGGCCGAAAGTCACGTTGGTTGTTAACTCTTCCCCCTTTAAGACGCGATCGTCCTCGAGTGCGATCACCTCTTACTAGGTGGCTTGATTTCGTCACTGAGGTCGTTGTACTTCTGGACTTTGAGTACTTTACAAGTACGATTGCGGCCGCTATTATCAGAATTATCAGCGAAAAGTTTGTTGCTGCTAGAACTGTATTCCCATTGCTGATGGAGTTAATCTTCTGGGTATTGTTTATATTCAATTCCTTCATCATCTGCAGTGATAGTACTTCATCTATAATGTTAGCTTCTGATATAAGACGAAATAACGGTGGGAGTGGTTCCGCGTTTATTATTTCCTTGGCCACAAAGACGGTTTCTTCGATGCGGATGGTAGAGTTGTGATATCTAATGAGATAGTTTCTCGAAGAGTTAGTGTTTCGTTGTCTATGGTGACGTTTCCCTCGAAGTTGTTTAGTAGTAGTACGCCTGGCAGGATTTCCTCGTATTGTGAAATATGTTGGCTGTTGACTTTTTTACATATACGCCGATTTAGGAGTGCCGAAATACAGTTATATTTACTTAACTCAACCAAATCTTCGTGTTTACAGATTGTCCTATCGTTATGAGTTTTACAAAGCTTAATTATAACATAGATATTATTCCTACACTGCAAACTATTTTCAAACGTGAATTGGTTTATTGAATTACCATTTTTGATTGGTTTTACTAACATTTTGTTACAATTTTCTTTGCTAGTGACAGGTATGCTTATGATATCAATGAGGTTAATTCCATTTGAGGCTATTTTGATATTAGCAAATTCAAGCATTTCTTCTAGGTTAACGAAAGTTAATTTATCATTTTTTAAAATTAGTTCTATTGCCTCTAGTTCATATTTAGTTAAAATAACTGAATTAACGATATCGGTCGTTTCCCATCTTATTAAATTAACAATGTTTCTGATTTCCTCTTTGAATAGTTGCATTTTGTAGTTTAGTATGGTTTTTTTTTCCATTTTTACTTCTTTGCTTTCTAGAGTGAATTTAACTATTGCATTCATGGTTTCAGTGAGTTCGTTTATTCTTTGATTTGTGACTTTATTTATAACGACTTGACGATTGTTGTTTTCTAGCTGTTCGTTAATTTTCTTGATTCATGATATTGGTGATCTGGAGTACCTGCTAACCATTTCCATGCTCAGCCTATTGCATTGAGTGATCTTTTAGTTTTTAAATTTAAGGGCTTTAATTTATGTTGGTCGCTTTTCATTTGTGCTAATTCGTAACTGAGAAATGGATAAATTGGATTTGAGCTTGATATATTTTCGATGGATTCCCCTAGCATTTTTAAAGTACTCTCATAAGCCTCTGAATCTATGACGTGGATAATCATAAAAGTGTTATTTTGCGCTGCCGCGAATCCCATGTTGATGGAAACCATTTGGGACTTTGCATAATACAAAACAGTGGCTTCGCCTAGACTGCTTGGAATAAAGGTTCTGAAAAATTTAAATTTTAGGATTTTAAGTTATTCTTGTATACTGTTCTTCCTGATTTGGTTTTGATAATAGATTTTTGATTTGCTGCTACTATTTCGGGTTTATAACGGGGAGTTATTTTGGAACCTATTCTTTTATCTACTCGAACATAAACTACTTCGCCAACCTTGTAGTCTTTTGCACCTTTCTTAGTTGCATTATGATACTCTAGGTTGGTTGTTTGCTTGTCTCTTATCTTTTTCTCAATCTTTTTCCGTTCAATTTCTACTTGGTTCGGATCGGTTAAACACGTTAATCCGAAGAATATGTCAATGGGCTTTTTGCCTGTTGTAGAATGGATAGAGTTGTTGTATTCCTGTACTGCTTTATACAATAAATCCCCAAATTGCATTTCTGGGTATTCTATTTTGAAACATCTCATTAACTCCGTCAATGTGGAGTGAAAACGTTCTACTTGGCCGTTGCTAGTAGAGTTGTATGGAGGTGTTGTAAATGTGAAAATTCCCATTTGATCTTCAAGTAAAGATTTTATGAAAGCAGAACTTAAGGCTCTCTCGTTATCACCAATTATCTGCTTTGGGATACCAAATGCAATCAATAATTCTCGCAGAGGGAATTTTAGGTCTTCTGATGCTCTAGAATTCATTATCCTGGTTTGAGCATATTTTGAAAATTTATCGATACTCGTTAGTATAACTCGATTTTGTATAAGGTACTGGTCAATGTGGACAATCTCTCCTGGATACCCTGGGATTGGTGTTTCTCGGATCAATGCCTGTGGTGGATGTCGATCATACTTTAGTCATATCGGGGAAAAAGTATTTGTTTAAGAGTTGGGCTTTGTTTTATGATGCTTGCCTATGAGCTCTTCTATGTTCTTTCGAAATAAGATCTTGTTGCTTACTAACGTCTTTTATATCTTCCACTTGCATTTGCGTATACCTTATTTTGTATCCGCTAAAATGTATAGGGTAGATGTTTTGTATTTTTCTCGTTAGCAAACCATTTATGATCTTGGGGTCTAATCGTTTTTTTAAGATTTCAATCAATTCTTTTTCGTTGTAGCACTTTTGTTTAATAATATGTCTATGATAAGACGGAAATGGAATTTCAAAATTGTAACTCGATTGGTCATCGATAAGTATTAAGAGTTGATTTCGGAAAACGTTTATGGGTGTTTCTATAGTTTGTATGAAGTTATGACTCGAACTGTCGCTACTATGGCATGTTGCGCTAGTTCTATTTATTTCTTGTCTAGTAGGTGTTCTGGAGAGTGCATCTGCGACAACATTGGTAGTCCCAGGTTTGTACTTCAATTCGTAATTAAATTCTTCTAAAAAACTTTTCCAACGTTTCAGTTTGCCATTGTGATTCTTGTTGCTAAGGGCAAATGTAAGTGGCTGGTGGTCAGTATGAATGGTTACTTTGGCGGTACCGTAAAGATACATTCTTAAATTTTGGAGTGCCCATACAATTGCTAGCATTTCTTTCTCCTTGGCTGCATAGCTTTCTTCTGTCTTTGATAAAGTACGAGAAATGAAAGTAATAGGCTTGCCGCACTGTTCGAGAACTGCTCCTATAGCAAAGTTTGAGGCATATGTAGTTAAGTGAAAGTCTTTACTGAAGTCTGGGTATCTGAGCATTACGTCACCTGATGCTAGGCTGTTTTTGATTTTAGTAAAGGCATCCATTTCTTCGTAATTCAGATTTATATTGACCTTGTTTGACACATTCTTAGCTAACCGTCCTTTATCACCTCTCAGAAGGCTTGTCAATGGCTTGGCTAGTTTCGCATAATCGCGGATGAAACGCCTATAATATCCGGAAAGTCCAAGAAAAGATCTTAATTCTTTTAAAGAGACAGGCGGAGGGAATTTCTCGATAGCCTTCACTTTTTCAGGATTGGTTTTTATACCACTTTCAGAGATTGTAAAACCGAGGAAGTTAATTTCGGTTTTGAAGAATTCACTTTTGTCCATCTGGAGTTTCATGTTAGCTATCTGCAACGTTTTAAAGACGCTCTGGATATGATCTAAATGCTCTTTTTCTGACTTGCTGAAGATAATTATATCGTCAATGTACACGTAGCATGTCTTGCCAATGTGTTCTTTGAGGATATCGTCTAGAGCCCTTTGGAAAATAGATTGAGAGTTTTTCAGACCGAATGGTAGTCTTGTAAATTCGTATTTCCCGCCATTTACAGCGAATGCCGTTTTTTCTATGTCAGATTTTTTTGAAGGGATTTGATGAAATCCACTTTTCAGGTCTAGCACAGAGAAATATTTATTTTCACCTAACTGGGCAATGATTTCACCTATTTCGGGTATTGGATATCTGTCTGATATAATGTATTCGTTTAACTTTCTGTAGTCGATAACAATTCTGTATTTTTTCTCACCGGATGCATCGAGTATTTTACGTACGATCCAAACTGGTGCATTATAGGGCGACCGTGAGGGTCGGATGATACCATCATCTATAAGTTCTTGTATTTGCTTTTTTATAATTTGCTTCAACGAGCTCGGGTATGGATAGTGTTTTGAATAAACTGGTTGATCGGACTTGATGCGGATCTCGCCTACGACACTAGTTGTGTAAGTGAGCTTCTTTTGTGGTTCTGCAAAAAGATTTTTATGTTCTGCTATTAACCCTTCGATTGCGTTCTTCTGTTCGTTAGTCATATGTTCGGTGCGTACTTGTAACTTATTAATTGATTTAGCTGGCAGCTGATGAATCTTGATTTTCTTTCAGTGTCTACTAAGAATTTATAAACATCTCCGGTCTTCACCCTACACTGAAAGTATGGTAGTGAAGAACTGTTTATCCTAAAAAACGTAGTTCTGAATTATCTATGAAAGCTTGTTCATAGCTATCGTCATTCTGTTAATCTTCGTCTTCGTACAGAGTCGAGACGCCTTCTTGTTCCAAATCATCGAAATAGTTCTGCTCCTCTTCAGGAACATGGCTAGTTACGTCGGCCACTGGAACCTTAGTTTCGATGTTGAACTGCCTTTGGAATTTATTTGGTGGACCGAATTGGGATGGGAGTCATTTTCCCGAAAAGTCTTTTCCACTTGGTCTATTCATGTAATTTATGTTTCTAGTGCGTACCGAGGGATCAATCTCCATGAGTACTGGTCTAGTTTGCGGCTTTGGGGCTGATAGGCGAGGTGGAGGTTGCACAGAGATTCTTTGTTGTGGAATTGGGTATGGGACAAAGTGTGCATGGCGTGTGAATTGTGCATTATTATTAGGCCATTAGGTCTGAGGTTGTTGCGATGTTGGTGTACCGCCGTTGGGAAAATAGTACAATTTAGGATCAAAACTTCTGCTCGTTAACGGATTATTTCCTAGCGGAGCTCTGCCTAGATATGCGTGGTTGGGTTGAATGGGTAACCGTCGGGGAGACACTAGCGGTGGTGCTGTCTTGTTCTTGGTACTGAATGTGTTCCTATGTTCTTGATTTTCCACTGTCTCGCATAAGTGTAGAGCATGGCTTAGGTCGCGTGGCTCTTTGATTACTAGCAATCGTGGTAGGTCTCCATTGAGTCCGCGGGTGAAAGTATCTAGAGCCTTTTCCCTACAGCTTTGGGTTAGAGCTCTTATACTTTCGGGGGAGTGTTCTTGTACTCCGATTTGATTCATAATCAAGGAAACCTGATGATACACAGCCTGATAAAATTCACTTATAGTGAATCTATCTTGCGAAAATCTATCTTAGAAAAGTTGGTATTCTAACATTTTCAAATCTCTTTTGTCCGCATAGTTGGATGTGAAACACTTCGAAATTGCTCTCCAATTCATAGGTGTGTTGTAGGATTCCAACACCGTGTCGGCTTCTCCAACTACTTTATTACGGATTGCTAAGGTGATTAAATGGTAGCTGTAGGTGTTTTCTTTACCTTTATAAAGGCTCATAATCCTATCGACATTCTCTAATTAGTTTCACTACTTCGGGTATCTTATCCTGTTCTGTAGCTCCTGGTCTCACTACTGGAACATCACAAAAATGTTCGCTACGATTGTTTGTTTGAACGACTTCTTTAGTGATATTCACTATGAGTTCTTTAAGATCTGGGGTTGTTCTTGGCGAACTGGACGCTACAGGCGCATGACCTTCTTGGACATTAAGTGTCAACCCAGCGATGGCATCGGCCAGAGTATCGGACATGCTTTCGGTCATGGTTGTTGTGTTTTGTTTTTTCACTTGGGTGTATTAATCTAAGCAATAAAATTTTTCTTCTAGTTTATTCACTGAATTCACGAATGGGAAAATTTACTTTATGTATTTCGATATATATTTTTAAATTTTGTAAAAAATTTTTTTTAGGTATTTGTATATTTATATTTTAAATTGTGTTTTTTTTTTCGTGTTGTTAGTTGAAATCTTACATCACTACGCTTACAGCAAGATTATAGTAAGGATGTTCGGTGCTCGCATCGCCGACTTCTTGGACTGGATCCCTTTTCTCCAACGTTGGGGCTACTTGGGAGTCCTTGACTGCACTTCAGGGCGAAGCATCCTACGAGCGGATCTATAGGATCGGCAGCGATTTTTTTTTTCGTTTTGAGAACCCCGACGTTTATTACAAGATCGCGAGGATAATCTTCCATTATGAAGGAGAGGTCACTTTATCCTTTTACTTCGAAAATGTGGCTACTTGAGGCACTTGCGTTTTTTTTACCGGAGTCATGATTCTTGGATTTTTTTGCGGGATCCCTGCTCGGGCGCCAAATAAGTTTGGTGATCCAGCCAATGGTAATGTTGGCAGCAGTGGCTTCGCTGCCTGTCTTCTGTCTGATTGGCGGTCCCACGGTGCTGATGTTGGAATTTGTCGTGGCTTATTCCAATTGGCTAATTACTGCTGCATCCGGTGCAACTGTCTCAGATTTCGTCTGGGTGGTGCATTGAACTGACTGCAGGTGTGCAGTGGTCGAATTTCTGCGCGTGTTCGCCTTTGGTGAGAACCGCTGACGTGGAGTCTAAATGTGGGAACGGGCATGGAGTTTGGCCAAAAGTCACGTTGGTTGTTAACTTATGTGTGCGAGTGCATGCGTATTCCAACAACGGAGCTGAACTGCTGCTTTTCCAATGAAATGATGTGAATGTCGTTTGATGTGATTTCTTTTAAATTGGCTGTATTTTAGTATTCGCTGGGTTTCATGTATTATTATTTTAAGTGGAAGTAAATTAGGACGACCACAATTTTACATATGTGTGTTTTAAATTTTATTTTGTCAAATAGTACGTGGTATATCACAGTCATAGTAGCTCGACCGTAGCCGTTCTCAATAGTTTTTGTTTTCGATTTACGAAAATCATCAATATTTAATTTTGCAGTTACACTCATATATACACCTTGAATATCATCATAAAAATCTATCGTTCTAATATCATAGATGAAAGAATCAGTATCCATATACATTAAATTAATGTTTTCATGATATTTTGGTTTCATATAATCATAGTGAAAACTATACATTTTAGATTTTGATAATTCTAGAACTGTGAAACCAATGTAAACCGGTTTATTGTAGAGAACATTTGATTTTTCATTTGTATTGCAACCATATTATCAGTAAATTGTAATGCGTTTTTAAAATTAATATTTATATTAGAGCTCTAGCTCCTAATCTTCTACCTATTATTATCCCAATCACACACCAATTTAATTGTTTTCCTCTTAACTACATTTTCCATAGTTTTACCATACACCGCATTTACACCATCAACATTTTTTCAAATTCATTAACAGCCAATGTTTTATGATGATTATTGCACTCGATATATTTTTTAAGCCAATCAGATGATTAAATTGTAATATTCGATGAATTTTCTTTAAAATAATTCCATGTGTAATACATTGTTGTAAATTCCTATAATGAGTATATTTATACATATTTATACTTGTATGTTAAATCAGCAATCAATATTGTGAATTGTATATTTTAATTATACCATATACCTATAGGTACAAAGAAATATTAAGTTCGTTCGAATGTATGTAACAGGGTGAAGGAGACGTCGTAGACCATATGTTCTTACAACCAAAATGATCAGAATCGAAAATAAAATCGATTTAGCCATGTCCGTCTGTCTGTCAGTCCGTCTGCCCCTCCGTCCGTCTGTCCGTATGAACACCTAGATCTCAGAAATGTTAAGAGCTAGAGTAACCAAACTTTGGATTGTTAACTTTTGTTGGTTGTTGGTTGTTAACTTATGTGTGCGAGTGCATGCGTATTTCAACAACAGAGCTGGACTGCTGCTTTTCTCTTTTGCATTGGCTGAATTTCAGTATTCGCTGGGTTTCATGTTTTATTATTTTAATTATAAGTAAATTTAGGCGATTACAATTTTACATATGTTTGTTTTAAATTTTATTTTGTCAAATGGCACATGGTATACTACAGTCGGGTTAGGTCGACTGTAGACGTTCTCATTTGTTTCATTATGGTATGTCAACATTTTTGATTGGGTGATTTTAAGCTTGGCTGGCAAGTCTTTCTGATCTATTTTATTGAATAATATGTCATTAGGCTTCTGTTGAATTGTTGATTGAATTGTATTATTATATTCTTTGGCTGCACGGTTAAGACCTCTGAATAATCCATTATTTTATATTCTTCAATTAATGTTGAATGGACTCGTTCTACCTGACCGTTAGATGTACTATGTTATGGAACTGCATAATAAATGTTCAGACCTGCTCGATTCATTGTTGATTTAAATTGGGCTGATGAAAAACTAGGTTCATTATCAATCATAATGGATTTTGCAAAAGGGAATGCTTGAATTAATTCCCGCACTTTAATTTCTATATTAGACTTATCTTCAATTTGCTTTTTTATTAAGAATTTGGAGTAAGCATCGATGCATGTAATAAATATTAATTTTTCTGCATGGAAAACATCAAGGTGTACTTGTTCACCTTCTCTTTCTGGGACTGGGGCTTCGGAGATTGGAATTAGCTTGGGATGTCTATTATATTTGTTCTTACTACAGATTTCTCAATTGCGTATGTGTTGTTTTAGTTTTTTTTATAGGGTTGGCCAATAATAATATTTAAGGATTTGCTTAAGATTTTCGTCGAACCCTCTATGAGCGCGAGCATGCGTTTCTTCTATGATTATTTCTTGGTCTTCTTTATTGAGTGTAACAAAATATATTTGTGAAAGTGTTCATTAAGATATTTTGAATTTCATATAAATCTTCAGGGGAACAATGAATGCCAGTAGTAATATTTGGCTGAAGAAATTCCTTCAGAATTATAATTAGGTTATCAACTGTGTCATATTCAATGATATGTCTGATTTTATTAAATACTTCGAAGCTGTTGTTTAAATTGGTTTAATGGTTTACTAGTTTCATTGTCGGAAGAAGATTCCTCATTGTTTTGGTTTGTTATGTGGTTGATAACTACTCTTGATAAAGCGTCAGCGAAGACGTTTGTTGAACCAGGTTTATAAAATATTTTAGAAGATATTCCTCTATGAAAGCATGCTATCTTTTCATTTTTGAATTGGGGTTTCGTGCAGATACCGCAAAAGAAAGTGGTTGATGGTCTGAAATTCCGTTTCTTCCCGGAAAAACTTTGATTTTTCTAATGATATATTCATATTTGCTTTGAATAATATCTCAATAATTTCTTGTAAGTCTTTGAAATGTTGTTCTGCTGTTTTAGAGAAAACTATAATGTCATCAACGTACATATGACATGTTTTACCTACTTTATTGCGCAAAATATTATCCATTGCCCTTTGGAAGATTCTAGGTTCATTTGCAAGTCCAAATGGCAAACGTAGGAATTCATATTTACCATTGTTAATGGAAAATGCTGTTTTTTCAATATCATCATCTTTCATTAAGATTTGATGAAAACCAGACTCTAGATCAATGGTTGAAAAGAATTTTGAATCTCCTAGGTTAGATAAAATAACTGTAGGATCAGGCATAGGATACCTATCCGGAATTGTATTGTCGTTTAATTTTTTGTAATCAATAACTAAACGATTTTTTGGGGAACTATCTTTATTAAAGCCTTTTTTTCCTACAACCCATACAGGGGCATTGTTAGGACTTCTGCTGGGCCTTATTATGTTTTCTGCCAACATCATTTTTATTTCCTGGTTAACAAAGTGGCTAACCGAATGTGGATAAGGATATTGTTTACTATATATTGCATCCTCATTCAACGTTCTTATTTCTCCTTTAATATCAGTTCTAAAGGGAAGATACGTTTGAATCTTAGAATGTTTTTTATTTATTTCTTGAACAATTTTTTGCTCAAGAGTGTTTAGTGTTTCCGTTTGATTAACGGAATGATTTAATTTGCTTAAGGAAGCATTAGAATCAGAGGATACTGACATCTTTTGGCATCAGCTCTTTTTTAACTTCTTTTTTAAGCATTTTACTTTTCGGTGTTCTTCATGACCATCTTCGTCACTGCATAACGATGATTCATAATTGGACACTTGAAATAAGGGGAATGGCTTAGCCATTTCATGTTTGTATTCAATATGTGATACATGGGCAGAAGACTCACTTGAGCTTACTTCAGTATCTGGTTTAATAATTTTACAGTTTAACTTTTCTATTCTGTCGTTATAAATAAGGGTTCCTTTTGCAAGGTTGATGACGGCCTCAATTTTCTTGAGCAAATTATAACCGACTAATAGATTTCATAGAATCTGTGAAATACTCCGAATATGTTTATATCATAAAAATGAGTAATTAAACTAAATCCGTTTACTGTTTGTACTCTTTTTTTAATAGCTAATTCTTGAGCATCATGATAAATGCCCTTTTTGATGTAAAACGCGGTTGCTCCGGTGTCAATTAATATTTTTAAATTTTTATTATTTTTTTTGTCTATTCTGAAGACGAAGGGAAGTCGTCCTCCTTCTCTATCTCTAAAAAATTATCTTCCTTGAGGTTATTGATGCGCATGTATTTGTTTGGCTGTTGCAATGAGGCAGGCGCGGCCTCTCGTTTCTTGGGAGGATTATTACTACGATAATCAAAATGATTATTGTTTATAGCGTTGCGAGGTCTATTTAGAATTTGAATCGATGAATCAACATCCATCGGTTCCGGTGCTGGTTGATTTCTTCACGTGAAATTATGGTTTTCAGGTTTCTGATTAAAGCGCAAATTTTTATCATCTTTTTTGAAAAATTTATTTTCTTGATTAGGAAATTGTTTAATATTGTCTTGATTCCTAACAGTTTGGTTGCTATTTTGGTTTGAAATCGAATTTGAATAGACATAAGCAAAATTTGCTCTTTGATGGTTAGCTTCGAGTTCTTGCGCCTTTGCTAAAGCATTGGGCAAGTCACTTGGTTTTAATGAGAATAATATCTATGATAATGAACAATTTAGTCCCGTTATGAAAATACGTAACGCGTTGTCTCTATTTTTCTTATTCATTTCCGCAACTATGCTGGCTTTGTCACCATATGTCATTATAGTTTTGTTTATTAAAAGGGTCAGTTTTTTATTCACCAAATTCTAGTATTCAAGTACTGTCATCTTGCCTTGCCTGAGAATGCTTAATTCCTGTTCTATTATATACATTGGTCGTTTGTCGCTATAAGTGAAATCTAACCTAGCAAGGATGGCATCTAAGTTCAAAACTGTCGCATGATTTGTTAAAATGTCATTTGCTGTTCCTGTAACTTTGTTTCGTAAAATTGAAAGAGCGCCTACGTATCTCCTACTATTTTCTTTATACATTTTCATGGCACCGTAAGCAGCTTCACGCCAACTGACATAACTGTTAAGATTGCCTGGGAATTCAGGTACAGATTTGATGACATTAAATGATTCATTGCATATTATTGTATCGTTAATTTGTGTTGCTCTAAATTCTTCCACAGTATTTAAGTTGGAACTTAATAGTAGTTTTAATTCTGCAATTTGCTCGTGAAGAGCTCTGGTTTGGGTAGCTATTAGCTGAGCTACTAAATCCGCAGTCAGATTATTATTTTGAGCCATTTTTAAGTTTTGAAATTTTGATATTATTTCATCCAGTTTTAAAATAGTGTTATATTAACAATGTTTAGGTTTTAAATTTATAATTATTGTTAACTTAACTAAGAGTTTCTGCCGCTCACGTGATCTCCGTTGATGGGATTTTTTCACAGGTATAATTGGCTTCCTTCTGCACTGGCTTCCTTCTTTGCCTTGTTTGGGTTTTCACTTCTAGTTCGTTATATTGTTGATTGTTTTGTGTTCAGTGGAATGTTTTCGTTCACTTTTTCCACTGTTTGATTGGTTATGATTTTTGCTTTACTTCGCGATATTTAAGTTCATTGTTCGCTTTTTTACACAATGATTCCTTTTTTTTGGAATTATTTTGTTTGAACATTCACTCTTCTGTTTTTTTCAGGTTTAATATGAGTGTTTGAACTTTGTGAGTTTAGGTTTTATTTGTTGAAAAATCAAAACTTCCTTTTTTTGGAGTTATTAAATTTGAACAATCACTCTTTTATTATTAAGTACGAGTGTTGCTTCTTGGGATGTTTGAGTTCTAACTTTTTTGTTTGGATAGTCTTCGGGACTTTACTATTACCCGCGATCACTAAGGATGTTTTTATTTTATTTGATCCTTATTTGTGATGTTTTTAAACGTGGGGCCAACGTTGAGCGCCAATTAATGAATATACCGGAATATTATCCAAAAAAATATATTTTATTTGTGGGAGCACGAGTGCGTCCGCTTAATCCGTTTGTCAAATTAGAACTAAAGTACAAAAGTGGACTTATGCTGCAAGTCAGCTAAGGTATGAAAATGCTTCTTCCTCAAGCCTAAAGTGTCAAAGGCAATTGTGTTTACATAGGGTGATCTTGACGCGTGCGTTAAGTGACCGCTGTTATATTTACGTTAAGCGTGGCGCAGAAGAGTCTTGGCTTTTACGGTTAAGTGGTGACATTTCTATGTTTATATTAAGCGTGGCGCGATTGAATCTGGACTGTACATTAAGTGATCGCGCTGTTACCATATGTTTATGTTAAGAGTGGCGCAGAAGAATCATGGCTTTTACGTTAAGTGGCCACGCTGCTGTGTTTATAAGTTTTCTAGTACAATAGCGCCCGAGTCAGCAATTGGAATTGAAATTAGGAAGTTGTTTATATTTCCTATAAGATTGCTTTGGTGAGCTGGGTGATAACTTGCATGCGTATTTCAACGACAGAGCTGGACTGCTGCTTTTCCAATGAAATGATATGAATGTTATTTGAATTTAGTATTCGCTAGGTTTCATGTATTATTATTTTAATTGTAAGTAAATTTAGGCGATTACAGTTTTACATATGTATGTTTTAAATTTTATTTTATCAAATGGTACATGGTATATTACAGTCGGGCTAGCTCGACTGTAGCCGTTCTCACTTGTTCCTTTAAATTTATAGGCGACACTTTCCTTGACCATCGAGCATTCTGCACCAGAATCAAAACAAAATGGTGCAGACTCACGGGATGCCTTTATTGTTCTAGAGGATGGAGCTACTGCGCAGATATCCACACGCTTCTCAGAAATTCTTTCGTTTCCACCTGATCGGCCTTTGGGACATTCGGTTGCAAAGTGACTAATTTCGTCACATTTGAAGCATTTGACACCAGATCGATCTTTCACACCCGTCGTATTTGTGCTGTTGTAGGTTTTGCCTTTACTCTTGCCCTTCTGCAAACGTGCCCGACATTCGGCATATTTATGCCCAACCTGCCCAACGCAGTAATTACATTTCACCAGGATCGGAGATTTGAACCAGATTTCAAATTCAAACCTCCAGAGTAGAAGGAGCAACCCAGCTACTGGGTTAATAAAAAATGGGTTTAATAAAAAATAAAAAAAAGAATCTTTAATCCATTCAAATTATTTCATTTTTGCATACAAACTCTATATCACCATAATAGTACTTGTCCTCCCATCTTTCATAACTCATCCAACAATAACATGCAGGATGAACTAGCTGATGCAATGGCTTCAATGGGCTTATGTAGCGCAGGACCCAGTCGTCCCAGAATCACTCAACCTTTAGCTAGTACCCCGATTATAACGCCAGAACTTGAACAGGTTATCGCAGCAATGAGTGACGCTAGAAGATTCTAGTTAATAGGACCAGGGGTAGAAGAACAACTTTTCCACATCCCATATTTCTCACCACGAAATGGTCAAGAGTTCGAAAAGATCCCAGAAGTAGCCAAACTAATCAGAAATTTTTCAGGAGAAAGAACAAAATTTGCCTCTTGGAAGAAGAGCGTAGATAGAGTAATTGAATTATTTACAGGTCACGAGAATACACACAAGTACTATGTAATGACTCTAGCCGTTTGAAACAAAATTATAGGTAAGGCAGAAATTGTACTTGAAGCACACAATACCCCATTAAATTGGAAAGCCATGTGCAAATGTCTGACTGCGGCATACGGCGATGAACGAGTTCTTAAAACTCTAGAATATGAGTTGTTCTCACTAAGCCAAGATCGTATGTCAATCACGGAGTTCCACAAAGTGGTCTACCACTAGCTATCCTTGATTCTCAACAAGATAGCGGTCCAAGAAAACACTCCTGATGCTATTTGAGCTTTGACCACTAGTTACAGAGGCAAAGCTCTCGATACGTTTGTTCGAGGTCTTAATGGGGACTTGCCACGCCTATTGGCTATCAAAGAGCCTAGGGATCTTAGCCACGCACTTTATTTGTGTAACCTACTTCACAATCAAGAACAAAGGAATAAATTTTCATCTAAAATAAGACCAGGACCACCTCCTGTTCCACCCAAGCAGTTTCCAAATCAAATGTTCACCAGACAACAACCAGTGAGAGCGTACAATAACAATCAAGGTCAATTTAGAAGTTTTGACCAAAGACATTACCATACACCAAAACCAATCGTTCATCAACCACAACAACAATACGCACCTCAGCAGCTTTATGCACTAAGACAAACCTATGCAGCGCCTACGCGCCCTTTTGCCCCAAAAACCACAACCAAGGCCAGTACCAATGCAAGTTGACAGTTCTATTCGATCAGCCAAGATCAACTATATGAATCACCCACAAGCAAACAACTTTGCTGGCAAGCGTCCACCCACACCTTTTGTTCCACCACCAAAAATACAACGAGAATTCCATATTAATACAGGCGAACCATTCGAACAAGACTTCAAAGAACAAACCGACCCTTATAATCAGACTGAAGAAGAGATAGATACCCTTCCAGACCCATATACGCAATATACTGATGAACAAAATTACTTTGCTGGCACAGATCCAGAAGTATATGACTCAGCAGAATATCCGCAGTATAATCCAGAAGTCGAAATAACAGAATTGTCCGATGTGAATTTTTTAGCTTAAATCGTTCCTCTCTACCATACTTTCAATGTAGAACGAAGAACGGAAACTTTTTAATAGATACAGGTTCAAATCAGAATTACATTTAGCCTTCATTAGTAGAAAACCCGAAACAAAATAAAGAAACATTTTTCGCAAACTCCATAGGAGGCCAAATAGCTATCACGCACCATTCCTTCTTAAATCTTTTCGGTCTCAACGACATCCCAATAAGATTTTTCGTTCTGATCACACTCATAACATTCTATGGCATTCTAGGTAATGACACCTTGAAACTACTCAACGTTGTCATAGACATAAAAATTACATTCTGTAAGTAAGCGGCGACCGACAGATTAGAATAAAGCAACTACAAACTCAATCCGTGAACAACATAAAAGTACGAACAGATCACATGTCCGAGAACCAGAAAAGCATTATAAACACCCTCTCACTTACCTTCAAATCACTTTTTGCTGAGCCAGACCAAAAACGGACGTACACTACTAACATTGTAGGAGAAATAAGAACTTCTTCGGACATTCCAATTTACACCAAACACTACCCATACCCTGGGTCTCTAAAACAAGAAGTCGAACAACAACTTAAAGACATGCTAGATAACGAGTTCATCAGACCTTCTCGTTCTCCGTACAACGCACCAGTTTGGGTTGTACCAAAGAAATTGGACGCATCAGGGAAGAGAAAGTACCAAATACCGAAGAGCTCTAGACGACATTCTGAGAGATCATGTTGGAAAAATTTGCTATGTCTACATCGATGACATTATCGCTCATCATTTAAAACAAGTGTTTACAACACTCCAGAGCGCTAACATGAAGGTCCAAATAGACAAATGCGAATTCTTCAAGAAAGAAGTCAATTCCTTAGGTTTTACAATTTCGGACAATCGCGTAAAAACCAATGCGGAAAAGGTAAAAGCCATATCTGAATTCCCAACTCCTTTCTCTCTCAAAGAACTCAGATTATTCTTAGGACTTTTAGGATACTATAGACGATTCATAAGGGATTGTGCTAAATTGGCAAAACCTCTTACCCGACTACTCAGAGAAGAAGCCGGTAGAACCTCGACGAAAACATCAAAAAAAATTTAAGATTCACTTAGACGATGAAGCCGTAGAAGCTTTTAGAAAGCTTAAAAACACACTTAGTTCGGCTGACGTTATGTTAAGCTATCCAAACTTTGCGAAAGATTTCCATCTTACCACAGACGCATCAAATTTCGCAATTGGAGCAGTGCTCGAACAAGAAAGCAAGCCAATTACGTTTATATCTCGCACTCTGTCAAAAACAGAAGAGAACTATGCTACAAATGGAAATGAAATGTTAGCCATCGTATGGGCTTTGCAGAGCTTAAGAACATTTCTATGCGAAAGAAATAATTTACACAGACCACCAACCCCTTACTTTCGCTTTGAGCAACAAAAATCATAACGGGAAGCTTTTAACTACGAGTTAAAATATAAGCCAGGTACATCTAATGTGGTAGCAGACGCATTGTCTAGAATCCCTGTTAGAAATTAAGTCAACACCCTTTCATCTTTAGCTACAGTTCATACTGATGAAAGTTCATCCTACAATCTTATCTACTCAGTAAAAAGTCCAAATAATGTCTTCAAAAACCAATTATTTCTCCATATTAACGATATGCCTTCATACAAGTTTGAAATTCCATTCTCCGGTTTCCATAGACACATAGTATCAAGACCCACATACTCCAAATCTGACTTAATGAAAATTATCAAGCATAGGTTGGACCCAAAAATACTAAACGGTTTATTTACTTCCAAAATATTTACCCACTGCACTTTAGTTCATACAAAATTAGATTCACTCAAAATCAAGTGAAAGACGAAACCTCCGAAACAAAACAAAATGATTTGATAGCATCAAAACACAAAAGAGTACATTGCAATGCCAAAGAAAATAAAGAACAAATTAAAAAAAATATTTTTTCCCGCAAATGCAAAAAAAGGTTAACGCAATAGTTAAAACATGCTTAACATGTAAAGAGGCAAAGTATGATAGACACCCACCTAAAGGGGAAATTCAAGCATCTCCTATCCCAACATATCCAAGACTGTTATTTCATATTGATATTAACATTACAGAAAAACAGAGTATTTTAACTGGACTCGATAAGTTTTCCAAGTATGCCCAAGTGAAAATATTGAAATCTAGAGCATCTGAAGATATTGTGATTCCATTAAGAGGAATGTTAATAGCTTTCGGAATTCCTAAAGGAATAGTAATGGATAACGAAAGAACTCTAAATTCAGCAGCTATAAAGTTCATGTTAGAAAACCATATAGAAATATTTCAGTCTATACGACACCTCCATACTCTTCAACCAGCAATGGGCAAATAGAACGATTCCATGAGATGTCTTAAAAAAGACTTCGAAGAACTCACCTTTTCAGATTTACATTCAAAGCAGTTCAGGAACACAATCAAACCATCCACTCAGTTGTAAAAGCAAAACCCATCGAAATATTTTTTAGAAGTAAAAGAGGGAAGAAATTAGGAGCAAAATTTAGTAAAAACAGAAGGCACACTTAAATTACCACAACGAAAATAAAGAAAAGCCCAAATCATACGAGACATGCGAAGAAGTTTACGTGGAAATCAACAAAAGGTTAGGATCTAAGACTACACCCAGATACAAAAAAGAAAAAGTAGCCGAAAATAGAAACTCCACAATAAAGACAAAGTCACGAAAAATAGTACACAAAAATAATTTAAAAACCTGAATTACCTTTGCAGATTACTTTTCATACCATCATGCCTAGGAACAGCAACAATACTAGACTATTCAAATTCACAATTGATCACAATCAAAATCGGTCCCACAGCAGTACAAAATAGCACTTTCAAAATCATTCACGTATTCAACATTAAAAAATATGAAGATGCTTTTGAATCTTTCGAAAATACCATTAACACATCATTACCAAATCACCTCAAACCATTCATTAACTTCGAGCTTTTACAAATTAAAGATGATTTAAAAAGATTTAAACTAAGAAACGGAAGAGAAAAAATAGCTATAACAATACTCGGATCTGCATGGAAATGGCTAGCTGGAAGTGCAGACCAGCACGATCATGAAATAATAATAAGTAAAATAAACGAACAATTGGAAAACAATAATAAACAAGTTATAATAAATAGAATATTTAGTAATAAGATTAATGAAATTAAAGAACGTACTAATGCAATCCTAAAAATAACTAAGGAAAACCAATCAATAAATTACGTAGAGACAGAAATTTTAAAATATAAATTTAAAATTTTTAAAGAAAGAAATTAACCAATATGACCTACGCAATCAACTGGGCAAAAACGAACAAAATTAATTCTTTGCTTCTGTCTACCACAGAAATTCAAGTAACCGAAAAGTTGTTGAAAAATTCTGATAACCTATTCACAAATATTGAGGAATTACTTGAGCTCGCAAAAATTAAAGTAGCTTCAAACGGTAAAGACATTCTCTACATAATTAGTCTTCCAATAATTGAAGATAAATTATGTCGAAGAATTCTGCTAAAACCAATTTAGAAAGGTAACCTGATAAATAAGACTAAATTTAACTTAATTGTTCAATGCGACAAAACAAATTTTGGAATTAAAGAAATTTGCGAAACTATAAAAGACAAAACCAGTTGCAAGAAAGAAAACCTAATAGATTTAAGTAATAACACATGCGAAAACGCACTTCTCCAAATGAAAAAACCAAACTGCATGAGAATCAACAGCCAACACATACCGGAACACAAAGAGATCTTCCCCGGAACTATACTACTGAATGCTTTTGATGGAACAGTTATGATCAAAGAAGAAAACGTGCAACTACATGGCACCTATCTCATCCAAGCTAGTAACGCAACAATTTAAGTTAAAAACACGTTGTACACGAAAAAGGAGTTTGCCAACGTCGATCCTCTGGCACCACTCCTTCAACTTGTGGGTAACAAAAGCGAAGTACAAAAAATGGTAAAAGAGTTGAACTTCAACAATACAGCAAAACTGAAACTGATGAAACAGAATCAGTAGGTAGCAACAATCACCAATACTAGCATCTACATAATTTAATGCTAACCCTTATCATATTGGCAGCCAGATCACTGAGGCAAGGAATAACCAAAGTCCACATAACCCCAGCGAGCAAAGCAGTAGTAAGCCAACACCCATCTCAATCAGCGACCGAGGACGTTCGCACTTAAAGGGGGAAGAGTTAATTCATGTCCACTACATAGTCAGTGGTCATGAACCTTTCCCATGCCCAATGTCACGTGCGCTGCGTCGGCACATTAACTACTACAACATTTACGCAACTCCACAAGCACTGACCAGGCCTTTCCGCTTATCCGTGGGATCGTCGGATCAGCGCTTTCAGCAAGTGCATTGCGTGCATCACGCGCACCACGTCTGGATACCCAACACCCAACGTGGCTACATCCGGCGGCAGCAGCGACAACAGCAGTGCCGTTATTTAAATATTTAGATTGTTTAAGCTTCAGTTCTAAAAACACTCTCAATAAATGCGGTTTAAATTTTTATACCATGTACCTACAAAAGGTACAAAGGGATATTAAGTTAGTTCGAATGTATGTAACAGGGAGAAGGAGACGTCGCAGACCATATGTTCTTACAACCAAAATGGTCAGAATCGAAAATAAAATCGATTTAGCCATGTCCGTCTGTCTGTCTGTCTGTCAGTCCGTCGGTCCGTCCGTCCGTTTGTCCGTATGAACACCTAGATCTCATAGATGGTAAGAGCTAGAGTAACCAATTTTTTTGGACTTTGGATTTAGGTTTAATATGCACCTATGCAGATCAAGTTTATATTTTTTCCTCCCATTGAATCCATTGAGCTAGAAAGTTAATTTAAAGTGCAATATGTAGATATTTATCATATTAACCGAAACCCAAAATATGGTTCAAATCGGATAAAAACTAGCTTTGATATAAGCGAAAGAAGTTTGACATACGCAAAGCAAGCGCAAGAGGCGGGCGCAACAACAACAAGAACAAGCATTAGTCTTCTAACGTATTCCTGCATATGCATACACACATCCAGGTTTGCTTGTATGTGTGCGTGTGCATGCGTATTTCAACGACAGAGCTGGACTGCTGCTTTTCCAATGAAATGATATGAATGTCATTTGATGTGATCTCTTTTACATTGGCTGAATTTTAGTATTCGCTGGGTTTCATGTTTTATTATTTTAATTATAAGTAAATTTAGGCGATTACAATTTTACATATGTCTGTTTAAAATATTAATTTTTCAAAAGGTACATGGTAAATTACAGTCGGGCTAGCTCGACTGTAGCCGTTCTCACTTGTTTTTTTTTTTGTTTTCTGCACGAAGCACTACTTTTTGTCGTTCGAAGTCAAAAACTAAAATAAACCTCAACATGGCCTACACCTTCAACTCCATCCCCACCATCAACAATACAAACATGATGAATGGTGCTTATTGCAACTCCTGCAGTCAATTTCTACCTGCGGGTATGCAATGGCATCATCATGCACGTACTGAGCAGCATAAATACAATGCTATGCGACCGCTCGATGGAAATGTTAAACTAATTATTGAAGATACAAGGGACGTATCCTTCAATACATGTTTTTAAATGAGGGAGCTGCTCCCTCATTTTGAAAGGGTGATGACCTTCCGTTTCGCATCAAAGACAAACTTTGAAATGTTTGCAGAGTACATGATGGTAAAAGATCATGATACTCTAATTGATGTTAAATCGTTTCAGAGCAAGATGACTGGTTACGATAGGGAGCAACTCGACGGAACTTTTTAAAACCCATGTGGATGATATAACATCCAAAATGGGTGAGTTTCAAGAAAAAGACAGTGGATGGACAATGACACGTCTAATTCGTCTCCAAATGAATATGCTTCAATGTGATCCTCTGAAAGAGTCCGAGCATTTCGAGCTTCCACTGAAGCTGAAAAAGCGAAAAGGTGTTGTCAATATGCGAAACAACAACATTTTCTGTTTCAAGTGGGCAATAATTTCAGCCCTGAAGCCATCTGCAAAACCTGATCGCTGCAGAAGTTATGGGGTAAATATTAAATTACCCAAAATACAGCTTGTCAACATCAACATCAAGGTGGATTTTACGGGACTGACATTCACAATGGAAACATATAAGCATCAATGTACTTGGGTTTGATGGGGAGGCCAATAAAGTGTATGGAGCACTTTACTGTGCTGGTGTGGAGAAGGAGCTCCACATTAACCTAATATTCATCGATGGACCGACAGCTGGTGCTCACGGACACTTTGTATGGATAAAAAACATGTCAGCATAAGTTAAAGCACTTAAATATATATATATATATATACATAGAGCAAATAGCTAACACTTACAATTTCTTTAAATAAAGTGTATTATCACAACAATTGGGGAGCCAACGTACGCGACGTTTGTTTTGCAACCAATGTCTGAGATACTCCACCAGCGAGGAGAGATGCAGCAAAATTGTTACAGAGCCCCCCAAACCGGATGCAGGGGAACTGTATTTCAATAATCAACATCGTCAGCTAGAGGTTCCATTTGTGGTATATGCTGATTTCGAATGCATATTGGAACCAACATCATCATCATCACCATCATCATCAACACCAGATGTAGGTGTTTCCTCATCAACAATTATTAATAAGCATATTCCCGTAGCATTTGCATACTACATCAAGTGTGCATTTGACTCGAGTTTAGATAAGTTTGTTTTAGAGACAGGCAAAAATGTTGAAAGCACTTTCGTTAGGAAACTAACATCCGATTTGTCCGAACTTTATGAAAACCACATGAAACGTGTGGTACTCCTTCAAATGAGTCCACAAGACTCATTCGATTTTGATGAGGCTTTAAATTGTCATATTTGTCAGGGTATTTTAGGCAATGATTGAGTGCGAGACCACTGCCATTTCACTGGCAAATACAGAGGTTCAGCACACAGTGCGTGCAATCTAAACTACAAAACAAATAATTTCATACCCGTCTTTTTTCATAATTTTTCCAAATATGACGCTCATTTATTCGTAAAGGAGCTCAGTGAGGTTGAAGGTGAAATAAAAGTGATTCCCTTGAATAAGAAATTGTATATTTCTATTTCAAAATATATTCCCCTTCAAAAAACACACTGAAAATTAGGTTTTTAGATACGATTACATTCATGCCCTCTAGCCTAGACACTCTTGCCGGGAACCTTGACGAGGAAAATTTCACTGTAATGAAAAAACAATACCCAAATTTGCTAGATTTTGCTCTCGTTCGTAGGAAAGGTGTGTTTCCCTATGAATATTTAGATTCATTGAAGAGGCTGGAAGAAACTTGTCTACCACCAAGGAGCAAGTTCTATAGTCATTTGTCAGAATCTGAATGTTCTGAGGCAGACTACCTTCATGCCTGTCAAGTGTGGGATCACTTCAAGTGTAAAACACTTCGGGACTACATGGAGTTGTATTTGAAAACTGATGTTTTATTGTTAACAGACGTTTTTCAAAACTTTAGGGCAATTTGCTCAGGCATTTATCAGCTTGATCCTGCCCATTATTATACAACGCCTGGTTTGTCTTGGGATGCAATGCTGAAAACTACAGAGATTCGCCTCGAATTACTCACTGATATAGATATGATAAGATTTATTCAGTATGGAATTCGAGGCGGATTAGTACAATGTAGTCACAGGCATACAAAGGCAAACCACAAGTACCTTAAAGATTATGATTCTACAAGAGAATCAGAATATTTAATGTATGTGGATGCCAACAATTTGTATGGTTGGGCCATGTCTGAACCACTACCATATGGTGAGTTCAAATGGCTTGAACCGGAGGAAGTCAAAACATTTAATGTTGAGACGATTTCTGACAACGGCGAGTATGGGTATATTCTGGAAGTGGACCTGGAATACCCATACTCGCTACACGACACACACAATGACCTCCCATTCTGCCCGGCCAACAAGTTGGCGTCAGAAGACGCAAAAGTCCCAAAATTGATAGCCGATCTCCGTGATAAGGAGAAGTATATTATACATTATAAAACTTTAAATCAATGTATATTGAACGGCTTAAAATTAAAAAAGATCCACAGTGTGTTGGAATTTAAGCAAAAGCCCTGGCTTAAAAAATACATTGACATAAACACTGAGCATATG
Source organism: Drosophila rubida (assembly GCA_035046165.1). Taxonomy (NCBI): domain Eukaryota; kingdom Metazoa; phylum Arthropoda; class Insecta; order Diptera; family Drosophilidae; genus Drosophila; species Drosophila rubida. The sequence goes on from JAWNOF010000011.1 coordinate 562,160, forward strand.
ACGAGGGCAAAAAATACATTCGAAAAAGATTTTTTCAAACTTCTAAATAACGCTGTGTATGGTAAAACCATGGAGAACAGTGAGAAGAGGGTTGATGTTCGTATTGTAACAGAGTGGGAAACTCCCACTGTAGGCTCACAAGGCGGACGCCCAAAATTATGTGCAAGGGACCTGATTTCAAGATCTAATTTTCATAGCGCATCCAAGTTTTCTGAAACTATGTATGCACTTCAAATGAAAAGGCTACACAATATTTGCGATAAGCCAATATATTTAGGCTTTGTAGTTTTGGAATTATCGAAATACAATTATATGAAGCCCAAATTTAGGGAAGCCCTGAAACTTAATTATATGGACACTGATTCATTTACATATTCAATAAAGACCGAAGATTTATATCGAGATATTCGGCAAGATGTTGAATACAAATTCGATACATCAGAATACTCAAATGAATTAGCGTCCCTTTATAATTTTAAACAATGCAACAAGAAGCGTTTGGGCTTCTTTAAAGATGAGCTACATGGTAGGCCAATGACAGAGTTTGTTGGTCTACGCTCAAAAATGTATGCCTACAAGTCAGAATCAGGTCCCAATACAGAAGAGCATTGTGTAAAAAAAAATAAAGGCGTGAAACGAAGTTGCCTTAAAAAAATTACCTTTGAAGGGTATAAAAATTGTCTAGTGACAGGCCAGCAAGAGCGTGATAGCATGTATATGTTTAGGTCTAGAGGGCATGAAATTAGTACTCTAAAAACCACCAAAGTCGTATTAGACAACAAAGACGACAAAAGGCTAGTATGTGGTGATGGAGTCTCAACTCTCGCTATAGGGCATTATAGTTCGTTAGAAAAGGAAATTGAGGAGAAAATATCAGCTTTAGAGACACAATCAAGTGTTTGGCATAGCCAAATGAGTGTTCTAGAGCTCTCACACAATACTCAGAGTAGTGTGACTAAAATAAATAGCCTCAAAAGGAAGTTGGAAACTAACGAAAGTGCAATCAACATTTTTGACGGAGAATTAATAATGCACAAAATGTTATTAGAGACATTTAAAAGAAAAAAATAAAAAAAATAATAATAATTAAAATGTAACAGCATATACATATATATATATATAAAACTCGAAAAATTATTATAATTAGAATATAATTCTTTATTTAAAAAAACAACAAATGTATAATTTTAAGTTACAATATATGTTAAAAATATTTAAATAAAAAGAAAATAAATTATATAATAAAATCAAATCATTCTTTGTTTACTTTCTTACAAAATTTCTGTTTTATAAACCCAACTATCTTCGGATTTAGGGAAACTCAGCCAGCGTACAAGTGCTATGTTGCCTTTCATCCTCAAGACTTTCTCAACTAGATAGGTATCGGAAATCTTGTTTTTTCAGTTCTTCTTTATAAAAACCTCCTCTAATTAGATTCCCATTCAAGTCTTGGAGTAAGTATGTTGTTGGATAGGTATTTTGTACTTTGATTATCTTGAAAATTTCGGTTGTCCAACCCTTTTTTAAATACATGTTTGTACTTGCTATCGCCCAAAAATTTTAATGTTATTATAAGCAGTTTCCAAGATTTGTTTCTCATTCCCACTATTTACATTAATGGGTTCAATTTTTATTGTTCTATGCAATCTGTTATTGTAAACGAAAATTAACCTTTTGTATACATCAATCCACTTGTATGCTCCATTGAAACTGAATTCCCGCCACATGAGCTCTTTCAAAGACCTATTAAATCGCTCTACAATTACTAAATGTTGAATAGTGGTTGATTCCATATCTTTTACTCAATCCCTTAAACTGAGTATTAAAGAACTCTTTACCATCATCTGTTTGGAGATTCTTAGGTACTCCTGACTTTGCTTTGCTTGTTTTGATTTCGTTATTATGACTTCTATAGCCTGCCGATTATGAAGCTATTAAGAGTTGTAGTCGCTCAACCATCCCATTTGGGTCATCCCAATACACATAATTGGGTTTGTTCATGTCAAGTGCCATGAATCCAGACCCAGATACACTTGTTTTGGAGCGTTTGGGTGTAGATTCAGCATTGGGTGATTTAGCTAAAAGAAGTTTTATAATTTTTGAATATTTCAGCGCCATTGTTCCTTTCGCGTGTCCATTTGGTTGAAAGTTTCTTCGGTGGTATACGGACCTGGTTGTATAGACCAGGTCTAGTAAACGGACCTGGATATATAGACCAGGTCTGGTAAACGGAGGGTATTGTTTATCTATAAATTAATAGAAAATCTGAAAGATAAATACCCAATTTCCCATCAAATATAAATGAATGAAATATAATTATATATTTTATTACAATTTTTTTTTATTTTAATTCATAAGTTGATAGACTGAAATTTAATTTCGCCAGATTCCCAATTCCCATTAAAAAGTAAGATAGTTTAAGTTTTCAAATCAATATTTTTATTCCATATAAATTTATAAAGTTATTTTTAAATCTATATCAACATTATGATCATCTCTCTTAGTTAGGACATATTGCTAATATTTAAATTCTTTTAAAATACTGTCATCGATATCGTGAAATCTTGACGGAAGATAAACGTGATGATTGGAGAGTTCAACCATCACGTTTGTAACAAATTACCTTTGACCTTTCTGGCTCCCAACACATCATAAGATGTGTTTAGTGGGAGCTGCTTAGCCAGGAGCTTATGCTTGATCCTACGCGAATTGAAGTCTTCCATGACTGGGTCTTCTTCGATATCCTTAAACAACGCGTTAATATCCTCCTGTGAGATTCTAACGATGGGCATGTCCACTTCACCATATTTAATTGGAGTCGAGGTGGTGGTGGTGTTGTTGGCGAATGCGTTGTTCATGGTGGTGCTGATGCCGGTGTAGATGCTGGTGCTAATGTTGCTGCTGGTGCTGGTGCTGCTGATGAATTCGAGAAAGTTGGTGACCGAATGATATTTTCCATCAAGGAGCTGTCTGATTTTATACTCATCGGCGAACGAATTTCCCCCCATCCTCCGCTATTTGGGACTATGTCGGTGATCGTCAAGTGTTGATGGACAAAGGGACACATAGTTTTCTCATTGTCAAGTGCACTACTTCAAAGAACACGCACACACACTCGAGATAAGAAATATACCGACTTTAGTGAAACGAATCGGCTTACAACAAAAATTTTAAACACAAATGACCACAGTTTACAGTCCCAAATTTTTGAAAAACGTCAATAATTGTACTTGATGTTCTTTCCCAAATATCTTATTACTTCTTAAGGCGGTTGTAAATTTCCAAAACTATCAAAATAATAGCATTGTGGTTCTCTCTTATAATAAGCTACCCGATGTGTTCCTTTTGATGTCGAGTCTGCTAGGTTTATTATTCCATACTCAGTATGTGATGGGCATTTGGTTAATTCAACTTTCATGAAAACCCCCCGAAGAAAATGTGGAATATTTTTAATTGCAAACCTCATTATATCAAAGTTTGATAATGCTCTTTTGGGTAGCTCACTTACCACTTTTTTTATTTTCGTTTATTTTTTGGTTAATGTTATACTATACCCTTTCTTATATAGTTGTAAATACAACCCCGCCCCCAATGCAACCGATTCCATTTTTTTATTATGTCTCTTGTTCTCTTCAAGTTGTTGTTTTGCCATCTTTGCATTGTTAATTGACTTTACTTTTGCTGCACTACCTGTGGCTAAGCTACCTACAGCACTAAGGGCTGTTTAAATTGGTACAAGTGGTAAGAAACCACCTACCTTGGATACAGCTATAACCCGTGGAATTACAATGTTTTTCTAACATCCCATCGAGTTAGAGACTGCTTTGCGCGCAACTTTGATTGCATTCAGTGTATCAAGTGGTTTATTCTTTTTCAATTCCTTGTTTGCCTTTTTATTATTGTAGCAAGAGAGGTATTCAATACTTTCTTTTTTCCCTGCTTTGCACCCATCCCATACCACACGATGCCAAGCCCTATCAATCAAAACTATGTCCGCTTTATGAAGTTCGTTCAAGTCCTTGCTATGTGAATATGCAATATCGTGCTCCCTACAAGCCTCATCAATGCATTGATTCCGCGATCACCGCAAGACCACCACCCTCTTTGATATCTGATTTTTGAGTGATTATATTATAAAAGTGTTTGCCCATTTTATAACGACCACAATCAACTAACATCATCCATTGATTGACAATAACATGCGATTATTAAGACAAAAGAAAAGCATTGTAGTTAGAAACATTGAGTGTTGTGGCCATGGAAATGATAATAAACATCCTCGTCATAGTACTTTGTTGCCTAACACAATTAGAGGTTTGACTGTTGGTCCGTCCAAATGTGGGAAAACCAATGTGATGCTTAGCCTTATAGAGAGTCCGAATGGACTTAAATTTGAAAATATTTATGTACTTTCAAAGAGTCTATATCAACTAAGATATGAGTATTTGGAAAAACTTATAAAACCAATCCGAGGAATGAGATATTTTACATTATCTGCAAATGATTCAGTTTTAGCACCTCAAGAAGCTAAAACTAATTCGATTATGATATTTGATGATGTTGCGTGTGAGAAGCAAGATAATATTCGAAACTATTTTTGCGTTGGTCGAAATAAGAATATTGACTCATTCTATTTATGTCAAACTTATACACATACGAGTATACCAAAACATTTAATACGTGATAATCCAAATGTTACTCTAAACATGATTATTTAAACATACGGCATATCTATGGCGATCATGTGAACAGTGATATAGATTATGATTCTTTTATGGAAATTTCACGAAAATGTTGGGAGGATAAATTTGGATTTCTATTAATTTCAAAAGATGATGATATGCAAACTGGACGATATAGAAAATGATTCGATCAATTCATTGTGCTCTACTTAACAAGCATTTAAGTGTAATGGGATGAGTGATGTTAAAACAGTATCGATCCAGGCTTCAAAATGTCAACATCATTAACAATTGCATTAAATGGAAACATATCTGTGATAAGGGCAAACTTTTTCATGCAAATTGAACTAAAACGGAATTTTGAGTGTGCTCTTATTTACTTTTATACATATAATTCTATACCAAACGTTGATGGTGGGAACAATCTATTTCATTTTGGAGATAAAGTCATAGAATTTCCTGTGGGCCCATATGAACTTGATGAGATTACAAAATATATTCTCGACAAACTGAAGGAGTATGCTCTAAATTATGCAGTGAAAATTGAAAGCAACAACAACACACTGTAAGTTAAAATTTACATTACAAATGAATGAATCAATCGTTATCGAAGTATTGAGAAGCTATTTGGATTCAGTAAACGAGTGCTAACCCCAGACGCTAAAAAAATGCGCATATCTGATAATCCTGTGAATATTTTAAATATAAATACAATTAGGGTTGAGTGTAACATTATTAGTGGATCGTATGTGGGGAATAGGCCGAATCATGTGCTTCACGAATTTGGAATAAACGTGCCACCCGGATATAAAATGAACATTACACCAAGAAACCTGATTTATTTACCTGTCAACACTAGATAAATAAGCACGCTCGAAGTACGGATAACGGATCACCTACGGTCAATAGAATAATTATTTATCATAAAAAGTCTACACATCGCCCCACACTCCACATTAGTAAACATAAAGTTGAAGTGAAAGCATCATCATCATCATCATCATCATCATCATCATCATCATCATCATCATCATCATCATCATCATCATCTCAACTACCCTCAAATCAACGACCAGTGCTTACACTAAAAAATAAATTAATTTTAAAATCATTGGGATTCAATACTCGATAAAATTTAACTAAACACTTTCAAATGAATGACATTTTTAACGTGCAAGATAAGCCTCACAACGATGAGAGTATCACGAAAAAGGAGTATCACACTTATTACCCATATCAATAAAACTTCAAGACAAATGATGAATTTCGCATCACAATACAGAACCAGGATTTGTATGTGTTGCCGTGTGAGAGTTTTCTCCACATTGAAGGGTATATCCTCCCTTCGGGAGGATATTTCAGTTTCTCTGTACCACTAAAAATGCTAATGGGATTTGCTAAGAAGACTATAAGACTATAAGACTATAAGAAAGTCATTATACCATGTACCTATAGATACAAAGGTATATTAAGTTCGTTCGAATGTATGTAACAGGGTGAAGGAGACGTCGCAGACCATATGTTGTTACAACCAAAATGATCAGAATCGAAAATAAAATCGATTTAGCCATGCCCGTCTGTCTGCTTGTCCGTCTGTCCGTCCGTCTGTCCATCCGTCCGTCTGTCCGTCTGTCCGTATGAACACCTAGATCTCAGAGATGGTAAGAGCTAGAGTAACCAAACTTTGGATTTAGGTGTAGTATGCAAATACGCAGATCAAGTTTGTTTTTTCCTCCCCCGCCATTCCCCTTGTCCACAAACCGCAAGCTACTCTGGATTCCATTGAGCTAGAAAGTTAATTTAAAGTGCAGTATGTAGATATTCATGATATTCACCGAAATCCAAAATATGATTCAAATCGGAAAAAATCTAGCTTTGGTATAAGCGAAAGAAGTTTGACATACGCAAAGCATGCGTATTCGTACGCATGGTATATCACACTCACTTATTTGAAGTGGATTTACTATGCTTTGCGAGAGTTTGGATTTGCTTTTCTTTATTTTCTTGGAATCTTCGGAATTTTGTTACATTTTTTCTATGTTAAATTTGTGTGTGAATGTGTTTTAATGAGTGTTATTCAGTTGTAATTCATTGTTTACAAGTTTTGATAAATAAATTGTTCGGTTCTTCGCGAAGGATTATTTTTTGACTGCCGTCACTGCAGTTGTCGTTGTCGTGGTTCATTGTCGCAGTAAATTGTCCTGGCTTTGGGGAAGAAATTCATTAGTTGAAGCAAGACTTGTTTCAAGTCCTCAATGGTTTTCGATGGGATATTCTGTACTACGGCGAATTTTGAGAATTTGTCAATGCAAGTTAGGAAAAATTTCTTACCAGTAGAGAAGATGTCTATGTGTAGCATTTCTCCTGTGTATGAATGAATCGGCGTCTCGCCGAGCTCTTGCTTTCTAGGGTGCCTATCGTATTTGGCTCTAGCGCATGTATTGGAGTTTTGAACGATTTCGTTCACCATTTTTGGGAAGTAGTATTCTAAAAGTACTTGCTTCACATTTTCTTGGGCCGACCGTGATAATTTCTCTTTTTTCTCCGAATCCAAATATGTCAACCACACGATTCTTACAATGCCAGAATTTGGTGGCTGGGAATGTTCGTGCCACTTCGTCTTGTAACATTGAGAGCGTATGTAGATCGCAATGGAAAGCGTTAACACCTTTGGGGGTGATTACGTTTTCTAGTTCCTCTAAGAGGGACTCTTTACAGGTGAAGTTAACCAAGTGGCGTCTTTTGTTCCCAAACAGAACCAAATTTCGTTTTATGTGAAAACCAGCCTCTTCCAGCATAGTGACATAGTTGACCTCCCTGTCCCTTAATGTTCTAGAAATCATTATTATCGGACGTCTCTCTTGGTACGGCTCCTATGCCATAAGCTGAAGCGTCCGTCGTTAGATCGAACGGCTTCTTAAAGTCTGGCTATCTGAGCATGACATATTCGAATGACAAAATATTGCGTAGCTCGCAAAAGGCTGGCTGTTGCACTTCCGGTGAATTGCACCGGAATATTCCACGATTTGTATCGACCAACCAAGCCATATTCTCCCTTTAGCAAAGCTATTATGCTATTGCAGCAAAATCTTTAATGAAGCATCTGTAATAGCTGGCGAGACCCATGAACGATTGGACTTCCCGCACTGATTTCGGTTCTGGGAAGTCTTGGCTTTAACTTTCTCTGGATCTTTTGTTGTACATTTATTGGTAACTATAAATCCAAGAAAGTTCACGATTTTCTTAAAGAATCGTGATTTCTCTACTGAGTCTACTCGAGGCAAATATGAGATGCCTTGAGTAGGCTTTTCAAGACCAAGTCTACATGTTTGAAATGGACTTCTTCGTCTTCTGAGAAAATGATTACATCATCTACGTAGACGTAGCAATATATAGTCAATTGTTCTTTGGAAAATACTGGCGGCATTTTCTAATCTAAAAGGAAGCAGTCGAATCTCGTATTTTTCCTTGTTCACTGCCAAAACAGTCTTTTCGCGGTCGCGTTCCGCGAGTACAATCTGGTGGGAGCTGGATTTAAAGTCTAAGGTTGGAAATAATTTAGCCCTTCCTAAGTCCTTCAATATCATACAGATATTCGTATTCATGCGGTACCTATAAGGTATGATTCTTTCGTTTAGTTTGCGAAAGCCCATGACCATGACCGCGTATTACGGATTCGAATCTCATCGGTGGCCTTTTTATCTACTACCCATATTGTATTATGCCATTCTAAAGTAGACTTTGGATTTCTTTATTTGCAAAATCCGTGGCCCCATTCGATATAGGTAATGTTTGACATTGATTGGTTCTTCGAGCTCTTCTGATGGTAGCTACTACTGAAGTATGATAAGGCAGGGACTCATTGGGATCCGCAAAGAGCTGAGGCTAAGCATAATGATGCTTTTGCTACTAGTAGTTTGTTAGTAGGTAAAGGCCTATTATTCCATCGAACGTTGAAAGGTCCGGTAGAATAAAAAGGGTTGCTCTGATGTCAAATGTCTATTAGCGGGGAGCAGCGAACGGCCCATAAAAAATGTATACCATCGGAGTCGTAACCAGTGCTAGCGTCGTCGTTGATTAGGGCTTCAGCGGCCTTGCCGTATGTCTGTGCGTTTGTACGAACAGACGTTGCTTGCCTTTTTTTAAGGTAGGCTGGAGTAAGGGTGGGTTAGAGGACATTCGAGAAAGAAGAGTCAAAGTCCATGGGTGTTTGTATGCCGTTACTATTTTGCTGCCGACTGTTTTTTGGTTGTATTATTTCGTATGCAGCGAGAGCTGCTTGTCTCCAAGAGACGTATGTCTCTTGATTTCCTGCAAATTCAGAAAGCATTTGATGGCATTGTATCGATAAATCTCTGGGGTGGCAATATTTGCTGCTGTCATTTGTTTGGAGAGTTAATCGACTCTACAAGTTAAAGCTTGTCGCTCAGCCTGATGTGTAGCGGCTTGTTCGGCCTAAGCACTTTTTACAGCTACTTCGATCATTGCCATAAGCTGTTCTGAATCTATGTTTGATTGGGAGGGAACTGCGGGTGGACGTGTTGTGATTTCAAGCGGACTATCGGAGTTAGATTCGCTTGAATGTTTGCGAGAATTTCTGTACTGTGAGAACTGCGGGATTTACTTTCTCTACCCTATTCGAACAGATGCTATGAGTCTACGACAAACTGGAATTGGCACGATCCGATTAGAAACAATCGGGAACTACCGTTATAAAAACGACGAGAGAAGAGAAAAGCGCGAAGCGGCTATTCTCTTTTTCGACTTCTGCAGTCGAATGTGAACAATGCGTTGAGTAGACGGTTAAATAAAAGAATCAATTACGAAACAAACAACTCATCATTTTAAGTTATTACAACAAATACAGGACATCTACACCACAAACGTCATAAACGTAGTGGTAACTGGCGCAGCTGTACTAGTACCTATTATCCATATTAGGCTGGACGCAACATTATAAAATGTATGTATTTGAAATATTAATTCCGTGGTGAAATTCGGACAAAATATGCAATAAAAAAAATATGTATATATATATATATCAGAGAAGCAAAATCAAAGATTTATTTAAATTCCGCAGACTTATTTAAAGAGATAACGGGACCGTTTGTTTTTCGTGCGAACAGTCGTCAACAAAAAAATTTGTTTTCCTATATATTTGAATGTATGTATATGTCGTAGAATGGTAAATTAGCCCGCTGTATATGTGTGGCATAGAATGTTGGTTTAACCATTGAGCATGCAAATTAGAAACGCGGTTGGCTTTTTAGTTAAAGCAAGTGAGAACGGCTACAGTCGAGCTAGCCCGACTGTAATATACCATGTACCTTTTGAAAAATTAATATTTTAAACAGACATATGTAAAATTGTAATCGCCTAAACTTACTTATAATTAAAAGAATAAAACATGAAACCCAGCGAATACTAAAATTCAGCCAATGTAAAAGAGATCACATCAAATGACATTCATATCATTTCATTGGAAAAGCAGCAGTCCAGCTCTGTCGTTGAAATACGCATGCACACGCACACATACAAGCAAACCTAGATGTGTGTATGCATGTGCACGAATACGTTAGAAGACTAATGCTTGTTCTTGTTGTTGTTGCGCCCGCCTCTTGCGCTTGATTTGCGTATGTCAAACTTCTTTCGCTTATATCAAAGCTAGTTTTTATCCGATTTGAACCATATTTTGGGCTTCGGTTAATATGATAAATATCTACATATTGCACTTTAAATTAACTTTCTAGCTCAATGGATTCAATGGGAGGAAAAAATATAAACTTGATCTGCATAGGTGCATATTACACTTAAATCCAAAGTCCAAAAAAATTGGTTACTCTAGCTCTTACCATCTATGAGATCTAGGTGTTCATACGGACAAACGGACGGACGGACCGACGGACTGACAGACAGACAGACAGACGGACATGGCTAAATCGATTTTATTTTCGATTCTGACCATTTTGGTTGTAAGAACATATGGTCTGCGACGTCTCCTTCTCCCTGTTACATACATTCGAACTAACTTAATATACCTTTGTACCTTTTGTAGGTACATGGTATAAAAATTTAAACCGCATTTATTGAGAGTGTTTTTAGAACTGAAGCTTAAACAATCTAAATATTTAAATAACGGCACTGCTGTTGTCGCTGCTGCCGCCGGATGTAGCCACGTTGGGTGTTGGGTATCCAGACGTGGTGCGCGTGATGCACGCAATGCACTTGCTGAAAGCGCTGATCCGACGATCCCACGGATAAGCGGAAAGGCCTGGTCAGTGCTTGTGGAGTTGCGTAAATGTTGTAGTAGTTAATGTGCCGACGCAGCGCACGTGACATTGGGCATGGGAAAGGTTCATGACCACTGACTATGTAGTGGACATGAATTAACTCTTCCCCCTTTAAGTGCGAACGTCCTCGGTCGCTGATTGAGATGGGTGTTGGCTTACTACTGCTTTGCTCGCTGGGGTTATGTGGACTTTGGTTATTCCTTGCCTCAGTGATCTGGCTGCCAATATGATAAGGGTTAGCATTAAATTATGTAGATGCTAGTATTGGTGATTGTTGCTACCTACTGATTCTGTTTCATCAGTTTCAGTTTTGCTGTATTGTTGAAGTTCAACTCTTTTACCATTTTTTGTACTTCGCTTTTGTTACCAACAAGTTGAAGGAGTGGTGCCAGAGGATCGACGTTGGCAAACTCCTTTTTAGTGTACAACGTGTTTTTAACTTAAATTGTTGCGTTACTAGCTTGGATGAGATAGGTGCCATGTAGTTGCACGTTTTCTTCTTTGATCATAACTGTTCCATCAAAAGCATTCAGTAGTATAGTTCCGGGGAAGATCTCTTCGTGTTCCGGTATGTGTTGGCTGTTGATTCTCATGCAGTTTGGTTTTTTCATTTGGAGAAGTGCGTTTTCGCATGTGTCATTACTTAAATCTATTAGGTTTTCTTTCATGCAACTGGTTTTGTCTTTTATAGTTTCGCAAATTTCTTTAATTCCAAAATTTGTTTTGTCGCATTGAACAATTAAGTTAAATTTAGTCTTATTTATCAGGTTACCTTTCTAAATTGGTTTTAGCAGAATTCTTTGACATAATTTATCTTCAATTATTGGCAGACTAATTATGTAGAGAATGTCTTTACCGTTTGAAGCTACTTTAATTTTTGCGAGCTCAAGTAATTCCTCAATATTTGTGAATAGGTTATCAGAATTTTTCAACAACTTTTCGGTTACTTGAATTTCTGTGGTAGACAGAAGCAAAGAATTAATTTTGTTCGTTTTTGCCCAGTTGATTGCGTAGGTCATATTGGTTAATTTCTTTCTTTAAAAATTTTAAATTTATATTTTAAAATTTCTGTCTCTACGTAATTTATTGATTGGTTTTCCTTAGTTATTTTTAGGATTGCATTAGTACGTTCTTTAATTTCATTAATCTTATTACTAAATATTCTATTTATTATAACTTGTTTATTATTGTTTTCCAATTGTTCGTTTATTTTACTTATTATTATTTCATGATCGTGCTGGTCTGCACTTCCAGCTAGCCATTTCCATGCAGATCCGAGTATGGTTATAGCTATTTTTTCTCTTCCGTTTCTTAGTTTAAATCTTTTTAAATCATCTTTAATTTGTGAAAGCTCGAAGTTAATGAATGGTTTGAGGTGATTTGGTAATGATGTGTTAATGGTATTTTCGAAAGATTCAAAAGCATCTTCATATTTTTTAATGTTGAATACGTGAATGATTTTGAAAGTGCTATTTTGTACTGCTGTGAATAGTCTAGTATTGTTGCTGTTCCTAGGCATGATGGTATGAAAAGTAATCTGCAAAGGTATTCAGGTTTTTAAATTATTTTTGTGTACTATTTTTCGTGACTTTGTCTTTATTGTGGAGTTTGTATTTTCGGCTACTATTTCTTTTTTGTATCTGGGTGTAGTCTTAGATCCTAACCTTTTGTTGATTTCCACGTAAACTTCTTCGCATGTCTCGTATGATTTGGGCTTTTCTTTATTTTCGTTGTGGTAATTTAAGTGTGCCTTCTGTTTTTACTAAATTTTGCTCCTAATTTCTTCCCTCTTTTACTTCTAAAAAATATTTCGATGGGTTTTGCTTTTACAACTGAGTGGATGGTTTGATTGTGTTCCTGAACTGCTTTGAATGTAAATCTGAAAAGGTGAGTTCTTCGAAGTCTTTTTTAAGACATCTCATGATTTCTGTTAATGTAGAGTGGAATCGTTCTATTTGCCAATTGCTGGTTGAAGAGTATGGAGGTGTCGTATAGACTGAAATATTTATATGGTTTTCTAACATGAACTTTATAGCTGCTGAATTTAGAGCTCTTTCGTTATCCATTACTATTTCTTTAGGAATTCCGAAAGCTATTAACATTTCTCTTAATGGAATCACAATATCTTCAGATGCTCTAGATTTCAATATTTTTACTTGGGCATACTTGGAAAACTTATCGAGTCCAGTTAAAATACTCTGTTTTTCTGTAATGTAAATATCAATATGAAATAACAGTCTTGGATATGTTGGGATAGGAGATGCTTGAATTTCCCCTTTAGGTGGGTGTCTATCATACTTTGCCTCTTTACATGTTAAGCATGTTTTAACTATTGCGTTAACCTTTTTTTGCATTTGCGGGAAAAAATATTTTTTTTAATTTGTTCTTTATTTTCTTTGGCATTGCAATGTACCCTTTTGTGTTATGATGCTATCAAATCATTTTGTTTTGTTTCGGAGGTTTCGTCTTCCACTTGATTTTGAGTGAATCTAATTTTGTATGAACTAAAGTGCAGTGGGTAAATATTTTGGATTTTTCCCATTATACTCTCGGAAGTAAATATACCGTTTAGTATTTTTGGGTCCAACCTATGCTTGATAATTTTTATTAAGTCAGATTCGGAGTATGTGGGTCTTGATACTATGTGTCTATGGAAACCGGGGAATGGAATTTCAAACTTGTATGAAGGCATATCGTTAATATGGAGAAATAATTGGTTTTTAAAGACATTATTTGGACTTTTTACTGAGTAGATAAGATTGTAGGATGAACTTTCATCAGTATGAACTGTAGCTAAAGATGAAAGGGTGTTGACTTAATTTCTAACAGGGATTCTAGACAATGCGTCTGCTACCACATTAGATGTACCTGGCTTATATTTTAACTCGTTAAATTCTTTCAGATAACTTTTCCAACCTTTAAGCTTCCCGTTATGATTTTTGTTGCTCAAAGCGAAAGTAAGGGGTTGGTGGTCTGTGTAAATTATTTCTTTCGCATAGAAATGTTCTTAAGCTCTGCAAAGCCCATACGATGGCTAACATTTCATTTCCATTTGTAGCATAGTTCTCTTCTGTTTTTGACAGAGTGCGAGATATAAACGTAATTGGCTTGCTTTCTTGTTCGAGCACTGCTCCAATTGCGAAATTTGATGCGTCTGTGGTAAGATGGAAATCTTTCGCAAAGCTTGGATAGCTTAACATAACGTCAGCCGAACTAAGTGTGTTTTTAAGCTTTCTAAAAGCTTCTACGGCTTCATCGTCTAAGTGAATCTTAAATTTTTTTTGATGTTTTCGTCGAGGTTCTACCGGCTTCTTCTCTGAGTAGTCGGGTAAGAGGTTTTGCCAATTTAGCACAATCCCTTATGAATCGTCTATAGTATCCTAAAAGTCCTAAGAATAATCTGAGTTCTTTGAGAGAGAAAGGAGTTGGGAATTCAGATATGGCTTTTACCTTTTCCGCATTGGTTTTTACGCGTTTGTCCGAAATTGTAAAACCTAAAGAATTGACTTCTTTCTTGAAGAATTCGCATTTGTCTATTTGGACCTTCATGTTAGCGCTCTGGAGTGTTGTAAACACTTGTTTTAAATGATGAGCGATAATGTCATCGATGTAGACATAGCAAATTTTTCCAACATGATCTCTCAGAATGTCGTCTAGAGCTCTTCGGTATTTGGTACTTTCTCTTCCCTGATGCGTCCAATTTCTTTGGTACAACCCAAACTGGTGCGTTGTACGGAGAACGAGAAGGTCTGATGAACTCGTTATCTAGCATGTCTTTAAGTTGTTGTTCGACTTCTTGTTTTAGAGACCCAGGGTATGGGTAGTGTTTGGTGTAAATTGGAATGTCCGAAGAAGTTCTTATTTCTCCTACAATGTTAGTAGTGTACGTCCGTTTTTGGTCTGGCTCAGCAAAAAGTGATTTGAAGGTAAGTGAGAGGGTGTTTATAATGCTTTTCTGGTTCTCGGACATGTGATCTGTTCGTACTTTTATGTTGTTCACGGATTGAGTTTGTAGTTGCTTTATTCTAATCTGTCGGTCGCCGCTTACTTACAGAATGTAATTTTTATGTCTATGACAACGTTGAGTAGTTTCAAGGTGTCATTACCTAGAATGCCATAGAATGTTATGAGTGTGATCAGAACGAAAAATCTTATTGGGATGTCGTTGAGACCGAAAAGATTTAAGAAGGAATGGTGCGTGATAGCTATTTGGCCTCCTATGGAGTTTGCGAAAAATGTTTCTTTATTTTGTTTCGGGTTTTCTACTAATGAAGGCTAAATGTAATTCTGATTTGAACCTGTATCTATTAAAAAGTTGAGATGATTTCCGTTCTTCGTTCTACATTGAAAGTATGGTAGAGAGGAACGATTTAAGCTAAAAAATTCACATCGGACAATTCTGTTATTTCGACTTCTGGATTATACTGCGGATATTCTGCTGAGTCATATACTTCTGGATCTATGCCAGCAAAGTAATTTTGTTCATCAGTATATTGCGTATATGGGTCTGGAAGGGTATCTATCTCTTCTTCAGTCTGATTATAAGGGTCGGTTTGTTCTTTGAAGTCTTGTTCGAATGGTTCGCCTGTATTAATATGGAATTCTCGTTGTATTTTTGGTGGTGGAACAAAAGGTGGGGGTGGACGCTTGCCAGCAAAGTTGTTTGCTTGTGGGTGATTCATATAGTTGATCTTGGCTGATCGAATAGAACTGTCAACTTGCATTGGTACTGGCCTTGGTTGTGGTTTTTGGGGCAAAAGGGCGCGTAGGCGCTGCATAGGTTTGTCTTGGTGCATAAAGCTGCTGAGGTGCGTATTGTTGTTGTGTTTGATGAACGATTGGTTTTGGTGTATAGTAATGTCATTGGTCAAAACTTCTAAATTGACTTTGATTGTTATTGTACGCTCTCACTGGTTGTTGTCTGGTGAACATTTGATTTGGAAACTGCTTGGGTGGAACAAGAGGTGGTCCTGATCATATTTTAGATGAAAATTTATTCCTTTGTTCTTGATTGTGAAGTAGGTTACACAAATAAAGTGCGTGGCTAAGATCCCTAGGCTCTTTGATAGCCAATAGGCGTGGCAAGTCCCCATTAAGACCTCGAACAAACGTATCGAGAGCTTTGCCTCTGTAACTAGTGGTCAAAGCTCAAATAGCATCAGGAGTGTTTTCTTGGACCGCTATCTTGTTGAGAATCAAGGATAGCTAGTGGTAGACCACTTTGTGGAACTCCGTGATTGACATACGATCTTGGCTTAGTGAGAACAACTCATATTCTAGAGTTTGAAGAACTCGTTCATCGCCGTATGCCGCAGTCAGACATTTGCACATGGCTTTCCAATTTAATGGGGTATTGTGTGCTTCAAGTACAATTTCTGCCTTACCTATAATTTTGTTTCAAACGGCTAGAGTCATTACATAGTACTTGTGTGTATTCTCGTGACCTGTAAATAATTCAATTACTCTATCTACGCTCTTCTTCCAAGAGGCAAATTTTGTTCTTTCTCCTGAAAAATTTCTGATTAGTTTGGCTACTTCTGGGATCTTTTCGAACTCTTGACCATTTCGTGGTGAGAAATATGGGATGTGGAAAAGTTGTTCTTCTACCCCTGGTCCTATTAACTAGAATCTTCTAGCGTCACTCATTGCTGCGATAACCTGTTCAAGTTCTGGCGTTATAATCGGGGTACTAGCTAAAGGTTGAGTGATTCTGGGACGACTGGGTCCTGCGCTACATAAGCCCATTGAAGCCATTGCATCAGCTAGTTCATCCTGCATGTTATTGTTGGATGAGTTATGAAAGATGGGAGGACAAGTACTATTATGGTGATATAGAGTTTGTATGCAAAAATGAAATAATTTGAATGGATTAAAGATTCTTTTTTTTATTTTTTATTAAACCCATTTTTTATTAACCCAGTAGCTGGGTTGCTCCTTCTACTCTGGAGGTTTGAATTTGAAATCTGGTTCAAATCTCCGATCCTGGTGAAATGTAATTACTGCGTTGGGCAGGTTGGGCATAAATATGCCGAATGTCGGGCACGTTTGCAGAAGGGCAAGAGTAAAGGCAAAACCTACAACAGCACAAATACGACGGGTGTGAAAGATCGATCTGGTGTCAAATGCTTCAAATGTGACGAAATTAGTCACTTTGCAACCGAATGTCCCAAAGGCCGATCAGGTGGAAACGAAAGAATTTCTGAGAAGCGTGTGGATATCTGCGCAGTAGCTCCATCCTCTAGAACAATAAAGGCATCCCGTGAGTCTGCACCATTTTGTTTTGATTCTGGTGCAGAATGCTCGATGGTCAAGGAAAGTGTCGCCTATAAATTTAAAGGAACAAGTGAGAACGGCTACAGTCGAGCTAGCCCGACTGTAATATACCATGTACCATTTGATAAAATAAAATTTAAAACATACATATGTAAAACTGTAATCGCCTAAATTTACTTACAATTAAAATAATAATACATGAAACCTAGCGAATACTAAATTCAAATAACATTCATATCATTTCATTGGAAAAGCAGCAGTCCAGCTCTGTCGTTGAAATACGCATGCAAGTTATCACCCAGCTCACCAAAGCAATCTTATAGGAAATATAAACAACTTCCTAATTTCAATTCCAATTGCTGACTCGGGCGCTATTGTACTAGAAAACTTATAAACACAGCAGCGTGGCCACTTAACGTAAAAGCCATGATTCTTCTGCGCCACTCTTAACATAAACATATGGTAACAGCGCGATCACTTAATGTACAGTCCAGATTCAATCGCGCCACGCTTAATATAAACATAGAAATGTCACCACTTAACCGTAAAAGCCAAGACTCTTCTGCGCCACGCTTAACGTAAATATAACAGCGGTCACTTAACGCACGCGTCAAGATCACCCTATGTAAACACAATTGC
This sequence comes from Drosophila rubida, assembly GCA_035046165.1. NCBI lineage: Eukaryota > Metazoa > Arthropoda > Insecta > Diptera > Drosophilidae > Drosophila > Drosophila rubida. Next base: position 580,044 of record JAWNOF010000011.1, read on the forward strand.
CTTTGACACTTTAGGCTTGAGGAAGAAGCATTTTCATACCTTAGCTGACTTGCAGCATAAGTCCACTTTTGTACTTTAGTTCTAATTTGACAAACGGATTAAGCGGACGCACTCGTGCTCCCACAAATAAAATATATTTTTTTGGATAATATTCCGGTATATTCATTAATTGGCGCTCAACGTTGGGCCCACGTTTAAAAACATCACAAATAAGGATCAAATAAAATAAAAACATCCTTAGTGATCGCGGGTAATAGTAAAGTCCCGAAGACTATCCAAACAAAAAAGTTAGAACTCAAACATCCCAAGAAGCAACACTCGTACTTAATAATAAAAGAGCGATTGTTCAAATTTAATAACTCCAAAAAAAGGAAGTGTTGATTTTTCAACAAATAAAACCTAAACTCACAAAGTTCAAACACTCATATTAAACCTGAAAAAAACAGAAGAGTGAATGTTCAAACAAAATAATTCCAAAAAAAAGGAATCATTGTGTAAAAAAGCGAACAATGAACTTAAATATCGCGAAGTAAAGCAAAAATCATAACCAATCAAACAGTGGAAAAAATGAACGAAAACATTCCACTGAACACAAAACAATCAACAATATAACGAACTAGAAGTGAAAACCCAAACAAGGCAAAGAAGCAAGCCAGTGCAGAAGGAAGCCAATTATACCTGTGAAAAAATCCCATCAACGGAGATCACGTGAGCGGCAGAAACTCTTAGTTAAGTTAACAATAATTATAAATTTAAAACCTAAACATTGTTAATATAACACTATTTTAAAACTGGATGAAATAATATCAAAATTTCAAAACTTAAAAAGGGCTCAAAATAATAATCTGACTGCGGATTTAGTAGCTCAGCTAATAGCTACCCAAACCAGAGCTCTTCACGAGCAAATTGCAGAATTAAAACTACTATTAAGTTCCAACTTAAATACTGTGGAAGAATTTAGAGCAACACAAATTAACGATACAATAATATGCAATGAATCATTTAATGTCATCAAATCTGTACCTGAATTCCCAGGCAATCTTAACAGTTATGTCAGTTGGCGTGAAGCTGCTTGCGGTGCCATGAAAATGTATAAAGAAAATAGTAGGAGATACGTAGGCGCTCTTTCAATTTTACGAAACAAAGTTACAGGAACAGCAAATGACATTTTAACAAATCATGCGACAGTTTTGAACTTAGATGCCATCCTTGCTAGGTTAGATTTCACTTATAGTGACAAACGACCAATGTATATAATAGAACAGGAATTAAGCATTCTCAGGCAAGGCAAGATGACAGTACTTGAATACTAGAATTTGGTGAATAAAAAACTGACCCTTTTAATAAACAAAACTATAATGACATATGGTGACAAAGCCAGCATAGTTGCGGAAATGAATAAGAAAAATAGAGACAACGCGTTACGTATTTTCATAACGGGACTAAATTGTTCATTATCATAGATATTATTCTCATTAAAACCAAGTGACTTGCCCAATGCTTTAGCACAGGCGCAAGAACTCGAAGCTAACCATCAAAGAGCAAATTTTGCTTATGTCTATTCAAATTCGATTTCAAACCAAAATAGCAACCAAACTGTTAGGAATCAAGACAATATTAAACAATTTCCTAATCAAGAAAATAAATTTTTCAAAAAAGATGATAAAAATTTGCGCTTTAATCAGAAACCTGAAAACCATAATTTCACGTGAAGAAATCAACCAGCACCGGAACCGATGGATGTTGATTCATCGATTCAAATTCTAAATAGACCTCGCAACGCTATAAACAATAATCATTTTGATTATCGTAGTAATAATCCTCCCAAGAAACGAGAGGCCGCGCCTGCCTCATTGCAACAGCCAAACAAATACATGCGCATCAATAACCTCAAGGAAGATAATTTTTTAGAGATAGAGAAGGAGGACGACTTCCCTTCGTCTTCAGAATAGACAAAAAAAATAATAAAAAATTAAAAATATTAATCGACACCGGAGCAACCGCGTTTTACATCAAAAAGGGCATTTATCATGATGCTCAAGAATTAGCTATTAAAAAAAGAGTACAAACAGTAAACGGATATAGTTTAATTACTCATTTTTATGATATAAACATATTCGGAGTATTTCACAGATTCTATGAAATCGAGAATCTGGATGCAGATCTATTAGTCGGTTATAATTTGCTCAAGAAAATTGAGGCCGTCATCAACCTTGCAAAAGGAACCCTTATTTATAACGACAGAATAGAAAAGTTAAACTGTAAAATTATTAAACCAGATACTGAAGTAAGCTCAAGTGAGTCTTCTGCCCATGTATCACATATTGAATACAAACATGAAATGGCTAAGCCATTCCCCTTATTTCAAGTGTCCAATTATGAATCATCGTTATCCAGTGACGAAGATGGTCATGAAGAACACCGAAAAGTAAAATGCTTAAAAAAGAAGTTAAAAAAGAGCAGATGCCAAAAGATGTCAGTATCCTCTGATTCTAATGCTTCCTTAAGCAAATTAAATCATTCCGTTAATCAAACGGAAACACTAAACACTCTTGAGCAAAAAATTGTTCAAGAAATAAATAAAAAACATTCTAAGATTCAAACGTATCTTCCCTTTAGAACTGATATTAAAGGAGAAATAAGAACGTTGAATGAGCATGCAATATATAGTAAACAATATCCTTATCCACATTCGGTTAGCCACTTTGTTAACCAGGAAATAAAAATGATGTTGGCAGAAAACATATTAAGGCCCAGCAGAAGTCCTAACAATGCCCCTGTATGGGTTGTAGGAAAAAAGGCTTTAATAAAGATAGTTCCCCAAAAAATCGTTTAGTTATTGATTACAAAAAATTAAACGACAATACAATTCCGGATAGGTATCCTATGCCTGATCCTACAGTTATTCTATCTAACCTAGGAGATTCAAAATTCTTTTCATTTTGATCTAGAGTCTGGTTTTCATCAAATCTTAATGAAAGATGATGATATTGAAAAAACAGCATTTTCCATTGACAATGGTAAATATGAATTCCTACGTTTGCCATTTGGACTTGCAAATGAACCTAGAATCTTACAAAGGGCAATGGATAACATTTTGCGCAATAAAGTAGGTAAAACATGTCATATCTACGTTGATGACATTATTGTTTTCTCTAAAACAGCAGAACAACATTTCAAAGACTTACAAGAAATTATTGAGATATTATTCAAAGCAAATATGAATATATCATTAGACAAATCAAAGTTTTTCCGGGAAGAAACGGAATTTCAGACCATCAACCACTTTCTTTTGCGGTATCTGCACGAAACCCCAATTCAAAAATGAAAAGATAGCATGCTTTCATAGAGGAATATCTCCTAAAATATTTTATAAACCTGGTTCAACAAACGTCTTCGCTGACGCTTTATCAAGAGTAGTTATCAACCACATAACAAATCAAAACAATGAGGAATCTTCTTCCGACAATGAAACTAGTAAACCATTAAACCAATTTAAACAACAGCTTCGAAGTATTTAATAAAATCAGACATATCATTGAATATGACACAGTTGATAACCTAATTGCAATTCTGAAGGAATTTCTTCAACCAAATATTACTACTGGCATTCATTGTTCCCCTGAAGATTTATATGAAATTCAAAATATCTTAATGAACACTTTCACAAATATATTTTGTTACACTCAATAAAGAAGACCAAGAAATAATCATAGAAGAAACGCATGCTCGCGCTCATAGAGGGTTCGACGAAAATCTTAAGCAAATCCTCAAATATTATTATTGGCCAACCCTATAAAAAAAACTAAAACAACACATACGCAATTGAGAAATCTGTAGTAAGAACAAATATAATAGACATCCCAAGCTAATTCCAATCTCCGAAGCCCCAGTCCCAGAAAGAGAAGGTGAACAAGTACACCTTGATGTTTTCCATGCAGAAAAATTAATATTTATTACATGCATCGATGCTTACTCCAAATTCTTAATAAAAAAGCAAATTGAAGATAAGTCTAATATAGAAATTAAAGTGCGGGAATTAATTCAAGCATTCCCTTTTGCAAAATCCATTATGATTGATAATGAACCTAGTTTTTCATCAGCCCAATTTAAATCAACAATGAATCGAGCAGGTCTGAACATTTATTATGCAGTTCCATAACATAGTACATCTAACGGTCAGGTAGAACGAGTCCATTCAACATTAATTGAAGAATATAAAATAATGGATTATTCAGAGGTCTTAACCGTGCAGCCAAAGAATATAATAATACAATTCAATCAACAACTCAACAGAAGCCTAATGACATATTATTCAATAAAATAGATCAGAAAGACTTGCCAGCCAAGCTTAAAATCACCCAATCAAAAATGTTGACATACCATAATGAAACAAATGAGAACGTCTACAGTCGACCTAACCCGACTGTAGTATACCATGTACCATTTGACAAAATAAAATTTAAAACAAACATATGTAAAATTGTAATCGCCTAAATTTACTTATAATTAAAATAATAATACATGAAACCCAGCGAATACTTAAATTCAGCCAATGCAAAAGATATCACATCAAATGACATTCATATTATTTCATTGGAAAAGCAACAGTCCAGCTCTTTCGTTGAAATACGCATGCATACACACACATACAAGCAAACCAGTATGTGTGCGCGAATACGCTAGAAGACTAATGCTTGTTGTTGTTGTTGTTGTTGTCGTTGCGCCCGCCTCTTGCGCTTACTTTGCGTATGTCAAACTTCTTTCGCTTATACCAAAGCTAGATTTTATCCGATTTGAACCATATTTTGGATTTCGGTGAATATCATAAATATCTACATAATGCACTTTAAAGCTCAAAGGATTCCAGAGTAGCTTGCGGTTTTTGGGCAAGGGGAAAGGCGGGGGAGGAAAAAAACATAAACTTGATCTGCGTAGTTGCATATTACACCTACATCCAAAGATTGGTTACTCTAGCTCAGACAGACAGACGGACATGGCTAAATCGATATTATTTTCGATTCTGATCATTTTGGTTGTAACAACATGTGGTCTGCGACGTCTCCTTCACCCTGTTACATACATTCGAACGAATTTAATATACCTTTGTACCTATAGGTACATGGTATAAAAAGGTCTCCCAAAAATTATCATGTAGGAGAGGTCATTTACGAGAAAAAGTATGGCGAAAGAAATAAATTATAGCCCAGATATCGGAAACAAACAGTTAAAGAAGATTTAGGAAATAAAATCAAAATAAATAATATAAATCGTTTAATACATAAGGACAATTTAAAATTTTAGATATATTTCTTATTTTTTTTTTTACATTTTTTACCCCTTTTCATTCAGCATGAACGCATTTTTCCTATTTTACATTATATTACCCATTTGCTTAATGTAAATTATTAACTATTCCAACGAGGCTTACGTTTTAATTAAGGATACAGACAAACTGTTATTGTACGAAAACTACGGCGAAGTCTTTCACGTCAAAACATTGCTTTCTGAACTTACACCTCACAAAATTTCAAAACGCAGCATTAATGAGCTAGGCACTATTTTTAAATGGATAACAGGAACACCAGATCATGATGACATGATAACAATTCAAGCAAAAATTAACGAACTTGTTCAAAACAATAACCAACAAAATAAAATTAATTCTGCAATTTTCAAAGAAGTAGCAAAGGTAACAAATATTCTGAAAAATTTAAAATTCAATCAAGAAATACAACTAGAAAAGTATCGACTTAAATTATTGTCCATAGACCTATAAAATTTAATAGACACCATTACATTCGCAAAAGCCAAAATATTAAACCCAAAAATTTTGAATAAAGAATATATGATAAAAATATTAAACCACGAAAAATTAAACATAACTTTAATTGATCTTTTAGACATCTCACCATTTTCAATTGTATCATTCCAATGTCTAATAATAATCTTTATAAAATACCCAACTATAAACCATAATTGTGAATTATATCATGCTAAAGCAATATCTCAAAAAGATGGAAAATTAATTTTAAATGATAAAGTTGCTAAATGTAAAGATACTTTTTACCTAATACAAAATTTCAAAAGAGAAATTTTTTGATACAAATTGTTTTATAGATCTACTTAATAAAAGATTTACAAGCTGTACAAAAATAACTGAAAAAATTAGCCAATCGATGTTACAACAGATGGTGCTATTCTAGTATCCGCAGTAATATAGTACAACAAATTGTAGAAATGAAACATGGTTCTCAAGCACACATCTTGTTACTTTTAAGAATACTGAAAAGAAAAAACTCTTAAATTACGTAAAACATAATAAATTCACAAATTACTTAATAACAGAATATCAGTCTTCAAATGACACAGAACTTCAAATACGAAATACATATGTCCTATCAGAAAATGTTATTAAGCTAGAAAATAATCATTCAAAAATTACATTTGTATTATTTTTAATCATTTTTGTATTTATTATGATAAAGCTTCTTAAACAATGCCCCATCTATGGAAGTCCATTAAACTTAATAACAAAAATAAGAAATCAAATGATCAAGAAACTGATTTTGACTTGCTAAACAAACTTAATACACAAAACGAATTGTTATCAAGAAATCATTAAGTATCGGGACGCTACTTCTTAAGAAAGGGGGGAGTTATTACCCAGCTCACCCAGCTAATTTCAATTCCAATTGCTGACTCGGGCCCTATTGTACTAGAAAACTTATAAGCACAGCAGTGTGGCCACTTAACGTAGAAGCCCTGATTCTTCTGTGCCACTCTTAACATAAACATAACAGCGCGATCACTTAACGTAACAGTCCAGATTCAATCGCGCCACGCTTAATATAAACATAGAAATGTCACCACTTAACGTAAAAGCCAAGATTCTTCTGCGCCACGCTTAACGTAAATATAACAGCGGTCACTTAACGCTAGCGTCAAGATCACCCTTTGTAAGCACAATTGCCTTTGACACTTTAGGCTTGAGGAAGAAGCTTTTTCATACCTTAGCTGACTTGCAGCATAAGTCCACTTTTGTACTTCAGTTCTAATTTGACAATCGGATAAAGCGAACGCACTCGTGCTCCCAAAAATAAAATATATTTTTTTTAATAATATTCGAGTGTATTCATTAATTTGCATACGCACACATACAAGCAAAGCTGTATGTGTGTATGCATGCGAACGAATACGCTAGAAGACTAATGCTTGTTGTTGTTGTTGCGCCCGCCTCATGCGCTTGATTTGCGTATGTCAAAGTTCTTTCGCTTATACCAAAGCTAGATTTTATCCGATTTGAACCATACTTTGGATTTCGGTTAATATGATAAATATCTACATATTGCACTTAACTTTCTAGCTCAATGGATTCCAGAGTAGCTTGCGGTTTTTGGGCAAGGGGAAGGGCGGGGGTGGAAAAAAACATAAACTTGATCTACGTAGTTGCATATTACACCTAAATCCAAGGTTTGGTTACTCTAGCTCTTACCATCTCTGAGATCTTGGTGTTCATACGGACAGACGGACTGACGGACAGACGGACATGGCTAAATCGATTTTATTTTCGATTCTGATCATTTTCGTTGTAACAACATATGGTCTCGACGTCTCCTTCACCCTGTTACATACATTCGGAGGAACTTAATATACCTTTGTACTTATAGGTACATGGTATAAAAGAATTAATAATGTTGTAAAACTCAATGGTATATGTAACGATGCAATTCAACTCAACAAGCTTTATGTAATAGAAATATTGAACAATACTGCTTTGATATTTTGTTACACGTAATTTTAGACAAGTATTTAAAATACGATGTGTTAGTTGGTCGAGAGATTCTTAGCCAAGGCTTTGGCGTAATGATAGACGCTGATAAATTTCAAATTTACAAAACGAATAAGATAGATATGGTGACTTTAACTGATTATGAGGATATTATAAGTTCTAATAGATGTTTAGTTGATTCCGATAAATTTGTCTTAACAAATATTCTAAAATGCTACTCTGATTGGTTTATTAGCGGAATACCAAAAAACTCGAGTCTCGACAAGGCTGTTGGAAATTAAGTTAATAGATCCACAAAAGACAGTGCAACGACGTTCCTATAGGCTTGGCGAGGAAGAAAAAAAGAGAAATGACACTAATCGTCTTTGTGTAGACTATAGGATGTTAAATGATAATACTATTGCTGATAGGTATCCTTTGCCTCTTATCGCAGACCAGATTGCCCGTCTTCGCTGTGCAAAATATTTCTCCTGTTTAGATATGGCTAGTGGTTTCTACCAAAATCCAGTACACGAAAATTCAAATTCACTCATGCGCTATCGTCTATATTGATGACGTGTTGGTTATAGTCGAAACTGAAGAAGAAACTTTAGAACGGTTGAAACGCTTAAGCCATTGTATCAACTCACGCCAAAGAAAAATGTTGATTTCATTTGGCAACAGCAACATGAGCAAATAAGGACTAAAACTGTAACAGTATTGACGCAGGCACCTGTGTTGACTATATTCGACCCGAAACATGCCATAGAATTACACACCGATGCAACTTCAATGGGCTATGGTGCTATATTGTTGCATAAAATTAATGCCAAACCCCCTGTGGTTGTATACGAGTTAGAAACGCTAGCAGTAGTTAATGGTATAAGACACTTCCGCCACTACTTGCAGGGACGTAATTTTGTCTTATATTCAGATTGTAATTCCTTAAAGGCTAGTCGCACAGAGCTAGACTTAACGCCGAGGCTACATAAGTGATGGGCATTTTTACAATCGTTTGACTTCGACATAGAATACAGGAAGGGTGATCGTATGGCGCATGTAGATTGTTTATCTCAGAATTCAGTTTTTGATAAAAATAAAGATCAGAATAAAATTCTAGAAAAACGCATTATTTTGACCGAGGTAACTGACAACTGGTTAATTTTTGAACATGAATGTGATCCTGAGGTTATATCTGTTACCTAAGTTCAAGTTAGTTAAGTTCAAAAATAACGAATTGCCAGAATATTTATTAAAAACCTATGAACTAAGGAAAGGAGTTTTATATAGAAAGATACAACGAAATGGTAAGGCTAAATGTTTGCGTGTAATCTTTAGGGCATTTAGATGGGCAGTGATTAATCACGTTCTCGAATCTATTATGCATCATGGCTGGGAGAAAACATTGGAAAAGTCTATGGATTTTATTGGTTCGAAAATATGTCAAAGTACGTTCGTAGATTTGTTGAAAATTTCATTTCTTGCAAATTAGCTAAGCCACCAGTTAGAAAGTCAAAGTACGTTCGTAGATTTGTTGAAAATTGCATTACTTGCAAATTAGCTAAGCCACCAGTTGAAATTCAATCTGAATTACACTTGATTCCTAAGGTAGACATCCCGTGGCACACAGTGCATATAGACATAACATGAAAGATAGCCTGAAAGAATACGTAATTGTCTTGCTAGATACGTTTACGAAATTTGTTTACTTACATCACACCTTAAATATTGATACTGAATCTTCAATCAAAGCTGCTAAAGCCGGCGTATGTTTGTTTGGTGTGCCTACGCGCATTAAAGCGGATCAGGGTCGTAATTTTGCAAGCTCAGGATTTCGTGAATTTTGTTCGTCCCAAGAGATTGAGCTACACTTAATTGCTACAGGCGCTAGTAGGGCAAACGGCCAGGTAGAGCGTATAATGAGCACACTTAAGAGTATGTTGACAGCAGTCGAAACCAGTCAGAGGTCGTGACAAGATGCTCTAACCGAAGTACAACTGGCAAAGAATTGCACCGCAAATCGAGTCACGAAGTTCAGTCCATTAGAAATACTAATAGATAGAGAATCAAGACCTGTATGCTTGTTACCAATAGGTGAAGAAGAGGATAATTTATTTGATAGAGAGTCTATAAGAAGACAAGCCAAGGAAAACATGGAGGCTAATGCTCGTTATGATAAACTAAGATATGATAAGAATAAAGCAATGATAATAAAATATAATGTAGGAGACCATGTGTTATTAAAAAACGAAGAGCGTCACCAAACTAAGCTTAATCCGAAATTTAAAAGTCCGTTCGAAATAATCGAACAAGTAGATGGCGATATGTATGTTTTAAAGTGTTAAACAAGCAAAAGGACTTATAAGTATGCACATGAGTTATTGAGGGCATTGCCCAATCGAGAATTAAGTAAAGAAATTGATTAAGAATTTGATGGCTCAAGAGGAGATGCATCTGACTCTCAAATGAGAAATAGAGATAAAGAAGGCACAGCAGTTGCCTTGGAATCCCAAGAGGGGATATAGAGAACACACCATAACAGATGGAATTTTTATGACGGGGGTCAATTGACCGCACAATAGTAGAAGGACTTACTGTGGCGGGGGTCAGTGATGATCGCACCATGACAGATGGATTTGTTATGGCGGGGATCGGTAAGAATAACTAGACATCATAATGGAATTACAGAAAAGAATAATCGTTAAGTTTGATTTAAAAGAAAATGTTATGAGGAAGATTATATGATGGTATTGTGAAACCAATTTGTTTGTTTTGTGTAAAAGTTTAAACTTTATGTAAATACAAGTTATTGAAGGAAATGGTTAATAAAACTTGACGATAACTGAAAAAATCTTTTCCTAGATCTAGCACACGAGGACGTGTGATTTGTCAGGAAGGCCGTGTCGTAGAATGTTCAATTAGCTCACTGTATATGTGTGGCATAGAAAGAGACATACTCTGCTGATGAGTAAGGTCTGTTCGTAGGGGCTTAGAAAAGAGATGGAATTATGATTTGCCAAATTGTGAAATAGTATAGAATGTGCGTGGCGAGTTTAGTTAATGTTGCGCCACTTAGACGAATAAAACTTGCCGCGAGATAGAACTTGAACAAGGAAACAAATGAGCATTCTCCGACATATACATACATATGTTTACAACAAAAAGCGATGCGTAGTGACGCGCGAAAGAACAACACAAAACATCATGATCGGACGTTTCGTGGAAAATGTTTGAAACAGTTGCAATTAGTTCTGTGTTTCAGTGCGACTCACAGTGTAAGTGCAACTTATGTGGTCAAACCCTTTTAACGTGTAGTTGAAACATGTTCGAAACGATATTAGTATATATTGAGGTGCAAGTAAAGTACCAAAAGCAACAATATATTTATATATGTTTCATGTTTTTTTTTTGTACACATAAGATCTACCATGAGAGGAGCAAGGGAGCATATTCCAAATACCAGGAGTCGAAACGAAAACAACACCAGCGTATCCATGAATACAGAGGCCATCGTAACAAGACATGACAATCAATCATCTACGACTTATTCATCAGAATACGTTCATTCGAATCAAGGAGAGCTAAATATTAGTACACTTGATGTACTATCAACATTGAAAATACCTGACGCAATTCGTTTTTTACCTACATACGATGGTAAACCAAAAAATTTACAAGAATTTATAACCAATGAAATAAAATCGAAGGAAAGGCTAGCGAAGCCATTATCTAATCTGGAGCCAGTCTTAATTGGGACGCTCTCATCTTGCATTGCACGGAAAAGAGAGATAAACCCACTATTATGTTCAAGCTATATATATATATGACAAAATCTGTGAGATTAAATTAACATTATTTAGAATAGCGGAAACCACCGAATCGGAGCAGAAAGAGTCTCAACTGATTTTTAACAGGAATTAGGGGCCCATTAGGAGCTACAGTAAGATCTATGAAACCGACCAATCTTCGTGAAGCCTTAGAATGGGCGTTAAAAGAAAAATAAACTTTTTTTGCTCAAAATAATATGAAAAGAACGGATCATAAACGGGAATATGAATCCCAACAATATTATACTAGAAGTTTGAATTATAATCAAAGTAGAGGAAATTATAAAAAACGTAGTCATAAACGTAGTAGTGACGGTTCTAATGACAGAAACGATAATAGAAAAAATGACGAAAGACGTAACTACAAGCGTTATCGTAACAATTATAACAATATTGATAATAATTTCAAAAGAAATAATATATTAGCAATTATGCCAAAAGATAATAACTATAACAATAACAATCAACAGCATCAATCCAATAGACAAACCACCAACTATCAGTCCAGAAATTCGATAAATAATATTGATCAACAAGCACAAATTCAGAATTTTAATGAGGCGGTCAATTTTCCACAAAAAGCCTCAGACAACAGAAAGGATACCTAGTAAACAAAGACAACAAGTCCAGACTACCATATGTTATAGCAATCAAGGCTTTCGATAAAGCTCTCAAGTTCCTTATAGATACCGGTGCTACCTTTTCCATCATTAACCGTGAATATATTCAAAAAGAAAATCAGATTAAATTACATACACCAATAACACCAATAACCATTAAGACAGAACTAAATCAATTCCAATATTAATTTCTTTTATTTGATTTACATCCATATTTAGATGGACTTATCGGGATAGATGTATTACAAAAAATCAAAGCTATTGTAAACATTCCGTTGAAGATACTTGAAACAAAAACTTCAAAGATAAATATTAAGCTAGAAGAAGAAAGGGAAATCAAATTCTGCCAAATATACTATAGAAGAGGAATCTAAGAAGATTATTCATCTACCAGTAAACGTCACAAATAGAATCTTCTTGTTTGAAACCACAACTATTTCCAAAGATATTGTAATATCAGGTGGACTTTATACTGCCGAAAATAATGTTAGTTATATGGAAGTTCATAATTTTTCAAGCCAGGACAAACAATTCTGTTTAGATACATATTTAGAATTGCAAAACTGTAGAGAACAAGACTAATTTGAAGTCAACTTAATTCAAAAAGAAAATAAGGAAACGACATTTGATAATCAGGATTTTAATACTTATATACGAACTCAACACCTTAATAATGAAAAAATTACTCAACTTAAAAAACTCTGTTTAGAATTTCCGATACTTTTTTTCAAAAATGGAAATACCTTACCTTTCACTAACCTAATCAAGCACAGAATTAGAACCACAGACGAAATTCACATTCACACTAAACCCTTTCGTTACAGCCAAAAGGAAAGACTAGAAATGAGGAAACACATTAACAACCTGCTGGAACAGAAAATAATTAGACATTGCCATTCTCCATTTAGTGCTCCAACCTTCCTTGTATCAAAAATAATGGATAGCTCAAATACAAAAAAATGTCGCTTAGTAGTAGATTATAGCATTAGATTTTTCTAGCGGTTATCACCAAATAGAGACACATCCGAAAGATGTCAAGACGGCATTTTCCACAGAAGGAGAACACTTTGAGTTTGTAAGAATGCCATTTGGACTTACAAATGCCCCAACCATCTTCCAAAGGGTTATGGATAACGTGTGGGCCGATCTAATTGGCAAATGTTGCCTTATATATCTAGACGATATAATTATATTCTCCATCTCTACAGGAACATATTAAAGATTTTGCTACGATCACCAAACCCTTAACACAACAATTGAATGGTAACGATTCACTCAAAATTGGCGAAGATTTTTATCCGCATTTAAAGATTGTAAAAACCTATTATGTTTGTTAGAATATCCAGATTTTTCAAAACCCTCCAGTCTTACGACAAACGCAAGTATTGTGGCAATAGGAGCAGTCCTTTCTCAAGGTACACCTAATAATGAAAAACCAGTATCATTTGCTAGTCGCACACTTACAGACACTGAGTTACAGTATTCAACCATAGAAAAAGAAATGTTTGCCATTATATGGGCTACGAAATATTTCCACCCTTATCTATATGGCCAAAAATTCAAAATTAACACCGATCACAAACCACTAACGTGGCTAATGAATTTTAAAGAACCTAATTCTAAATTGGTTCGGTGGAAACTGCAGCTTTTAGAATATGATTAAGAAATTTCATATAAAAAAGGTTCCGAAAACGTAGTAGCAGATTCACTTAATCGCATTTTAGCGGAGGTACACACCAACATTTCTATAACAAATAACTGTAATGAAAAGACAAACACAATTTTTACCGTAAAAAAGCCAATTCACGAATACAATATGCAGATTATATTTAGAATTCATACAGATTCTCAAATAATAACCTCAACTCTTTTCAAAAATAAAATAAGGAGAATAGTCACGGATAATTCATTTGATAATAAAAAAATACCAGAAATATTTAAAACGATATTAAAACCAAATAAAGTTTACGCTATTTTTGCTGAAGATGGTATTTTCAATATCATTCAAGATTTATTAAAAGAATATTTTTTTACCAACAAATATCTACAAAATTGTAAGAGCTACTACAATACTGAAAGACGTTGAAAATATTGAAGAATTAGAAATACAAAATTATCATATAAACAGCAACCATAAAGGCATAGACGAAACAGTAGCTCATTTAAAGAGGGAAATATATTCTCCACAACTTAAAACTCAAACGTCCCGACTTAATAATCACTGTGATATTTGTCAAACCTTAAAATACGATAGACAACCACAAAACTAACTTACCAAGAAACAGAAATTCCAGATTTTCCTATGCAAATATTAAACATTGACTTATACAACATCAATTGCAAAATAATTTTAACAATTATAGACAAATTCTCAAAATTTGCAGCTGGATATACTATTCCAGCAAGGGATAGTCTGAACATAATTAAAGCCAAGAGAAAATTTTTTGTATTCTTCGGTACTCCAAAAAAAAAAAGCTTGTCTGCGACCAAGGCGCTGAATTTGCAGGAAAAATATTTTAAGACTTCTGCGAACAATATAATATTCAAGTACATTTCACGTCTTTCCAACAATCATTTAGCAATTCACCAGTTGAGAGGTTACAATCATCCTTAACATAAAAATATCGCATTATAATAAATAAAAAATAGGAAAAAAACTAGATTGCGACCAAAATGATATTGTTCCCGAAACGTTTACTACATATTATAACGCTATCCATTCTACCCCTAAATACACTCCGTATGAGATTTAATGGTATAAGACACTTCCGCCACTACTTGCAGGGACGTAATTTTGTCGTATATTCAGATTGTAATTCCTTAAAGGCTAGTCGCACAGAGCTAGACTTAACGCCGAGGCTACATAAGTGATGGGCATTTTTACAATCGTTTGACTTCGACATAGAATACAGGAAGGGTGATCGTATGGCGCATGTAGATTGTTTATCTCGGAATCCAGTTTTTGATAAAAATAAAGATCAGAATTAAATTCTAGAAAAACGCATTATTTTGACCGAGGTAACTGACAACTGGTTAATTGTTGAACATGAATGTGATCTTGAGGTAACAGATATATTAGTTAAGTTCAAAAATAACGAATTGCCAAGTATTAAAAACCTATGAACTAAGGAAAGGAGTTTTATATAGAAAGATACAACGAAATGGTAAGGCTAAATGTTTGCGTGTAATCTTTAGGGCATTTAGATGGGCAGTGATTAATCACGTTCTCGAATCTATTATGCATCATGGCTGGGAGAAAACATTGGAAAAGTCTATGGATTTTATTGGTTCGAAAATATGTCAAAGTACGTTCGTAGATTTGTTGAAAATTTAATTTCTTGCAAATTAGCTAAGCCACCAGTTAGAAAGTCAAAGTACGTTCGTAGATTTGTTGAAAATTGCATTACTTGCAAATTAGCTAAGCCACCAGTTGAAATTCAATCTGAATTACACTCGATTCCTAAGGTAGACATCCCGTGGCACACAGTGCATATAGACATAACATGAAAGATAGCCTGAAAGAATACGTAATTGTCTTGCTAGATGCGTTTACGAAATTTGTTTACTTACATCACACCTTAAATATTGATACTGAATCTTCAATCAAAGCTGCTAAAGCCGGCGTATGTTTGTTTGGTGTGCCTACGCGCATTAAAGCGGATCAGGGTCGTAATTTTGCAAGCTCAGGATTTCGTGAATTTTGTTCGTCCCAAGAGATTGAGCTACACTTAATTGCTACAGGCGCTAGTAGGGCAAACGGCCAGGTAGAGCGAATAATGAGCACACTTAAGAGTATGTTGACAGCAGTCGAAACCAGTCAGAGGTCGTGACAAGATGCTCTAACCGAAGTACAACTGGCAATGAATTGCACCGCAAATCGAGTCACGAAGTTCAGTCCATTAGAAATACTAATAGATAGAGAATCAAGACCTGTATGCTTGTTACCAATAGGTGAAGAAGAGGATAATTTATTTGATAGAGAGTCTATAAGAAGACAAGCCAAGGAAAACATGGAGGCTAATGCTCGTTATGATAAACTAAGATATGATAAGAATAAAGCAATGATAATAAAATATAATGTAGGAGACCATGTGTTATTAAAAAACGAAGAGCGTCAACAAAACTAAGCTTAATCCGAAATCCGAAAGGTCCGTTCGAAATAATCGAACAAGTAGATGGCGATATGTATGTTTTAAAGTGTTAAACAAGCAAAAGGACTTATAAGTATGCACATGAGTTATTGAGGGCATTGCCCAATCGAGAATTAAGTAAAGAAATTGATTAAGAATTTGATGGCTCAAGAGGAGATGCATCTGACTCTCAAATGAGAAATAGAGATAAAGAAGGCACAGCAGTTGCCTTGGAATCCCAAGAGGGGATATAGAGAACACACCATAACAGATGGAATTTTTATGACGGGGGTCAATTGACCGCACCATAGTAGAAGGACTTACTGTGGCGGGGGTCAGTGATGATCGCACCATGACAGATGGATTTGTTATGGCGGGGATCGGTAAGAATAACTAGACATCATAATGGAATTACAGAAAAGAATAATCGTTAAGTTTGATTTAAAAGAAAATGTTATGAGGAAGTTTATATGATGGTATTGTGAAACCAATTTGCTTGTTTTGTGTAAAAGTTTAAACTTTATGTAAATACAAGTTATTGAAGGAAATGGTTAATAAAACTTGACGATAACTGAAAAAATCTTTTCCTAGATCTAGCACACGAGGACGTGTGATTTGTCAGGAAGGCCGTGTCGTAGAATGTTAAATTAGCCCACTGTATATGTGTGGCATAGAATGGTTAGTTTGACCATTGTGCCAACGGTTCTCAGAACGCACAGCGGTTCAGGGAAAGAGACATACTCTGCTGATGAGTAAGGTCTGTTCGTAGGGGCTTAGAAAAGAGATGGCATTATGATTTGCCAAATTGTGAAATAGTATAGAATGTGCGTGGCGAGTTTAGTTAATGTTGCGCCACTTAGACGAATAAAACTTGCCGCGAGATAGAACTTGAACAAGGAAACAAATAATCATTCTCCGACATATACGTACATATGTTTACAACAAAAAGCGATGCGTAGTGACGCGCGAAAGAACAACGCAAAACATCATGATCGGACGTTTCGTGGAAAATGTTTGAAACAGTTGCAATTAGTTCTGTGTTTCAGTGCGACTCACAGTGTAAGTGCAACTTATGTGGTCAAACCCTTTTAACGTGTAGTTGAAACATGTTCGAAACGATATTAGTATATATTGAGGTGCAAGTAATGTACCAAAAGCAACAATATATTTATATATGTTTCATGTTTTTTTTTTGTACACATAAGATCTACCATGAGAGGAGCAAAAAATCATATTCCAAATACCAGGAGTCGAACCGGAAACAACACCAGCGTATCCGAGAATACAGAGGCCATCGTAACAAGACAAGACGATCAATCATCTACGACTTCTTCATCAGATTACGTCCATTCGAATCAAGGAGAGCTAAATATTAGTACACTTGATGTACTATCAACATTGAAAATACCTGACGCAATTCGTTTTTTACCTACATACGATGGTAAACCAAAAAATTTACAAGAATTTATAACCAATGAAATAAAATCGAAGGAAAGGCTAGCGAAGCCATTATCTAATCTGGAGCCAGTCTTAATTGGGACGCTCTCATCTTGCATTGCACGGAAAAGAGAGATAAACCCACTCTTATGTTCAAGCTCCACAATACTGTGCAGAAGGGTTTTTCTCTACTTCAACTATATGACAAAATCTGTGAGATTAAATTAACATTATTTAGAATAGCGGAAACCACCGAATCGAAGCAGAAAGAGTCTCAACTGATTTTTAACAGGAATTAGGGGCCCATTAGGAGCTACAGTAAGATCTATGAAACCGACCAATCTTCGTGAAGCCTTAGAATGGGCGTTAAAAGAAAAATAAACTTTTTTTGCTCAAAATAATATGAAAAGAACGGATCATAAACGGGAATATGAATCCCAACAATATTATACTAGAAGTTTGAATTATAATCAAAGTAGAGAAAATGATAAAAAACGTAGTCATAAACGTAGTAGTGACGGTTCTAATGACGGAAACGATAATAGAAAAAATGACGAAAGACGTAACTACAAGCGTTATCGTAACAATTATAACAATATTGATAATAATTTCAAAGGATATAATATATTAGCAATTATGCCAAAAGATAATAACTACAACAATAACAATCAACAGCATCAATCCAATAGACAAACCATCAACTATCAGTCCAGAAATTCGATAAATAATATTGATCAACAAGCACAAATTCAGAATTTTAATGAGGCGGTCAATTTTCCACAAAAAGCCTCAGACAACAGAAAGGATACCTAGTAAACAAAGACAACAAGTCCAGACTACCATATATTATAGCAATCAAGGCTTTCGATAAAGCTCTCAAGTTCCTTATAGATACCGGTGCTACCTTTTCCATCATTAACCGTGAATATATTCAAAAAGAAAATTAGATTAAATTACATACACCAATAACACCAATAACCATTAAGACAGAACTAAATCAATTCCAATATTAATTTCTTTTATTTGATTTACATCCATATTTAGATGGACTTATCGGGATAGATGTATTACAAAAAATCAAAGCTATTGTAAACATTCCGTTGAAGATACTTGAAACAAAAACTTCAAAGATAAATATTAAGCTAGAAGGGAAATCAAATTCTGCCATATATACAATTGAAGAGGAATCAAAGAAGATTATTCATCTACCAGTAAACATCACAAACGGAGTCTTCTTGTTTGAATCCACAAGTATTTCCAAAGATATTGTAATATCAGGTGGAATTTATACTGCCGAAAATAATGTTAGTTATATGGAAGTTCATAATTTTTCAAGCCAGGACAAACAATTCTGTTTAGATACATATTTAGAATTGCAAAACTGTAGAGAACAAGACTAATTTGAAGTCAACTTAATTCAAAAAGAAAATAAGGAAACGACATTTGATAATCAGGATTTTAATACTTATATACGAACTCAACACCTTAATAATGAAAAAATTACTCAACTTAAAAAACTCTGTTTAGAATTTCCGATACTTTTTTTCAAAAATGGAAATACCTTACCTTTCACTAACCTAATCAAGCACAGAATTAGAACCACAGACGAAATTCACATTCACACTAAACCCTTTCGTTACAGCCAAAAGGAAAGACTAGAAATGAGGAAACACATTAACAACCTGCTGGAACAGAAAATAATTAGACATTGCCATTCTCCATTTAGTGCTCCAACCTTCCTTGTATCAAAAATAATGGATAGCTCAAATACAAAAAAATGTCGCTTAGTAGTAGATTATAGCATTAGATTTTTCTAGCGGTTATCACCAAATAGAGACACATCCGAAAGATGTCAAGACGGCATTTTCCACAGAAGGAGAACACTTTGAGTTTGTAAGAATGCCATTTGGACTTACAAATGCCCCAACCATCTTCCAAAGGGTTATGGATAACGTGTGGGCCGATCTAATTGGCAAATGTTGCCTTATATATCTAGACGATATAATTATATTCTCCATCTCTACAGGAACATATTAAAGATTTTGCTACGATCACCAAACCCTTAACACAACAATTGAATGGTAACGATTCACTCAAAATTGGCGAAGATTTTTATCCGCATTTAAAGATTGTAAAAACCTATTATGTTTGTTAGAATATCCAGATTTTTCAAAACCCTCCAGTCTTACGACAAACGCAAGTATTGTGGCAATAGGAGCAGTCCTTTCTCAAGGTACACCTAATAATGAAAAACCAGTATCATTTGCTAGTCGCACACTTACAGACACTGAGTTACAGTATTCAACCATAGAAAAAGAAATGTTTGCCATTATATGGGCTACGAAATATTTCCACCCTTATCTATATGGCCAAAAATTCAAAATTAACACCGATCACAAACCACTAACGTAGCTAATGAATTTTAAAGAACCTAATTCTAAATTGGTTCGATGGAAACTGCAACTCTTAGAATATGATTATGAAATTTCATATAAAAAAGGTTCCGAAAACGTAGTAGCAGATTCACTTAATCGCATTTTAGCGGAGGTACACACCAACATTTCTATAACAAATAACTGTAATGAAAAGACAAACACAATTTTAACCATAAATAAGCCAATTTATGAATACAATATGCAGATTATATTTAGAATTCATACAAATCCTCAAATAATAACCTCAACGCCTTTCAAAAATAAAATAAGAAGAATAGTCACAGATAGTTCATTTGTTAATAAAAAAATACCAAAAATATTTAAAACAATATTAAACCCAAATAAAGAACCTTTACGCTATTTTTGCTGCAGATGGCATTTTCAATATCATTCAAGATTTATTAAAAGAATATTTTTTTACCAACAAATATCTACAAAATTGTAAAAGCTACTACAATACTGAAAGACGTTGAAAATGTTGAAGAATTAGAAATTAAAAATTATGATTTAAACAGCTACCATAAAGGCATAAACGAAACAGTAGCTCCTTTAAAGAAGGAAATATATTCTTCACAACTTAAAACTCAAACGTCCCGACTAAATAATCACTGTGATATTTGTCAAACCTTAAAATACGATAGACAACCACAAAACTAACTTACCAAGAAACAGAAATTCCAGATTTTCCTATGCAAATATTAAACATTGACTTATACAACATCAATTGCAAAATAATTTTAACAATTATAGACAAATTCTCAAAATTTGCAGCTGGATATACTATTCCAGCAAGGGATAGTCTGAACATAATTAAAGCCAAGAGAAAATTTTTTGTACACTTCGGTACTCCAAAAAAAAAACTTGTCTGCGACCAAGGCGCTGAATTTGCAGGAAAAATATTTTAAGACTTCTGCGAACAATATAATATTCAAGTACATTTCACGTCTTTCCAACAATCATCTAGCAATTCACCAGTTGAGAGGTTACAATCATCCTTAACATAAAAATATCGCATTATAATAAATAAAAAATAGGAAAAAAACTAGATTGCGACCAAAATGATATTCTTACCGAAACATATAATAACGCTATCCATTCTACCACTAAATACACTCCGTATGAGATTTTTTACGGTAGACCACATTTATTTAACAAAGAGACAACATTCAGCAATGAACATGACTATATCCAAAATTAACGATTTTCAGAGAATAATATATCCCAAGATTAAAGATGAAGTTGAAAGAAAAATAAAAATTAGAATCAATAAATTGAATAATGATGTAATATTTAGAAAATAAAATAGAAGAAATAAGCTTACACCCAGATTCACAAAGCATTAAGTATTAAAATATAAGGGCCCAACCCTTACCACAACCAAAAATCAAAAGATTCACAAATCAAAAATTTAAAGAAGAATAAAGAAACAAGAAGTTTAGTTCACTTAAGTTTTAATCCATTTAGAAAAACAATAAGTTATTACAAAAAATATATATATTTAATAAAATAATGAAAGTTAATGAGCGAAATAATTAATCTTTAATATTTTTATAATTACTCTATTTTGATTAAGTTTTAAGTTTTAAGAAAAATATAGAAAATAGTCATGCTATATAAGCTCAAAAGTCAGAATAATAAGTAATATAATAGTTATAAACACCGTATTTATAGAAGTAGCGATGAACGTAATGAAAAATGTATTTATGTTACAATATATCGAATAAGACAAATTAACAATATTTCAATAACCACATACTTATTCATGTTATATCAAACGAATAAACTATCAACCATAATTACTCCAAGATTATTGTTCCGTTCACTGTTGTTCAACAACCAAACCAACCAACGTAAACATTAATATTATTAATTAATGTTATAATAATTATGGAGACTCATAACCCATTAAAAACTCATATTTAAAATATATTTTTGCAATTAATTCAAACTCTGTTTTATGTATATTTTTTTTTATTTACTAGATTTGAAAACGTAAAGTTAGAATAGCCACTTATATGTTTTTTTCTTTTGTTTTCTAGTTAATTAACGTTCGTCATCTGTTGTGTTCCAACGCCGCGGTCTTTGTCTTCTGGTGATATAGTTGTTCGCAGCTCGATGCGTTTGCATTAGCCAATTGTGTTTTAATTATTGATGAATGGAGAATTGAATGTAGTGTTCGTTGCTGCCTATGTTGACGTAGGCCAGCCTTACGACTTTTTGTACTTTGAATACACAAGGTATTCGGAACGTTT
This sequence comes from Drosophila rubida, assembly GCA_035046165.1. Taxonomy (NCBI): domain Eukaryota; kingdom Metazoa; phylum Arthropoda; class Insecta; order Diptera; family Drosophilidae; genus Drosophila; species Drosophila rubida. The sequence goes on from JAWNOF010000011.1 coordinate 602,516, forward strand.
AATTAGTTAAGTAAATTATTTACACTCTCGTGGGTAATTTGTTTTATTATTGAACCATGCACTCTAGATGCCAAAACTTCACTGAATGTGACTTAAAAATTATACAACAGCGAAGCTTAAGGCTGCGCGATTGTTCCATAGCGGCCTCGCAATTATACATTTTGTATTTGGATAGTTCCTAATCAGCAAAGTCTAAATAAATTGGCTTATTAAAAATGCTGCATAATCGTTGTGTTTATAGTGTAAGGCGTCTTGCGAACTTATACATTCCACTCTTTGATGATCTCTAATTTTACCCTCCTTTTGCTGTTTAGATAGATTTAACATAGACAAAATTATTAAGTAGTTCGAAATCTTTTTGAAAGTTAACGTAAGTGGTTAAATTTGGTGGTGGTTGTTTTACATTTTTAATTTGTTTAAATATAAATGTGTATGGGTATAACCTAAATTGTCAATACTAGAAACTGATTAATTTAAATTCGATCCTTCACTTTCGACTTTAAATGTATCGGCTTTCACTTTCGACTTAAATAACAATGTTTTAAATAACAATTGAGACTTGATACGCTCGAACCCGATTTGTATTAAAGGTGGTTATACACATGCAGATTCCCAACCCATTGTGTATAGTTCGAAGGCAATCGATCGATTGTGGTATGAGTGTTCACCTTGAACTATCGCGGGTGGCATCGCCGTTGATCAACGGGCAATAAGCTGAACATTTTTCAATACCTATTAGAGTAATAAAATCTCCTATAAATGCCAGGCCGACAAAATTTGGACTAATTAAGAATCAGAAAATACTTTCCCGAAGGTGATGAAGGTGAGTTTGACGAATTCGGCATTATTCAGAAACTGAGCATTCGCTCACTATAGCATCTGCTTTATGATGAAACTTTTGACATCAATTTAAATATTTTTAAATTTAAAATTTGAAGCGCCAAACTGAACTTTGAGATTCATAGTTATCTTTGAATAAAAAAGTTCTTAAAGTTGTTTCTTTCTCTAAAATTACCCTCCCAATTACACAACAACTTTTAAATATTTTAGATAGATATTTTCCACTTTGTGGTTAAAAGTAGTTTTTTCAACTACTTCCATTCGAACAATAATTTAATACTCTAAGATCTTTTTAAATTTCTTTTAAAAGGTGAAAGATTTGGCTTAATTTGATTATCTCCAATTTTACAATATTTTGGGAGCTCTCATAGAATTTATAAAAATATATATAATACTAATAATACAAGATATATTTTATTTGACATCCTCTCACACTCGCCATATAAAAATTAATACATTAATGGCTATCATAAGTTTACATTTTCAGTGCTTCGAATTTTTATTAGAAATTTAAGCTAACACCACAAAAACTACCACTTAATTCGAAGAATACTTTTAATAAAACTATAAATAATTATTTATGTTAGCAATATATTGAGTACTTTAAAACTCTTTTTCATGATAACATGTCAACAGTCGACTAACACAGCATGGCACCTTTACAATTGTGATTGGGACGGCTGGCAAAATATATATAACAAAATATCTGCCCTCACAAATTTAAAATTTCGAACAGACTTGAAATTTATGATGATGTGCAGTCAGAAACCAGTACGAATTACAACTTTTAAATTTTCAACATTATCCCTTCAAAGCTTTACTGCGGTAAGTCTGACATAATTTAATAAGATTCTTAACGGCTAAAAAACTAATTTCAGATTCTTAGCACATCATTGAGCTATTTTACATTGCTACGTTCACTTTACGATGACAACAAATTATTAGAGATTTTAAACTAAATATCGTCAATTCTCGAATTAATGCTTTCAATAGTTAATTGGTGAATTTGTGGGAATCTAAAGGAAACTTCTTATATTCTAATATGATATTTTTAAAACAAGAAATAATTTAAATTGATCTATATAAGAATATACGATATATTACGTTTTAAAAATTAAAAAATATATAATTCTAATATACATAAATAAACATATTTGATTTTCGTGGTTCCAAATGCAGCCACGTGGAAGCAATTTTTGTACTGTCTTATGTTATCTATTGCATAAGCTTGGTTCGAGTAAATGCCTCCAAATATAATCGCTTTTAGACTCAAGAGAAAAGGACTGGGTAATGTAGGTTGGATAGAATTTTATTCTTCTTAGGGCATTACATTTGGGCGGGAGTAGTATGACAACCTAACTGAGTTGTCAGTTACTGGGTGTCATAAATTAAAATTAATTAGGGTCAGCTGTCAATTAAGGGTAAATAAAAATGCACCTAATTAGGGTTAACTGTCAAGTTGTCAATAAAGGGTCAGGGTAATAAAAAGTGCGTTCAATTAGTGGCGATCATGTGCGGAAATGATCCGCTAACGTAGCCAGGCACGTGGCGAAAAAGGACGGGGCACTAAAGGAAAATCACTCAACGCCAGAGATCAATGGAAGGCGAAAAGGCGCTCGGAATACCCAACGCACCGAAAGGGACGGCGGCGCAAACAGGTGCTCGTTGCGTAGAGGCACGGTCGATCGACGAAGTGGGAAAAGGCGACGAGGGCGTGAACGGAAAATCGAAACGTCACCGAACGAACGAAAAAGGACGCACAGAAATGTTTGAAGTGGGATATGCTAATGACCGCCTTAATGAAAAAGGTAGGAGCGAAAAGGGCACTCATAACGCTAGCGAACGATCAAAGTCGAAACGGACACCCACCATACACTCGTACAACAAACACTTATCTTCCTCGAATCCTGGCCGAATCCACATCAAACAAGTGAGAACGGGTACAGTCGAGCTAGCCCGACTGTAATATACCATGTACCATTTGACAAAATAAAATTTAAAACAAACATATGTAAATCAACATATTGTAATTGCCTAAATTTATAAATAATAATACATGAAACACAGCGAATACTAAAATTGAGTCAATGTAAAAGAGGTCACATCAAATGACATTATTCATATCATTTAATGGAAAAGCTGCAGTTCAGCTCTGTTGTTGGAATACGCAAGCACACGCACACATACAAGCAAACCTGTATGTGTGTATGCATGCGTACGAATACGCTAGAAGACTAGTGCTTGTTGTTGTTGTTGCTGTTGCGCCCGCCTCTTGCGCTTGCTTTGCGTATGTCAAACTTCTTTCGCTTATACCAAAGCTAGATTTTATCCGATTTGAACCATATTTTGGATTTCGGTTAATATGATAAATATCTACATATTGCACTCTAAATTAGCTTGCGGTTTTTGGGCAAGGGGAAGGGCGATGGAGGAAAAAACATAAACTTTATCTACGTAGCGGCATTTTACACATAAATCCAAAGATTAGTTACTCTAGCTTTTACCATCTCTGAGATCTAGGTGTTCATACGGACAGAAGGACGGACGGACGGACGGACAGACAGACAGACAGACGGACGGACGGACATGGCTAAATCGATTTTATTTTCAATTCTGAACATTTTGGTTGTAACAACATATGGTCTGCGACGTCTCCTTCAACCTGTTATATACATTCGAACGAACTTAATATAAATTTGTACCTATAGGTACATGGTATAATTATTGTGATGTCGTAAAGGCATCATGCAGAGCTGAGTAATATTTTTAGGGGTTCGCCACTAGTATCCGGGATCTATGTGCAGATGAGATGAGCAGGCGAGATGTTCATGGAGTCAGGGGTGACCAACAATGTAATGCAGAGTCACCAAGGTTGGCTGGGTTCCGTAGCACACACTACAAAATCAAATGCTGAAATTAAAATGTTAATTTCGCATTCATCAACTAAAATAAATCATATAATTATTTTCTTGTAATATAATTTTTATTTCATCCACATTGATTAGAAGCGATGTTCTAAATTTACATACATTTTCATGATTTTAAGAGATTTGTTTGAGCATACAGTAATGAAATGGCAGGAACACGTATCAACTCCATCGTCTATATCCTCGCGAACCCAAGAACATAAAATAAGTGGAGTATTATTTTTTGTAGCATAGAAATAGTTTAATGTTTCATACAGATAATTCATGTGCTCAGGAAAAATTTTCTCTTTAAACATTTTAATAAAATTTTTTATTTTTAATATGAGTTGAATTGTCGTGTTGCTAATTTCAATGATTTTATCAATGGATGAGAACATTTTTTCTATTTTTTAATTTAAATGAGGAATGGGGAATTTGTGTTAGATTGTTAGACGAGACGTTGATCTAATCCAATTAGAGGAGTGTATTCAACTAGACTAGATCATGAATGAGAAGGCAATATACGCATCATATCGCTCGTTGTAGTTAGTTCGGTGGAAATTTTAACATCAACCGGTCCGGATTTGACCGACTCATTCTGATATGAGAGATCCACAACAATAGCAGCCTTTGTTTTGAATTCCGTTGGAGATAGAAGAGCTCGAGCCTTCCGGTTGGAGTAACTCTCCTGAAATCTAACATAGATGTAATACAAGACAGCAAGCCGGTTGTCATTGTATTTAATATTTAAATCCTCATATGGGTACACTTCTGAATTTTTGTAATTAGATTTCCATTCAATGTAAAAGCAATGATAGCAATACGTGGAAGTTATCTATTTGCAGTCAAATTAACATTCCATACATGATGGGTTCCTTGAACTAGTGTGGGGTTTATATAACAATCCCAGATGCGAAATGCTAGTGGTAGTGTAGCACCACTTTTTACGACATTAAAAATTTATATTTTAGTGCTGTCGCTCGGAACTATGTATGGAACTTTCCAACTAATGCTATGTATCTGAATTTTATGTGGAATACCTCCAACTGATTAAGCATACACATCATCTGTATTTTTAGCCAACAAGAGAATGAGTTTACAATTTAAAATGACTTCCTTATAGTCCTCAGCAAATCCCATAAGCATTTTTGGTGGTACAGAGAAACTAAAATATCCTCCGGAAAGGATATTCTCTCCACCACTCCACCCAGCATTGCGATAAACTACTCATTCCTGTTGACCCATATAGAGAAAGTGACTAACAACACGAAGAAAAACACAATTTAAAATATAAATATAGAATATTTACACAATTTAAAAATATATCGAAATACTTAAAGTAAATTTTCCCATTCGTGAATTCAGTGAATAAACTATAAGAAAAAGTTTATTGTGTAGATTAATACACCCAATTGAAAAAAAACAAGTGAGAACGGCTACAGCCGTGCTAGCCTGACTGTAATCTGCCATGTACCATTTGACAAAATGAAATTTAGAACTAACATATGTAAAATTGTAATCGCCTAAATTTACTTATAATTAAAATAATAATACATGAAACCCAGCGAATACTAAAAAAAGATATCACATCAAATGACATTCATATCATTTAATTGGAAAAGCAGCAGTCCAGCTCTTTCGTTGAAATACGCATGCACACACACACATATAAGCAAACCTGTATGTGAGTATGCATGCGTACGAATACGCTTCTTTTGTTTATAACAAAGCTAGTTATTATCCGATTTAAACCATCTTTTGGATTTCTGTTCATATATATCTACAAACTGCACTTTAAAGTAACTTTCTAAAAACATAAACTTAATCTGCGTAGCGACACAATACACCTAAATCCAAAGTTAGGTTACTCTAGCTCTTACCATCTCTGAGATCTAGGTGTTCATACGGACAGACGGACGGACGGACAGACAGATGTAAATGGCTAAATTGATTTTATTTTCGATTGTGAACATTTTGGTTGTAACAACATTTGGTCTGCGATGTCTCCTTCAACTTGTTGCATACATTTAAACAAACTTAATATACCTTTGTACCTATAGCTACATGGTATAATGACTTTCTTATAGTCCTCAGCAAATCCCATTAGCATTTTTAGTGGTACAGAGAAACTAAAATATCCTCCCGAGGGGATATTCTCTCCACCGCTCCACCCAGCATTGCGATAAACTACTCCTTCCTGTTGACCCACAGAGAGAAAGTTTTTGAGCGTTGATGTAATACCGGTAAACCGTGTTCTGTCCAGCTCACATCCATTCAACTCATATCTTATTTCATCCAGAAAATTGGCCATGCAATTATTTTTGAGCAAACCATTGACATCACTCGTGCTACTTGCTCCAGTATTAACGTCAGTAATTTTGCAAAGTGTTCCTTCAATGTGAAGAAAACTCTCAAACGGTAACAAATACAAATCCTAGTTCTGTATTGTGATGCGAACTTTATCATTTGTCTTGAAGTTTTGTTGATATGGGTAATAAGTTTGATACTCCTTTTTCGTTATACTCTCATCGATGTGAGGCTTATCTTGCACGAAAAAAATGTAATTTATTTGAAAGTGTTTACTTAAATTTTATCGAGTATTGAATCCCAATGATTTTAAAATTAATTTATTTTTTAGTGTATGCACTGGTCGCTGATTTGAGGGTAGTTGAGATGATGATGATGATGATGATGATGCTTTCACTTCAGCTTTATGTTTACTAATGTTGAGGGAGTGTGGGTCGATGTTTATACTTTTTATTATAAATAATCATTCTATTGACCGTAGGTGTAGTCGACGCGACACAGTTTCTCCACGTAAATTAACTAAATTCCCGTCCTGATCCATTATCCGTACTTCGAGCGTGCTTATTTATCTAGTGTTGACTGGTAACTAAATCAGGTTTCTTGGTGTAATGTTCATTTTATATTCGGGTGTCACGCTTATTCCAAATTCGTGAAGCACATGATACGATCCACTAATAAAGTTTCACTCAACCCTAATTGTATTTATATTTAAAATATTCACAGGATTATCAGATGTGTGCATTTTTTTAGAGTCTTGGATAAGCACTCGATTACTGAATCCAAATAGCTTGCCAATACTTCGATCACGATTGAAAAATATTGTTTCATTTCGAGTATAAATTTGAACTTGCAGAGTCTTATTGTTGCTTTCAATTCAGGAATTTCTATGACTTTATCTCCAATATGAAATAAATTCTTCCCACCATTAACGTTTAGTTCAGTTTGCATATCTTTCCAAATTAATAGAAATCCAAATTTATCCTCCCAACATTTTCGTGAAATTTCCATAAAAGAATCATAATCCATATCACTGTTCACATGATCTCGATATATATGGCGCATGTTTAAATCATCTTGCTTAAACATTATAATAAAATTTGCATTTTCACGTATTAAATGTTTTGGTATATGTGTATAAGTTTGACATAAATAGAATGAGTCAATATTCTTATGTCGACTCATGCAAAAATAGTTTCGAATATTATCTTGCTTCTCACACGCAACATCATCAAATATCATAATCGAATTAGTTTTAGCTTCTTGAGGTGCTAAAACTGAATCATTTGCAGATAATGTAAAATATCTCATTCCTCAGATTGGTTTTATAAGTTTTTCCAAATACTCATATTTTGGTTGATATAGACTCCTTGAAAATACATAAATATTTTCAAATTTGAGTTCATTCGGACTCTCTATAAGAGTAAGCATCACATTGGTTATCCCAACAATCCAACAATTTTGTTGGGTAGCAACTTTCTGTGACAAGGATGACCACTACCCTCAATGTTTCTAACTACAAAGCTTATCTTTTGTCTTAATAATCGCATGTTCATGTCATTCAATGGATGACGTTGGTTGATTGAGGTCGTTATAAAATGGGCAAACACTTCTATAATATAATCACTCGAAAATCAGATATCAAAGAGGGTGGTGGTCTTGTGAACAATATAATAGACACTCTTCCCTTTGAAGCGCATATACCTGGATACAATTACTGTGGACCCGGCACAAAGTTGGAGAAACGTTTGGCTCGCGGTGATCGCGGAATCAATGCATTGGATGAGGCTTGTAGGGAGCATGATATTGCATATTCACAAAGCAAGGACTTGAACGAACGTCATACAGCGCACTTAGTTTTGATTGATAGGGCTTGGCATCGTGTGAAAGCGTGGGATAGTACTCTTGGAGAGAGAGCAGCAGCATATTTTGTAACAAACATGATGAAGGCTAAGAAAAACTTTGGGATGGGTGCAAAGCAGTGGAAAAAGAAAGTATTGAAAACCTCTTTTGCCACAATAATAATAAAGTCTAACAAGGAATTGAAAATTGCGCGTAAAGCAGTCTGTAATTCGATGGAATGTAAGAAAAACATTGTAATTCCACGGGTTATAACTGTACCCAAAGTAGGTAATTTCTTACCACTTGTACCAATTTTAACAACCCTTAGTGCTGTAGGTACCTTAGCCTCAGGTAGTGCAGCAATAGTAAAGTCAATTAATAATCAAAAGTGGCAAAACAACAACTTGAAGAGAACAAGAGACATAATAAAAAAATGGAAACGGTTGCATTGAGGGCGGGGTTGTATTTACAACTATATAAGAAAGGGTATGGTAAAACATTAACCAAAAAATAAACGAACATAAAAAAACTGGTAAGTGAGCTACGCAAAAGAGCATTATCAAACTTTGATATAATGAGGTTTGCAATTAAAAATATTTCACATTTTCGGGGGTTTTTATGAAGGCTAAATTACTCAAATTCCCATTACAACTTGAATGTGGAATAATAAACCTAGCAGACTCTACATCAAAAGGAACACATAGGTTAGCTTATTATTAAAGAGAATCGCAACGCTATTATTTTGATAGTTTTGGAAATTTACAACCGCCTTTAGAAGTAATAAGATATTTGGGAAAGAACATCAAGTACAATTATCGACGTTCTCATAAATTTGGGACTGTAAACTGTGGTCATTTGTGTTTACAATTTTTGTTGTAGGCCGATTCGTTTCACTAAAGGCGGTATATTTCTAACGGCGAGTGTGTGTGTGTGTTCTCTGAAGGACTGCACTTGACAATGAGAAAACTATGTGTCCCTTTGTCCATCAACACTTGACGATCGTCGACATACTCCCAAATAGCGGAGGATGGAGAGAAATTCGTTCGCCGATGGGTATAAAATCAGCCAGCTCATTTGGTCACCAAATTTCTCGAGGTCGTCAGCAGCACCAGCACCTGCAGCAACATCAGTACTAGCACTAGCATCACCATCAGCATCAGCAGCAGCAGCAGCATCCACACCAGCATCAGCATCATGAACAACCCAACCACCAACAACAACATCAACATTGAACTACCCAACCATATTGATGATAACATTTCAAAAGAATTTAAAAATAAGCAGTATGTCCTAACGAAGAGGGATGATTATTATGTTGATATTGATTTAAAAGTAACTTTATAAATTTATACATATATATATATATAGTAAAATATCCACATCCCATTCACCATCGCTATAAAAATCGCTTGACAACAAAAAGTGCGTGTTCAATCTCACAGACCATTCGAATTCCTAATTCAAATGCTCCCACACTTTACCATAAACAAAGAATCTATAACATAAAATCACGCAACCAATACTTTAAGCAAACTCAGCATTAAAGATGAAAAATTTCCACTAGCAAATTCAGCATTATTGACAAGAGTCCAAAGATCATCTGAAACCACGCCACCAATAAATTATGACTCAGCATTAAAGATGGAAAATTTCCACTAACACATTTAAGAGAACCCTCACGAAAGTCGCAATAAGAAGTTTCATGTTAAGATAAACCGGCGTTGTCAAATTAGTTCTTTAAGAAGCCTTTGCTTAGAATGGTCGTTGCATATACTCGTTCCCTTTTTAATAAAGTCCTCCAGTAAAAACAATAGTGTTTTATTTTTTTATTGTTACCCCATAACAAAAAACTTAATTGGCGCAGCCGGTAGGATATGTTAAAAGTGTTAGTCAATAAATAATCGTGACCGCTAAAAGGATAAAAATTATCCCGGGTTAACGTAAAAATTGAACTCTAACCGCAAAGTACACCCCCGCAAAAAGAAAATCTACGTGTGTGAAAAAACTATAAGTTTAAACATGGCCGTTGAACTATCAGAACAACATTTGAACCAGTGTTTAAGCCAAATCAAACACGTACCAACGTTCGAAAGAGGCGCTGAAGCCCTATCAGCATTTGTAAAAAGAGTAGATTTCATTCTATCTCTATACCCGAAAAGATGCGCCCGGCAAACAAGTATCATCTTTGGAGCCATCGAACGGCAACTCGACGGAGAGGCATTGAGAATCTCACAGATTTCTCAAACAAACACCTGGATGACACTCAAGACAGCACTCATCGACGAATTTAAAACCCAAACCCCCTACGAAGAATTACTAAGACGTCTCTACAACACAAACTGGATTGGAAGTCTACGTAAGTTCGTAGAAGAACTCGAAAGAAAATCTTACACCATTACCAATAAGTTAGCTTTAGAAAACAATCCAAGCAACACAATAATTTTTACCAAAGCTTTACAAAACACAACGAAAGATGTAATTTTTAAGAAATTACCTGATAGGATGTTCATGACCCTTGCAAGGCATGACATAACTACAACTTCAAAATTAAAAGCATTTGCACAAATAGAAGGTATTTACGAAACTTATACCGAAAATCATAATACATCTAGAATTGAAAAACATAGTAATCAAAGGCATAATAACAGACACAGTACAAACTTCAAATCAAACAATTTTCATTCTTATGACACGTCCTATTTCAAACCACAAACGAATTACCAAAATCTGAATTTAATTAAGCAAAATCAAAACCAGAACCTCCATCAAGAATTTCAACACAAATTAAAAGAAGGACAAATTCAGAATGCTTCAAATTATTCAAGAGATACTTCAATCAGTCACGGGACTAACCCACCAATTAAAAGACAAAGACAAAGTCAAAGTGGCCAATTCAAAATGGACACTGCAGAAAATTTTCTTCTAAATGCCTCAGACTAAAATTTAGAATAACTACCCCATTCATTAAACTCACGATACATTCAAAAAATCTAAATGTATTATTGATACAGGTTCTTCGATAAATCTCATTAAAGAAAATTATTTTAATTCAAAAATTAACAAAAACCCAATAAAAGTGCAAACAATAAACAATATTACTGAATTGTCAGATAATATTTTACTCGAATCCAGTAGAATATGCCCCATAGGCCAAACTTTTTATGTTCATAATTTTTCTGAAAAATATGACATTCTGATTGGAAGAGAATTCCTAAAAGCCAGTAATTCACAAATTAACTATCAAAACGATACAGTCACGTTAGGAGACTATGAATTCAAATTTCAATACAACGACGAAAATTTTGAAGACATGGAAGATTGTGCACCAGCACCATTAATAGAAATCACACCTCACAATTTCGCAATTGAAGATGAATTAAGAGAGTGTAATGAGTTTAGATTAGAACATCTTAACACAGAAGAAACAACAAAGCTTAAGAAAATTTTGTATGAATTCCGTGATATTCAGAAGGTGACAATTTGACCTTTACAAGTACTATTAAACACGCAATTCAAACAAAACATGAGGACCCAATATACAAAAGACCTTACAAATACCCACAAACTTATGATCAAGAGGTCAATTCACAAATAAACGATATAATAGAATATGGCATAATTAGAAAATCTAAATCCCCCTATTGTTCTCCAATTTGGATAGTTCCAAAAAAATTGGATGCCTCAGGCAAACAAAAATTCCGAGTAGTCATTGACTACAGGAACATCAACGAAATTACCGTTGACGACAAATTTCCAATACCTAATATGGATGAAATTTTGGATAAATTAGGCAAATGCCAATATTTTACCACAATTGATTTAGCAAAGGGTTTTCACCAAATACAAATGGACCCGAAATCAATATTAAAAACAGCTTTCTCCACAAAACACGGTCATTAGGAATTTACTCGTATGCCCTTTGGGCTCAAAAATGCTTCAGCAACCTTTCAACGTTACATGAACAATTTATTAGAAGATCTAATCTTCAAAGACTGTCTTGTGTACTTGGATGATATTATTATTTACTCCACTTCATTGGACGAACATATATCAGAGAAGCTAATTTAAAATTACAACTTGACAAATGTGAATTCATGAAAAAAGAAACTGAATTCCTTGGGCATATAATTACTACAGAAGGTATTAAACCAAATCCCAATAAAATTAAAGCCATAGTTGATTTTCCCATACCAAAAACCACCAAAGAAATTAAATCATTTTTAGGTTTATGCGGATTTTATCGCAAATTTATTCCCAACTTTGCCAACATTGCAAAGCCAATGACACTCAAATTAAAGAAAAATGCAACTATAAATATAAAAGACCCAACATATGTATCAGCATTCGATAAATTCAAAGTCCTTATCACATCAGACCCAATATTAATTTATCCAAATTTTGAGAAACCATTCTCACTAACAACCGATGCTAGCAATATCGCTATAGGCGCCGTTCTGTCACAGGAACATAAACCAATCTGCTATGCAAGTCGAACTCTTAATGAACGAATTAAATTATTCCACAATTGAAAAAGAATTTTTTTTTTTTTTTTTGGGCAACAAAATATTTCCTATCCTATCTATTCGGTAGAAAATTCCAAATATTAAGTGATCATAAACCATTGGTCTGGCTGAGCAACATAAAAGAACCTAATATGAAACTACAAAGAAAATCAAATTGAATGAATATGATTATCAAATTAAATATTTACCTGGAAAAGAAAATAATGTCGCAGATGCACTTTCACGCGTAAAAATAGAAGAAAACTTCTTAGGAGAAGATGCTATAAGCACAAGAGCAACTATACATAGCGCACAGGAAGATAGAAGATACAAATAACCGAAAGACCATTGAACTATTTCAATAGGCAAATAGAATTCGCAAAAGTCAATGATAATAAAGTTGAAACAATTCACTATTTCCATAAATTAAATATTAAAATTACTTACAAAGAAATGACAAATCAGTACGCCAGAGATATGATCAAAGAATATCTTTGCTCAAAGAACAGTATTATTTACTTTCACAATGAAATAGATTTCCCAACCTTTCAGAAAGCCTATCTAGAAATTATAAACCCAAATAATCGAACTAAAGTAAAGAAAACAAGTTTTAAACTTATTGATATTCAGACCTTCGCGGAATTTAAAGAGTAAATATTAAAAACACATAAAAAATTATTACATCCTGGCATCGAAAAAACAACTAACTGGTTTAAAGAAAAATATTATTATCCAGATTATCAAAAATTAATACAGAATTTAATAAACGAATGTGAAATTTGTAACGTAGCCAAAACAGAACACAGAAATACAAAGCTTATTTTTGAAGTAACACCAGAAGTTTTCAACGTCAGAGAAAAATATGTAATAGATTTTTATATGATTGACAAAAAACAATTCCTATCATGCATAGACATATATTCAAAATTTGCATCAATAATTGAAGTCCAGAGTAGAGATTGGTTAGAAGCTAAAGGAGCATTATTAATAATTTTTAATGTAATGGGAAAACCTATAGAAATAAAAGCAGATAAAGATTCAGCATTTATTAGCGCCGCCTTACAAATATGGCTACAGGAAGAAAATGTAAAAATTAATATTACCACAAGCAAAACCGGAATATCCGATATTGAAAGATTCCATAAGACAATAAATGAAAAATTGCGAATAATTGGAACTGACGATAATACGGAGAATAAATTAACAAAATTTGAGACAATTTTATATATTTACAATCACAAAACTAAACATAAAACTACTAATAGAACCCCAGCAGACATTTTTATATACGCAGGAACTCCAGAATATAATACACAAGAAAATAAAAAGAGACAAATAAACAATCTTAATAAAAGTAGAAACGATTTTAATATAGATACAAACTTTAGACATTCCCCATTGGTAAAATCCAAAACAACAAACCCTTTCAAAAAGACAGGAAATATCAAGCAAATTGATGAAAAACATTTCGAAGAAACAAACAGAGGATGAAAAGTCACTCACTATCAATCAAAGTTTAAAAAGAAAAAGATAATTAATAATAGCAAATACAACACTTCCAGGCCAAACAACAAAACTGACGAAACAACTTAAATAGATAATGTGCATCATACTTATAATCATTCTCACACCTATAAAAGCCCAGCGTATTTAAGTTAATCATATACAAAATAACCAAGGATTTATGATATTCGAAACAGGAGTAATTAACATACCGATGACATTCGAACACCATTGTATTACCTTTAACATTACAGAAATAGAACAATCATTTGAAATATTACAAATCCAAAGTCAATGTTTAAAATCACGTCCATAATTAAAATACCTAATAGAAAAATTAAAACAAGAATTAAACGGCATTCGCATTTCAAGACGCACTAAACGCGGACTCATTGATTTTGTAGGTTCCTCATTAAAATACCTTTTCGGCACGCTCGATAATGACGATAGGAAACAACTTGAAGACCAAATAAATGTCATTGCACATAACACTATTCAGACAAATACTTTAAATAACCTCATTAACACTTTAATCTAAATTTTGAAAAAATTAATAATCATTGAACATTTACATTGAACATTTTACAGAATATATTGAAGATATTGAATTAGGATTATAGCTAACACGTTTAGGAATTTTTAACCCAAAATTACTTAAGCACAACCAGATAGAACATGTTAATCATGAGAAGCTAATTAACATAAAAACTTCAGCATGGCATAACCCACAAACAAACGAAATATTCTTAATGTCGCATATTCCTATCACTAATTTTGAAACTAAGACATTTCAAATATCCTATCCAGATGAAACTGGACAAATCATAAATGAAAATGTTGAAGGCAAATTTTACTTACATAACAATTTAGTTTTAAATACCCTTTCAAAGAAAATTATAAACGATCATTGTATCGCAAATATTATAAAACATGAACCACCAATTTGTACATTTAACAAATACCGTAAACAAAATCTTACACATGTAGTAGAACCAAATATAGTGATAACTTGGAATGTAACACGAAACAAATTATATCAAAATTGTAATAAACAAGATATCTACATAGAGAATAACAAAATAATTAAAATATTCAATTGTACAATTGATTTTGAAGAAGTCAAACTATCAAATAAAGCCCAACAATTCAAAACATTAATATTTACAGACTATAATGTCACTAAAATTGAGCCTATATCACACATAGAAATTAAGGAAATGATTTTGTTTAATAATAAGGAAAACATGATTTATAAGTATTCTTTAATCACAATTGTATTAATTTTAATCCTCATTATTATTATACGTTACTCAGTACATAAGAAAACTAAAACACTCTTTAAAGCGACTATAAAAAAATATTTAAAGAAAAATGAAACTGACAAAAATGAAACTGAAGAACAGTCCGAAATTGTAAACACTCCTCCACTTATGTACCCAGAATTAAACGCTTGAGGACAAGCTCATCTCTATAGGATGGGGGAGTAAGATATCCACATCCCATTCCCCACATAAAATCCCTCACACTATTGCATTACACCATTAAAATCGCTTCACAACAAAAAGTGCGTGTTCAATCTCACAGACCATTCGAATTCCTAAATTCAAATGCTCCCACACTTTACCATAAACAAAGAATCTATAACATAAAATCACGCAACCAATACTTTAAGCAAACTCAGCATTAAAGATGGAAAATTTCCACTAGCAAATTCAGCATTATTGACAAGAGTCCAAAGATCATCTGAAACCACGCCACCAATAAATTATGACTCAGCATTAAAGATGGAAAATTTCCACTAACACATTTAAGAGAACCCTCTCGAAAGTCGCAATAAGAAGTTTCATGTTAAGATAAACCGGCGTTGTCAAATTAGTTCTTTAAGAAGCCTTTGCTTAGAATGGTCGTTGCATATACTCGTTCCCTTTTTAATAAAGTCCTCCAGTAAAAACAATAGTGTTTTATTTTTTTACTGTTACCCCATAACAAAAAACTTAATTATATATATATTGAATGAAATATTGATTTATTGGATATTTTTTTATTTCAGAATTCAATTAATTTACAGCTATGCAACTAGGTCCATTTAATAGACCAGATCTATACAAACAGGTCCGATTACCAGACCAGGTCTATACAACCAGGTACATTTACCACACTTGGTCTATACAACCAGGTGTGTTTACCAGAGTTGGTCTATACAATCATGTCCATTTACAAGTCCTGGTCTATGCAACCAGGTCAGTTTACCAGACCTGGTTTTTACAACCATGTCCATTTATCAGACATATTCACATCGCATTCATATCACACATAAGACCCCTCGCATATTAAATTATACACCAACTCTAAACAAATCCTCAAGACCCAAAAGTTATTAATTAAATGCTGAATGCAAACGCTCCCACACTTCAATGTAAACATAAAAACCAATAAGCATAAAGATACCGCACACGAGCTCAAAGATCACTTGACCAATAATTTAGAGGACTCAGCATAATTACACCCATACACTTAAGAGAACCCTCACTTACAGTTAACGAAAGTCGCAATATATATATATATGTCGAAGAATTACAAATCTAAATATGTTTAGTTTAAAATTAACTGAAAGTATGTTAGGTAACATTCTGTTAAATGAACTGAGCATCATTTGATACAAGCTCAAATGAGCATGGCGCTTGCGGTTCTTCTGCTGATGCAACAGAGACAATATAAGGATAATAATGAAATAGTTGTGATGAAATAGTCATGGTGAAATAGAGAATTGGCGAAGTGAGAGCGATGGCTTGCGAGTCAGTCTGCTTCAAGTTGCGCGACGAAGAACATTGCAAGCGACTTGCTGTGCGAAGTGCTATAAAAGTGATCATGCAAGGCGATGAAGAGACAACTACTCCAGTGCCTACACCTAATTCCCCGATAACAGAAGTGGGATCGGTCTCGCCACAAAATTTATCGAACGATCAATGGCGTGCATTATTTGTAGTGCAAGACAAAACTTTTCGGGACTTAATTAAATCGATGCAGATTCCCAGAACAACGACGTAAACCAGTAATAAAGTAACGTTTCCAAAGTTTTGTCCCGATACTGCGAACGCAGATGCCGCTGCTTGGTGTAAAACCGTCGATATAATCATGACAGAGAACATATTGGAGGGTAGCGCTCTCGTCATGGCGTTAAGTAACTCTTTGGAAGGAGGAGCATCTCAGTGGCTGTCACATATCTGTTACAGCGGAATAAAGTGGCTGGAATTCCGAGAATTATATATCCATAGATATGAAGGTGTAGAGACGCCAGCTGCTATATTGCTAAATATGTTCAGCAGTAAACCAAGGCCAAGCGAGTGTTTGTCTGTGAATGCTAGCAGACAAGTAACGGCTTTACTGTCAAAATGAAAAAATGTGAGCAGCGAATAAATTGCCGTATCGGTCGTGTTGGCGCATGCTGCGCAAATAGATAAACGGCTGCAGCGATCATTGTTTACAACGAACATCAAAACCCGAAGCGAACTGGAGCAACAATTGCGTGCCTATGCGTTTGGTAAGCGCAATGACTGCGGGACACCAGACTATACCAGTGTCCCTGAACAAAAGAAGCAGAGACCATCATGGCAAGGAAAGTGTCACTTTTGTGGCGAACCTGGCCATAAAATGGCAGAATATCAAAGCCGAAAACCGGGAGACGCAAGTGAGTCAAAATTCAACTCGACTCGCGGCAATGCCACACCAAAGAGGGATATGTCAACTTTAACCTGGTGCAAGTGTGGCCAGTTAGGTCATATTGCAACCAAATGCCCGACCTCTTCATCGTCAAGCAAGGGCAATACTTATGAGAAGCGAGTGGATGTGTGCACCGTCGTCGACCAGAATCTGACAGGATCTTGTAGGTCAGGGCTTTGGCGTAACAATAGATGCCAATAAGTTTATTTTACACAAAATTTATACTGTTAATACCTGTCTAGCACGGTTAAGTGGAATTTCATGTACTCTATAAATAGTGATGTTAAAGTAACTCAGTCTGACCGAGCCGAACTGGCAGAAATATTGATACCGCACGCACCAACATTCATATATGATATACCTAACCGACGAGTCAGCATGGGTGAATTAGAGATTCGTCTGATTGATGCCAACAAAACGGTAATGAGGCGTCCGTATAGATTAAGCGTGGAAGAAAAGATATTAGTGAGAAGTAAAATACAAGAACTTCTAGCAGCAAAAGTCATACGTCCAAGCTGTTCCCATTTCGCGAGTCCAATGCTGCTGGTAAAGAAAAAGGACGGCAGTGATCGTTTATGTATCGATTATCGTGAGCTGAATGCCAATACGGTCTCCGATAAATATCCGTTACCCTTAATATCTGACCAAATTGACAGACTGCGTGGTAGCAGGTACTTTACAAGTCTTGACATGGCGAGCGGCTTTTACCAAATACCAATACATCCCGAGTCAATAGCACGCACAGCATTTGTTACCACAGAAGACCAATATGAATTTATAGCAATGCCATTTGGCTTGAAGAACGCTTAATCTGTTTTTCAGCGAGCCATAATGCGAGCTTTGGGTGAAGTGGCATATTCGTATGCAATTGTTTATATTGATGATGTTTTAATTGCTTCTACCACAAAAGAGCAGGCCTATAATAGACTTAAGGAGGCATTGCAAAGGTTGTCTAATGCCGGGTTCTCTTACAATATAGATAAGTGTTCCTTCTTGGAGCCAAGTGTTGAATATATAGGGTATAAAATTGAAAACAGCGAAATAAGACCAAACTCGCAAAAAATTCAAGCATTGGCCGCATTGCAACCCCCACAGACAGTTACGCAACTAAGACAATTTATAGGCTTATCTTCCTACTTTCGACAATTCGTTCCTCGAGTTTCTGAACTAATGAAACCCTTGTATTTGTTAAAGTCAAAAATCAGCAAATTGGAATGTCATGAGAAGCATGAGCAGGTGCGCCAAGAAATAATATCTACATTGGTTAGTGAGGATAGTGCAGATGGCTATGGAGCTATATTAATGCACAAGATAAACGGCAAACCAAGAGTTATAGAATATTATAGCAAGTGTACTACAGGGGCTGAAACAAGATACTACTCATATGAACTGGAGACACTGGCAGTGAGTAGTATGAAAACCTCACTTTCACGCCACTTAATGGGTGTCATAAATTAAAATTAATTACGGTCAGCTGTCACAGGAGCCCATAGGAATAAAAATGTTAGCTGTCAATTTGTCTATAAAGGATCAGGATAATAAAAAGTGCATTTAATTAGGGTCAATAATTTTGTGGTGTGAGGGCTCGTGACGATTGATTGGGGAAACGATCAATGCACATGTATCAGCTCCATCGTACACATCCTCGCGAGCCCAAGAACATGATGAGAAATCATCTCCATGCACAGTTGAAACAACATCATTTATTCTACCATAGAAATAGTTTAATGATTCCTCCAGATATTTCATGTGCTCAGGAAAAATTTTTCCTTTTAAACGTTGTAATGAAATTTTTTATTTTGGTTATGAGTTGAAATGTCTTGTTGTTTATATCAGTGGTTTTATCAGGAGCCTTTGTTTTGAATTCCGTTGGAGATAGAAGAGCTCGAGCCTCCCGATTGTAGTAACTCTCCTGAAATCTCATTTGTTCTCATTGTATTTAATATTTAAATCCTCATACGGATAGACTTCTGAATTTAGATATACTTTTGCATTTTGTAAATTGTTTGTAATTAGATTTCCATTCAATGTAAATGCAATGATTGCAAAACGCGGGCGTTCTCTGTTTGCAGCCAAATTAACATTCCATACATGATGGGTTCCTTAAACTAGTGTGGGGTTTATATAACAATCCCAGCTGCGAAATGCTAGTGATAGTGTAGCACTACTTTTTATCACATTAAACATTTTGATTTTAGTGCTATCGCTCGAAACTATGTGTGGAACATTCCAACTAATGCTATGTATCTGAATTTTATGTGGAATACCTCCAACTGATTAAGCATACACATTATCTGTATTTTTAGCCAACAAGAGAATGAGTTTACAATTTAAAATGACTTCCTTATAGTCCTCAGCAAATCCCATAAGCATTTTTGGTGGTACAGAGAAGCTAAAATATCCTCCGGAAGGGATATTTTGTCCACTACTTCACCCAGCATTGCGATAAACTACTCATTCCTGTTGACCCACATAGAGAAAGTTCTTGAGCGTTGATGTAATACCGGTAAACCGTGTTCTATCCAGCTCACATCCATTCAACTCATATCGTATTTCATCCAGAAAATTGGCCATGCAATTATTTTTGAGCAAACCATTAACATCACTTGTGCTATTTGCTCCTGTATTAACGTCAGTAATTTTCCAAGTGTTCCTTTAATGTGAAGAAAACTCTCACACGGCAACACATAAGTTAACAACCAACGTGACTTTCGGCCAAACTCCCGGCCCGTTCCCACATTTCGACTCCACGTGCCGCAAAGTCAGCGGTTCTCACTAAAGGCGAACACGCGCAGAAATTCGACCACTGCACACCTGCAGTCAGTTCAATGCACCACCCAGACGAAATCTGAGACAGTTGCACCGGACGCAGCAGTAATTAGCAAATTGGAATAAGTCACGACAAATTCCAACATCAGCACCGTGGGACCGCCAATCAGACAGAAGACAGGCAGCGAAGCCACTGCTGCCCACATTGCCATTGGCTGGATCACCAAATCATCGCCTCTGCTCGCATCGCTGATCACCGCGGGATAGCTTACGTTTAGACTTTAAAAACATTGTTAAGTCATTTCTAAAAAAACCGTCAAACCGACAATTATAATTATTTTTAAAGAAAAACAATCTAAAAACTTATTTGGCGCCCCAGCAGGGACCCCGCAAAAAAATCCAAGAATCGCGACTTCGGTAAAAAAACGCAAGTGCCTCAAGTAGCCACAGTTTCGAAGTAAAAGGATAAAGTGACCTCTCCTTCATAGTGGGAGATTATCCTCGCGATCTTGTGATAAACGTCGGGGTTCTCAAAACGAAAAAAAAAATCGCTGCCGATCCTATAGGATGTTAATGGCTAAATCGATTTTATTTTCGATTCTGATCATTTTGGTTGTAAAAACATATGGTCTGCGACCTTTCCTTCACCCTGTTACATACATTCGAACGAACTTAACATATCTTTGTACATGGTCTAAAAGCATAAAGGTTATAAATATTGGGATGATCCAAATGAAATAATAGAGAGATTACGTTTACTATTGGCGTCTGAGAGTGCCGGAAATACGAATCATAAAAACGAAAGTGTCTCTATTATAGAAGAACTTAGAGTCGCAAATAGTATAATAAAATGAATTAGATTAACAAATTTGGTGAAACCTTTTCACAAATAAATTCTACAAACATTACAGCTCTGGAAAAATATAACATTACACAACAACAAAAAATTGAAAATAATATTGCAATCTTGAGAAAGGGGATAAAAACTATCAATAGTATAATTACTCAACTAAGTAAATCACTTGAAATGAATCTCGATGACAATGTAAATTTTATAAAATCAACGTTTGATGGATTCTCAAAATTATTTTACAATCAATTATATATATTGCAGAATAAGTTTAAAAATCTTGAAAATCTTATCTTTCAAGTAGTCTCGTTATCTAAAATCGTAGATGATGAAGTGAAAAATTAAAATTAAATTTTCAATTATTAAATTTTGAAAAAAAAATCATATAAAGATATATAGCACAAGTGAAAATAAACGAGAATGAGTGCAAACATTAATGAGAATTATCGTTGAGGATTTGCATAAACAAGGACGAAAAAATTTTATTAGATGACGTGAAAAACAATTTTCGATGACACACAACGAAACCAAAAAAACTTGCAAACAGATCATCATTACATCATTTCAAAATCTGATGAAATTAAATCATATTAATCATTATTCAACGTACAGCATTTTAAAAGCAAGTATAGTTGAACAATTTAAAAGAACAAAACAAAAAAATATGATGTGGAAAGAGTTTAGCTATCAAGATACTTACAAATGGATTACAATTTACATCTAATTGAAAAATATAATACATATCATAAAACAATTACGATGGCGCGAAACAATGTAAAATTGAGAAATGAAAAATTGGTCTTCGTTACTGTTTATAATCATTTCAAAATTACACACAAACTACAATTTCAAATTGATGATTATCTGCGTATAAGTAAATATAAACATGTGTGTGAACAAGGTTATACACCAAACTGGACAACTGAGATATTTAAAATCAAATCAGTACAAAACACCAATCCTATCACATATATATTAGAAGATTATCAAGGTCATACTATTAAAAAAGGATTTTATGAATATGAGTTATTGAAAACCAAATTCCCCAATGGAAAAGGTTATCAGACAACGAAATGGTAGAGCATTTGTCAAATGGCTAGTATTCTCATCTGAACACAATTCATGGATTAACTTGTAACCATATGTAAAGACTATTCACAATTTATTCGTTAAACGTTAAGATGTCAATAATATTAACACTAACGGGTTATACATCAATAATTGTTGCAAATTATTTTCCACCAATAGATATTAGTTGAAACTATAGTTGTGGGTTAATAAGTTTATATAGGTAGGGAGGATATGGGGACTCTGTGCCACTTTTCTGGCATTGGGGATTCTGAGCTTTTTTTGGCTCAAGGTTAACCGAAAAATGTAAGTTGAGAGTATTTCTAGAAGGAGAGCTGTGGGGGACTGTGAGAGCTATTGGGGAGGCTGTATGTGTCGGTCTATGGTGTGATAAAATGTAAGTTGTGGAGAGACTGTGGGAGCTAGTGTTGGGTGGGCTGTATGTGTGGGCATGTGTGGGTGTGTGGTGTGACAAAATGTGAGTTGTGGGATATTTCTAGAAAGAGAGCTGTGGTGTGGTGTGGATGTGTGTGTTGTGTGCTGTATTTCTAAAAAGAGCAGTGAGAGTTATTGTTCTTAAAAAATGTTATTTGATATTCAAATTTAAATTGAAACATAAAAGCTAAGCTAATAACATCACGCCATCAACATGAGTGCTAATAATACTCAAAAATTATTGCCCACACACAGTAGAGTGATGAAAACCTTTTCAAATCTAAACGGCAATCAAGCGATAACAATGATGACTTGTACAAGATTCATGGTTTTCGAAGATTTTGCATTTATAACACAAATCAAGAATGTGTGTTATTGCACTTGAGATGTGCCGACCTGTATTTGTCATCGAAATATCATTCGATGAGTGATGACGAATTAAATGAGATAGTAGCGAATGATTTGCGAATAAGCAAACAACAGCATTTAGACGGATCACATTACTTGGCGTTAACAGATGATAGACAGGAGTATTATCTGGATTATAGATTCCATTCGTTGTCATCAGAAGTTTACTCAACCATTGTCATCGCCCCACCCGTTGGTAGTGACCAGAATGTTAATGTTGTTGTCGATGGCGATGATGATTTTTAAAATCAAATAAAAAGTTGCAAAATGTAAATATAAATTTACAAATAAATAAAATGTTGAAAAATGAAAAAAAAATAAGTTGTTCTGAAATTAATTTTTATTTTACTCAGATTGATTAGAAACGATGTTCTAAATTTAGATAAATTTTCATGATTTGAAGTGTTTTGTTTGTGCGTACAGTATAGAAGTGGCAGGCACACGTATCAATTCCCTCGCATGCATCCTCGTGAGCCTAACAACATGAAGAGAAATGTGCACCATGTATTGTTGTAATAGGACTATCATTTGTTCTAGCATGAAAATAGTTTAATGATCCCTCCAGATATTTAATGTGCTCGGGAAACATTTCAATGAAATTTTTTATTTTGTTTATGAGATGAATTGTCGTGATGTTTATATCATTGCTTTTATCAATAGAGGAGGACATTTTTTTTCTTTTTTTTTATTTAAGCGTGTAGACGAGACGCTGAACTAATCCAGTCAGAGGAACGTATTCAACTAGACAATCATGAATGAGAAGGCAATATTGATTTACAAATTTTATTATTGTGAATATATATATATAGTAAGATATCCACATCTCATTCATATCACACATAAGACCCCTCGCATATTAAACAATACACAAACTCTAAACAAATCCTCAAGACCCAAAAGTTATTAAACGCTGAATGCAAACGCTCCCATACTTCAATGTAAACAAAAAACCAATTAGTATAAAGAAAGCGCGCATGAACTCAAAGATCACACGCCAACTCTAAACAATTCCTTAAGACCCAAAAATTATTAATTAAACGCTGAATGCAAACGCTCCCACACTTCAATGTAAACATAACCAATACTTTAGAGGACTCAGCATTATTACAACCTTACACTTAAGAGAACCCTCACTTACAGTAAACGAAAGTCGCATAATAATACATGAAACCCAGCGAATACTAAAATTCAGCCAATGCAAAAGAGATCACATCAAATGACATTCATATCATTTCATTGGAAAAGCAGCAGTCCAGCTGTGTCGTTGAAATACGCATGCATACACACACATACAAGCAAACCTGTATGTGTGTATGCATGCGTACGAATACGCTAGAAGACTAGTGCTTGTTCTTGTTGTTGTTGTTGCTGTTGCGCCCGCCTCTTGCGCTTGCTTTGCGTATGTCAAACTTCTTTCGCTTATACCAAAGCTAGATTTTATCCGATTTGAACCATATTTTGGATTTCGGTGAATATCATAAATATCTACATACTGCACTTTAAATTAACTTTCTAGCTTAATGGAATCCAGAGTAGCTTGCGGTTTATGGGCAAGGGGAAGGGCGGGGGAGGAAAAAAACATAAACTTGATCTACGTAGTTGCATATTACACCTAAATCCAAGGTTTGGTTACTCTAGCTCTTACCATCTCTGAGATCTAGGTGTTCATACGGACAGACGGACAGACGGACGGACGGACATGGCTAAATCGATTTTATTTTCGATTCTGATCATTTTGGTTGTAACAACATGTGGTCTGCGACGTCTCCTTCACCCTGTTACATACATTCGAACGAACTTAATATACCTTTGTACCTATAGGTACATGGTATAATAATACTCTTTTATTTTTTTTACTGTTTGCACAAGCAAAAAACCTAATTGGCGCAGCCGGTAGGATATGTTAAAAAGTGTTAGTCAATTACCAGTCGTGACCGCTTAAAGGATAAAAGTTACCTCAGGTTAACGCGAAATTGAACTCTAACCAAAAATACATATCCGCAAAAAAAAAAATCTACGTGCGTTAGTCAATTAACAGTCGTGACCGCTTAAAGGACAAAAGTTACCTTAGGTTAACGCGAAATTGAACTCTAACCACAAAATACACCCCCGCAAAAAGAAAAATCTAAGTGTGTGAAAAACTATAAACATGGCCATCGAACTCTCGGAGCAACATTTAAACCAATGTTTAAACCAAATTAAACACGTACCAACATTCGAAAGAAGCGCTGAAGCTCTATCAGCATTTGTAAAAAGAGTAGATTTCATTCTATCGCTATACCCGACAAGATGCGCCCGGCAAACAAGTATCATCTTTGGAGCCATCGAACGACAACTGAACGGAGAGGCATTGAGAATCTCGCAGATTTCTCAAACCAACACCTGGACAGAACTCAAGACAGCAGTCATCGACGAATTCAAAACCCAGACCCCCTACGAGGAATTGCTAAGACGTCTATACAATACAAACTGGAATGGAAGCCTAAGTAAAATCGTAGAAGAGCTTGAAAGAAAAGCATACACCATTACTAATAAGTTAGCTTTAGAAAACAATCCAAGCAACACGATAATTTTCTCTAATGCATTACAAAACACAACGAAAGATGTAATTTTTAAGAAATTACCTGATAGGATGTTCATGACCCTTGCAAGGCATGACATAACTACAATTTCAAAATTAAAAACAGTTGCACAAATAGAAGGTATTTACGAAACTTATACCGAAAATCATAATATGTCTAAAGTTGAAAAATATAGTAATCAAAGACATAATAATAAACCTAATATAAACTTCAGATCACACCATTTTCACTCTTATGACACGTCCTATTTCAAACCACAAGCGAATTACCAAAATCAGAATTTTAGTAAGCAAAACCAAAACCTCCATCAAGAATTTCAACACAAATTAAAAGAAGGACAATTTCAGAATGCTTCTAATTATTCAAGAGATACTTCAACCAGTCATGGTCCTAACCCACCAGTTAAAAGACAAAGACAAAGCCAAAGTGGCCAATTTAAAATGGACACTGCACAAAAATTTTCTTCAAAATGCCTCGGACCAAGATTTAGAATAACTACCCCATTCATAAAACTCACAATGTATTCAAAATATTTAAAGTGTATTATTGATACATGCTTATCGATAAATCTCATTAAAGAAAACTTTTAATTAACAAAAATCTAATAAAAGTACAAACAATAAACTATATTACTGAATTATCAGATAATATTTTATTCGAATCCAGTAGAATATGCCCCATAGGCCAAACTTTTTATGTTCATAATGGTTCTGAAAAATTTGACATTCTGATTGGAAGAGAATTCCTAAAAGCCAGTAGTTCACAAATCAATTATCAAAACGATACAGTCACGTTAGGAGATTATAATTTCAATTTTCAATACAACGACGAAAATTTTGAAGACATTTACATAGAAGATTGTGCTTTAGCACCATTAATAGAAAATCCACCTCACAATTTCGCAATTGAAGACGAATTAAGAGAGTGTAACGAGTTTAGATTAGAACGTCTTAACACAGAAGAAATAACAAAGTTAAAGAAGTTATGAATTCCGTGATATTCAGTACAAAGAAGGTGACAATTTGACCTTTACAAGTACTATTAAACACGCAATTCAAACAAAACATGAGAACACAATATACAAAAGACCTTATAAATATCCACAAACTTATGATCAAGAGGTCAATTCACAAATAAACGAAATGATAGAACATGACATAATTAGAAAATCTAAATCCCCCTATTGTTCTCCAATTTGCATAGTTCCAAAGAAAATTGATACCTTAGGCAAACAAAAATTCCGAGTAGTCATTGACTACAGGAACATTAACGAAATTACCGTTGACGACAAATTTCCAATACCTAATATGGATGAAATTTTGGATAAATTAGGCAAATGCCAATACTTTACCAAAATTGATCTAGCAAAATGTTTTCACCAAATACAAATGGACCCAAAATCAAAATCAAAAACAGCCTTCTCGACAAAACACGGTCATTAGGAATTTACTCGTATGCCCTTTGGGCTCAAAAATGCTTCAGCAACCTTTCAACGTTGCATGAATAATTTACTTGAAGATCTAATCTTCAAAGACTGTGTTGTGTACTTGGATGATATCATTATTTACTCCACTTCATTGGAGGAACATATTTCATCTATAGCTAGAGTATTTTCAAAACTCAGAGAAGCTAATTTAAAGTTACAACTTGACAAATGTGAATTCATGAAAAAAGAAACTGAATTCCTTGGGCATATAATTACTACAGAAGGTATTAAACCAAATCCCAATAAAATTAAAGCCATAGTTGATTTTCCCATACCAAAAACCACCAAAGAAATTAAATCATTTTTAGGTTTATGCGGATTTTATCGCAAATTTATTCCCAACTTTGCCAACATTGCAAAGCCGATGACACTCAGATTGAAGAAAAACGCAACTTTAAATATAAAAGACCCAACATATGTATCAGCATTCGAGAATTTCAAAGTCCTTATTACATCCGACCCAATATTAATTTACCCAAATTTTAAGAAACCATTCTCACTAACAACCGATGCTAGCAATATCGCTATAGGCGCCGTTCTGTCACAGAAACATAAACCAATCTGCTATGCAAGTCGAACTCTTAACGAACACGAATTAAATTATTCCACAATTGAAAAAGAATTATTAGCTATTGTTTGCGCAACCAAATACTTTCGATCCTATTTATTCGGTAGAAAATTCCAAATATTAAGTGATCATAAACCATTAGTCTGGCTGAGCAACATAAAAGAACCTAATATGAAATTACAAAGATGGAAAATCAAATTAAACGAATATGATTATCAAATCAAATATTTACCTGGAAAAGAAAATAATGTCGCAGATGCACTTCCACGCGTTAAAATAGAAGAAAACTTCTTAGGAGAAGATGCTATAAGCACTAGAGCAACTATACATAGCGCACAGGAAGATAGCCAATATCACACACAACTAAACGAAAAACCATTGAACCATTAAACCAGAATTCGCAAAAGGTAATGACAATAAAGTTGAAACAATTCACTATTTCCATAAATTAAATATTAAAATTACTTACAAAGAAATGACAAATCAGTACGCCAGAGATATGATCAAAGAATATATTTGCTCAAAGAACAGTATTATTTACTTTCACAATGAAACAGATTTCCCAACCTTTCAGCAAGCCTATCTAGAAATCATAAGCCCAAATAATCGAACTAAAGTAAAGAAAACAAGTTTAAAACTTACTGATATTCAGACCTTCGCCAAATTTAAAGAATTAATATTAAAAACACATAAAAAATTATTACATCCTGGCATCGAAAAAACAACTAAGTGGTTTAAGGAAAAATATTATTATCCAGATTATTAAAAATTAATACAAAATTTAATAAATGAATGTGAAGTTTGTAGCGTAGCTAAAACAGAATATAGAAATACAAAGCTTATTTTCGAAGTAACACCAGAAGTTTTCAACGTCAGAGAAAAATATGTAATAGATTGAAGTTCAAAGTAGAGATTGGTTACAAGCTAAAAGAGCATTATTAATAATTTTCAATGAAATGGGAAAACCTATAGAAATAAAAGCAGATAAAGATTCAGTATTTATTAGCGCTGTTTTACAAATATGGCTATAAGAAGAAAACGTAAAAATTAATATTACCACAAGCAAAACCGGAATATCCGATATAGAAAGATTCCATAAGACAATAAATGAAAAATTGCGAATAATTGCAAGTGACAATGATACAGAAAATAAATTAACAAAATTTGAAACAATTTTATATACTTACAATCATAAAACTAAACATAAAACTACTAATAGAATCCCACAAGTCATTTATATATACGGAGGAACTCCAGAATATAATACACAAGAAAATAAAGAAAGACAAATAAACAATTTCAATAAAAGTAGAAGTGATTTTAATATAGACACAAATTTTAGACATTCCCCATTGGTAAAATCCAAAATAACAAACCCTTTTAAAAAGGCAAGAAAAATTAAAAAGCTTGGTGAAAAGCATTTCGAAAAAACAAACAGAGCCAGAATAGTCACTCACTATCAATCAAAGTTTAAAAAGAAAAAGATAATTAATAATAGCAAATACAACATTTCCAGGCAAAACAACAAAAGTGACGAAACAGCTTAAATCGATATTATGCATCACACTTATAATCATTCTTACACCTGTAAAAGCCCAGCGTATTGAAGTTACAAAATGACCAAGGATTTATGATATTCGAAACAGGAGTAATTAACATACCGATGACATTCGAACACCATTGTATTACCATTAACATTACAGAAATAGAACAATCATTTGAAATATTACAAATCCAAAGTCAATGTTTAAAATCACGTCCATAATTAAAATACCTAATAGAAAAATTAAAACAAGAATTAAACGGCATTCGCATTTCAAGACGCACTAAACGCGGACTCATTGATTTTGTAGGTTCCTCATTAAAATACCTTTTCGGCACGCTCGATAATGACGATAGGAAACAACTTGAAGACCAAATAAATGTCATTGCACATAACACTACTCAGACAAATACTTTAAATAACCTCATTAACACTTTTATCTAAATTTTGAAAAAATTAATAATCATTGAACATTTACATTGAACATTTTACAGAATATATTGAAGATATTGAATTAGGATTATAGCTAACACGTTTAGGAATTTTTAACCCAAAATTACTTAAGCACAACCAGATAGAACATGTTAATCATGAGAAGCTAATTAGCATAAAAACTTCAGCATGGCATAACCCACAAACAAACGAAATATTCTTAATGTCGCATATTCCTATCACTAATTTTGAAACTAAGACATTTCAAATAATACCCTATCCAGATGAAACTGGTCAAATCATAAATGAAAATGTTGAAGGCAAATTTTACTTACATAACAATTTAGTTTTAAATACCCTTTCAAAGAAAATTATAAACGATCATTGTATCGCAAATATTATAAAACATGAACCACCAATTTGTACATTTAACAAATACCGTAAACAAAATCTTACACATGTAGTAGAACCAAATATAATGATAACTTGGAAAGTAACACGAAACAAATTATATCAAACAAGATATCTACATAGAGAATAACAAAATAATTAAAACATTTAATTGTACAATCAATTTTGAAAAGGTTAAACTATCAAATAAAGCTCAACAATTCACAACATTAATATTTACAGACTATAATGTTACTAAAATTGATCCTATATTACACATAGAAATTAAGGAAATGATTTTGTTCAATAATAAGGAAAACACAATTTATAAATATTCTTTAATCACAATTGTATTAATTCTAATCCTTATTATTATCATACATTATTCAGTACATAAGAAAACTTAAACACTCTCTAAAGCGACTATAAAAAAAATATTTAAAGAAAATTGAAACAGACAAAAATGTAATTGAAGAACTATCTGAAATTATAAACTCTCCTCCACTTATGTACCCCGAACAAAATGTTTGAGGATAAGTTTATCTCTATAGGATGGGGGAGTAAGATATTCACATCTCATTTTAGATTATTTTTCTTTTAAAAAAAATTATAATTGTCGGTTTGACGGTTTATTAAGAACTGATTTTACAATGAGCTTAAAGTCTAAACGTAAGCTATCCCGCGGTGATCGGCGATGCGAGCAGAGGCGATGATTTGGCGATCCAGCCAATGGTAACGGGGGCAGCAGTAGCTTCGCTGCCTGTCTTCTGTCTGATTGGCAGTCCCACGGTGCTGATGTTGGAATTTGTCGTGACTTATTCCAATTGGCTAATTACTGCTGCGTCCGGTGCAACTGTCTCTGATTTCGTCTGGGTGGTGCATTGAACTGACTGCAGGTATGCAGTCGTCGAATTTCTGCGCGTGTTCGCCTTTGGTGAGAACCGCTGACTTTGCGGCACGTGGAGTCGAAATGTGGAAACGGGCCGGGAGTTTGGCCGAAAGTCACGTTGGTTGTTAACTCTTCCCCCTTTAAGACGCGATCGTCCTCGAGTGCGATCACCTCTTACTAGGTGGCTTGATTTCGTCACTGAGATCGTTGTACTTCTGGACTTTGAGTACTTTACAAGTACGATTGCGGCCGCTATTATCAGAATTATCAGCGAAAAGTTTGTCGCTGCTAGAGCTTTATTCCCATTGCTGATGGAGTTAATCTTCTGGGTATTGTTTATGTTCAATTCCTTCATCATCTGCAGTGATAGTACTTCATCTATAATGTTAGCTTCTGATATAAGACGAAATAACGGTGGGAGTGGTTCCGCGTTTATTATTTCCTTGGCCACAAAGACGGTTTCTTCGATGCGGATGGTAGAGTTGTGATATCTAATGAGATAGTTTCTCGAAGAGTTAGTGTTTCGTTGTCTATGGTGACGTTTCCCTCGAAGTTGTTTAGTATTAGTACGCCTGGCAGGATTTCCTCGTATTGTGAAATATGTTGGCTGTTGACTTTTTTACATATACGCCGATTTAGGAGTGCCGAAATACAGTTATATTTACTTAACTCAACCAAATCTTCGTGTTTACAGATTGTCCTATCGTTATGAGTTTTACAAAGCTTAATTATAACATAGATATTAATCCTACACTGCAAACTATTTTCAAACGTGAATTGGTTTATTGAATTACCATTTTTGATTGGTTTTACTAACATTTTGTTACAATTTTCTTTGCTAGTGACAGGTATGCTTATGATATCAATGAGGTTAATTCCATTTGAGGCTATTTTGATATTAGCAAATTCAAGCATTTCTTCTAGGTTAACAAAATTTAATTTACCATTGTCTAAAATTAGTTCTATTGCCTCTAGTTCATATTTAGTTAAAATAACTGAATGAATGAACAATGAATGAACAATGTTTCTGATTTCCTCTTTGAATAGTTGCATTTTGTACTTTAGTATGGCTTTTTTTTTCATTTTTACTTCTTTGCTTTCTAGAGTGAATTTAACTATTGCATTCGTGGTTTCAGTGAGTTCGTTTATTCTTTGATTTGTGACTTTATTTATAACGACTTGACGATTGTTGTTTTCTAGCTGTTCGTTAATTTTCTTGATTCATGATATTGGTGATCTGGAGTACCTGCTAACCATTTCCATGCTCAGCCTATTGCATTGAGTGATCTTTTAGTTTTTAAATTTAAGGGTTTTAATTTATGTAGGTCGCTTTTCATTTGTGCTAATTCGTAACTGAGAAATGGATAAATTGGATTTGAGCTTGATATATTTTCGATAGATTCCCCTAGCATTTTTAAAGTACTCTCATAAGCCTCTGAATCTATGACGTGGATAATCATAAAAGTGTTATTTTGCTCTGCCGCGAATCCCATGTTGATGGAAACCATTTGGGACTTTGCATAATCCAAAACAGTGGCTTCGCCTAGACTGCTTGGAATAAAGGTTCTGAAAAATTTAAATTTTAGGATTTTAAGTTATTCTTGTATACTGTTCTTCCTGATTTGGTTTTGATAATAGATTTTTGATTTGCTGCTACTATTTCGGGTTTATAACGGGGAGTTATTTTGGAACCTATTCTTTTATCTACTCGAACATAAACTACTTCGCCAACCTTGTAGTCTTTTGCACCTTTCTTAGTTGCATTATGATACTCTAGGTCGGTTGTTTGCTTGTCTCTTATCTTTTTCTCAATCTTTTTCCGTTCAATTTCTACTTGGTTCGGATCGGTTAAACGCGTTAATTCGAAGAATATGTCAATGGGCTTTTTGCCTGTTGTAGAATGGATAGAGTTGTTGTATTCCTGTACTGCTTTATACAATAAATCCCCAAATTGCATTTCTGGGTATTCTATTTTGAAACATCTCATTAACTCCGTCAATGTGGAGTGAAAACGTTCTACTTGGCCGTTGCTAGTAGAGTTGTATGGAGGTGTTGTAAATGTGAAAATTCCCATTTGATCTTCAAGTAAAGATTTCATGAAAGCAGAACTTAAGGCTCTCTCGTTATCACCAATTATCTGCTTTGGGATACCAAATGCAATCAATAATTCTCGCAGAGGGAATTTTAGGTCTTCTGATGCTCTAGAATTCACTATCCTGGTTTGAGCATATTTTGAAAATTTATCGATACTCGTTAGTATAACTCGATTTTGTATAAGGTACTGGTCAATGTGGACAATCTCTCCTGGATACCCTGGGATTGGTGTTTCTCGGATCAATGCCTGTGGTGGATGTCGATCATACTTTAGTCATATCGGGGAAAAAGTATTTGTTTAAGAGTTGGGCTTTGTTTTATGATGCTTGCCTATGAGCTCTTCTATGTTCTTTCGAAATAAGATCTTGTTGCTTACTAACGTCTTTTATATCTTCCACTTGCATTTCCGTATACCTTATTTTGTATCCGCTAAAATGTATAGGGTAGATGTTTTGTATTTTTCTCGTTAGCAAACCATTTATGATCTTGGGGTCTAATCGTTTTTTTAAGATTTCAATCAATTCTTTTTCGTTGTAGCACTTTTGTTTAATAATATGTCTATGATAAGACGGAAATTGAATTTCAAAATTGTAACTCGATTGGTCATCGATAAGTATTAAGAGTTGATTTCGGAAAACGTTTATGGGTGTTTCTATAGTTTGTATGAAGTTATGACTTGAACTGTCGCTACTATGGCATGTTGAGCTGGTACTAGTTATTTCTTGTCTAGTAGGTGTTCTGGAGAGTGCATCTGCGTCAACATTGGTAGTCCCAGGTTTGTACTTCAATTCGTAATTAAATTCTTCTAAAAAACTTTTCCAACGTTTCAGTTTGCCATTGTGATTCTTGTTGCTAAGGGCAAATGTAAGTGGCTGGTGGTCAGTATGAATGGTTACTTTGGCGGTACCGTAAAGATACATTCTTAAATTTTGGAGTGCCCATACAATTGCTAGCATTTCTTTCTCCTTGGCTGCATAGCTTTCTTCTGTCTTTGATAAAGTACGAGAAATGAAAGTAATAGGCTTGCCGCACTGTTCGAGAACTGCTCCTATAGCAAAGTTTGAGGCATATGTAGTTAAGTGAAAGTCTTTACTGAAGTCTGGGTATCTGAGCATTACGTCACCTGATGCTAGGCTGTTTTTGATTTTAGTAAAGGCATCCATTTCTTCGTAATTCAGATTTATATTGACCTTGTTTGACACATTCTTAGCTAACCGTCCTTTATCACCTCTCAGAAGGCTTGTCAATGGCTTGGCTAGTTTCGCATAATCGCGGATGAAACGCCTATAATATCCGGAAAGTCCAAGAAAAGATCTTAATTCTTTTAAAGAGACGGGCGGAGGGAATTTCTCAATAGCCTTTTTGAGGATTGGTTTTTATACCACTTTCAGAAATTGTAAAACTGAGGAAGTTAACTTCGGAAGAATTCGCACTTGTCCATCTGGACTTTCATGTTAGCCATCTGCAACGTTTGAAGACGCTCTGGATGCGCTCTAAATGATCTTTCTCTGACTTGCTGAAGTTAATTATATCGTCAATGTACACGTAGCATGTATTGTCAATGTGTTCTTTGAGGATATCGTCTAGAGTCCTTTGGAAAATAGATTGAGAGTTTCTAAGACCGAATGGTAGTCTTGTAAATTCGTATTTCCCGCCATTTACAGCGAATGCCGTTTTTTCTATGTCAGATTTTTTTAAAGGGATTTGATGAAATCCACTTTTCAGGTCTAGCACAGAGAAATATTTATTTTCACCTAACTGGGCAATGATTTCACCTATTTCGGGTATTGGATATCTGTCTGATATAGTGTATTCGTTTAACTTTCTGTAGTCGATAACAATTCTGTATTTTTTCTCACCGGATGCATCGAGTATTTTACGTACGATCCGAACTGGTGCATTATAGGGCGACCGTGAGGGTCGGATGATACCATCATCTATAAGTTCTTGTATTTGCTTTTCTACTATTTGTTTCAACGAGCTGGGGTATGGATAGTGTTTTGAGTAAACTGGTTGATCGGACTTGGTGCGGATCTCGCCTACGACTCTAGTTGTGTAGGTGAGTTTTTTTTGTGGTTCTGCGAAAAGATTTTTGTGTTCTGCTATTAACCCTTCGTACTTGTAACTTATTAATTGATTCACCTGGCATCTGATGAATCTTGATCTTCTTATTGCCGTCTATTAAGAGAGTGTCACTCTTGACATCTATAATCGCATTTAACTTTTTCATCGCATCGTTTCCTAATATACCATGAAAAGTTTTGAGCGTAGTTAGTAGATAGAATGGGATAGGTATCTCTCTTAGTCCAAATAAATTTAAGTCGACTTCTTGTGTTATTTTAGTTTGTCCTCCAACTGAACTGACAAAAAATAGTTGCTCTAAATGTTTGGGATTGGGTACTATTGTTGGTTGAATATAGTTTTTATTGGATCCAGTGTCTATTAAGAATTTATAAACTTCTCCGTTCTTCACCCTACACTGGAAGTATGGTAGTGAAGAACTGTTTATCCTAAAAAATGTAGTTCTGACTCATCTATGAGAGCTTGTTCATAGCTATCGTCATTCTGTTGGTCTTCGACTTCGTATAGATTCTAAACGCCTTCTTGTTCCAAATCATTAAATTAGTTCTGTTCCTCTTCAGGAACATGGCTATTTGCGTCGGCCGCCGGAACCATAGTTTCGATGTTGAACTGCCTTTGGAATTTATTGGGGGGACCGTATTGGGATGGGGGTCGTTTTCCCGAAAAGTCATTTCCTCTTGGTCTATTCATGTAATTTATATTTCTTGTTCGTACCGAGGGATCAATCTCCATGGGTACTGGTCTAGGTTGCGGCTTTGGGGCTGATGGACGAGGTGGAGGTTGCACAGAGATTCTTTGTGGTGGAATTGGGTATGGCACAAAAGGTGCATGGCGTGTGAATTGTGCATTATTATTAGGCCATGAAGTCTGAGGTTGTTGCAATGTTGGTGTACGGGCATTTGGGAAATATTACAACTTAGGATCAAAACTTCTGCTCGTTAATGGATTGTTTCTGCCTAAATATGCGTGGTTGGGTTGGATGGGTAACCGTCGAGGAGGCAGTAGCGGTGGTGCTGTCTTGATCTTGGTACTGAATGTGTTCCTATGTTCTTGATTTTCCACTGTCTCGCATAGGTGTAGAGCATGGCTTAGGTCGCGTGGCTCTTTGATTACTAATAAACGTGGTAGGTCTCCATTGAGTCCGCGGATGAAAATATCTAGAGCCTTTTCCCTATAGCTTTGGGTTAGAGCTCTTATACTTTCGGGGGAGTGTTCTTGTACTCCAATTTGGTTCATAATCAGGGAAAGCTGATGATACACAGCCTGATAGAATTCGCTTATAGTGGATCTACCTTGCGAAAGACAGAAAAGTTGGTATTCTAACGTTTTCAAATCTCTTTTGTCCGCATAGTTTGACGTCAGACACTTCGAAATCGCTTTCCAATTCATAGGTGTGTTGTAGGATTCCAACACCGTGTCGGCTTCTCCAACTACCTTATTACGAATTGCTAAGGTGACTAAATAGTAGCTGTAGGTGTCTTCTTTACCTTCGTAAAGGCTCATAATCCTATCAACATTTTTTTTCCATGACCCAAACGAGGTTCGGTCTCCGGAAAATTCTCTAATTAGTTTCACTACTTCAGGTATCTTATCCTGTTCTGTAGCTCCTGGTCTCACTACTGGAACATCGGAAAAATTTTCACTACGATTGTTTGTTTGGACGACTTCTTTAAGTTCTGGGGTTGTTCGTGGTGAACTGGATGCTACAGGCGCATGACCTTCTTGAACATTGAGTGTCAACCCAGCGATGGCATCGGCCAAAGTACCGGACATGCTTTCGGTCATGGTTGTGGTGTTTTATTTTTTCACTTGGGTGTATTAATTTAAGCAATCAAATTTTTCTTCTAGTTTGTTCACTGAATTCACGAATGGGAAAATTTACTTTATGTATTTCGATATATTTTTAGATTGTGTAAAAAAAATTTTTTATAAGTATTTCTATATTTATATTTTGAATTGTGTTTTTTTTTTCTTCGTGTTGTTAATTGTAATTTGACTTATCTTCTAAATTTTGATTTGTTAGTTTTTCGATCTTAAATCACTACGCTTACAGTAAGATTATAGTTAGGATGTCCGGTGATCGCATCGCCGACTTCTTGGACGGGATCCCTTTTCTCCAACGTTGGGGCTACTTGGGAGTCCTTGACAGCACTTCAGGGTGAAGGATACTACGAACGGATCTATAGGATCAGCAGCGGTTTGTTTTTTTGTTTTGAGAAGCCCGACGTTTATCACAAGATCGCGAGGATAATCTCCCACTATGAAGGAGAGGTCACTTTATCCTTTTACTTCGAAACTGTGGCTACTTGAGGCACTTGCGTTTTTTTACCGGAGTCACGATTCTTGGATTTTTTCGCGGGCTCCCTGCTCGGGCGCCAATTAAGTTTTTAGATTATTTTTCTTTAAAAAAAAAATATAATTGTCGGTTTATTTAGAACTGATTTTACAATGAGCGTAAAGTGTAAACGTAAGCTATCCCGCGGTGATCGGCGATGCGAGCAGAGGCGATGATTTGGCGATCCAGCCAATGGTAACGGGGGCAGCAGTAGCTTCGCTGCCTGTCTTCTGTCTGATTGGCAGTCCCACGGTGCTGATGTTGGAATTTGTCGTGACTTATTCCAATTGGCTAATTACTGCTGCGTCCGGTGCAACTGTCTCAGATTTCGTCTGGGTGGTGCATTGAACTGACTGCAGGTATGCAGTCGTCGAATTTCTGCGCGTGTTCGCCTTTGGTGAGAACCGCTGACTTTGCGGCACGTGGAGTCGAAATGTGGGAACGGGCCGGGAGTTTGGCCGAAAGTCACGTTGGTTGTTAACTCTTCCCCCTTTAAGACGCGATCGTCCTCGAGTGCGATCACCTCTTACTAGGTGGCTTGATTTCGTCACTGAGATCGTTGTACTTCTGGACTTTGAGTACTTTACAAGTACGATTGCGGCCGCTATTATCAGAATTATCAGCGAAAAGTTTGTCGCTGCTAGAGCTGTATTCCCATTGCTGATGGAGTTAATCTTCTGGGTATTGTTTATGTTCAATTCCTTCATCATCTGCAGTGATAGTACTTCATCTATAATGTTAGCTTCTGATATAAGACGAAATAACGGTGGGAGTGGTTCCGCGTTTATTATTTCCTTGGCCACAAAGACGGTTTCTTCGATGCGGATGGTAGAGTTGTGATATCTAATGAGATAGTTTCTCGAAGAGTTAGTGTTTCGTTGTCTATGGTGACGTTTCCCTCGAAGTTGTTTAGTATTAGTACGCCTGGCAGGATTTCCTCGTATTGTGAAATATGTTGGCTGTTGACTTTTTTACATATACGCCGATTTAGGAGTGCCGAAATACAGTTATATTTACTTAACTCAACCAAATCTTCGTGTTTACAGATTGTCCTATCGTTATGAGTTTTACAAAGCTTAATTATAACATAGATATTAATCCTACACTGCAAACTATTTTCAAACGTGAATTGGTTTATTGAATTACCATTTTTGATTGGTTTTACTAACATTTTGTTACAATTTTCTTTGCTAGTGACAGGTATGCTTATGATATCAATGAGGTTAATTCCATTTGAGGCTATTTTGATATTAGCAAATTCAAGCATTTCTTCTAGGTTAACAAAATTTAATTTACCATTGTCTAAAATTAGTTCTATTGCCTCTAGTTCATATTTAGTTAAAATAACTGAATGAATGAACAATGAATGAACAATGTTTCTGATTTCCTCTTTGAATAGTTGCATTTTGTACTTTAGTATGGCTTTTTTTTTCATTTTTACTTCTTTGCTTTCTAGAGTGAATTTAACTATTGCATTCGTGGTTTCAGTGAGTTCGTTTATTCTTTGATTTGTGACTTTATTTATAACGACTTGACGATTGTTGTTTTCTAGCTGTTCGTTAATTTTCTTGATTCATGATATTGGTGATCTGGAGTACCTGCTAACCATTTCCATGCTCAGCCTATTGCATTGAGTGATCTTTTAGTTTTTAAATTTAAGGGCTTTAATTTATGTAGGTCGCTTTTCATTTGTGCTAATTCGTAACTGAGAAATGGATAAATTGGATTTGAGCTTGATATATTTTCGATAGATTCCCCTAGCATTTTTAAAGTACTCTCATAAGCCTCTGAATCTATGACGTGGATAATCATAAAAGTGTTATTTTGCTCTGCCGCGAATCCCATGTTGATGGAAACCATTTGGGACTTTGCATAATCCAAAACAGTGGCTTCGCCTAGACTGCTTGGAATAAAGGTTCTGAAAAATTTAAATTTTAGGATTTTAAGTTATTCTTGTATACTGTTCTTCCTGATTTGGTTTTGATAATAGATTTTTGATTTGCTGCTACTATTTCGGGTTTATAACGGGAAGTTATTTTGGAACCTATTCTTTTATCTACTCGAACATAAACTACTTCGCCAACCTTGTAGTCTTTTGCACCTTTCTTAGTTGCATTATGATACTCTAGGTCGGTTGTTTGCTTGTCTCTTATCTTTTTCTCAATCTTTTTCCGTTCAATTTCTACTTGGTTCGGATCGGTTAAACGCGTTAATTCGAAGAATATGTCAATGGGCTTTTTGCCTGTTGTAGAATGGATAGAGTTGTTGTATTCCTGTACTGCTTTATACAATAAATCCCCAAATTGCATTTCTGGGTATTCTATTTTGAAACATCTCATTAACTCCGTCAATGTGGAGTGAAAACGTTCTACTTGGCCGTTGCTAGTAGAGTTGTATGGAGGTGTTGTAAATGTGAAAATTCCCATTTGATCTTCAAGTAAAGATTTCATGAAAGCAGAACTTAAGGCTCTCTCGTTATCACCAATTATCTGCTTTGGGATACCAAATGCAATCAATAATTCTCGCAGAGGGAATTTTAGGTCTTCTGATGCTCTAGAATTCACTATCCTGGTTTGAGCATATTTTGAAAATTTATCGATACTCGTTAGTATAACTCGATTTTGTATAAGGTACTGGTCAATGTGGACAATCTCTCCTGGATACCCTGGGATTGGTGT
The DNA here is from genome assembly GCA_035046165.1 of Drosophila rubida. NCBI lineage: Eukaryota > Metazoa > Arthropoda > Insecta > Diptera > Drosophilidae > Drosophila > Drosophila rubida. The sequence continues at coordinate 642,742 of JAWNOF010000011.1, forward strand.
TTCTCGGATCAATGCCTGTGGTGGATGTCGATCATACTTTAGTCATATCGGGGAAAAAGTATTTGTTTAAGAGTTGGGCTTTGTTTTATGATGCTTGCCTATGAGCTCTTCTATGTTCTTTCGAAATAAGATCTTGTTGCTTACTAACGTCTTTTATATCTTCCACTTGCATTTGCGTATACCTTATTTTGTATCCGCTAAAATGTATAGGGTAGATGTTTTGTATTTTTCTCGTTAGCAAACCATTTATGATCTTGGGGTCTAATCGTTTTTTTAAGATTTCAATCAATTCTTTTTCGTTGTAGCACTTTTGTTTAATAATATGTCTATGATAAGACGGAAATTGAATTTCAAAATTGTAACTCGATTGGTCATCGATAAGTATTAAGAGTTGATTTCGGAAAACGTTTATGGGTGTTTCTATAGTTTGTATGAAGTTATGACTTGAACTGTCGCTACTATGGCATGTTGAGCTAGTACTAGTTATTTCTTGTCTAGTAGGTGTTCTGGAGAGTGCATCTGCGTCAACATTGGTAGTCCCAGGTTTGTACTTCAATTCGTAATTAAATTCTTCTAAAAAACTTTTCCAACGTTTCAGTTTGCCATTGTGATTCTTGTTGCTAAGGGCAAATGTAAGTGGCTGGTGGTCAGTATGAATGGTTACTTTGGCGGTACCGTAAAGATACATTCTTAAATTTTGGAGTGCCCATACAATTGCTAGCATTTCTTTCTCCTTGGCTGCATAGCTTTCTTCTGTCTTTGATAAAGTACGAGAAATGAAAGTAATAGGCTTGCCGCACTGTTCGAGAACTGCTCCTATAGCAAAGTTTGAGGCATATGTAGTTAAGTGAAAGTCTTTACTGAAGTCTGGGTATCTGAGCATTACGTCACCTGATGCTAGGCTGTTTTTGATTTTAGTAAAGGCATCCATTTCTTCGTAATTCAGATTTATATTGACCTTGTTTGACACATTCTTAGCTAACCGTCCTTTATCACCTCTCAGAAGGCTTGTCAATGGCTTGGCTAGTTTCGCATAATCGCGGATGAAACGCCTATAATATCCGGAAAGTCCAAGAAAAGATCTTAATTCTTTTAAAGAGACGGGCGGAGGGAATTTCTCAATAGCCTTTTTGAGGATTGGTTTTTATACCACTTTCAGAAATTGTAAAACTGAGGAAGTTAACTTCGGAAGAATTCGCACTTGTCCATCTGGACTTTCATGTTAGCCATCTGCAACGTTTGAAGACGCTCTGGATGCGATCTAAATGATCTTTCTCTGACTTGCTGAAGTTAATTATATCGTCAATGTACACGTAGCATGTATTGTCAATGTGTTCTTTGAGGATATCGTCTAGAGTCCTTTGGAAAATAGATTGAGAGTTTCTAAGACCGAATGGTAGTCTTGTAAATTCGTATTTCCCGCCATTTACAGCGAATGCCGTTTTTTCTATGTCAGATTTTTTTAAAGGGATTTGATGAAATCCACTTTTCAGGTCTAGCACAGAGAAATATTTATTTTCACCTAACTGGGCAATGATTTCACCTATTTCGGGTATTGGATATCTGTCTGATATAGTGTATTCGTTTAACTTTCTGTAGTCGATAACAATTCTGTATTTCTTTTCACCGGATGCATCGAGTTTTTTTGGTACGATCCAAACTGGTGCATTATAGGGCGACCGTGAGGGTCGGATGATACCATCATCTATAAGTTCTTGTATTTGCTTTTTTATAATTTGCTTCAACGAGCTCGGGTATGGATAGTGTTTTGAATAAACTGGTTGATCGGACTTGGTGCGGATCTCACCTACGACTCTAGTTGTGTAAATGAGCTTCTTTTGTGGTTCTGCAAAAAGATTTTTATGTTCTGCGATTAAACCTTCTATTGCGTTCTTCTGTTCGTTTGTCATATGTTCGGAACGTACTTGTAACTTATTAATTGATTCAGCTGGCAGCTGATGTATCTTGATCTTATTATTGCCGTTTATTAAGAGGGTGCTATTTTGAACATCTATAATACCACTTTTTCATCGTTTCGTTTCCTAATATACCATGGAAAGATTTGAGCGTAGGTAATAGATAGAATCGGATAGGTCTCTCTCTTTATCTAAATAAATTTAAGTCATTTTGTTGTGTTATTTTGGTTTGCCCTCCAACAGACTGACAAAAATGGTTTCTCTAAATGTTTAGGATTGATCTAGTGTCTATTAAAAATTTATAAACTTTTATGTTTATGTGTCCTACACTGGAAGTATGGTAGTGAAGAACTGTTTATCCTAAAAAATGTAGTTGTGACTCATCTACGAGAGCTTGTTCGTAGCTATCGTTACTCGGTTGGTCTTTTTCTTCATACAGAGTCGAGACGCCTTCTTGTTCCAAATCATTGAAATAGTTCTGCTCCTCTTCAGGAACATGGCTATTTACGTCGGCCACCGGAACCATAGTTTCGATGTTGAAGTGCCTTTGGAATTTATTGGGGGGACCGGATTGGGATGGGGATCGGTTTCCCGAAAAGTCTTTTCTACTTGGTCTATTCATGTAACTTATGTTTCTATTGCGTACCGAGGGATCAATCTCCATGGGTACTAGTCTAGGTTGCGGCTTTGGGGCTGATGGGCAAGGTGGAGGTTGCACAGAGATTCTTTGCGGTGGAATTGGGTATAGGCCAAAAGGTGCATGGCGTGTAAGTTGTGCGTTATGATTAGGCCATGAGGTTTGAGGTTGTTGCAATGTTGGTGTACGGGAGTTTGGAAAATAGTACAATTTAGGATCAAAACTCCTGCTCGTTAACGGATTATTTCCTAGCGGAGCTCTGCCTAAATATGCGTGGTTGGGTTGAATGGGTCACCGTCGAGGAGGCAGTAGCGGTGGTGCTGCCTTCATCTTGGTACTGAACGTGTTCCTATGTTCTTGATTTTCCACTGTTTCGCATAAGTGTAGAGCATGGCTTAGGTCGCGTGGCTCTTTGATTACTAGCAATCGTGGTAGGTCTCCATTGAGTCCGCGGATAAAAGTATCTAGAGCCTTTTCCCTATTGCTTTGGGTTAGAGCTCTTATACTTTCGGGGGAGTGTTCTTGTACTCGGATTTGGTTTATAATCAAGGAAAGCTGATGATACACAGCCTGATAAAATTCACTTATAGTGGATCTACCTAGCGAAAGACAGAAAAGTTGGTATTTTAACATTTTCAAATCTCTTTTGTCCGCATAGTTGGACGTCAAACACTTCGAAAGTGCTTTCCAATTCAAAGCTGTGTTGTAGGATTCCAACACCGTGTCGGCTTCTCCAACTACTTTATTACGGATTGCTAAGGTGATTAAATGGTAGCTGTAGGTGTTTTCTTTACCTTTATAAAGGCTCATAATCCTATCGACATTCTCTAATTAGTTTCACTACTTCGGGTATCTTATCCTGTTCTGTAGCTCCTGGTCTCACTACTGGAACATCACAAAAATGTTCGCTACGATTGTTTGTTTGAACGACTTCTTTAGTGATATTCACTATGAGTTCTTTAAGATCTGGGGTTGTTCTTGGCGAACTGGACGCTACAGGCGCATGACCTTCTTGGACATTAAGTGTCAACCCAGCGATGGCATCGGCCAGAGTATCGGACATGCTTTCGGTCATGGTTGTTGTGTTTTGTTTTTTCACTTGGGTGTATTAATCTAAGCAATGAAATTTTTCTTCTAGTTTGTTCACTGAATTCACGAATGGGAAAATTTACTTTATGTATTTCGATATATTTTTAGATTTTGTAAAAAAAAATTTTTTATAAGTATTTCTATATTTATATTTTGAATTGTGTTTTTTTTCTCTTCGTGTTGTTAATTGTAATTTGACTTATCTTCTAAATTTTGATTTGTTAGTTTTTCGATCTTAAATCACTACGCTTACAGTAAGATTATAGTTAGGATGTCCGGTGCTCGCATTGCCGACTTCTTGGACGGGATCCCTTTTCTCCAACCTTGGGGCTACTTGGGAGTCCTTGACTGCACTTCAGGGCGAAGGATCCTACGAGCGGATCTATAGGATCGGCAGCGATTGTTTTTTTCGTTTTGAGAACCCCGACGTTTATCACAAGATCGCGAGGATAATCTCCCACTATGAAGGAGAGGTCACTTTATCCTTTTACTTCGAAACTGTGGCTACTTGAGGCACCTGCGTTTTTTTTACCGGAGTCACGATTCTTGGATTTTTTCGCGGGCTCCCTGCTCGGGCGCCAAATAAGTTTTTAGATTGTTTTTCTTTAAAAATAATTATAATTGTCGGTTTGACGGTTTATTTAGAACTGACTTAACAATGTTTTTAAAGTGTAAACGTAAGCTATCCCGCGGTGATCGGCGATGCGAGCAGAGGCGATGATTTGGCGATCCAGCCAATGGTAACGGGGGCAGCAGTAGCTTCGCTGCCTGTCTTCTGTCTGATTGGCAGTCCCACGGTGCTGATGTTGGACCTTGTCGTGACTTATTCCAATTGGCTAATTACTGCTGCGTCCGGTGCAACTGTCTCTGATTTCGTCTGGGTGGTGCATTGAACTGACTGCAGGTATGCAGTCGTCGAATTTCTGCGCGTGTTCGCCTTTGGTGAGAACCGCTGACTTTGCGGTACGTGGAGTCGAAATGTGGAAACGGGCCGGGAGTTTGGCCGAAAGTCACGTTGGTTGTTAACTCTTCCCCCTTTAAGACGCGATCGTCCTCGAGTGCGATCACCTCTTACTAGGTGGCTTGATTTCGTCACTGAGGTCGTTGTACTTCTGGACTTTGAGTACTTTACAAGTACGATTGCGGCCGCTATTATCAGAATTATCAGCGAAAAGTTTGTTGCTGCTAGAGCTGTATTCCCATTGCTGATGGAGTTAATCTTCTGGGTATTGTTTATGTTCAATTCCTTCATCATCTGCAGTGATAGTACTTCATCTATAATGTTAGCTTCTGATATAAGACGAAATAACGGTGGGAGTGGTTCCGCGTTTATTATTTCCTTGGCCACAAAGACGGTTTCTTCGATGCGGATGGTAGAGTTGTGATATCTAATGAGATAGTTTCTCGAAGAGTTAGTGTTTCGTTGTCTATGGTGACGTTTCCCTCGAAGTTGTTTAGTAGTAGTACGCCTGGCAGGATTTCCTCGTATTGTGAAATATGTTGGCTGTTGACTTTTTTACATATACGCCGATTTAGGAGTGCCGAAATACAGTTATATTTACTTAACTCAACCAAATCTTCGTGTTTACAGATTGTCCTATCGTTATGAGTTTTACAAAGCTTAATTATAACATAGATATTATTCCTACACTGCAAACTATTTTCAAACGTGAATTGGTTTATTGAATTACCATTTTTGATTGGTTTTACTAACATTTTGTTACAATATTCTTTGCTAGTGACAGGTATGCTTATGATATCAATGAGGTTAATTCCATTTGAGGCTATTTTGATATTAGCAAATTCAAGCATTTCTTCTAGGTTAACGAAAGTTAATTTATCATTTTTTAAAATTAGTTCTATTGCCTCTAGTTCATATTTAGTTAAAATAACTGAATTAACGATATCGGTCGTTTCCCATCTTATTAAATTAACAATGTTTCTGATTTCCTCTTTGAATAGTTGCATTTTGTAGTTTAGTATGGTTTTTTTTTCCATTTTTACTTCTTTGCTTTCTAGAGTGAATTTAACTATTGCATTCATGGTTTCAGTGAGTTCGTTTATTCTTTGATTTGTGACTTTATTTATAACGACTTGACGATTGTTGTTTTCTAGCTGTTCGTTAATTTTCTTGATTCATGATATTGGTGATCTGGAGTACCTGCTAACCATTTCCATGCTCAGCCTATTGCATTGAGTGATCTTTTAGTTTTTAAATTTAAGGGTTTTAATTTATGTAGGTCGCTTTTCATTTGTGCTAATTCGTAACTGAGAAATGGATAAATTGGATTTGAGCTTGATATATTTTCGATGGATTCCCCTAGCATTTTTAAAGTACTCTCATAAGCCTCTGAATCTATGACGTGGATAATCATAAAAGTGTTATTTTGCGCTGCCGCGAATCCCATGTTGATGGAAACCATTTGGGACTTTGCATAATACAAAACAGTGGCTTCGCCTAGACTGCTTGGAATAAAGGTTCTGAAAAATTTAAATTTTAGGATTTTAAGTTATTCTTGTATACTGTTCTTCCTGATTTGGTTTTGATAATAGATTTTTGATTTGCTGCTACTATTTCGGGTTTATAACGGGGAGTTATTTTGGAACCTATTCTTTTATCTACTCGAACATAAACTACTTCGCCAACCTTGTAGTCTTTTGCACCTTTCTTAGTTGCATTATGATACTCTAGGTCGGTTGTTTGCTTGTCTCTTATCTTTTTCTCAATCTTTTTCCGTTCAATTTCTACTTGGTTCGGATCGGTTAAACACGTTAATCCGAAGAATATGTCAATGGGCTTTTTGCCTGTTGTAGAATGGATAGAGTTGTTGTATTCCTGTACTGCTTTATACAATAAATCCCCAAATTGCATTGCATATTCGCAACAAGCCGTCGTGCTGAACGGACGTGTAAGCGGGTGCATAAATTTCGTCGCTCAAAAATTTTCGATAACGGTAAAAGTGCTGAGGAGTACTTAAGTGTTTATACGTACAGTGGAACAAATCGTACTTCCGCAGAGCTAAAGTGTCGTCGAATAAGAAACAAGAATAATAAACAATACAATACACAGTGGGCGAAAAGTCGCTTTGTGCGATGAATTTCGTAAATTGGTGTAAATAATTAATAAATGAATTCGACACTCATACGGTGCTCCAACGTCAGCAAGATGAGCGTCGGCTCTCTCTGCAACGTAACAACGCATACCACTGAATAGTGTCAACGCAAGACAATTCGTCTACAACAAAAACTAACAAACCGCGATCATTAACCCCAAGCCTGAGTAATGAACTCAATCCAACAACGCAAGGCAGGGCGCGCTCTTGCTCTCCGGCGCTCTTGTTGGATAAAACCCCTTACTCTCTCCTCATGCCAACCTGCTTGGCCACGGTGACCAGTACAGTGTCATCAATAGCAACGGTAACGGCAACGTCCACAACAACTACAATAGTATCGACTGCTCAAGCAATTCCATCTGCTATACTAACGGAATCTGCCATGCAAGCAAATAAGGCAGCACCTTACACCAGCGCGCTCTCCTCAAAGCAACGTTCGGCCGTACAGACCGGTATGGATCGCTACATACAAATAAAACGTAAGCTTAGCCCGCAAAACTCTAGATCTGGTAATTCTGCTAAAATAACTCGCGGCACCTCAAAACAATCTACAATAGAGAAGCCCATAGAAGCGAACAGATTTGCTATTCTGGTAGATAAATCCGATGATACACCTCCGGAAGACATAGTAGGGGACAATAAAAAACCTAAACCGCCGCCGATCTACAATCGAGAGAAAAGTTGTAATGCCCTCGTAAACTCTTTGTTGAAACTGATCGGTCCAGACAATTTCCACATAATTCCCTTAACAAAGGGAAATATTCACGAAACAAAAGTTCAGACTAACACAGAGGTCAACTTCAGAATTTTGTCGAAGTATTTAAACGACAATAATAAAAACTTCTACACGTACCAACTAAAGAGCAGCAAAGGTCAGCAAGTAGTACTTAAAGGTATTGAGCCGGAAGTAACACCAGCTGAAGTTACATGCGCACTAAAGGAAAAAGGCTTTAATGTAAAAAATGTTATCAACATTTTGAATAGAGAAAGAAAGCCTCAACCTCTCTTCAAGGTAGAACTTGAACCCGAAACCAAGCCTCTGAAAAAAAACGAAGTTCATCCAATTTTCACTCTCCAGTTCCTACTACACCGCAGAATATCTGTAGAAGAGCCGCATAAAAGAAATGGGCCGGTGCAGTGTAATAATTGTCAGGAATATGGCCACACAAGGTCTTATTGCACGCTTCGTTCAGTATGCGTTGCTTGCGGAGACCTTCACGAATCCCACAAATGCCCAAAAAATAAAGAGGATCCCAGCAGCAAAAAGTGTGGAAACTGCGGAGGTAACCATACGGCTAACTACAGGGGCTGTCCAGTATACAAGGAACTGAAAAATCGCACTCATCAAAGAGTGACCACTGCTCGTTCACTTTTAACACCCATGAAATCCACGCGGGATCTCTTCCCCCCTACAGCCGTTAAACCTCCATCTAATGTGTTCACCGACAAATCTGCAAGCTTTGCAACTGCGCTAAAATTTGGACTGAATAGTACCGCTCCCACCAAGTCTCAATCATCAGTTACCCACCATCAACCAGGAGAACAGTCTGCGACCAATATCGAAATAATGTTATGTAGTCTTCAGCAAAGTATGATGGACTTCATGTCATTCATGCGGACTACTATGCAAGACCTTATGCGAAACCAGAACGTTCTGATTGAGCTGCTTGTTGCTCAACAACACACTAAGTAACCAATGGCTCCACTCCGTATATCACTGTGGAACGCCAACCGTGTCTCTCTGCACAAACTTGAGTTAACTCAATTCCTCTTCAATAACCAGATCGACGTAATGCTACTCGCAGAGACTCATCTTACAAATAAATACAATTTCCAAATTAGAGGCTACTCCTTCTACAACACGAATCACCCAGACGGGAAAGCACATGGAGGCACTGGGATTCTGATTATACATCTATAGATGTTCAAATGGATTACCGATCTTTAAAGCTCGCCGCCGTATACTGTCCTCCTCGGTTTACAATATCCGAACTCCAATTCATGGATTACTTCAACTCCCTGAGTGAACAATTTATAGCAGCAGGAGACTATAATGCTAAGCATACGCACTGGGGATCTCGACTTGTGTCTCCAAAAGGCAGGCAATTGTACAATGCATTAATAAAACCAAGCAACAAGCTGGACTGTGTGTCACCTGGGACACCCACATATTGGCCAACAGATCCGAGAAAACTGCCAGATTTGATCGATTTTGCAGTCACAAAAAACATTCCACGCAACCTGATAAGCGCAAACTCCTTACCAGATCTATCGTCCGATCACTCGCCTGTACTCTTTCAACTAAATGTACATCCAGTTGCGGTAGATAAACCATTCAGACTCACGACGAATAAAACCAATTGGCTTAAATACAAAAAATATGTAAGTTCGCACATTGAGTTGAATCCACGCTTGAATGACGAAGTTGATATCAACCTATCCACAAACTCTCTTGAATCCGTTTTGGTCGAAGCAGCACGCATGTCAACCCCACAAACGCAAAAAACATCGTATAATCATAGATACACGAACGTTCAAATCGAGCAGCTTGTTCTAGCAAAGCGACGCTCACGGCGAGAATGGCAATCCAACAGATCACCAGCTGCAAAACAACGGTTAAAAGATGCTTCACGTAGGCTTGCAACTGCATTACGTCATGATGAAGAAAGGTCCCAAAAACTTTACATCGAGCAGTTATCGCCAATGAGCTCCAAGTTCCCACTTTGGAGAGCCCATTCTTCACTCTGCACACCTATCGAATCTGCATTACCAATAAGGACATCCACAGGCAACTGGGCGCGCAGTGACGGAGAAAGAGCCGACAGATTTGCAGAACATCTTCATAATGTATTTCAGCCCAATATAGCATCAAACGGGATCTCACTGCCAGCAACATGAAATGCCGACACATCTACGACAAATCAACCAATTGTTTTTACGCCACATGAGTTACTCAAAATCATAAACGAAGAACTCAACCCAAAAAAATCTCCAGGATGCGACCTAATATCAGCGAAAATGATTATTGAACTTCCACCCTGTGCCGTTCGAGCTATCTGCCAACTCTTCAATGCAATAACGAAACATGGACACTTCCCAGAGAGATGGAAAAAGTCGATCATCATAATGATTCCAAAACCCGGCAAAAACCTCTCAATTGCTTCATCATATAGACCAATCAGTTTACTAACGTGTCTATCAAAACTTTTTGAAAAATGCTTAATGGCACATATTACCCCATATCTCAAAACACACAACAAAATCCCGTCTCATCAATTCGGTTTTCGAGAAAAACATGGAACTATTGAGCAGGTCAACCGCATAACATCTGAAATCCGAAACGCATTCGAACAAAGGGAGTATTGCACTGCGATATTTCTGGACGTTTCTCAAGCTTTCGACAGAGTATGGTTAGAAGGGTTAATGCACAAGGTTACAGTAATGCTCCCAGCCAACACTCACAAACTTCTGAAGTCATACCTTTACAAAAGGAAATTCTCAGTAAGATGTAATTCTGCCTTGTCCGATGAGTACATCATCAGAGCCGGAGTTCCTCAAGGCAGCGTGCTTGGTCCAACACTTTACCTTATCTACACTGCGGACATTCCAATAAGCAGACAATTAACCACTTCCACATTCGCTGACGACACAGCGATCCTAAGCCGCTCAAGATGTCCCAAACAAGCAACGGCGCAACTTGCTGCACACCTGGTGGCAGTGGAGAAATGGTTATCCGACTGGCGAATCGAAGTTAATGAACAAAAATGCAAACACGTTACGTTCACGCTTAACAGGCAAGACTGCCCTCCACTTACACTTAACAACACAGTGGTCCCGAAAGCAACAGAAGTAACATATCTTGGTGTACACCTCGACAGACGTCTTACCTGGCGCAGCCACATTGAAGCTAAAAGAACACATGTAAAGCTTAAAGCTAAAAGCCTTCACTGGCTTATCAATAGCCGCTCGCCCCTTAGATTGGACTACAAAGTCCTTCTATACAACACCGTCTTAAAACCAATCTGGATGAACGGCTCTCAGCTGTGGGGGAATGCCAGTAACAGCAGTGTGGATGTAATGCAAAGAATCCACACAAAAAAATCCTCAGAACCATTACCGGGGCCCCGTGGTACGTTCGGAATGAAAACATTCATAGGGACCTTCACATATCACTCGTCAAAGAAGATATAGCACAAAACAGAATAAAGTACTACAACAGGCTATCAGCACATCCAAATCATCTCGCGAGAGCCCTCACGCGAGTTTGCAGCAGTTCTCGCCTTCGCCGTAACGACCTTCCTATCCAGCGCTAATTATTAGGACCATGTAGTCTCTATTCAGTTGTTAATAAACTGTTAGATAAAGTATTATTTTAAGATTTGCAACCTTATTGTTAGGCTCATTAAGAGTAGATTCAATAAATACAAATCTAGCTTTAAAAAAAAAAAAAAAAAATTGCATTTCTGGGTATTCTATTTTGAAACATCTCATTAACTCCGTCAATGTGGAGTGAAAACGTTCTACTTGGCCGTTGCTAGTAGAGTTGTATGGAGGTGTTGTAAATGTGAAAATTCCCATTTGATCTTCAAGTAAAGATTTTATGAAAGCAGAACTTAAGGCTCTCTCGTTATCACCAATTATCTGCTTTGGGATACCAAATGCAATCAATAATTCTCGCAGAGGGAATTTTAGGTCTTCTGATGCTCTAGAATTCACTATCCTGGTTTGAGCATATTTTGAAAATTTATCGATACTCGTTAGTATAAATCGATTTTGTATAAGGTACTGGTCAATGTGGACAATCTCTCCTGGATACCTTGGGATTGGTGTTTCTCGGATCAATGCCTGTGGTGGATGTCGATCATACTTTAGTCATATCGGGGAAAAAGTATTTGTTTAAGAGTTGGGCTTTGTTTTATGATGCTTGCCTATGAGCTCTTCTATGTTCTTTCGAAATAAGATCTTGTTGCTTACTAACGTCTTTTATATCTTCCACTTGCATTTGCGTATACCTTATTTTGTATCCGCTAAAATGTATAGGGTAGATGTTTTGTATTTTTCTCGTTAGCAAACCATTTATGATCTTGGGGTCTAATCGTTTTTTTAAGATTTCAATCAATTCTTTTTCGTTGTAGCACTTTTGTTTAATAATATGTCTATGATAAGACGGAAATGGAATTTCAAAATTGTAACTCGATTGGTCATCGATAAGTATTAAGAGTTGATTTCGGAAAACGTTTATGGGTGTTTCTATAGTTTGTATGAAGTTATGACTCGAACTGTCGCTACTATGGCATGTTGCGCTAGTTCTATTTATTTCTTGTCTAGTAGGTGTTCTGGAGAGTGCATCTGCGACAACATTGGTAGTCCCAGGTTTGTACTTCAATTCGTAATTAAATTCTTCTAAAAAACTTTTCCAACGTTTCAGTTTGCCATTGTGATTCTTGTTGCTAAGGGCAAATGTAAGTGGCTGGTGGTCAGTATGAATGGTTACTTTGGCGGTACCGTAAAGATACATTCTTAAATTTTGGAGTGCCCATACAATTGCTAGCATTTCTTTCTCCTTGGCTGCATAGCTTTCTTCTGTCTTTGATAAAGTACGAGAAATGAAAGTAATAGGCTTGCCGCACTGTTCGAGAACTGCTCCTATAGCAAAGTTTGAGGCATATGTAGTTAAGTGAAAGTCTTTACTGAAGTCTGGGTATCTGAGCATTACGTCACCTGATGCTAGGCTGTTTTTGATTTTAGTAAAGGCATCCATTTCTTCGTAATTCAGATTTATATTGACCTTGTTTGACACATTCTTAGCTAACCGTCCTTTATCACCTCTCAGAAGGCTTGTCAATGGCTTGGCTAGTTTCGCATAATCGCGGATGAAACGCCTATAATATCCGGAAAGTCCAAGAAAAGATCTTAATTCTTTTAAAGAGACAGGCGGAGGGAATTTCTCGATAGCCTTCACTTTTTCAGGATTGGTTTTTATACCACTTTCAGAGATTGTAAAACCGAGGAAGTTAATTTCGGTTTTGAAGAATTCACTTTTGTCCATCTGGAGTTTCATGTTAGCTATCTGCAACGTTTTAAAGACGCTCTGGATATGATCTAAATGCTCTTTTTCTGACTTGCTGAAGATAATTATATCGTCAATGTACACGTAGCATGTCTTGCCAATGTGTTCTTTGAGGATATCGTCTAGAGCCCTTTGGAAAATAGATTGAGAGTTTTTCAGACCGAATGGTAGTCTTGTAAATTCGTATTTCCCGCCATTTACAGCGAATGCCGTTTTTTCTATGTCAGATTTTTTTAAAGGGATTTGATGAAATCCACTTTTCAGGTCTAGCACAGAGAAATATTTATTTTCACCTAACTGGGCAATGATTTCACCTATTTCGGGTATTGGATATCTGTCTGATATAATGTATTCGTTTAACTTTCTGTAGTCGATAACAATTCTGTATTTTTTCTCACCGGATGCATCGAGTATTTTACGTACGATCCAAACTGGTGCATTATAGGGCGACCGTGAGGGTCGGATGATACCATCATCTATAAGTTCTTGTATTTGCTTTTTTATAATTTGCTTCAACGAGCTCGGGTATGGATAGTGTTTTGAATAAACTGGTTGATCGGACTTGGTGCGGATCTCGCCTACGACACTAGTTGTGTAGGTGAGCTTCTTTTGTGGTTCTGCAAAAAGATTTTTATGTTCTGCGATTAACCCTTCGATTGCGTTCTTCTGTTCGTTAGTCATATGTTCGGTGCGTACTTGTAACTTATTAATTGATTTAGCTGGCAGCTGATGAATCTTGATTTTCTTTCAGTGTCTACTAAGAATTTATAAACATCTCCGGTCTTCACCCTACACTGAAAGTATGGTAGTGAAGAACTGTTTATCCTAAAAAACGTAGTTCTGAATTATCTATGAAAGCTTGTTCATAGCTATCGTCATTCTGTTAATCTTCGTCTTCGTACAGAGTCGAGACGCCTTCTTGTTCCAAATCATCGAAATAGTTCTGCTCCTCTTCAGGAACATGGCTAGTTACGTCGGCCACTGGAACCTTAGTTTCGATGTTGAACTGCCTTTGGAATTTATTTGGTGGACCGAATTGGGATGGGAGTCATTTTCCCGAAAAGTCTTTTCCACTTGGTCTATTCATGTAATTTATGTTTCTAGTGCGTACCGAGGGATCAATCTCCATGAGTACTGGTCTAGTTTGCGGCTTTGGGGCTGATAGGCGAGGTGGAGGTTGCACAAAGATTCTTTGTGGTGGGACAAAGTGTGCATGGCGTGTGAATTGTGCATTATTATTAGGCCATTAGGTCTGAGGTTGTTGCGATGTTGGTGTACCGCCGTTGGGAAAATAGTACAATTTAGGATCAAAACTTCTGCTCGTTAACGGATTATTTCCTAGCGGAGCTCTGCCTAGATATGCGTGGTTGGGTTGAATGGGTAACCGTCGGGGAGACACTAGCGGTGGTGCTGTCTTGTTCTTGGTACTGAATGTGTTCCTATGTTCTTGATTTTCCACTGTCTCGCATAAGTGTAGAGCATGGCTTAGGTCGCGTGGCTCTTTGATTACTAGCAATCGTGGTAGGTCTCCATTGAGTCCGCGGGTGAAAGTATCTAGAGCCTTTTCCCTACAGCTTTGGGTTAGAGCTCTTATACTTTCGGGGGAGTGTTCTTGTACTCCGATTTGATTCATAATCAAGGAAAGCTGATGATACACAGCCTGATAAAATTCACTTATAGTGAATCTATCTTGCGAAAATCTATCTTAGAAAAGTTGGTATTCTAACATTTTCAAATCTCTTTTGTCCGCATAGTTGGATGTGAAACACTTCGAAATTGCTTTCCAATTCATAGGTGTGTTGTAGGATTCCAACACCGTGTCGGCTTCTCCAACTACTTTATTACGGATTGCTAAGGTGATTAAATGGTAGCTGTAGGTGTTTTCTTTACCTTTATAAAGGCTCATAATCCTATCGACATTCTCTAATTAGTTTCACTACTTCGGGTATCTTATCCTGTTCTGTAGCTCCTGGTCTCACTACTGGAACATCACAAAAATGTTCGCTACGATTGTTTGTTTGAACGACTTCTTTAGTGATATTCACTATGAGTTCTTTAAGATCTGGGGTTGTTCTTGGCGAACTGGACGCTACAGGCGCATGACCTTCTTGGACATTAAGTGTCAACCCAGCGATGGCATCGGCCAGAGTATCGGACATGCTTTCGGTCATGGTTGTTGTGTTTTGTTTTTTCACTTGGGTGTATTAATCTAAGCAATAAAATTTTTCTTCTAGTTTATTCACTGAATTCACGAATGGGAAAATTTACTTTATGTATTTCGATATATATTTTTAAATTTTGTAAAAAATTTTTTGTAGGTATTTGTATATTTATATTTTAAATTGTGTTTTTTTTTTCGTGTTGTTAGTTGTTATTGGCTTGAATTGGTTGAAATCTTACATCACTACGCTTACAGCAAGATTATAGTAAGGATGTTCGGTGCTCGCATCGCCGACTTCTTGGACTGGATCCCTTTTCTCCAACGTTGGGGCTACGTGGGAGTCCTTGACTGCACTTCAGGGCGAAGGATCCTACGAGCGGATCTATAGGATCGGCAGCGATTTTTTTTTTCGTTTTGAGAACCCCGACGTTTATCACAAGATCGCGAGGATAATCTTCCATTATGAAGGAGAGGTCACTTTATCCTTTTACTTCGAAAATGTGGCTACTTGAGGCACTTGCGTTTTTTTTACCGGAGTCATGATTCTTGGATTTTTTTGCGGGATCCCTGCTCGGGCGCCAAATAAGTTTGGTTACTCTAGCTCTTACCATCTCTGAGATCTAGGTGTTCATACGGACAGACGGACAGACGGACGGATGGACAGACGGACGGACAGACGGACAAGCAGACAGACGGGCATGGCTAAATCGATTTTATTTTCGATTCTGATCATTTTGGTTGTAACAACATATGGTCTGCGACGTCTCCTTCACCCTGTTACATACATTCGAACGAACTTAATATACCTTTGTATCTATAGGTACATGGTATAATGACTTTCTTACAGTCTTATAGTCTTATAGTCTTCTTAGCAAATCCCATTAGCATTTTTAGTGGTACAGAGAAACTGAAATATCCTCCCGAAGGGAGGAGAAACCCTTCAATGTGGAGAAAACTCTCACACGGCAACACATACAAATCCTGGTTCTGTATTGTGATGCGAAATTCATCATTTGTCTTGAAGTTTTATTGATATGGGTAATAAGTGTGATACTCCTTTTTCGTGATACTCTCATCATTGTGAGGCTTATCTTGCATGAAATAAATGTCATTCATTTGAAAGTGTTTAGTTAAATTTTATCGAGTATTGAATCCCAATGATTTTAAAATTAATTTATTTTTTAGTGTAAGCACTGGTCGTTGATTTGAGGGTAGTTGAGATGATGATGATGATGATGATGATGATGATGATGATGATGATGATGATGCTTTCACTTCAACTTTATGTTTACTAATGTGGAGTGTGGGGCGATGTGTAGACTTTTTATGATAAATAATTATTCTATTGACCGTAGGTGATCCGTTATCCGTACTTCGAGCGTGCTTATTTCTCTAGTGTTGACAGGTAAATAAATCAGGTTTCTTGGTGTAATGTTCATTTTATATCCGGGTGGCACGTTTATTCCAAATTCGTGAAGCAAATGATTCGGCCTATTCCCCACATACGATCCACTAATAATGTTACACTCAACCCTAATTGTATTTATATTTAAAATATTCACAGGATTATCAGATATGCGCATTTTTTTAGCGTCTGGGGTTAGCACTCGTTTACTGAATCCAAATAGCTTCTCAATACTTCGATAACGATTGATTCATTCATTTGTAATGTAAATTTTAACTTACAGTGTGTTGTTGTTGCTTTCAATTTTCACTGCATAATTTAGAGCATACTCCTTCAGTTTGTCGAGAATATATTTTGTAATCTCATCAAGTTCATATGGGCCCACAGGAAATTCTATGACTTTATCTCCAAAATGAAATAGATTGTTCCCACCATCAACGTTTGGTATAGAATTGTATGTATAAAAGTAAATAAGAGCACACTCAAAATTCCGTTTTAGTTCAATTTGCATGAAAAAGTTTGCCCTTATCACAGATATGTTTCCATTTAATGCAATTGTTAATGATGTTGACATTTTGAAGCCTGGATCGATACTGTTTTAACATCACTCATCCCATTACACTTAAATGCTTGTTAAGTAGAGCACAATGAATTGATCGAATCATTTTCTATATCGTCCAGTTTGCATATCATCATCTTTTGAAATTAATAGAAATCCAAATTTATCCTCCCAACATTTTCGTGAAATTTCCATAAAAGAATCATAATCTATATCACTGTTCACATGATCGCCATAGATATGCCGCATGTTTAAATAATCATGTTTAGAGTAACATTTGGATTATCACGTATTAAATGTTTTGGTATACTCGTATGTGTATAAGTTTGACATAAATAGAATGAGTCAATATTCTTATTTCGACCAACGCAAAAATAGTTTCGAATATTATCTTGCTTCTCACACGCAACATCATCAAATATCATAATCGAATTAGTTTTAGCTTCTTGAGGTGCTAAAACTGAATCATTTGCAGATAATGTAAAATATCTCATTCCTCGGATTGGTTTTATAAGTTTTTCCAAATACTCATATCTTAGTTGATATAGACTCTTTGAAAGTACATAAATATTTTCAAATTTAAGTCCATTCGGACTCTCTATAAGGCTAAGCATCACATTGGTTTTCCCACATTTGGACGGACCAACAGTCAAACCTCTAATTGTGTTAGGCAACAAAGTACTATGACGAGGATGTTTATTATCATTTCCATGGCCACTACCCTCAATGTTTCTAACTACAATGCTTTTCTTTTGTCTTAATAATCGCATGTTAATGGTTAAAGCACTTCATTCAATGGATGACGTTGGTTGATTGAAGTCGTTATAAAATGGGCAAACACTTCTATAATATAATCACTCGAAAATCAGATATCAAATAGGGTGGTGGTCTTGCGGTGATCGCGGAATCAATGCATTGATGAGGCTTGTAGGGAGCACGATATTGCATATTCACAAAGCAAGGACTTGAACGAACGTCACAAAGCTGACTCAGCTTTGATAGAGAGGGCTTGGAATCAAGTGAAAGCATGGGATAGTGAATCTTGGAGAGAGAGAGCAGCAGCATATTTTGTAACAAGCATGATGAAGGCTAAGAAAAAATTTGGGATGGGTGCAAAGCAGGGGAAAAAGAAAGTATTGAAAACCTCTCTTGCCACAATAATAAAAAACGCAAACAAGGAATTGAAAAAGAATAAATCACTTGATATACTGAATGCAATCAAAGTTGCGCGCAAAGCAGTCTCTAACTCGATGGGTTGTAAGAAAAACATTGTAATTCCACGGGTTATAACTGTACCCAAAGTAGGTGGTTTCATACCACTTGTACCAATTTAAACAACCCTTAGTGCTGTAGGTAGCTTAGCCTCAATTAACAATGCAAAAATGGCAAACAACAACTTGAAGAGAACAAGAGACATAACAAAAAAATGGAAACGGTTGCATTGGGGGCGTGGTTGGTATAACATTAAGTAAAAATAAACGAAAATCAAAAAACTGATAAGTGAGCTACCCAAAAGAGCATTATCAAACTTTGATATAATGAGGTTTGCAATTAAAAATATTCCAAATTTTCGGGGGGTTTTCATGAAGGATGAATTACCCAAATTCCCATTACAACTTGAGTGTGGAATAATAAACCTAGCAGACTCGACATCAAAAGGAACACATTGGGTAGCTTATTACAAGAGAGAATCACAATGCTATTATTTTGATAGTTTTGGAAATTTACAACCGCCTTTAGAAGTAATAAGATATTTGAGAAAGAACATCAAGTACAATTATCGACGTTTTCAAAAATTTGGGATTGTAAACTGTGGTCATTTGTGTTTACAATTTTTGTTGCAAGCCCATTCGTTTCGCTAAAGGCGGTATATTTTTTACGTCCAGTGTGTGTGTTCTTTAAAGGACTGCACTTGACAATGAGAAAACTATGTGTCCCTTTGTCCATCAACACTTGACGATCGCCGACATAGTCCCAAATAGCGGAGGATGGTCACCAACTCTCTCGAGTTCGCCAACAGCACCAGCACCAGCAGCAACATCAGTACCAGCACCAGCATCACCATCAGCACCAGTATCCACACCAGCATTCG